>CM056057.1:103305172-103905172 GCA_029574335.1 Rana kukunoris
AACGAAAAATTACATTTTAGAAAAATAAAATGTCTTAAAGGGCCCGTTTTTTTTTACTACAGGAGGGGGGGCGGCGCCCGGGCGCCCCTATGGATGGGCCGCCACTGGTGAGGAGTAACGCCTGGGGTCCCTTACTGATAATCACTTGCATATTGAGGTGTTTTGGAATATTGACCTTGAACTATATTTTTGAACGCTAAGCTCTGGTCGCATGTTGTAATGCGTCCAAGCTTATTATTATTATTATTATACAGGATTTATATAGCTCCAAAAGTTTACGCAGCACTTTACATTATAAAAGGGAGACAATACAGTTACAATACAATAAAATACAAGAGGATTAAGAGGGCCCTGTTCAGAAGAGCTTACAATCTAATAGGTTAGTAGCTCAATGCCTTTCTTTATGTGACACAGAGATGACGTATAGCTCCTCCAAACTCCTGTTGCGAGGAGTGACGCCTGGGGCCCAATACTGAGTACTGAGTTGTCGCATAGAGAATCGCATTGAAGTCCTTGCTAACCACAGTTGTGGTTCACTCCGTTCACCAGTGCTGTTACAGGGGCTCTGAACCACCCCTTCTACAGACAAATTGTGAGAGAGGAGAATTGGTAGAAGGGGACAGGTTTAAGCAATAACCACAGTAGCTTAATCACTCTTTCCGTTAAATAGTGCCATGGTTTTCAGGGGCATTTTAGAAAAAGGTGGAGCTGCCATACAGGTACCAAGAGGTGCCATTTATGCAATGTTAGTGCCACTTGACAATGCATATTATACTCTCAGGCACACTCAACCAGGGTTCCTCCAGAGGTTGCTAGGGGTTCCTTGAACAGTTAGCAATTTCTGCCTCTCAGATAAGTTCTTACTGACACCATGGAACTTTCTACCGATCTGTGAGGGGGTAATTCTTCCAAATGACAACAAGTGTAAGGCACATTCTTTCCACTGACCATTACACTAATGTATCATAAATTGTAGGAGTTCTCCAAGACCCGTAAGTTATTTGAAGGGTTCCTCCGTGTTGAAAAGGTTGAGTAAGGCTGGTCTAAAAGTTTGATAGTTAATCCTTAGCTAATTTTCAGTGGGTCTGGGAAGCCTCTACTCCACATAGAATAAGAACTAGAACCAACCCAGAAAATACCCATCCCGTCGCCATTCAATGGTCCAAAGTGGAAGCCTTTTTTGGCCAACAGAATCTCTTCTCAATTTATGCCATTACAATGTTGGGTGTGGGTGAGACTTGGTACCACATCTATTCAAAAGGTATATGTATAGTGATGACCCCTGAGCATACCAAAGATGAAGACATGGAACTAATGAAACAAACAGGATTATAACTTTAGAAGGAATCAGGAGCGTAGTAAACCTTACCTAGGTCAGTTCTTGTTCCCAGGACAATTATCACTGCATCCTGTCCCTCTACAGCTTTGCTGACGTCACTTTTATTCAGCACATCCCCCACTATGATTCGGGTGGGCTTCTTAGCGGGCAGGCGAGCAGGGTCCCTTACCAGAGCGGTCACATTATATCCTGTTAATAAAACATGGAAGACATTTATCCAATAACTGTAAGCCACAAGGCGAGTGTGGTTAAAGTAGGTCTTAACCACTTGCAGCCCAGGCCGATTCTGACAATACCCTCCTATATGTAAAAATCATAATTTTTATCGCTAGAAAATTACAAAGAACCCCCTAAAACACACACACACACACACACATATATATTTTTTTTTTATTAGCAGAGACCCTAGAGAATACAATGGTGGTTATTGCAACTTTATCTGGCACAGTATTTGCCCAGCAATTTTTCAAATGTGCTTTTTTTGTAAAAAAATTAATAATAATAATAATAAAAAAAAATCATGCTTAAAAAAAAAAAAAACACACAGTAAAGTTAGCCCAATTTTTTTGCATAATGTGAAAGATGAAGTTACGCCGAGTAAATATATATCCAACATGTCATGCTTTAAAATTGCACACACTCGTGGAATGGCGCCAAACTTTGGTACATAAAAATCCCCATAGGCAACGCTTGATTTTTTTACCGATTACATGTTTTGAGTTACAGAGGATGTCTAGGCTAGAATTATTGCTCTCACTCCAACGTTCGCCGCGACGCCTCACACGTGTGGTTTGAACACCGGTTTCAGATGTGGGAGGGACTTGCGCTTCTGCGTGCGAGCACACAGGGACAGGGGCACTTTATAAAAAAAAAAGGGGATTGTTAATTTTATTTAACACTTAAAAAATTTGATCACTTTTATTCCTATTACAAGGAATGTAAACATCTAAAAGCAGTTGTAAAGGCTGAAGTTTTTTTACCTTACTGCATTAAAGTAAAAAAAAAACACCTTTCTTTTGTCAGCAGTGCCACCCCCCCCCCCATACTGGTCACTTGAAGTCCATACCACAGGGGTGTCAAACTGGTGGCCCTCCAGCTGTTGCAGAACTACAAGTCCCATCATGCCTCTGCGTGCAGGAGTCATGCTTGTAATTGTCAGTCTTGCAATGTCTCATGGGACTTGTAGTTCTGTAACAGCTGGAGGGCCGCCAGTTTGACACCTGTGCCATACCAACTATTTAAACTTTACTAAATCATGAAGATTTATAGGAGTTGTAAAGGAAACATTTTTTTTTTTTTGCTGAAATTACTGTTTACAGGGTATGGAGACATAATAGTTAACTGATTCCTTTTAAAGCAAATTGAAGGACGAAAACTGGACAGCCGCACTCCGAAATCACTTAAAATAAGTTGTCTTTTATTTTTCAACTGTACACACAGTCACTGCAAAATACAGTATGGCCGACGCGTTTCGCGATTACAATCAGTGCTTAGTCATGGCCATGTCCCTCCAGTCATGTCCCTCCAGCCATGTCCCTCACATATGCAGCAATGTCCCATGTCCCTCTAGCCATGTCCCTCACATATGCAGCCATGTCCCTTCAGCCATGTCCCTTACATATGCAGCCATGTCCCTCACATACGCAGCTTTGTCCCTTCAGCCATGTCCCTCACATATGCAGAAATGTCCCATGTCCCTCTAGCCATGTCCCTCACATATGCAGCCATGTCCCTCACATATGCAGCCATGTCCCTCACAGCAATGTCCCATGTCCCTCTAGCCATGTCCCTCACATATGCATCGGGAGTATTTGCGCGAGTACAAGTACTCCCGCAAATACTCGGCACCGGTCCTGATACCGATACTAGTAACAACCCTAATTATTATCATTCTTTTTGTTTGTTAACCAGAATTATTTTATTTTTTTCTTTATTGTGTTTTGTTCATTTTTTTTTTTTTCCTTACGACTTTATACTTGCAGAGCACGCAAGGATTGTTCGCTGCTCTACCTGTTGGAACTTTAATCCTCTACTTAAAAGATTAATAAAAACTATTGAAACGGGAGGGGGGACACGCCTGTAATCTATGAGGGGGGAGGGGGGACACGCCTGTAATCTATGAGGGGGGACACGCCCGTAATCTATGAGGGGGGAGGGGGGACACGCCTGTAATCTATGGGGGGGAGGGGACACGCCTGTAATCTATGGGGGGAGGGGGGACACGCCTGTAATCTATGGGGGGAGGGGGGACATGCCTGTAATCTATGGGGGAGGGGGCACACGCCTGTAATCTATGGGGGGAGGGGGACACGCCTGTAATCTATGGAGGGAGGTGGGACACGCCTGTAATCTATGGGGGGAGGGGGGACACGCCTGTAATCTATGGGGGGAGGGGGGACACGCCTGTAATCTATGGGGGGGAGGGGAGACACGCCTGTAATCTATGAGGGGGGAGGGGGGACACGCCTGTAATCTATGAGGGGGGACACGCCTGTAATCTATGGGGGGAGGGGGGACACGCCTGTAATATATGAGGGGGGAGGGTAGACACGCCTGTAATCTATGAGGGGGGACACGCCTGTAATCTATGAGGGGGAGGGGGGACACGCCTGTAATCTATGGGGGGAGGACGCCTGTAATCTATGGGGGGAGGGGGGGACGCCTGTAATCTATGGGGGGAGGGGGGGGACGCCTGTAATCTATGGAGGGACACGCCTGTAATCTATATGGGGGGACACGCCTGTAATCTATGAGAGGAGGGGGGACACACCTGTAATCTATGGGAAGAGGGGGGACACGCCTGTAATCTATGGGGGGAGGGGGGACACGCCTGTAATCTATGGGGGGAGGGGGGACACGCCTGTAATCTATGGGGGGAGGGGGGACACGCCTGTAATCTATGGGGGAGGGGGGACGCGCCTGTAATCTATGGGGGGAGGGGGGACACGCCTGTAATCTATGGGGGAGGGGGGACACGCCTGTAATCTATATGGGGGACACGCCTGTAAAATATAAGGGGAGACACGCCTGTAATCTATGAGGGGGGACACGCCTGTAATCTATGAGGGGGGACACGCCTGTAATCTATGAGGGGGGACACGCCTGTAATCTATGAGGGGGGACACGCCTGTAATCTATGAGGGGGGACACGCCTGTAATCTATGGGGGGAGGGGGGACACGCCTGTAATCTATGGGGGAGGGGGGACACGCCTGTAATCTATGGGGGGAGGGGGGACACGCCTGTATTCTATGGGGGGAGGGGGGACACGCCTGTAATCTATATGGGGGACACGCCTGTAAAATATAAGGGGAGACACGCCTGTAATCTATGAGGGGGGACACGCCTGTAATCTATGAGGCGGGACACGCCTGTAATCTATGAGGGGGGACACGCCTGTAATCTATGAGAGGAGTGGGGACACGCCTGTAATCTATGAGAGGAGGGGGGACACGCCTGTAATCTATGAGAGGAGGGGGGACACGCCTGTAATCTATGGGGGGAGGGGGGACACGCCTGTAATCTATGGGGGACATGCCTGTAATCTATGAGGGGAGGGGGACACACGCCTGTAATGTATGGGGGGGAGGGGGGACACGCCTGTAATATATGGGGGGAGGGGGGACACGCCTGTAATCTATGAGGGGGGAGGGGGGACACGCCTGTAATCTATGAGGGGGGAGGAGGGACACGCCTGTAATCTATAGGGGGATGGGGGGACACACCTGTAATCTATGGGGGGAAGGGGGGACACGCCTGTAATCTATATGGGGGAGGGGGGACACGCCTGTAATCTATGAGGGGGGGAGGGGGGACACGCCTGTAATCTATGAAGGGGAGGGGGGACACGCCTGTAATCTATGAGGGGGGAGGGAGGACACGCCTGTAATCTATGGGGGGAGGGGGGACACGCCTGTAATCTATGGGGGGAGGGGGGGTGCCTGTAATCTATGGGGGGAGGGGGGACACGCCTGTAATCTATGAGGGGGGAGGGGGGACACACCTGTAATCTATGGGGGGAGGGGGAACACGCCTGTAATCTATGGGGGGAGGGGGGACACGCCTGTAATCTATGGGGGGACACGCCTGTAATCTATGGGGGGACACGCCTGTAATCTATGAGGGGAGGGGGGACACGCCTGTACACTATGAGGGGGGACACGCCTGTAATCTATGAGGGGGAGGGGGACAGGGCTGTAATCTATGGGGGGATGGGGGACACGCCTGTAATCTATGAGGGGGGGACACACCTGTAATCTATGGGGGGAGGGGGGACACGCCTGTAATCTATGAGGGGGGACACACCTGTAATCTATGGGGGGGGACACGCCTGTAATCTATGCAGGGAGGGGGGACACGACTGTAATCTATGGGGGAGGGGGGACACGACTGTAATCTATGGGGGGAGGGGGGACACGCCTGTAATCTATGGGGGGAGGGGGGACATGCCTGTAATCTATGAGGGGGGAGGGGGGACACGCCTGTAATCTATGGGGGGAGGGGGGGACACACCTGTAATCTATGAGGGGAGGGGGGACACGCCTGTAATCTATGAGGGGAGGGGGGACACGCCTGTAATCTATGAGGGCGGACACGCCTGTAATCTATGGAGGGGGGGACACGCCTGTAATGTATGGGGGGAGGGGGGACACACCTGTAATCTATGGGGGGAGGGGGGGCACACCTGTAATATATGAGGGGGGGAGGGGAGACACGCCTGTAATCTATGAGGGGGGACACGCCTGTAATCTATGAGGGGGGAGGGGGGACACGCCTGTAATCTATGGGGGGAGGGGGCCTTATTAATTCTATTCTAACAGCAGCCCCTGGAAGGGGGTCCAGGAAAGAGAAGGGAGGTGAGGAAGAGAGGGGGGGTGGTTGTGTATGGAGTAGAGGTTGAAGATGTGAGGTAAATTGTCTCCCCTCCCCCCTTGTACTTACGGACACACTGTGTGTGGAGCATCTCCTTTCCTCCCTCCAGTCATGTGACTGACAAGGGGGATAGAGAGGGAGAAGGCAACCTTCCCCCCTCACTGCACAGCACCGCTCTGTACTGCCACCTGCAGGCTGGAGGGAGAAGGAAGCTCAATCTTCTCTCCAGCTCTCTCCGTACTGCTCTCCTATACTGTACATCAGCTGAGCGGAGAGCGCGTGCCGCGCGCGGGGGAAAGGACGGACGATGACTCATTGATGAAGGGGGCGGTCCTTCTGACTCGAGCGACGGCGGAGCGGCGCCATTTTGAATCCGAGTTGGTGACTGGAGTGGACGCTGTTTCATCCTACTTCCATCGTAGACATAGTAGGTCTCTTTAGCAGTGATGTCACCATGTGTGAGGAGGAGGGGGATGGAGAGCTGGACCGGCTTGTGTATTGATCTCTCAGTGTTTTCTCTCCTCCCCCAACACCTTACATGACAGGGGCCCCCCCATCCAAATTCTAGATGACATCATTCGTAAATTGCAAAAGCCAATAAAAAGGAATATTAGTGGTAAAAAATTGCACTTGAGGGTTTAACTATCTGACCTCTAGAAGGTTTACCCCCCTTCCTGCCCAGGCCATTTTTCCATTACGGCACTGCGATATTTTAACTAGAAATTGCGCAGTGGTGTGACGCTGAACCCCCAAAACATAATTGATGTCATTTTCCCCCACAAATAGAGCTTTCCTTTGGTGGTATTCAGGGCCGGACTGGGAGTAAAAACCAGCCCTGGAAAAAATGTCATACCAGCCCCATAGCGTTATTATACCAGCCCAACATCATTATTTTCTTGTTCATAAAAGAGAAAATCATGAATTTTAAAGCACAGTTGAAGAGTGTATTATATATAGATAAGACAGATGTGAAAGCACATAGGGCTAGAGATATATAACAGCAAATTACAGTTAAAAGTGGTAAAAGTGGAGCAATCATCAAGGGGGACACCTTACATCAATGACCCCTCCCCCCCCTCAGACTGGCCTGGCGGTGCTGTCACTGACCACTGTGCAGGGCTCAGTCAGTCGGCTCCCGGTTGATGGCTCTGGGTTTCCTATTGTCTCCTCTCCACAGTCCACACACATCTGACTTCTCACGTGACCCCCATCCTAGCAGTGCTCCCACCGTTGACTCCTCTCCAGACTGCAGACATGATATAAAACAAGAGATGGTCAGAGGTTGCAGACATGACACAGTAGATGTCAGAGGCTGTAGGCATGGTACAGGAGATGTTAGAGGCTGTGGGCATAATACAGGAGATGTCAGAGGCTGTGGGCATAGTACAGGAGATGTTAGAGGCTGTGGGCATGGTACAGGAGATGTCAGAGGCTGTGGGCATGACACAGGAGATGTCAGAGGCTGTGGGCATGGTACAGGAGATGTCAGAGGCTGTGGGCATGGTACAGAAGATGTCAGAGGCTGTGGGCATGGTACAGGAGATGTCAGAGGCTGTGGTCATGGTGCAGGAGATGTCAGAGGCTGTGGGCATGGTGCAGGAGATGTCAGAGGCTGTGGGCATGGTGCAGGAGATGTCAGAGGCTGTGGGCACGATATAGGAGATGTCAGAGGTTGCAGACATAATACAGGAGATGTCAGAGGCTGTGGGCATGGTACAGGAGATGTCAGAGGCTGTGGGCATGGTACAGGAGATGTCAGAGGCTGTAGGCGTGGTACATGAGATGTCAGAGGCTGTGGTCATGGTGCAGGAGATTTCAGAGGCTGTGGTCATGGTGCAGGAGATGTCAGAGGCTGTGGGCATGGTGCAGGAGATGTCAGAGGCTGTGGGCATGGTGCAGGAGATGTCAGAGGCTGTGGGCATGATATAGGAGATGTCAGAGGTTGCAGACATGATACAGGAGATGTCAGAGGCTGTGGGCATGGTACAGGAGATGTCAGAGGCTGTGGGCATGGTACAGGAGATGTCAGAGGCGGTGGTCATGGTACAGGAGATGTCAGAGGCTGCGGGCATGGTACAGGAGATTTCAGGGGCTGTGGGCATGGTACAGGAGATGTCAGAGGCTGTGGGCATGATATAGGAGATGTCAAAGGCTGTGGGCATGGTACAGGAGATGTCAGAGGCGGTGGTCATGGTACAGGAGATGTCAGAGGCTGTGGGCGTGGTACATGAGATGTCAGAGGCTGTGGGCATGGTACAGGAGATGTCAGAGGCTGTGGGCATGGTGCAGGAGATGTCAGAGGCTGTGGGCATGGTACAGGAGATGTCAGAGGCTGTGGACATGGTACAGGAGATGTCAGAGGCTGTGGGCATGGTACACGAGATGTCAGAGGCGGTGGGCATGGCGAGATGAGGCTGGCGAGATGAGAGGGGGGAAATATTTCCCTTACCAAAGATGAAGGCTTGGGCCCTGGATTGGTCCGCAAACAAGGCCTACTAGCCTGTGCCATACATAGGCTGGTAAAGCATGCTGGGGCTTGTAGTGCACCACACTAGTGGGCTTCTGTGTTGGTTGAGGGACTCTGGAGTTGACAAAACACTCTGTACAGCCCCATCAATGACTGACCCACCTGTGTGCTGCTTTATTTTCATCATTGAGAAGTCTCATTAGGAAGCAAAGATTTTTAGCTGACCCGGAGCTGTGGATCCTCTGTGGGGGGTTTCAGGCAGCATCCATAATACAAGCTGGCCTTTCCTCCATTTTCACTATCTACCTGCAGACTGCTGGAGTTTCTTTGGAAACATGGAGGAGATGCCGAGGATTGGAATGTGGGAGGCTGTGGGACACACACAAGGGGGGTGAGAGGAGAAGATCCTGCTATCTGTATCTTTTTTTTCTCTCTCCTGTCCAAAGTCTGTGGGGGGGGGAGGGGGGCTGTCAGTGCGGGTCCGAGCAGTGTTGTGACAGAGAATGTAATAAACACTCTGCTCTTAACTGAAGCCACATTACTAGCTTTTCAAACAGCAGCACGGCCAAAGTTTTCACACTCGCAGCCACACAGCAGGAGATGGCCGCTGACTCTGTGTGACGTGGAGGGGGAAGGAGGGAGCGGAGCGCTGGCAAATCAAAAAAGGCCATTCACTGGCACAGCCCAGCACACTCACCTGCAGAGAGGAAATGGAAAGAATCATCCTTCCGGGGTGACCAACAGACAGACGCGCATGCGCACTGCCGCAAGCAGGGCTGGATAGGAACTAGTGTGCGCCAGCCGCAAACCCGGGGACACAAAACGGCGGCGTACACAGGAAATGACATGAACACATAGGAGGGGCCAGGCTAACAGAGCAGAAATTGGACAAATCCAAACATACAGTTGTATGTCGGCCAGCCCCGACCGCAGCCATGTTTTTTTCGGGCGCCGCTGCCCTCACACCGGCCTCCAGGAGCAGCCAGGCAGCCGGCCCACCGGGATTTTTCCCGGTCTCCCGGTGGGCCAGTCCAGCTCTGGTGGTATTTCATCGCCTCTGCGTTTTTTTTTTATTTATTTTTTGAACCATAAACAAAAATATATAATTTTGAAACAAAAAGCAATATTTTTTACTATCTGCTATAAAACATCTAATAAAAGAATTTCTTCATCAATTTAGGTCAATATTTACTCTGCTACAAATTTTTGGTAAAAAAATTCCAATAAGTGAATATTGATTGGTTTGCGCAAATGTTATAGCGTCCAAAAACGTTGTGATATTTTTATTATTATTTTTTTTTTAGTAATTAGGGACTTATAGCCGGACTGTGATATATTGCGGTGGACAGTCGGACAATAACTGACACTTTTTGGGGACCAGTGACACCAACACAGTGATCAGTGAATGATGGGTGCAGATACAGGCATCATTTTGATATCCTTCTTTTCAGGGGGCGATTCTGCGCACCATGAGAATGATCAGCTGCAGCTGAAAGCATGAGATTGGTGACATTTTTTTCCCGATCTCATGCTTTCCAGCCTGGAGGTTTTATTGCCCCCCGCATCACTCCAAAAAGAGGACCTGTCTCAATATATTCTTATTACAAGGGATGTTTATAGGACTAAAAGTAAATAAAATAGAAATAAAAGTAATCAAAAAATAAAAATGTAAAAAAGAAAGTGTAAAAGTAATAAAAATTAAGTAAAAAAAAAATATTTTAAAGCGTGACATGTTAGGTATTTATTTACTCGGCGTGACTTCATATTTCACATTATATAAAAAATTGGGCAAATACCGTGCGAGATAAAAAGTTGCAACGACCGCCACTTTATTCCCTAGGGTGTCTGCTAAAAATATATATATATATATATATATATATATAATGTTTGGGGGTTCTGAATAATTTTCGAGCAAAAAAAAATAATGATTTTTACATGAAGGAGAGTAGTGCCAGAATAGGCCTGGTAGGGAAGTGGCTAAAGTATGCACTGTCACTGTGCTTTTGCTGAGAGGCTTCCTGTTCAATCAGAAACTGAAGCATAGTAAACGCTTTGGTTCCGAATGAACTCAGGAGCAATCGGTACAGATCACTCACTGTGTTCTTTCATTTATCCATCCTAAAACATCACCTACAACAGCAAGCGGGTGAGAAGAGGAGGGAAGCTGGCAGCACTGCAGGGGAGAGACAGGAGGCACCATGAAGCAGGAAACAGCACCGCACAGGGTGATTAGTCAGCGAGTGAGGGGGGGGGGCACAAGTGGCTGCATTTGATGGGCACAATGGCAGCATTTAATGTTTTTTTTCCCCTGAATTTTTTAGTTTGTGTGTGACTGCATTTCATGGGCACAGTGGCAGCATTTAATGGGCACAGTGGCAGCATTTGATGCGTTTTTTCCCCTGATTTTTTTAGTTTGTGTGTGACTGCATATGATGGGCACAGTGGCAGCATTTGATGGGGCACAGTGGCTGCGTATGATGGGCACAGTGGTAGCATTTGATGGGCACAGTGGCTGCATATGATGGGCACAGTGGCGGCATATGCAGTATTCACAAACTGAAGCATAGTAAATGCTTCGGTTTCTGAATGAACACATGAATGATTAGTACAGATCAGTCATTGTGTTATTTCATTTATCCATCCTGAAACATCCCCTACAGCAGCCAACGGGAGAGAAGAGGAGGGAAGCTGGCAGCACTGCAGGGGAGAGACAGGGGACACCAGGAAGCAGGGGTATTAGGCACTGCACAGGGTGGTTCGTCAGCGAGCGGGGGCAGAGGGGTTGCATTTGACAGGCACAAGTGCTTGCATTTGACAAATAGAGCTTTCTTTTGGTGGTACCTCTGCGGAATCTCTGTGCCCCCATTGGGTAGTGTGTGCCCCCCGGCAGGGATCTCTGGGCCACCATTGGGTGGTGTGTGCCCCCCGGCGGGAATCTCTGGGCCACCATTGGGTAGTGTGTGCCCCGTGGCCTGATTATCGCCCCCATCCACATTTCCTGCTGCCGGGAGATGAGCAGGCCTTGGAGGAAATCGTGGGCTGTAATCAAATTGTGTGTGTGTTGGATGCCATCTCTCCACTCTGCCACTTCTCTCACTGCTCTGGGAATGGGCGATGGTGGGGGGAGATCAGTGGCCACTCACATCAAAGGGAGGGCTGGCCCTAGGGAGAGGGGGCACAACTAATATCTGGGTGGAAATCAGCACCCCCCAATAACTTTTGCGCATATCAATCAATATACGCTTATTGCAATTTTTTTTTTTTTAACAAAAATATGTAGAAGAATACATATCGGCCTAAACTGAGGAACATTTTTTTTTTAAATTGTGATATTTATTAAATCAAAAAGTAAAACATTTTTTATTTTTTTTTCAAAATTGTAATTTTTTTTTGTTTTTAGCGCAAAAAATAAAAAGTGCAGAGGTGATCAAATACCACCAAACAAAAGCTCTTTTTGGTTGGAAAAAGGGATTTCAATTTTGTTTGGGAGCCACGTCGCACGACCGCGCAATTGTCATTCAAAGTGTGACAGTGCTGAAAACGAAAAACTGGCCTGGGCAGGAAGGGGGTGAAAATGCCCGGTACTAAAGTGGTTAAAGGAAAAGTACAGCCAAATCCACTCTCTGCTGACATCACAGAAGTCGGTCCAGGGTCCGCATCATCACGACAATGGAAGTCGGGATCCGCCAGGGCTCTGGACCGACACCCAGCTCCTCCTCTCAGCGAGCCAATGAGAGCCTGAGCAGGACGCTCTGCCCTTCCATAGCCCAGCGCTCCAGTGAGTGAGTAGGGAAGTGTCTGACAGTCTGCAGCTCTCTGCTCACGGAGCTGGCAGAACCGAGCGATCAATGGTGTTCTATCGCTCGGTTCTCAGTGTACAGGCTCCGGGGGGCAGATGCAGCATCCACCTAGGTAAGTATGATACTGGAAAAAACACCCAGCATACGGGACAAGAGAAGTGATACTGTGGAGAGTCCATACATACAGGATAAGAACATATACAGAGAATGACACCCAGCCATTAAAATGACCATAGTACAGTTTATGTAAAATCTATGAAATTATATCAAATTTGGCTATATTGTTACATGACCGAGGAATTCCCAGTCAGAGTTTCCAGGCCTGAAAAGTGGCAGCTGGTATGAGGTGTATGATGTCACAATGGGCTGCAAACCGGTTCAAACCGGTTCAAACCGGACTGCAATTGTTTCATAACTTTCATGCACTGGGAGCTGACTGAGTCACATGGTGTCTCCTGCGATTATTAGCGTTTTTTACTTAAATATATTGCTATCGTATTATTCTATATATTGTTATTATAATAAACATTAAAAAAATAAATAATTTCTAGGTCACCACCATGCCTCGAGCTGTAAGACGTGGACACCGGGGAAGGCGATCCCATCAGGCTTACCTCAGGAGATGGGGAGCGCCACCACAGGGACCACCGGCAGTGGTGCAGCCTACCTGTGCCATCTGCCTGTGTGAGTATGCTGTACAGGATTGCATGAAACTGCCCTGTAATCATGCTTTCCACTTTGCATGTATCCACAGGTGGCTCCAACTAAACCCAACGTGTCCCATGTGCCGAGCGCCCGTTCCACGCGAGGACATCGTGTGTGTTCCCATCAACCTGGGGCTGGACGAACATGGAGATCCCAACATCATCTTTGTGTACATATAAAGTAACACCTATATATTTCATGTACCCTAGAAACATCATGGAGTAATGTATACCAATCTGTATATTTGTTTCTATCTTCTGCTTCTAGTAGACAATGATTAGAAAACAAATATACTTGTGACAATTTACACAGAAATGGAGTCCTTTTATCCTGACATAGCCTCCAGCTCTCAGGCGAGGACTCCAAGACAATTCTTACCGAAAAGGGGCGCTTCAGCCTGATGGAGCTTCTAGTTCTCAGGAGTACTTTACCCTGATGGAGCGTCTAGCTCTCAGGTGTGCTTCCTCCTGATGGAGCTTCTAGCCCTCGGGTGAGTGCCCCAGACACTTTCCGCAGAAAGGGAGTGCCTTTACCCTGATACAGCCTCTATTGCTCGGGTGAAGGCTCCCAGACATCTAACAAAAAAGGTGGAGCTGGCCGGCTAAGGGGTTGGATGGAGGCCAGTTTTTTTTTTTACAACACTAAATATATAATATTTTACATAATCCATACAGATCTACTACTCCATGTATCTGTAATTTATTTTAAATGAAATCATTTCCTTGTCCCATCCTCTGTTAACTCCTGATCCTCTCTCTTTCTTCTCACTTCTGTTTGTTTAAAAAAAAAAAAGATATAAAAATAAAATGTTTATGACAGCCCCAAATTGGTTCACAGATATTTTTTTCTGTTGATTACTGATGAACGTTTATTTACTGACACACACTGGACAACATACAATGACTGGCATGCACTAACAGAGGACGTCCAGATGTACATAAACTGACCACTCCATGCTTTAGAGAGATGCACACAGACAGACAAACAAATTAGGAGAGAGTAGATTGCACACACAGATTATAGGATGAGGCCTACTACAAACATACACCCAGCATTAGAAAAAGGATGACTAGCATCCAGTAAGGTAGCTTAGTTTAGTCAGTGTAGGTCCTGCCCTAGAAGAGTCTACCTTGTCGTGGTGGGCAGGCTTGGAATCTCTTGGTCAAAAGTGTCTCAGTGATTTGGCGAGAGGATCACTAGATATTCACTTCTGGCCAATTGATTTTACCAAAGGACTCTTGGTTTAATCAGAGTATTTATAGTTGGAAAAGGAAAAAATGTGTATAAATCCATAATTATACTTTCATAAACACATTTGAATTGCTTCTTCTTTTATTTAATCCTTTCATGACCGGGGGTCATTACCACTTGGATGCACAGGCCACATTTGTAAGGCTGGAAGGGGCTCTATGGCTACTTCTTCCACTTGTGGTGTGTATAAGGATGTGTAATAGGTGTTTTATGTATTAACATGTATCAAAACCATGTATATATGTATGTACTGACAAGCCCCTTATGTGGATATGGGTGTGGAGTGTATGACAGTGGGTAGTATTTACATGAGAGGGGTGTGGAGTGTACAGCAGTGCATAGTATGGCGGTGGGTATGTACATGAGAGGAGTGTATGAGTGTATGGTGGGGGGGTAGTATGTACATGAGAGGGGCATGAGAGGGGTGTGGAGTGTATGGCGGTGGGTAGTATGTACATGAGAGGGGGGTGGAGTGTATGGCGGGGGGTAGTATGTACATGAGAGGGATGTGGAGTGTTTTTGGCGGTGGATAGTATGTACATGAGGAGTGTATGGCAGTGGAAAGTATGTACATGAGAGGGGTGTGGAGTGTATGGCGGGGGGTAATACGTACATGAGAGGAGTGTATGGTGGTGGGTAGTATGTACATGAGAGGGGTGTGGAGTGTATGGCGGTGGGTAGTATGTACATGAGAGGGGTTTGAAGTGTATGGCAGTGAGTAATATGTACATGAGAGGGGTGTATGGTGGGGGGTAATATGATTACACAATCTGGTCACATTGCTATAATCTTGTTATATGGATGATAAACTGAAGGACCTATGAATAAACGATTGTGGAATGAATCATTTGAGTTTCCATTATTTCCTATGGAGAAATTTGCTTTGCTATACAAGTGCTTTGGATTACAAGCATGTTTCAGGAACGAATTATGCTCACAATCCAAGGCTTTAATGTATGTATGTAAAAGCAGAGACCACATTCATTCTAGTTCTAAGAAAAATGAGACCAAATACGAAAATCTATTTTTATATTAAGTTATCACAACAAGTCTAAAATACATTGGTTAAATAAAATAGAAAAAAAAAAAACATATCCAGAAATCCTTGTTAAAAAAATAATTAAATACAAAATAAACAACTCGCTGTGGACAGTTTTTTTTGCTCCGGCTTATAATAAAAATTAGATTTTTTTTAAAAAGCCTTAGGAATCAGTGCTGAAGCCATCCAGGGCCTGCAGGGCTATGGACATGGATAGGGTAACATGAGAGGAGTGTGAGCTTTGAGTTAGTTATTATTCTTCGATGTCTTGGCACAGATACTGAAGGCTGGTATACATCAGTCATTATGTATCCACTCCAAATGAACATCCACATCGGTAACACAAGGCAGTTCCATTGGGGCTTGTAAATCATTGGGTATCAATGCTTGTGTGCTGAACACTAAATAGCCCGTACCTAGGAAACGTATGTAGCTGAAGAGTATAGCATACCACCGATACGTGAACAAGGTCAGCTTATGGGGTTTTTCCAAAAGGGGGGGGGGGACACTTTTCTCTGCTCTATGAGATAACAACAGCAGCTAAATGGTGACACACAGCAGAACGTGTACCAATAAAAACACAGAGAATCCAACTGAGCGTAAAATGATCGGCAACCTTTGAGACGTCCACTTTTGTCCAAGGGTAAGGAAGCTAGATTCTCAAGGAAGATATAGAGACTCCTTATTAGTAATACTGGGCAGGAGGTACACCATCCCGCGCCTCTTGTTCCTCACACCTCACTCTCGGTGGTAGGCATGTGCTTCCCTCTCCAGCCAGTATCCGGTAAGGAGAACCGACGTTCGGGGCTTGGTGGCAGTGTGACGCTGCCCGTCTCTGACTGCTCTTCCTGTAGCAGCTGTTGGGTTTCAGTCAGGTCGAGTGAGGCAGTGCTGGCTTGTAAAGACACAGTGTCCGTCTTGATGCACACGTGGTCCCGAAGGATGCTGCCTCGGGATGGCTTCACCTGCTTGAGGTCATCCCATTCGCTTTCATCCCCAGACAATAAGCCAAAACCCTCCAAGATTCTGATCTTCTCCTTGGTGAAGCCGTTGTCGGGAAGAGCCTAGAACGGGAAGAAGATATTAAGCAAATTTGTAATACTTGTGTGGAGAGAAATGTGAAAGCTGAACTCTGGGAATGAGACAATCTACCCTTGTAGTGCACCCCCTTCCCTCCTGCAAGTTAAATGCTTGTTTAGTCTAGAGTGGGAGTCTCCTAACTTTCATAACAAAGGGCCAGTTTACTACCATTCAAACTTTAGGGAAGCCAGACTATGGCCAACGAGAGAAGAAAATTTCCCCTGGCATTGGTGGGAGCAAACAATGCCATAGGCTTGGTTTTCAGTGGGAGTATAAAAAAAAGACATCATTGGCGTCAGTGGGAGAAATAGTGCTCAATCATTGGTGTCAGTGGGAGAAATAGTGCTCCATCATTGGTGTCAGTGGGAGAAATAGTGCTCCATCATTGGCGTCAGTGGGAGAAATAGTGCTCAATCATTCGTGTCAGTGGGAGAAATAGTGCTCCATCATTGGCCTCAGTGGGAGAAATAGTGCTCCATCATTGGCGTCAGTGGGAGAAATAGTGCTCCATCATTGGCGTCAGTGGGAGAAATAGTGCTCAATCATTGGCGTCAGTGGGAGAAATAGTGCTCCATCATTGGCGTCAGTGGGAGAAATAGTGCTCCATCATTGGCGTCAGTGGGAGAAATAGTGCTCCATCATTGGCGTCAGTGGGAGAAATAGTGCTCCATCATTGGCGTCAGTGGGAGGAATAGTGCTCCATCATTGGCGTCAGTGGGAGAAATAGTGCTCAATCATTGGCGTCAGTGAGAGAAATAGTGCTCCATCATTGGCGTCAGTGGGAGAAATAGTGCTCCATCATTGGCGTCAGTGGGAGAAATAGTTCCCCATTATTGGTGTCAGTGGAAGAATTAGTTCCCCATTATTGGTGCCACTGGGAGAAATAGTGCTCAATCATTGGCGTCAGTGGGAGAAATACTGCTCAATCATTGGCGTCAGTGGGAGAAATAGTGCTCCATCAATGGCGTCAGTGGGACAATTAGTTCCCCATTATTGGTGTCAGTGGAAGAATTAGTTCCCCATTATTGGTGCCACTGGGAGAAATAGTGCTTAATCATTGGCGTCAGTGGGAGAAATAGTGCTCAATCATTGGCGTCAGTGGAGGAATAGTGCTCCATCATTGGCGTCAGTGGGAGGAATAGTGCTCAATCATTGGCGTCAGTGGGAGAAATATTGCTCCATCATTGGCGTCAGTGGGAGAAATACTGCTCAATCATTGGCGTCAGTGGGAGAAATACTGCTCAATCATTGGCGTCAGTGGGAGAAATACTGCTCAATCATTGGCGTCAGTGGGAGAAATACTGCTCAATCATTGGCGTCAGTGGGAGAAATAGTGCTCCATCATTGGCGTCAGTGGGAGAAATAGTGCTCCATCATTGGCGTCAGTGGGAGAAATAGTGCTCCATCATTGGCGTCAGTGGGAGAAATAGTGCTCCATCATTGGTGTCAGTGGGAGGAATAGTGCTCCATCATTGGCATCAGTGGGAGGAATAGTGCTCCATCATTGGCGTCAGTGGGAGAAATAGTGCTCCATCATTGGCATCAGTGGGAGGAATAGTGCTCCATCATTGGCGTCAGTGGGAGAAATAGTGCTCAATCATTGGCGTCAGTGAGAGAAATAGTGCTCCATCATTGGCGTCAGTGGGAGAAATAGTGCTCCATCATTGGCGTCAGTGGGAGAATTAGTTCCCCATTATTGGTGTCAGTGGAAGAATTAGTTCCCCATTATTGGTGCCACTGGGAGAAATAGTGCTCAATCATTGGCGTCAGTGGGAGAAATAGTGCTCAATCATTGGCGTCAGTGGGAGAAATAGTGCTCCATCATTGGTGTCAGTGGGAGAAATAGTGCTCAATCATTGGCGTCAGTGGGAGAAATAGTGCTCCATCATTGGCGTCAGTGGGAGAAATAGTGCTCAATCATTGGTGTCAGTGGGAGAATTAGTTCCCCATTATTGGTGGCACTGGGAGAAATAGTCCCCAATATTGGCGTCAGTGGGAGAAATAGTGCTCAATCATTGGCGTCAGTGGGAGAAATAGTGCTCAATCATTGGTGTCAGTGGGAGAAATAGTGCTCAATCATTGGTGTCAGTGGGAGAAATAGTGCTCCATCATTGGTGTCAGTGGGAGAAATAGTGCTCCATCATTGGTGTCAGCGGGAGAAATAGTGCTCAATCATTGGCGTCAGTGGGAGGAATAGTGCTCAATCATTGGTGTCAGTGGGAGAAATAGTGCTCAATCATTGGCGTCAGTGGGAGGAATAGTGCTCAATCATTGGTGTCAGTGGGAGAAATAGTGCTCCATCATTGGCGTCAGTGGGAGAAATAGTGCTCCATCATTGGCGTCAGTGGGAGAAATAGTGCTCCATCATTGGCGTCAGTGGGAGAAATAGTGCTCCATCATTGGCGTCAGTGGGAGAAATAGTGCTCCATCATTGGCGTCAGTGGGAGGGAGAATTAGTTCCCCATTATTGGTGCCAGTGGGTGAAATAGTGCTCAATCATTGGCGTCAGTGGGAGGGAGAATTAGTTCCCCATTATTGGTGCCAGTGGGTGAAATAGTGCTCAATCATTGGCGTCAGTGGGAGGAATAGTGCTCAATCATTGGCGTCAGTGGGAGGAATAGTGCTCCATCATTGGCCTCAGTGGGAGGAATAGTGCTCAATCATTGGCGTCAGTGGGAGGAATAGTGCTCCATCATTGGCGTCAGTGGGAGGAATAGTGCTCCATCATTGGCGTCAGTGGGAGGGAGAATTAGTTCCCCATTATTGGTGCCAGTGGGTGAAATAGTACTCAATCATTGGCGTCAGTGGGAGAAATAGTGCTCCTTCATTGGCGTCAGTGGGAGGAATAGTGCTCCATCATTGGCGTCAGTGGGAGGAATAGTGCTCCATCATTGGCGTCAGTGGGAGGAATAGTGCTCCATCATTGGCTTCAGTGGGAGAGTTAGTTCCCCATTATTGGTGTCAGTGGAAGAATTAGTTCCCCATTATTGGTGTCAGTGGGAGAATTAGTTCCCCATTATTGGTGTCAGTGGGAGAATTAGTTCCCCATTATTGCTGTCAGTGGGAGAATTAGTTCCCCATTATTGCTGTCAGTGGGAGAATTAGTTCCCCATTATTGGTGTCAGTGGGAGGAATAATGCCCTATCATTGGTGTCAGTAGGAGGAATAATGCCCTATCATTGGTGTCAGTGGGAGGAATAGTGCTCCATCACTGGCATCAGTGGGAGAATTACAGTAGTTCTCCATTATTGGTGTCCGTGTGAGGAATAGTGCCTGATCATTGGTGTCAGTGGGAGGAATACACTGCTTCCCCTCAAATACTTCACTGATCCAAATCTCGATCCAGTGATGTGCATAAGAGCAGCAGCCTTCTCGCTGCATTGGACATAAAGGCAGCAGCAAGAGTCATTGGTTCCTGCTGCTGTCAATCACAGCCAGTAAGGACACAGCAGGGAGGTGGGGCTGAGCACTGTGTGTCAATGTACACACAGAACCAGATTGGGAGCACACACACACACACAGGAGTGCCCCCATTGCAAGCAGCATAAATATAAATGTTGCTGTTAGAATAACTAAGTCCATTTAGATGCGAAAGGCGCTGACACCACCATATCGAATTTTAGTGATGCAACCTGTTTTATTAAAGTAGAGCAAAGGGCGCTGGTAATGTGCAAAATGTGAAAACAAAACTTTGTTTTCATTTCGACAAAATGTGATTGCCATTTCCAAGTAGTGAATACTGCGCTAACCAAAAGCAACCCGTGTGCATTCCAATTCAGGCAAACTGATTATTATTGGTTGCTATATGTTGCACATCACCGCTGCCCTTTATACCGCCTGCTTACATAATCCTGATACACGCCTCTCAATATTTTGAGATGGGAATGAGGAACACCTACCAGCAAACGTATGTAGGCATAGGACACGCCCCCTGTCACACCCCCTTAACCACCTGAGGCTCGCAATATAGCCGTATGACGGCTACAGCGTGGACCTTAATTTCCATTAGGACGTCTTTTGACGTCCGCCCCTTTTGGCGTTCCCCACGCGTGCTCCCGCGTGCACAGCGGGGAAATTCTAAGCTGGCCGTGTCCCATGGACACAGCCAATCACAGATCGCGGCGAGCGGTAAATCAGAGTGGCCATTTTCTATGCGATCTGTGTGGCCAATGAGAGATGATCTCAAATGTAAACATATGAGATCATCTCTCATTGCCGGCTCACACAGAGACAGCGTCCTGTCATGGAGAGAGGAGACCGATCAGTGTCCCTTGTACATAGGGACACAGATTGGTCACCTTCCCCAGTCACCCCCCCTCCACCTACAGTTAGAAAACTATGCAGGGAACACATTTAACCCCTTCCTCACCCCCTAGTGTTAACCCCTTCAATGCCAGTCACATTTATACAGTAATTAGGGCATATTTATAGCACTGATCGCAGTATAAATGTGAATGGCGCCAAAAATGTGTCCGATGTGTCCGCCATAATGTCGCAGTCCCAATAAAAATTGCAGATCGCCGACATTACTATTAAAAAAACAATAAAAAATAAATAATAATTCTGTCCCCTTTTGCGCAAACTAGTCGCTTATTGCGATTTTTTTTTTTTTTAACCAAAAATATGTAGAATACGTATCAGCCTAAACTGAGAAAAAAAGTGTCTTTTTTTTGACATTGGGATATTTATTATAGCAACAAGTAATAAATATTGTATTTTTTTTTTAAATTGTCGCTCTTTTTTGCTTATAGCGCAAAAAATAAAAACCGCAGAGGTGATCAAATACCACCAAAAGAAAGCTCTACTTGTGGGGAAAAAAGGACGTCAATTTTGTTTGGGAGCCACGTCGCACGACCGCGCAATTGTCAGTTAAAGCGAAGCAGTGCAGGAAGCTGAAATTTCGTCTGGGCAAGAGGGGGGTTTATGTGCCCAGTAAGCAAGTGGTTAAAGTGGATGTAACAATGTGGTTTTTGGGGTCCCGTACGCGGCTAAGCTTCCAAAAAGTCCCACACATGTGGTATCCCCGTACTCAGGAGAAGCAGCAGAATATATTTTGGGGTGCAATTCCACATATAACCATGGCATGTGTGAGAAATATATAATTTCGTGACAACTTTGTGCAAAAAAAAAATAATCAGTTTGTCATATTCCCCCAACTTGTGTCAAAATATAAAATATTCCATGGAATCGGCATGCCTCTCAGCAAATAGCTTGGGGTGTCTACTTTCCAAAATGGGGTCATTTGTTTTTTTTTTGTGCTATTTTGGCATTTTATGGCCTTCAAAACTGTGATAGGTAATGAGGAGTGAAATCAAAAATGTACACCCTTATGCCGCGTACACACGGTCGTTTTTTGCGATGAAAAAAAACGACGTTTTTTAAAACGTCATTTAAATTGATCGTGTGTGGGCAAAACGTTGTTTGTCTTCAAAAAAACGACCAAAAAAAAATTCCAACATGCTTGAATTTTTTGTGTCGTTTTTCAAAACGTCGCTGTTTGTTTCACAAAAAGTCACCGTGTGTAGCAAAAATGTCGTTCAAAACGACGTTTTTCAACCCGCGCATGCCCAGAAGCTAGTTATGAAGCGAGCTTCAATGGAAAAGAGTGTTGAACGTAACCTCGCTTTTTGTGAAAAAACGATGGTGTGTATGCAAAATTGTCTTTGAAAAGTGACGTTTCAAAAACGTCGTTTTTTACTTCACAGAAAACTTCGTTTTTTTTCATCGCAAAAAACGACCGTGTGTACGCGGCATTAGAAAGCCTGAAGGCGGTGATTGTTCTTTGGGGTCCCGTACGCGGCTAGGCTCCCAAAAGGTCCCAAACATGTGGTATCCCCGTACTCAGGAGAAGCAGCAGAATGTATTTTGGGGTGGAGTTCCACATATGGGGGGTGTATGCTTTGCGCGTGGGTGTAATCGTTACTGGCACTAACTAGCTACCTAGCGGCACCAGCGACACTAATACAACGATCAGAAAAACGATCTCTTAGTGACGCTGGCAATAGGGGGTGAAAGGGTTAACTCTAGGGGCAATCAGGGGTTAAAACCTTTATTAGAAAATGTATGGGGCTACCTAACGCTATAAAAACCTGGCAGACGAACCTCAAAAAAGAACTAGCTACCTAGCGGCACTAATACAGCGATCAGAAAAACGATCGCTTAGTGACGCTGGCAATAGGGGGTGAAAGGGTTAACTGTAGGGGCAATCAGGGGTTAAAACCTTTATTAGAAAATGTATGGGGGTACCTAACGCTATAAAAACATGGCGGGCGAACCTCAAAAAATAACTAGCTACCTAGCGGCACTAGCGACACTAATACAGTGATCAGATAAATGATCGCTTAGTGACGCTGGCAATAGGGGGTGTAAGGGTTAACTCTAGGAGCAATCAGGAGTTAAAACCTTTATTAGAAAATGTATAGGGTACTTAACGCTATAAAAACATGGCGGTTCGGTATTTTTTGAGGTTCGCTGCCATGTTTTTATAGCGTTAGGTACCCCCATACATTTTCTAACGCTATAAAAACATGGTGGCGAACCTCAAAAAATAACTAGCTACCGACACTAATACAGCGATCAGAAAAACGATCGCTTAGTGACGCTGGCAAAAGGGGGGAGAAAGGGTTAACTAGGGGGTGATCAAGGGGTTAAAAACTGTATTGGGGGGAGGGGGTAGGGGGCTACCCTGGACCTAACACTAACTGCCTGACACTAACTGCCTGTCACACTGACACTAAATGCAGTGATCAGTAGATCACTGCTATTTAGTGACACTGTGACAGGGGGGCTGGGGGGGTGACTGGGGGGGGGGGGAATGTGTGCCTATGTGTACTGGTGTCAGTCTGGTGCTTGTGTACTCACTGTCTGATGTCTCCTCTCCTCCGCCGGAGGAAAAAAACGGTGGGAGGAGCGGTGACATCACTTCCTCCTCTGCCTGTGTTTACAGTTCAGGCAGAGGAGGAAGCAGATTGGCTGGGAGAGCCTAGGGGACCGCCGCACACAGCGGGGGGTCCCGATCGGACCCCCGATCCACGGAAAGGCAGGGACGTACATGTACGCCCATGTGCCATGTTGTGGACGTATATAGGCGTGCGGCCGTCCTTAAGTGGTTAAAGAAGAATTAAACCTAACAAAAAGGCTAATTAAATCCACAAGTGATTTTTTTTTACCACTACTATTATAAAATTTACAAATGCAGCAATTTAGAATTTAAATGAAAGGTTTAGCGCTGGAAAACTCTTTTTGAAAGGTAAAAAGTGCATTTTGTATGCAACTATATGGATCTGACCAAAATGAGGGACAAATGAGGAGGAAAGAGGGACAGAGGGACATTGCTCCAAATCAGGGACAGTCGGGAGCTCTGCTCATGGTCCTCCCACAAAGGGAAACATATGTGAATATTAAGATCCTCAATTGCTGGTCTCCAGTTATTTTTTACAATAAATGGCCAAGAGGAGATATATTGGCACAGAGACAAATGACACACAAGACGATCGATCGAGTCTACAGAAAATCAATAGCAAGTCCAGCTTATGTAAGGTAAGTACACCACATGCTAACACAGTTAGAAAAGGTGACCCAGACTCCAAAAGAGATATCCTTGGCAGCTCATCGGGATATGATTTCCAGATGCCTCCCAGACCCTCATATGAGATAAAACATACAAGGAATTGCTCCACACTTTTAATGCCCCAAATCGGTTTCTGTCTTTAGTCTTTGTAAAAAGTCAATGAATTGATTCATGTAGGACTAGATTTTTTATTTTTATACACGGGTCCTAAAGATTCTCCCTGCAGAGTGTATTGCTTGCATTCACTAAACCTGTACTCTCTTCCTATTTACATTTGGTAATTTTTCATACAAGCTTGATGTGCCATATGAAGGACGCTATGTGGTTAATCATATGCGTGCGCACAGGGTGTGCCAGGTGTGCCTGGGCACACCCTAATCACCCTGTTCTGGTGCTTGGCTGCAGAGAAAGGGACAGGGGAAACTCTGTCCTCAGTCCCTTCCTCTGTTTCAAAAGTGAGACAGCGGGGGTCCGTTTAGACCCCTGATATTTCACCAAAGCCCTCCAATGGGGCTCCTAAAAAAAAAAATATAAAATGATCGTAAAAAAATAAAATAAAAGGGTAAAAAATGTAAAATAAATGGTAAGTAATAATAAAAAATGATAATAATGACTACTGAAACCAATCTCTGCTCTACTGACACTATTTCCCTGCTGCTATATGTATATGTATATACACACACGCGCGCGCGTATGTGTGTTTCAATTTTGGGGTGCACACCCTAATGCACACCTATGGGGTTGATTAAAACTGGAGAGTTCAAAATCTGGTGCATCTCTGCAGAGAAACCAATCAGCTTCCAGATATTATTGTAAAAGCTTAAAAGTGTTTGTAAACACTATGAGGCTTACCCTGAAGCTCCCCCGGATATCTCCTAAACCTACAAGGTTTAGGAGATATCCCCTGTATCAGCATGTGCCAATGTCATTGTGCCACGGTTGTGGCATTGCTTCAGCTAGGGTGCCATTACCGGCGGCTCTTGTGAGCATGCACGGAAGTGACATCATCGTGGCTCCGGCCCATCACAGCACTGGAAGTAACTCCAGGAGCGGTGTCACCGGCCAGACCAGTGTACGAGGACCGCTGTGGGGGATTCGACCCAAGGTATTTCATAATGCGCTAGTATGCTATACAGCTCATTATGTCTTTGTCCTGCAGGGTTTTTTTTGTTTACAACCACTGAACAAGCTGAAGTTAGAAGCCGATTGTCGTATTTTCATGATTAATTTTTTTTTAGATATTCACCTATTTAGTATGTACGTTATACCACACACGTTCTTTGTAAACATTTTTGTATTCTGATTTGTGGAAACTTTAATAAAAACATTGAGCCCAGGTTCACACTTGTGCGATGCGGGAAAGAGTGCGATTCCAGCACCGGTTCCTGCATCGCTTCTCTCCCAGGAAAAGGAAGTCACCGCTCCAGGTGAGTCTTGTAAGCAATCAGGAACCTTCGGATTACCAAGGTGCTGGCGATGCACACAGGAATCGGATCGCATTAGTTAGAACACCCATGCAATCCAATTCCATACAACTGTACTCACATTGCTCAGACATTGCATGCGATCGGCACCACAGTGCGGGTGCGAATCACTGGTCTAAACCTAGGTTGAAACAGCAGCTGATTGTCTACAATGCAGAGCTGCTCCAGATTTTGCATTCTCCAGTTTCAGTAAATCAACTCCATAAGAGTTCTACCCCTATGGGTATGGGTTCCCCATGGGGCAATCAATCCATATAGGTATATGTCTATCTTATGCTTGAACTATGGAAAGGCCAATGGAAGAATAAATAGAAAATTGAACATCCACAAGGCCTTTAGACACTTGTGCATGAAGTCATTTCATAGGGCAGTATATTCAATGGGCATACATTTTTTGCAAAAAAATAAACTGATGTGGTACCTTTAATAGCAAGACATCCACCACACCTGGCACATCCGATTAGCTGACCCAAGCTTACTCCTTTATCTAACCCCCTTATCTATTGATTCCTCCCCCCGTCCATCATAAATAGCCCCTCCTGTAATTGTATACCCAATACAGTTGGTTGGCTGCAGTTGCTGTTCATCTGACTTCGAGATTTGTCAAACGGGGTGGTTTCAGCAGGGTGACTTGTTGCTTGAATTTCAGCCAATTCCCAGGAATTGGGCAAAACTTGAGCCACGTATGACCAGATTAGCCCCTAAACTTCAAGTGACGACATCAGATTTGTAACAAAAGCCAACAGGTCGTCCCATGCGATAGAAGAGGCATTATTCTCCCCATTGTGGTGGCCTGTGTCTTCTACCGCTCTTCTATTCTAGTGCCGCAGCCACCCTAAGACCTTTCATCATCCAACACCTCCAGAAGAGTGAGATGCCCAAGTTTCCAGCCACACACTGGTGCCTTCCTCCAATGGAGGATGGAACCACAGCAGCCAGCAGGGAATATGCTATATGGCACACCCAGGAGTGTTGGATGGCTGCAGCCCCCAGAGAGTGACATTTCTTTGGAGAGTATAGTAGAAAGCTTCTACTATTAAAAGAAAAGGATCGTTTTTTTCCCCCTGATAAAAATCAACAAAAAGAGTGCCAGATTAAATGGATTAAGATTCCATAATTATTTATTGCTGATAAAATGAAAACATCAAGAATATGAAAGGCATCCAACACGTTTTGGGGGCTAAAAAAGAAAAAAAAATCTCATGGATCTCCAAGATGATTGGCACTCTTTGTACATTTCATAGTGAAGGTTACGGTGCTTTTTGGGGGACCCAACTTTTTGGCAGAGTTGCTGAAGTTCAGGAAACAAACCTAAGCAATGCTCCACGACTGAAGAATACAAGATCCACATCGACCTTTGCTTGTTTTGAAGCCCCTGAAAGAATCACTTTAAGCTATGCTATTTGTTGTCTACAAAGAACCAGAAAACTGTGTGTTACAACTGTTGTGCGGCCTTTTGCATCATTCATCAGCTACCATGTTTCCCCGAAAATAAGACCTAGCGTTATTTTCCAGGAGCAACAAAAGACACAGTAGGGCCTATATTCTGGGTAGGTCTTACCATGTAATGTGCTGTGAAATCCTATAATCCACTCTATTACAGTAGTGTATAATGTACAATGTGTGTGTTTCTGTAGTAGAGAGAGCTCTGGTGGGTCACAGAAGCGCAGATCGGCGCTATAACGAAGGTATTTGGTACAATTATATTACAGAAACGCACACATTGTACATTATACACTACTGTAATAGAATGGATTATAGGATTTTACAAGCATTTCACCCCTGTTCACACTGGGGATTCCTGTCAGGCAGGGAGAGAGGGGGAGAGAGGACAGCACATTACATGGTAAGACCTACCCAGAATATAAGCCCTACTGTGTCTTTTGTTGCCAAAATTAATATAAGACCCGGGGTTATTTTCGAAGGAACACGGCATGAGAGGCTCATGTCAGTGAAAGGCAAGTCAGCCATGTTATCTGGATAGAGACTTGATACACAAGGGCTTGTTGCATCTGGAAACATATCCAACAAGGGGGAAATGGGGGACACATATTTCAAAAGCAATGGGAGTGGGATTTAAAGGGAAGTCACTCGCATGCAGCAACAACCAATACCTGCAGGTGAGGAGAGGACTCAGAACAGGAAAGGAGAGAGACTGTCAGAAGGGACAGAGTGCTGCAGTGGATGAGACAGTGCGACAAGAATCGGTCAGGTGATGACACTCAAAAGATGCCAGAAAAGTCATAGTGAGAGTCATACAAAGCAATACACATAACATGGTGCAAAGAGCAACAGTGCGCAGTAATCCACAGCATCACATTCTCTCTCATTACTCCACACATACTGAACTGCTGACATCAGGACAAAGGCAAATGTACACATCTACTTTATCTTTGCACCTGCCCAGCCTTTGCACTTGCATTAGAGTCTTTAATGGCATATTGACCTTTACCAGTAAGGTGACTATGCAGGTAAGGGGCTCCTATAGATAAAAAATAAACTTCAGCATTGACTGCTATTTCTAAGAGTTTTTTAGTCAGTCTTCAGGAGGTATGTGACTGGTCTATACCTATAGCAAGGGCATTATTTAACATTACTTTGGTCAAAAAACATGCAGCGTTTTTTTTTATCTACAGATGCAAATAAACAAACACTTCAGCGCTCAGACGGCGATATACCCAAAAGGGGGGGGGGGTCACAATGTGCAATGCTTTGCACAATTCAGCCCTCCTCAGACGGGGAAATCATGAAAAGGAACTCTAAAAACACACAGGAGGGTGCAAACACAGAGTGCATTACCACCACTTTCAGATGTTTTTGGCTTTTTGATTAAATAAAAATTGCTGGTGGTAATGCATTAGGTGTTTGCGCCCTCCAGTGTGTACACTACCGGGCACCCTTACCCGCAATGGGGACGGCAACACACCGACAGCTGATGGAAACATCAGCTGCGGTGCCGACATCGCTGGACTTCAGGATAGGTATGTGGTCATTTATTGAAAGCCAGCAGCTGCAGTATATGTAGCTGTTGGCCAGAACACTGATTTAAAGTAAGGTGACCAGATTTTTTTAATCAAATCAGGGGACATATTTTTTTTTACTAGTAATGGCGGCAATCAGCGACTCTCTGCCCACCACCGCCCGCCTCCCAGCCTTTCAAATCTTACTCTCCGGTACTACTGGGTGGGAAGCGGAGGAAGATCACTCCACCAGGGAAGGCAAGGAGATAAACAGGCAGGCGGCTGGCCGAAACTTGAGCCAAGGCAGAAGAACATGTGAGCGGAAATGAATGGGCATGCACCCAAAACTGAAGAAATAATCACTCTATTCTGACCAGCACATGATTATCAGAAAGGGGCACAGATAATGGAAAAAATACACCCCCTAAGCTACTAGGCGTGGTGGAGCGGGGGGGTGTAATTCAGATTTTTTTTTCATTCTGCAATGACTTTGAAATTGCCCCTGCTCAAATCCAATCCGGGGACAAAACTGGGGACAGACTTGGTCTGGGGACACTTTCCTCAATCCGGGGACTGTCCCCTGAAACCGGGGATGTCTGGTCACCCTACTTTAAAGCCAGCATCATTCAACCCACTTTCTCTGATCCCTGTGAAAGGAGAAGCAGCACAGTGATGAGCTCATCTCTATATCACTATGCCTTCTCTTACTATTGTCATGCTCTGGGTCAGCACATGAGCTGACTGGCAACTTGTGCGGCTTTTTGCTCTCACACTCCAGTCCTGCTGTACAGGGACAGCAGGAGGCAGATACCTGGACAAATCCAGGGACTTACTGTATACTACTTGCATTAAAAAATATGTTTAATATCCAGAGCTTTTTTTCTCAGAAAATAGGTGCAGGAACTCAACCACGACCCGTTCAGATTTCACAAACAGTAGAAGGGTCTTAAAGGGGCATTAAATACCAGAATTGCATTACATACAGTGTGCAGAGTTCAGGGGATTACAAAGCAGTCACTTGTAAACACAGAAACCAGACTTCTGTGTTCACAAGTGATTGTGGTGAGCGGGCACCAAAGGGTCTGAGCCAAAGGTGGTGGAACTGAGTTCCACCAAGTTCCCCCAGAAAAAAAGCCCTGTTAATATCAGAGCTGAATTATTTTGTTTCTTTTATGCCTGGAGTTCAGCTAGTAATTTGGATATATATATATCTTTTGCGGCCCCTGGGCTACTAAAGATATATACTGTATTTATTGGCGCTACCTCAGAGGGGACATAACAAGCGCTTACTCAGCGGCATCTGTACTAGGAAGTTCTGTCTCCTGGGCTGCCATTGGACGACTGTTCTGTCTATCATAGAAGGCAGGATTTGGTATTTAAGAGGCCGCCGCGAAAACAGGATATTCTCCTGCATGTAATCTGTTAGCGCTCGTCCTGCCCCCTCCCTGTCCCCTCTGAGGCTGCAAATGGGCATAGATCAGGCGGCATTCGCCGCAATGGGGAGGCTGCATTCATGGCAATGGGGAGGCTGCATTCATGGGCACTGACCCTTATTTTGCTTCACAGTTCTTTATTTAAAATTGTTTTTTTCCCCCTGACACTTCCCTCTTAAAGTGAAGGTGCGTGTTATACACCGATAAATACGGTATACATAAAATAACACTCCGGAGCTCATCCTTAGTGTTGAGCGGCGCTCTGGGATTCATTGGGACCACAAAAGATATATACATATGTAGATATCTATAGATAGATACAAATAACACGACCAAGCTCAACTCTTCACCACACACAGCCACAAAGGCAGGAAAACTTTTGTTGGACCGTGTATTCGTGCTTGGACAACACACTTAGACCGAATTTTAATGGTTCAAAGAATGCCAGGAAAAAAATGGTCGGCCCTCACGCATGTTCACTTCATCAAATCTGGCCCTCTTTGAAAAAAGTTTGGACACCCCTGCCCTAAATGATGTCTTATTATGGGGAACATACATAGTGCTTAATCCTTTCATACTCCTTTCATTAATTTGAAGTTACAGCTTTCATCGGTAGCAAACCTAACATCCAACCACTACTACCGCACACCAAAACAGTCCGCACCTCTTTACGATGTCGCTGTAGATGACAAATGGAAGGTCTGTACACGGCTTCAATCTTCACCTCTTGGGTGGACGTGCAGTAGGACGGGTTGCTGTAAGTGAGGGTCCCCAGTGCTAGATCCGACAGCTTCGCACGGCGATGTCTGTGAATATACAAAGGCACATTAACTGGATATATTGATCTTTGAACATTTATTGTTGGGTCTCCTATAGTGCTTCACACTAACGTTGATGTGAAATTCGGTAACTGATTGGCCGACGTTGGTTTTATCTGCCATAATCCAGCATGGATATTCCTACACAAAACTAAAGACACCCACATAACCAAATAAAATGTATAGGTTATGTTGAGGTTTCCCAGCCTTTAGTAAACAATACACCGCCATTATAGTTTATGTCACCTAATCAGGGGCTCCATTGAGTATACCCCCAGCCTCCAACACAGACTTTGACTTTCTACCTCTGCAACTGCCCATAACTCTTCTGTACGGTCACCTTTCTCTAAGCCCAAGTCTCTGGCATCATACCATGCCCTGCTCCGCCACCATTTGGGAGGGCCAATATTTCACCACAACACGCTTCTTTTTACAGTGATAGGCACTCCTATGATCTACACCAGCAACCAGGGCTCTTTAAATGTTATTTATAGAATGTTAGATGTGTAGTGGGATGAAAGCCGTGCTAATCACCGTTCTTTCTTTTTTGAAATGCTAAACAGTGACATTTCATTAAAGAAGAATTGCCTCTCGGGGGATCAGGAAGGAATTTTTTCCCCTCCTGTAGCAAATTGGATCATGCTCCGTTGGGGATTTTTGCCTTCCTCTGGATCAACTGTGGGTATGGAGTTGGGTGTATGGGATTGTACTGTGTTTTTTATTTTGTTTGTTTATTTTTATTTTTTGTGGTTGAACTGGATGGACTTGTGTCTTTTTTCAACCCGACTAACTATGTATCTGTGTAAGAAGCAAACCCTGATGGCTCTGTAACTGGATGGAGCAGCGTGACATCACTCATGTGTGCGGGATCCGCCAGTCACGGTATTCGCATGTGAAGAAACTAAGCAGGGGGCATTTCTTTACAGCACATGCGCCGAGACATAATTGGCGCAAAACACAGTAAATATCTCCTAAATTGCGCACGTTTAGGAGATATTTTCAGTACCTACAAGTAAGCCTTATTATAGGCTTACCTATAGGTGCAACTTCCACAGAGAGGTGTACCACCTCTTAGTTCTATTGGCCACAGCATGGCGAATGGAAGATAATTGCGTCGCACTGTAAAAAGTTGTGCATGTTGTACTTAAAGCGGACCAACCAACCCAAAAGGGGAGGCTCTGTTCGCACCCTTGTCCCCTCCACTGCCACATTTGGCAATTTTTTTGGTGGAGGGTTTGAGCGCTGGGTAAGATCGCCGATCTATGTGCATTTCTGAATATATAAAGAACTTCTGCGCTAATAAGAAAGTCTCCCTAAATCAACAACAAAAAAAACATTCAGAAAGCGCAGCATGCACCTGAAGGATTCATGGTCGGGTTTGCCTTACCTACAATGCCAATGCCAGCGCTTGCTCCCAGAGCCGATTAACGAATCGACTTTGGGTACTGACATCGCAGGATCCCTGGACAAGTAAGTGTCCTTCTATTAAAAGTCAGCAGCTGCAGGATTTTTTTTTCCCAGACTGTAGCTCCTCTTGAATTTCAGCACACACCACTGCAGCTGTAGTGTACCCTGGCTGGGCAGGAGACGAGGCATTTTGCCACCTAAAACAGTCCAACTGCACCTGGTGCTAATGGGCACTTAGGCTACAGTCTGACCCTACTATCTCTGTACAATCAACTTTAGATCTACCAAAACTATGTAGAATGAGGACCTACTTGAATTACCCAATCAGTTTGCATCCACACAGACAAGCCCTAGTACTATATAACTTATTGGTAGATCTAAAGGAGATTGTACAATCAGATTGTGATATGTGGAGGGCTTAACAGAAGAGCCTGTCACACCGAGATCCCCCAAAAAATGGAAATGTCTGTGTGTATTTGCAGACAATTCTAGTGATTGCAAGCTCTCAACATCACCCCACTTCCGGTTAGGCCATCAATCAGGAGTGGGATTTGGCCAATGTTGGACAACCTCACAGTTCCCACGAGGTTTAATGTTCCACCAATCACATGTCTACCATCGCCCGATGACTTCCTTCTACTCACCTGTAGATTAATAGAGCACAGATGAGAAGCAGCAAGCAGAGAAGAGATCGAGATCCAGCAATAATGTGTGCCACACGTAGTCTGTCCCCTAAGCAAAAGGATAATGGGAAAAAAAAAACACTTAAAGAAACTCCTTTCAAGCGACTCAACTATGAAAACAAAAATTAAGACAAAAACAAGAAGAGTATTAGGGATAAACTGAATGCAAATTGCCAAATAAGCCTGTGAAATAAATATATTGGAGCTGCTTTATCCGACAATGGTTATGAACGGTGCCCATTCAGTCCTGAAATTTACACAGCTCTGCCAAGCAGAATAGGAGATCAGATTTTCTCTGCTGCAGTTAAACACTTACAGGTCTTGTCCCTTTTCCAGCCCATGACAAGACAGTGAAAAGAGAAGCAGCAGACTGATGAGCTCACTTCTAAGCCGTTCCTATCAGCATATTCCTTGTTAAAAGGAGCAGTGCAGCACAAATGATTGGCTCCTCATGCTACTTCTCCTTCTCTCAGTCTGAGCTCTGCACTACATGGTCTGCAAGAGGCTCACACCATGTCAAATTCAGATACTTACACTTAAAGAATACATGTCATGACATGATGATGTCATACTTACCTCCACTGTACAGTTATTTTTGCAGAGTGGCCCCAATCCTCCTGTTCTGGGGTCCCTTGGTGGCTCTCTCAGCTCCTCCCTGCAAAAGCTAACCCCCTCTAGGAAGCTCTCTCCCAAAGGGAGTTATCTTGTGGGCGCACTCCCGTGTCATACATACTGTATGACTCACCGCATCATTGGATTCGATTGACAGCAGTGAGAGCCAATGGCTGCGCTGCTATCTATCCATCAGCCTAGTGTCTCCAGAACTGCCAGCTGTCCCTGTACAACCCAAAGCAACCTGTGGTGTTAGTTGGGAACACACACATTCTAAATAATATATTTCTTTATCGTACATCACGGGACACAGAGCAGCACAGCCATTTCTAATTGGGTTATGTAGTACCTTCAGGTGATGGACACTGGCACTTCCTAACAAAAAGTTCCTTCCCTATACTGTATAACCCCCACCCCTGCATACATCAAATGCTCCATGGTAAGTGAACATATTCTGCCAGATGGAGACAATCCGATCGCCTCAGCTTAATGTGATATCAATCTGACCATCTTCAAAAAACTATGCATGGTGAAGGGCCACATGACTATATAAAAACGTAATCATTTTTAGGAAGGCCACAACACTATGTAACGGTTGGTATGAGGCTTACTCAAAGCACTTGTTACCCCAACACTTCATATTCCTGATATGTGGCTGCTGTACAATGTATCAGAAAGTCTCCTGTTCTCTTTGAATTGCTTCCTATGTGTGAAATCGCTGGTGTCCCTGACAGTCCCTCTCTTTTCCCATTAAACACTGACCACAGGTAGGGAGTCCACAGCACTTATATTCCTATTACAAGGAATGTAAACATCCTTTGTAATAGAAATAAGGATGACATGTTCTCTTTAAGGAGAGATCTGGGGTCAAAAAAGACCAAATCTCCTTTACCATTAAAAGCAAGAGATAAAAAAAAATCTGACCATTTGCTTTATATAATAAAAAATAACGTTTTCTTCCATCCTGGACCAGAAGTGACTTGATGACGTTGCTCTGGTCCTCCCAGGGCCATAGAGATGGAGGACAGGATGCCACTGCCTGGAGAAAGGTCGGGCCCTGGGGGCCGAGTACCATTGGCATTGCATTTTCCCTTCAATATATAAAAGGTTGTCAGGTGCCTAAAGTAGGGGCTGATGGGCTGGGCCAGCGCAGAGCATAACTGTAACGGTTACCACCGCTTACAACCTTCCATCCAACCACGACAAGCTTATCCGACACACCAACAACCAGGCAGACATGATCCATTCCATTTCCCAGAATAAACGAGACTGCGCTCCGTTCTCTAGTTTCCAAAATGTATGAATAACTTTATTGGTTCTTAGCTTGCTTATATCCAGTACAACATAATGCAGTTAATCACAGGACAATGTAATCTCCACCCCCCTTCACACTATGGGGGGCTTCAATCACACTCTAAAAGGCATTCAGGTAAGCTAACCATGTAGACCGGTCGGCCCCGCATCTTCAATAGTGTTCAATTAACCTTTAATAATAACACAGACATCTACTTGAATAAGTTATCTATACAGCTTTGTCACACAATGGCAGTGAGAGTGGGTGTCTTTACATTGAATAGCCAACACCTTAGGATATTTCAATAGCCTATTATACAAAAGGTATGACTCACTGGCTGACCTGGTCATGTCATCATGACTCCTTGTGATATCTCAGTCCTGCAATATGAAGTATTATTAATGTCCCATCTCATGTAATATATGAATTATGATTCACTATTAGCCACCCTATATCCAAAAGGGCACAGGGTGGATTTCGACCCAAGAGTTTTTGGTGCTGCTGGCACAAGAGTATCTCTCATCCTTCCAACGTCTCTGGGTGTCACGGGCCATTCTGTTACATCTCTCCCCTTTCGGTGGGAGACGGACACAGGAGGGAACCCCAAACGGGTTGACTCCGAAGTCCGTCAGTAGTTCCCGTCCTCCAATGCTGGTATCCATACTGTACCCCAAATAAATGGCTCCAAACTGAGCATTACTCACCCCGCCAACCTCTGCCTCTCTCAGAGAACACGCCTGCCGCTGGGGAGAAGGCAGGGTAGCTGGGCTCAGTCCATCATGCTGTTGGGGGTCTGGGCCAACTGCCCCCCCCTTCCTGGGGTATACCAGTGGAGACTGAAGTCCCATCCACTGGTGCTTGGTGAAAACCCCCCGGTGCTTGCAAAGCAAAGCAGACATCCTCCTGTCCCAGTCCTGTACCATTTTCTGGGGTTGTGCCAGTGGAGACTGAAGTCCCATCCACTACCCCAGGAACCCCCTCTTCTGTTAGTGAGGAGCAGAGGCCTATGACACTCTGCTCTGTTGCCAGCTCTTCTGCTGGGTTGCTGTGAGTGGAGACCACAGTCCCATCCACTACCACAGGAACCCCCTCTTCCGTTAGTGAAGAGCAGAGGTCCGTGACCCTCTGTTCTGTTGCCAGTGATTCAGCTGGGGGTAAAAGCTTTACCACCTCAGCTTGTTGTTGGAGAGAGGGGCCAACCGCCCCGGCTCTCTGGAACTCCACACCATCCGCTTTGGCTTTATGGAAGGCAATCTCCGTATTTTCCACTGCCGATTCATCAGCCAGGAGTTCACAGTTGTCATATGAACTTTCCTCATAGTCCCAGGCAATGGGAGCCCCACCCTGCTGCTGAGCCGAGTCTAGCAGCTGTCTGTAGGCGACCTCCAGCTCCCATTCCCGAATGGCCAGAAATTCTAAATCTTCCTGTGACCAGTGGCCTCCCGAGATATTTAATTTTTCCTCTCTGTGCTCCATTATATCCTCCAAGCGCCACTCCCGATCATCCCCAAAGTCGGGATCACTGGACATCCTCCAATACAACAATCCCAGGCCATCGTAGTCATAGCCTTCTGTGGGGCTGTCATCCGCTGACCACGGGCACTCTTGGGCTACATACCACCGGAGGGCTCTGTAGCTCTCATCCAGCTGCATCTCTGCCCGGATCAGCCTGCTTAACTCCGCTATCCACTCCTGCTTCGTTTGTTTCCCCAACAGCATTCGTACGTCATACTGCGGCCAGTACCTTGCATAGATGGACGGCAGGACCTTTCCTTGGTGTTGCTGCTCCAGAGCTAATGCTTCCTTCCAGAGTTGGCACCGAATCACATCCGACCATCCCAACAGGACCTCCTCTGATACTGGTCCTCTATGCTGTATCCGCATCTCTTGTAACCTTCTTTGGAATTCCTCTTCCATGGAGACTGGTATCTGCACCTCTCCTCTCTCTTTAGTTGGTGCTGCTGTGACTTCAGCTCCTGCAGCACTTCTTCTCTGTAGCAAGGTGGCATTCAGAGCCGCAATAACTCGGTCCCTGATCTCCGGTGGAGGGTTAGGACCATAATGTGCCAGTCTTAGGTTAACAGCCCGATCAAAACTTTCTTCCTCGGGTGTCCTGTCCGTTACGGCGGGCCTTTTAGCTCTATCCATTTCGACCAGTTCTGCGATAATGTCCCTTTTCTTACGGTTGCTGGCCGGTCTGCCCCGGCTCTCCAGTAAGTCCATGAGGGAAGAGAGCTTCATCCGTTCATACACCGTCTCCATTGTCATGTGCCCTTGTAGCTGTCCTTCTGATGATGGAATCATCCCACTGCTGTGCCACCAATGTAACGGTTACCACCGCTTACAACCTTCCATCCAACCACGACAAGCTTATCCGACACACCAACAACCAGGCAGACATGATCCATTCCATTTCCCAGAATAAACGAGACTGCGCTCCGTTCTCTAGTTTCCAAAATGTATGAATAACTTTATTGGTTCTTAGCTTGCTTATATCCAGTACAACATAATGCAGTTAATCACAGGACAATGTAATCTCCACCCCCCTTCACACTATGGGGGGCTTCAATCACACTCTAAAAGGCATTCAGGTAAGCTAACCATGTAGACCGGTCGGCCCCGCATCTTCAATAGTGTTCAATTAACCTTTAATAATAACACAGACATCTACTTGAATAAGTTATCTATACAGCTTTGTCACACAATGGCAGTGAGAGTGGGTGTCTTTACATTGAATAGCCAACACCTTAGGATATTTCAATAGCCTATTATACAAAAGGTATGACTCACTGGCTGACCTGGTCATGTCATCATGACTCCTTGTGATATCTCAGTCCTGCAATATGAAGTATTATTAATGTCCCATCTCATGTAATATATGAATTATGATTCACTATTAGCCACCCTATACCCAAAAGGGCACAGGGTGGATTTCGACCCAAGAGTTTTTGGTGCTGCTGGCACAAGAGTATCTCTCATCCTTCCAACGTCTCTGGGTGTCATTCTGTTACAATAACATTAGACCCCAGGAGAGGCAAGGGCTATGACGTGTAAGGGGGAGGGGGCCATGTTAGGGAACAGACTCTTCCTGGAGAAGTATGTGCAGCACAGCGGCTCAGTGGTTAGCACATCTGCCTTACAGCACTGGGGCCCGTAGTTCACATTCTGGTTCCCCCCCACACTCCACAGACAGGCCTGTTGGTTAATTGTCCCCGGTATAAGATTCTACAGAGAGTGTACAACATGGTGGCCTCCCCTGCAACCTGGATGATCGCTCTAAAGCCTCGTACACACGTACAGGTTTCCCAGCTGACTTTTTACCACCGTGAAACATACCTCCCAACTTTTCAACTTCAGAATGAGGGACAAATGAGCATACCTCCCAACATTGTTGTGGGGGGTGGGGTGCCGATCGGATCGGAGTTGTTGAGGGGGGGGTGTTCCGTGAATCACAGTTGCTAAGCGAGGGGGGGGGTTCCGCAGATCAAAGTTGTTGAGCGGGGGGGGGGGGGTCGGAGTTGTTGAGCAAGGGGGGACCGCAAATAGTGGGACAGTCCCGGGACAGTTGGGAGGTATGGGGAAACCAGAGGGGAAAACCGAGAACCTGCTCCATAACTTTTTCCCCTACACTCGCCCGGTTTCCCGACAGGAGAACTGCCATGAGAGCTTTGGTCGGGAATCCCGGCTCCATCACAGTGTTTCCCATAGTAAACCTGCTGGGTTAAAAACCGCTGGGAATCCCAGTGGGAAAAAAAGAGCACTGGTTCTCTTTTTTTCCTGGCAGTTTTCCTGCAGTGGCCCATACACATGGCTTGTTTTCCCAGCTGTGTATATGGCAGTTTTACCGACAGAAAAAACGGTCGTGTGTACGAGGCTTGAGCCACAAGCAGAGAAGATCTGTAGAGTGATTCATTCACAACAAGAAGAGTCACATCTCCCAGCAAGTTCAGTGTCACAAGAGAAGAGAAATAGATTTATAAAAAGGAAAAACTGAAAATAAAACCTGTAAAATCCTAGAAGTGTCCAAGCTTTCCTCTGCCATGTGATCAGGTGGTGACAGGGTCTCTTTATGTTCTGTATACAGTGGGGGAAGGGTTAGAAGTTGTCTGGGGCCCCATTGCGATTTCCCCTCGCTTCTGTCCTTGGGGGATCCCCTAATGTCAGAGCATGAGCGGGGGTCACTAGCACAGGAAGTGAGGGAAAACCTCCCCAATGGGGACACATCTGGAAATAAACACCTGGCAGAGGATCTGACTCCTCCACACTCTGTACATTACAATGAGGAGAGGTTGGGGGTCAGAGATCATACAATGGGAACTCTGATTCCTATCAGTCTGCAGGATTCTTCCTCCTGTGTGTAGAAGGCGGCGGTGTGAGCCATGAACCTGGGAGAGGACCCGGGGACAACCTGTCCTCAATAGGGAACTAATAGTCCCAGTGCACCATGCCAGCTACATTCCAATACTGTAAACAGCAGAATAGTACAGCACACCAACTTCCTGTGTGCTCTGAAAACTCTCCCCCCCCCCTTAGTTAAAAGGATGCTGAAGACAGGAAGTTCAGCATACAATGTGACTTGGGGTGAATGGTGTCTTGTCTCCCCTCTCGGCTCCCCATCACTGAATGCTCCGAAAGTTATGTTGGGCCAAGAGATTTCACACTGCGCATGCGCGATGCGTTCCAAACGATGTGCGACAATACAGTCCAGTGAAACCATCAGATAATGTCACGGAAGTGACATTACAGAATGCAAACACTGGGCTATGCGTTCCAAGACTAATACTTCCCTTGTTACCTAGTGTGTCCAGAACTGCCAGCTGTCCCTGTACAACCCAAAGCAACCTGTGGTGTTAGGTTCTGCATTGCTGGTACTTGTAGTGCCTATTCAGAGCAACCTGTGGTGATAGATCCTGCAATGCTGGGACTTGTAGCGCCTCTAAAGATGCCAGCTGTCAATGTACAACCCAATACAATCCAGGCTGTACAGGGACAGCTAGCATCTCTAGAAGCACTACATGTCCCAGCATTGCAGAGCCTAACACCCCAGGTTGGTTTAGGTTGTACAGGGACAGCTGGCAGTTCTTGAGACACTACAAGTCCCGGCACGGCATTATAATCACCACTTGTATAGGGCAGTCCAAGGACAGCTGGCATCTTTAGAGGCGCTACAAGTCCCAGCATTGCAGGACCTATTACCACAGGTTGCTCTGGATAGGCACTACAAGTACCAGCAATGCAGAACCTAACACCACAGGTTGCTTTGGGTTGTACAGGGACAGCTGGCAGTTCTAGGGGACACTGGGTAACAAGGGAAGTATTAGTCTTGGAACGCACAGCCCAGTGTTTGTATTGTCTGTAATGTCACTTCCCTGATGGTTTCACTGGTCTGTATTGTCGCAAATCATTTGGAACGCATTGCGCATGGTGAAATTTCTCGGCGCAACGTCACTTCCAAAGCATTCAGTGATGGGGAGCCGAATGTAACGAGACAAGTTTTTATTTGGCTTTTTTCATTTTAAACGGCGACAGTCACATAAATGGTGTATCAAGGAACATAAACTGGAAATGATTTTCTAAGAATCTTCCATAACAATCCGCTTGTTAAAGGGGGTTGCAAAGGTTCCTGTTTTTTCACCTTAATGCATCCTATGAATTAAGAAAAAAAAACACCTGGCTGTCACAGGACCCCCAGCCCCCCCCCCTGTTTTACTTACCTGAGCCAGTTTACCTGCTCTGCGTGTCCCCCGGTGTCCTTTTCTCCCCGGAGTCTCTGCGTTGATTGGATAGCTTGATGGCAGCACAGCCAATGGCTCCCGCTGCTGTCAATCAAATCCAATGACGTGGCCGCCGGGGGGCGGGACCGGGTCATACAGTCGGCGTCTATGGACAACAACTGTATGACACGGGAGTGTGCCTGCATGGTAACCCCCTCGGGAGAGAGCTTCCCGAGGGGGGGGTTAGCTATTACAGGGAGGAGCCAAGAGAGCCGCCGAGGGACCCCAGAACAGCAGAATCGGGGCCACTCTGCGCAAAACGAACTGCACAGTTGAGGTAGGTATGACATGTTTTGCTTTTTTGTTTTATAAAACAACAAAGAACCTTTACAACCACGTTATAAATCCCCATTATATAGTTTTTTGGCATTTGTCATAAACCTGTCTTGAGGGTTAGGAAAAAGCAGGAAGGGGGATAATATAGTATAGACCTCTGCCGGTTTAGGCCCCCCCCCTATATAAAAAAATTTGACTTTTTTTTTATGCAGTTTGTTAGATCTTTGTTAGATCAGGTTAGATCAATCATTGTTTGCGTTAGATCTCACACAGAAAAAGCAATATTAACAGTTATTTGCTGGGGGGGCTAACCCGTCATCAGCCCCCCCCATTAAATTTTCTGGGCAAAAATCATTCAGGCTAATAGATATTCGTTAGATCCGGTAAGATCAAGTGGTTTTAACGTTAGATCTCACATAATTAGAGACTTAAGTGATTAATAATGGGGGGCTGCCCCCCCCCCCCCGTTATAAATTTTTTGGGACAAAAATCATTCAGGCTATTAGATATTCGTTAGATCCGGTAAGATCAAGTGGTTTCAACGTTAGATCTCACATCGTTTCCGAGATATTCCACATAAAAAAAGTAGATTTTAGGTGGTACATATGCATGGACATATGGACGGGTTGGCCCCCCCTTATCAAATTTTCTGGCCGAAAATCATTCAGGCTAAAAGATATTCGTTAGATCTGATAAGATTAGGTGGTTTTAACGTTAGATCTCACATCATTTCAGAGATATTCCACATACAAATACAGATATTGGGTGTGCATATGGACTAATGAGGGGGGGGGGGTGGCTGGCCCCCTTATCAATATTTTTGGCCAAAACTCATTCAGGCTAATAGATAGATCAAGTGGTTTTAAAGTTAGATCTCACATAACTTCCGAGATATTCCACATAAAAATTTAGATTTTAGATGGTACATATGGACGGGTTGGCCCCCCCTTATCAAATTTTCTGTCCAAACATAATTCAGGCTAATAGATATTGGTTAGATCCGATAAGATCAAGTGGTTTTAACGTTAGATCTCATATAGTTTCAGAGATATTCCACATACAAATGCAGATATTGGGACTAATGAGGGGGGCTGGGACCAATTCTGATCTTCTCAGAAGGCTGTTGACACCTCTTTGTCTGGAGACAAACACTTCAATTCACAGCACAGGCTGGGGAAGAAATGGCACTTAAGGACTGTACACATGGCCCAGATTCTCCCAGGAAAAAAACATTATTTTTCCTAAAGAGATTCCTGTCAAGAATCTCTTGCCGGCCGAATGTACAGACACCATTCAAAAGAACCACCGTCCTTTTGAATGGCACGAACGTGGTGACGTAGCCGACATCTTGCTTCACCCTGCCTATGCCTTGGAAGCTACCGTGCATGCGTCAAAGTCATTTTGAGCATAGGCGGGTTTCCATGGAGACGCTCGGGTTTCTCGGCAGGAAAACACGCCCGAGAATCTCACGACGAGAGAGCAGGTTCTCTATTTTTCTTGTCTAGATTCTGGGCAGTTTTCTTGACGAGAAACCTCAAAGCCTCGTACACACACGGTTTACTCAGAAAAAAAGCTCTGCCAGCAGTTTTCTTGCTGGTTCTTGCCGAGAAAACTGTGCGTGTGTACGAGGCTTAAGTTTAGTTTCTTCCCCGCGCATGCGTCGTTAACATTTGCGGCGGATTACAAGTGAAATGTCTCCTAACCGGCGCACGTTTAGGAGATATTTCCACTGCCTATAGGTAAGCCTTATTCTAGGCGTACCTATAGGTAAAAGCAGTCAAAAGTGGTATACAACCACTTTAAAGAGGGATTCCACCCGCAATTTTTTTTTTTTAAAGTCAGAAGCTACTAACAGTGTAGCTGCTGACTTTTAATAAGGACACTTACCTTGTCCTACTTGCCCGCACTGATGGCCCCCCCGATGCCGGTCCCACGATCGATCCAGGCCCCGTGCCGCCATTCACACTAGGGGAAACAGGCATTTCCTACTGCGCCTGCGTGAGTCTCACGCTGGCTTGTGAATGGGCGGCTACTCTCTGAGAACACACACAGTTCCCAGAAAGCAGCGCGCCCCATTAACAAGCAGAAGAAAACACACCGCGGTGTGGAAGAGGCAGATTACGGAATTCCGCATAGCAACAGGTATTTTGGGTGAGTATTATTATTTATTTATTTTTTGCACGTTTTTTTAATTTAATTTTTTTAGGCTATATGGCCAAATGTGGTTTTCCTGGGTGGAACTCCGCTTTAAGCTCCAGTATTCAGAAGGGCCTCGGTGTAGACTCTGTTTACTTGGATGGGAACAACAGGAGACGTCCCACTAGATTTTTAGGGAGCATGAAGGAAGTTGTGGCTCTGGCCTGTTCGGTGGTTTGTACCCGCGCTCCTCTCTTGCAGAGGTTCTGATCGGGCTTTAAGTGGAGCTCCGGCGACAAATAATTTTTTTTTCACAGTAATTCTTTCCTTGTCCTTACATAATACTCACAATTTATGTTTTTTTTTTTTATCTGCTGATGTCCGATCTGATGAATATCTATTAGCCTGAATGATTTTTGGCCAGAAAATTTGATAAGGGGGGGCCAACCCGTCCATATGTACCATCAAAGCTCAATTTTTATGTGGAATATCTCGGAAGTTATGTGAGATCTAACGTTAAAACCACTTGATCTTCCCGGATCTAACGAATATCTATTAGCCTGAATAATTTTTGGACAGAAAATTTGATAAGGGGGGGCCAACCCGTCCATATGTCCATGCATATGTACCACCTAAAATCAATTTTTTTATGTGGAATATCGCGGAAACGATGTGAGATCTAACGTTAAAACCACTCGATCTTACCGGATCTAACGAATATCTATTAGCCTGAATGATTTTTGGCCAAAAATATTGATGAGGGGGGGCCAGCCCCCCCTAGTTAGTCCTTTTATACACCCAATATCTGTATTTGTATGTGGAATAACTCTGAAATTATGTGAGATCTAACGTTAAAACTAGGGTTGTCCAGATATTGATATCGGGACCGATACCGAGTATTTGCGGGAGTACTTGTACTCCCGATGCCTGAATAGAATACTTGCCCCCCCCGCCGTATATTGCAAAGCTGCCGCCGCGTTAATCACCGTGTGGGAACATTACAGTCAGCTTTCGTTTGAATAGCTATTTTTCCCGCCGCGCCGTGTCACTCCCACAGATCCGTCCAATCCCGAGCAAGGGGGAGTGTCTCTATATACTGCGCGGCAGGGAAAACAGCTATTATAACAAAAGTTGACTGTAATGTTCCCGCACGGAGATTAACGCGGCGGCATCATTTAGGTACGGGGGACATGGCTGGATATATGTGGGGGACATGGCTGCGTATATGGGGGACATGGCTGCGTATGGGGGACATGGCTGCGTATATGAGGGACATAGCTGCAATATGTTTGGGGACATGGCTGGATATATGTGGGGGACATGGCTGCGTATATGGTGACATGGCTGCAATATGTTTGGGGACATGGCTGCAATATGTTTGGGGACATGGCTGCAATATGTTTGGGGACATGGCTGCAATATGTTTGGGGACATGGCTGCAATATGTTTGGGGACATGGCTGCAATATGTTTGGGGACATGGCTGCAATATGTTTGGGGACATGGCTGCAATATGTTTGGGGACATGGCTGCAATATGTTTGGGGACATGGCTGCATTTATGGGGGGACATGGCTGCATATGTGGGGGGACATGGTTGCATATGTGGGGGGACATGACTGCATATGTGGGGGACATGGCTGCATTTATGGGGACACATTTAAAAAAAAGTATCGGTATTCGGTATCGGCGAGTACATGAAAAAAAGTATCGGTACTTGTACTCAGTCCTAAAAAAAGTGGTATCAGGACAATCCTAGTTAAAACCACTTGATCTTATCGGATCTAACCAATATCTATTAGCCTGAATGATTTTTGGCCAGAAAATTTGATAAGGAGGGGCCAACCCGTCCATTTCTCCATGCATATGTAAAAATCATTTTTTTTTTTAATGTGGAATATCTCGGAAACGATGTGAGATCTAACGTTAAAACCACTTGATCTTACCGGATCTAACGAATATCTATTAGCCTGAATGATTTTTGGCCCAACAAATTGATAAGGGGGGGCCAGCCCCCCATAGTTAGTCCTTGTATACACCCAATATCTGTATTTGTATGTGGACTATCTCTGAAATGATGTGAGATCTAACGTTAAAACCACTTGATCTTACCGGATCTAACAAATATCTAATAGCCTGATAGATTTTTGGCCCAAAGAATTGAAAAGGGGGGTCAACCCCCCCTCATTAATCACTTAATAAGTCTCTAATTATGTGAGATCTAACGTTAAAACCACTTGATCTTACCGGATCTATTATATATCTATTAGCCTGAATGATTTTTTGACAAAAATATTGATAAGGGGGGGGGGGGGCAGCCCCCCCTCATTAGTCCTTGTATACACCCAATTTCTGTATTTGTATGTGGAATATCTCTGAAATGATGTGAGATCTAACGTTGAAACCACTTGATCTTACAGGATCTAATCAATATCTATTAGCCTGAATGATTTTTGGCCCAAAAAATTGATAAGGGGGGGGCCAGCCCTCCCTTATTAATCACTTAATAAGTCTCTAATTATGTGAGATCTAACGTTAAAACCACTTGATATTACCGGATCTAACGAATATCTATTAGCCTGAATGATTTTTGCCCAAAAATATTGATGAGGCGGGCCAGCCCCCCCCTAGTTAGTCCTTGTATACACCCAATATCTGTATTTGTATGTGGAATATCTCTGAAATGATGTGAGATCTAACGTTAAAACCACTTGATCTTACCGGATCTAACAAATATCTATTAGCCTGAATGATTTTTGCCCAAAAATATTGATGAGGCGGGCCAGCCCCCCTAGTTAGTCCTTGTATACACCCAATATCTGTATTTGTATGTGGAATATCTCTGAAATGATGTGAGATCTAACGTTAAAACCACTTGATCTTACCGGATCTAACGAATATCTATTAGCCTGAATGATTTTTGGCCAGAAAATTTGATAAGGGGGGGCCAACCCGTCCATATGTCCATGCATATGTACCACCTAAAAATCAATTTTTTTTTATGTGGAATATCTCGGAAACGATGTGAGATCTAACGTTGAAACCACTTGATCTTACCGGATCTAACGAATATCTATTAGCCTGAATGATTTTTGCCCAGAAAATTGGATAGGGGGGGCTGATGACGGGTTAGCCCCCCCAGCAAATAACTGTTAATATTTCTTCTTTTGTGTAAGATATAACGCAAACAATGATTGATCTAACCTGATCTAACAAAGATCTAACAAACTGCAAAAAAAAACATTTTTTATATGGGGGGGGGGGGGGGCTAACCCGGCAGAGGTATAGTATAGTAGGGTATAGTAGGGTGTGGGGCTTTAGGTGTAGATTCCTCTTAAAGCGGATCTCCACCCTAAAGTGAAGTTCCGCTGATCGGATCCCTCCCCCCCTCCGGTGTCACATTTGACACATTTCAGGGGGAGGGGGGTGCAGATACCTGTCTAAAAACAGGTATTTGCACCCACTTCTGGCCCACAGTCTCGGGCAAAAGACGGGTTTTTCCTGTTGTGTGCTGGGAACTCTCTGCTCCCAGCACACACCGGGAGCCAATCGGCGGGCGCAGAGCGACTCGCGCATGCGCCATAGGGAACCGGGCAGTGAAGCCGGAGTGCTTCACTCCCTGGTTCCCTCACAGTGGATGGCGAGGGGGCAGCAGAGTGATAAGCGATCGCTCGTCCTCTGCTGTGGACGCCGCTGGACTCCAGGACAGGTAAGTGTCCGAATATTAAAAGTCAGCAGCTGCAGTATTTGTAGCTGCTGGCTTTTAATATATTTTTTTTAATGGGCCATCCGCTTTAAGTGAAAGGTGCCATGGAAGGGTTCTAGACAGGTAATGAGGGGAAGGTCTAATCTGATGTTTCTCTTTCACCGAGGTTGTAAAGGTTTGTTTTTTATTTTCTAAATAGGTTCCTTTAACCACTTCAGTCCCCGCTTATCGTCAATTGACGGCAGCTTAGTGGATCTGAATATCCAAGCTGCCGTCAATTGACGGCATCGTGTTCTCAGGCCACTGGGGGGCGCGCGCGCCGATGGTGGCGCGCGCGCACGCGGCGCGTCCCCGAGATGCCGATGCGCGTGCCTGGCGGTCGCGATGTCCGCCAGGTACCCCGCTGATCGGCAGTTTTAGAGCAGGGACGTGAAGCTCTGTGTGTAAACACAGAGCTCCACGTCCTGTCAGTGAGAGGAGACAGATGCTGTTTCTCTTGTACATAGGGAGACAGCCTCGGTCACCTCCCCCAGTCACCCCCCTCCCCCCACACAGTTAGAACACACACAGGACTCACATTTAACCCCTTCCTCACCCCCTAGTGTTAACCCCTTCACTGCCAGTCACATTTATACAGTAATTAGTGCATTTTTATAGCACTGATCGCTGTATAAATGTGAATGGTCCCAAAAATGTGTCAAAAGTGTCCGATGTGTCCGTCGCAATATCGCAGTCCTGACAAAATTCGCAGATCGCCGTATTACTAGTAAAAAAATTACTATCCCTTATTTTCTAGCCACTATAACCTTTGCGCAAACCAATTACTATACGCTTATTGCAATTGTTTTTTTTACCAAAAATATGTAGAATACATATCGGCCTAAACTGAGAAAAAAAAAATATATTTTTTTAAAAATTGGATTTTTATTATAGCAAAAAGTTAAAGGTGATCAAATACCACCAAAAGAAAGCTCTATTTGTGGGGAAAAAAAGGACGTAAATTTTGTTTGTAAGGCACGTCGCACGACCGCGCAATTTTAATTTAAAGCGACGCAGTGCTGAAAGCTGACATTTTCGCCTGGGCAGGAAGGGGGTATATGTGCCCAGTAAGCAAGTGGTTAAGCTAGTGCATTGTTGGTTCACTAACCTTTTCCTTCGATTTCCCTTGTAAATGTTTTTTTTCTTTGTTTTCTTTGTCTGAATTTCTCACTTGCTGTTCCTCCTCAGTAAGCTGTTCTGGCTGACTAACCCCCAGCCAGATGATGGGGGCAAATTTACTAAGGTAAAACAGGAAGTGAAAAATTAAGACAAAGAAAAAAAAAACATTTAGAAGGGAAATCAAAGGAATAGGTAAGTGAACCAACAATGCACGAGCTTAAAGGATCATATTTAGAAAATAAAAAACAAACCTTTACAACCCCTTTAACTACTTGCTGACGGCCGTATGACTTTGTACAGCCGCAGTGCAGCCCTATATTCCTAACAGGCCGTGTTTTTAAGGCCGCCCCTTTTGGCGTTCCCAGCGCGCGCTCCCGAGCGCGCAGCGGGGAACTCCTGTGCTGCCTGTGTCCCCTGGACACAGCCAAACACAGATCGCGGTAAATAGCCAATCACAGTGGCTATTTACAGCGCGATCTGTGCGGCCAATGAGAGATGATCTCATATGTAAACATATGAGATCATCTCTCATTGCTGAATCTCCCCTCCTCACACAGACAGCGCGTGTGAGGAGGGGAGAGAACTGTAAGTAACCAGCGCTGAAAAATAAAATAAAAATGTCACCAACCAGTGCCCCCAGGACCACCTGTGCCCCCCAGTACCACAGTGCCCCCAGTACCACAGTGCCCCCCAGTACCACAGTGCCCACCAGTACCACCGTGCCCACCAGTACCACCTTGCCCACCAGTAACACCATGCCCACCAGTACCACCGTGCCCATCAGTACCCACCTGTGCCACCAGTATCACCGTGCCCATCAGTACCACCGTGCCCATCAGTACCACCATGCCCATCAGTACCACCATGCCCATCAGTACCCACCTGTGCCACCAGTACCACCGTGCCCATCAGTGCCCACCTGTGCCACCAGTACCACCTGTGCCAGTGCCCATCTGCCACCTCAGAGCACATCTGCAATCAGTGCCCACCTGTGCTACCTCATCAGTGCCCACCTCATCAGTGCCCACCTGTGCCGCAGTCAGTGCACATCAGTACCCATCTCATCAGTACCCATCTCAGTGCCATCTGTGCCGCCTCATTAGTGCCATCTGTGCCGCCTCATTAGTGTCATCTGTGCCACCTCATTAGTGTCATCTGTGCCGCCTTATTAGTGCCCACCTGTGTCCACCAGTACACAGGCCTCATCGGAGCACATCAGTACCCATCTCATCAGTACCCATCTGAGTGCCATCTGTGCCGCCTCAGTGCCATCTGTGCCGCCTCAGTGCCATCTGTGGGCATTTGTACTTTCCTGGCTTGTTAGGGTCTCAATAAATGAGATAGGCCTTCAGTACATCAGGTGTGATCAGATGTGATAAACTTTCACACAGACCAAAAAAATTCCAAAAACTTTGGGTTATTTTTTTTATCAAAGACATGTAGCAGTATAAATTGTGGCCAAAATGTATGAAAAAACATTAATAATTTGCACAATTTTATCACAGAAACTAAGAAAAAAGGTGATCAAATACCACCAAAAGAAAGCTCTATTTGTGGGAAAAAAAGGACAAAAAAATCATTTGGGTACAGTGTTGCATGACTGAGTAATTGTCATTCACCTGTAAGAGCGCTGAAAGCTGAAAATTGGTCTGGTCAGGAGGGTGTTTAAGTGCCCAGTATGTAAGTGGTTAAGGAAGGACTACAGTATCTGTTTGACCCAAATATATATCAAACATGGCAATTCAAGAATGGCAATACAATGTAAAGGCCAAGATAACACCAGAGAGAGAATCAAAGACATCTTACCTAAACATAACCCAGACAAAAAAAAAAATCCTAAAAAAGGCAGATGTTATGACTGGCTGCAAGGTTCACAGTTGAAATATGTCAAATCCTATTAACATTATGCATGCTCTGCTATGCTCGATCCTTCCTCTGGATATGAAAATACCAGGGGATCACACTAACAATCCAAGGTATCCCTTCATAGACAGATCAGACACTTCTATGGAATAAAATATAATACAAATAATTAACATCGTACATAGAATATGAAAATATGTATCATTTATAGAAAATGGCTTTTTAATGAGCCCTTCATTTCCTCCCGTTGGCTATGATGGACGCAGCTGCTCTTGCCCTCCTGACACCCTGTATAATTTTATAAGTAAGATGTTACAGCAGGGCCTGTCTCAGCGATCTAACCTTTAAGTAAAAACTTGTAGGACCCTTTCAGGACTTCCCATCAGCAGCACAGAGGCTGTCACTTTCAATGAGCCAAGTGATATGGAAAGAAATTTCTGAAATGGACAACATAGCTGAACCTTGCTATCAACTAGGATTAAAATCACCATCACATGGGTAGAGGCTTTTAAGTTTTTAGTCAAGACTTTCAGTAAACGTTTTAATGGGTGTTTCTGAAGATTCTTTTTGTGCACAACTACTTTTTTTGCAATTGTAATGGCTAAAAATAACCTTTCGGTTGGCACACCGTAGTGCATTTTTAGCTGTGTATACAAAATACATGTCCTTGTCACACTTGCCTTATATTCAGGAATTCATTAAAACGTTGCCAACCTGACTATTCCAACTTATTTCAAACTAACTTAGCAAATAGCACATATGGGCAGATGTTTTTTTACTAGTTACTAGTGTTGCTCACGAATATTCGCATTGCGAATATTCGCTACGAATATTGCATATTCGAGTATTCGCGAATAACTCGAATATTGCGGCGAATATTCGCTATGGGGATTTTTTCAAATTTATTTTTAAAACAGATCACATCCTAGTGATCTCCATCGACGTCTAAAAGCATTGCTGGTATGATTAGAGAGAGACCCTGGGCTGAGTAGCTGATGCGATTCTTTTATGTTGCCGAAAATTCGCATTGCATCAGAGCCAATCGAATATTCGGCAAAAGGAATATTGCGTGATTATCTTCTCCGCCCTTCTATTGCATAAGAGCCAATCAGAATAACTCGAATATTCGGCAAAAGGAATATCGCGCAATATTCCTTTTGCCGAATATTCGAGTTATTCTGATTGGCTCTGATGCGCCCTTCTTTTGCATCAGAGCCAATCAGAATAACTCGAATATTCGGCAAACGGAATATTGCGCGATTATCTTCTCCGCCCTTCTTTTGCATCAGAGCCAATCAGAATAACTTGAATATTAGGCAAAAGGAATATTGCGCTATATTCCTTTTGCCGAATATTCGAGTTATTCTGATTGGCTCTGATGCAAAAGAAGGGCGGAGAAGATAATCGCGCAATAGGAATATTGCGCGATTATCTTCTCCGCCCTTCTTTTGCCCCCTTATTCTCCTTTCTTTAAAGTAGAGTTAGTGTAGAGTTAGGGCCAGATTCTCGTAGATGCGCGGCTAATTATGCAGGCGTTGCGCATCTCAGATGCACTACGCCGACGTAACACGGAGTGGCAAGTACCGTATTCCCTAAGTAAATGCGCTCCAAGATGCGCCTGCGTCGCGTAAAATCATGGGCGTAATCCGGCGCAACTCCAAAGTAGGAGGGAAGTGGGCGTGTTGCATTATAATGAAGCGTGACCCCATGCAAATGCAGGCCGGGACGAACGGAGCATGCGCCGTGACATGGATGACCCGCGCCATGACGTGGTTGACCCGCGCCGTGACGTGGATGCCTTCTGCGCATGCGCAAAGCCTCCCTACGATGCGCCGGCGCAGGGTATATAATGCGCCCACACATGCGCCCGTGCAGCGCAAACGTCTCCCATTTTTTAGAGAGTGACGGCGAAAGTTTGTGCTGGACAAGATGGCAACTGCTGTTAAGGAGAGGAGGAAGAAGAATTTCTCCCCAGAGGAGAGGGCCATTGTCATACGGGCCATGGAGAAGTATGACTCGCGGCTCCATGGTGCTGACAGTGCCCGGACCAGCAAGTCCCGGAGGGATCAGATATTAATGAGGGTGGCGTGCCAGGTCAATGCCCTCTCTCATGAGGTCCGGACACCGCAGGACATTCAAAAGAAAATGAATGACCTGCGGCGTCATGTGAAGGGCAAGCTGGCTGCCATAGCTCGGCATGCCAGGGGCACTGGAGGGGGCCCACCCTGCCCTGTCCGCCTGACTGAGGAGGAGAAGGTGGTTGCCCGCTGCCTGCAGACGGAGCAGGTAGAGGGAGTTGGGGGCTATGAGTCCCAGAAGCCAGCCGTGAGGACAGGTAAGTGTGTTTTCTATTCTATCTGTTGTGTACATGTATGGGGGTGGAAGGGAACATGTGCCAAGTGTGTGGGTCCACCAACATGGGCATCTTTTGTGTCATCCACAGATGTGCAGGAGGGAGCGGGGCCATCTGTTGATGCCAGGGCCCATCAGGATCCATCCCCTGAAGATACAGTCCCTCTGGCTGCCCCCCTGGAACAGGACTTGGAGGGAAGTGGGCACACCTCAACGGAGGAGGTGGTTGAGGAGGGTGTGGTAGTCCAGGACCAGGCCCTCTATGTTGTTGTGGAGGAGGATGGTGGGTTGGCCGGACCAGCCCAGGCTATTCCTCTACCTGTAGCAAACCCCTCAGTGTCCCCCTCCAACCTCTCCAGTCCCTCTCTTTCCCCCCCCCTCATCTCCGGCCCCTCAACATCCTCCCCTTATGCCCGGTCCCCTGCCACTCCCCGCAAGGCGACGTCAAAGACCAGGGGTGTATCCCAGGTCCTGCCGGAACAGCTGGTCAGACAGCAGGACCAGCAAAATAAACACCTGGCCGAGGTCGTGGAGGAGATGAGGCGCCTGGCCGACAGCCTGGCATCCTCGGACAATATAACAGATGCCATCCAGGATGTTGCTGTTAACAGCGCAGCAACGCTGACCAGCTTGGGGGAGCTGCAGGAAAACACCTCAGAACTTGTAGGGGAGGTTCAGGCCCTGCGCCTTGCTATCGAGGCGCAGACTGCTGTGCAGACCCGCATAGCGGTTGCCCTGGAGGGCATGCAGGCAGCCAGGGAGGGACGTGGGGATGTTTCTCCTCAACCTGCTCCCCCCCCCCCATCTAGGGCTGCCCCCAGGCAAGTGAGGGGCAGGACCCGTGGCACCAGGCAGAGCCCCCGCCAGGCCCATTAATTTGAGTTTTCTTTAGTATTATGCTCTGGATAAGAGCTTATTTATTTTTTGTTATGCTCTGGATAAGAGCTTATTTATTTTTTGTTATGCTCTGGATAAGAGCTTATTTATTTTTTGTTATGCTCTGGATAAGAGCTTTTTTTATATATTTTTGGATACTGCACACGGTGCAGTGTGAATGGTGTGTGAATGTGAGAGGGTGGCACTCCTGAAAGTAAGGGGTGTCACCCTCGGCCGTGGTGGTGAAGTTAACCCCACGGCTGTATGAATGATGTGTGAAAGGTGTATGAATGGACAGCAACATCATTGGGGCCTTGACGTGGCGTTGCTGCTCCCAAGTCCTACATGCTGGACTTGGGCTAATCCAATGCGATGTGCATGTGGTGTGTGTGATCTAGGGACATCAGTGGTGTACACGCGTGCATTGTCTGTGTGCCATGCTGTATGTGTGTGTTTAAAGGTCAAAGATTCGTAACACGAGGACACTCCTGACTGCTCTTCCATCAGCTGACGGGGTCTCCTCTGGCGGGGGGGGGCTGTGTGGTTGGGGGGTCAGGTCATCACGTAGGGCAATATGCAGGCCCTTTCGCATGGCAAAGTTGTGCAGAATACAACATGCACCAATGATCTGACCCACAAAGTTGGGGGAATACAATAGGGCCCCCCCAGACTTATCCAGGCAGCGGAAACGGGACTTCAGGAGGCCAAATGTGCGCTCCACCACTGCACGGGTTTTGATGTGTGCTTCATTGTATCTTCTCTCTCCTCTGGTTTGGGGGTTCCGGAAAGGAGTCATGAGATGGGGTCCCAGTGTATATGCAGAGTCACCTGTAAGGGAAAACACAGGAGGATGGTAGTCATGCATGTGCCACTTCTGTTGTGCATCATGGGAGGGGATAGTCATGGCTGCCACCCATGTCACTCACCAACCAGCCAGCTGTCCCCATACATGTCCTGCTCAAAATCTTCGGGGATGTTGCTTTGACGGTAGATGTAGCTGTCATGGCTGGACCCGGGGTCTTTGGCACGGACGTGCCATATGAGGTATTTGGCATCGGCTATCACCTGTACGTTGATGGAATGCCAATGCTTCCGATTGCGGTATATGTGCTCTGTGGCACTGGGGGGCTGGAGTGCCACATGTGTGCAATCAATGGCCCCGATGGTGCGTGGGAATCCGTCAATTCTGTAGAAATCTGTCATTGCCTTCTGCCGCAGGTGCACAGTGGTGGGTCTGATGAACTGGTTGGACATGCGTCTGAGGATTGCAGGGACAACCTGGTGCACACATCTGCTTATGCTGGTTTGTGACATCCCAGCCACCACTCCACTTGTACGCTGGAATGATCCACTGGCCAGGAAATGGAGTGTTGCCAGGACCTTCACCAGTGGCTGCAGTGCACGTGAGCGGTATGTCTGGCTGGTGATGTCATCCTGCAGGGCTGTGGTTATTTCCAGGATGGCAGCAGGGCTGAATCTGAAGATGCGATACACCTCCTCATCACCCATGCCAAAGAGGCTCATGCGCGCTCGGTAGATCCTCTCACGTGCCCCCGTCCTCCTCCTCCTCCTTCTATGCTCCTCTTCCTCTGCATACCTTAGTATTGATAAGACCATGGCTGGCCCTGGCATCATTGGCATATGAATGTCTTGTCCAGTAAGTGTGATTGCTCAGCTAGTCCGTTACGGTGCTGCTGTAGTTGCTCTCCAGCTGACTTGCACACGGCCTTGAGCAAAGTTACCCGTGCTTTTATGAGGGGTATGTTTACTCAAGGCTTTCGAGTTACGCGCACCACGAGTAGCCAACGCCGGACGCGCGTACTTTCGGGAATACGCGCATCTCCCTCATTTGCATATTTGCATGCTAATTCAATGGGAACTGAATATTTTTGATGCGTAACTATGCGCCTACGCCGCGCTAGCTTAATGCATTTTCGCCGCCCAGACGGAAAAAAAAATCGCGCGTATGTGGTTCTGTGTTTACCGCGCATCGATACGCAGGCGCACATTTACTATTACGCCGCGCATATACATTTACGCAGGCGTAGCGCCGCTGAGAATCTGGCCCTTAGTGTTTAGTGCATATTAGTTTAGTAATACAGGAAATGATCTCCGTTTATGAGAATTTCGCAATCATTTTCGCATTAGCGAAATTTCGCAAAAATTTTTTTGGATAAAATATCACGAATATTCGATATTAGCGAATATTCGCGAATATTCTTCTATATATTCGCGCAATATCGCGAAATCGAATACGGCGTATTCCGCTCAACACTACTAGTTACCAAAAAAATCTTTGACAGTAATACTAGTGGATTTTGCACTGTACTTAGATACTAGCGCTATAAAAGTGTTAATATTCTGTTTAACCACTTCAGCTCCGGGAGATTTACCCCCTTCATGACTAGGCCATTTTTAATGGCCTGCGTTATTTTAACTGACAATTGCTTGGTCATGTAACGCTGTACCCAAATAGAATTGTATTTTTTTTTTTACCCACAAATCAAGCTTTCTTTTGGGGATATTTGATCACCTTTGCAGTTTTATTTTTGTTGCACTATAAACAAAATTATACAGACAATTTAAAAGAAAAAAAAAAGAAAACAATGGACCAGATTCAGATACACTTAATTTTGCGCTGCGTAATCGAAATACTCTACGCTGCCGTATTTTACCAGGCTCTACATCGAATTCTGGTAGATTTTTGCCCGTACGCTACGGCGGCGTAGTCTATTTCTCGCCGCGTAATCGAAATACGCGATTAGGGGGCGTAAAGCATTTAAATTAAGTGCCTCCCCGCGGCAATCGAACTGCGCATGCTTCGTTCAGAAATTTCCCGCCGTGCATTGCGCGAAATCACGTCGTTACGTCATTCGTTGTTTGAGTAGCGAACATTCCTATTCCCGGACGACTTACGTTAAAAATAATAAAAGACGTCGGAAAACGTAGAAATTTGACGCGGGAACGACGGCCATACTTAACATGGGCTGTCTAATATTAGAGCAGCAAAAAGCTGGTATAGTGTTACGCAAATAAAAGATGACTAAAGGTGCCGTAAGAGATTGCGATTGAAAATCGTAATTTCTGGGATCGCCGGCAAAAGCTCATTAGCATACCCCAAAGCGGAAAACGACGGGAAGTCCACCCAGTGGCCGCAATTTTATTGCAGTGTAGATCCGAAGGCATACGAACACGTAATCCAGTCGAATTGAAGCCCGCAGCCATCTATTGAGGTTTGAGGTTTCCGACTAGCTAAAAAACGTGCGTAATTTGAAATTACTCCAGTCTAACACCAGTTAGACAGGAGTTACGGCTCTCTGAATCTGGCCCAATATTTTTTACTTTCTGCTATAAAACATCTAGTAAATAATTAAAAAGGAAAAAAAGAAAAATCAAGTTTCTTCATCAGTTTAGGCCAATATGTATTCTGCTACATATTTTTGATAAACAAATCCAAATAAGCGTATATTGATTGGTTTGTGCAAAAGTTATAGCGTCTGCAATTAAAGGGATATATTTATGGAATTTAAATTAAAAAAATATATATTTTTACTAGCTATGGCAGCAATTATGGACTTATAGTGGCACTGTAATATGCGGCAGACGAAGCGGACACTAATGCCACGTACACATGAGAAAATTTCACGCATTCTCAGAATCAAGTCGGCGCATGCTCGAAAAGATTGAACTTCATTTTTCTCGGCTCGTTGTAGTGTTTTACGTCACTGCGTTTTGGACGATCGGAATTTAGTCTGACAGTGTGTATGCAAGACTGCTTGAATGGAATTGTGTGATTGTGTTTACCATATTAATTTTCCCTGTACATCACCAGTGTCTTTTTCCTGTTCCTCTTCTTCCTTCACTTCCTCAGGCACCTTCTTCCAAGCTCATTTTTAGTTCTAATATAGAAGTAGCTTATTGTTAATAGTCATCATTCTAAAAAACTGTATTTTAGGTACCTGCCAGCTGGACATTCCTTTGCAAGTTTGCTGCCAGCAATATTGTACATGATACCTGCAGAAACATATGGAATGTTCTTAGGGATTTGGAACTGAAGAAGCCCACTCCCGAAGATTGGTGCAAGATAGTGGAAGTATTCTGGGACCAATGCAATTTTCTGAACTGTCGCGGCAATTGACAGCAAACATACTGTATAAGGCCACGTACACACGATCAAATCTATTTGCTGGAAAAGGTCGGCCCGACCATCCCAGCAGACAGATTCGATCGTGTGTATGGGCGAGCCGACGGATTTGGCCAGCCGACAGATTTGAAAGCATGCTTTCAAATCTGTTGGCTGGGAACCCGTCGGCCCGATATGTCTGCTGGTTAGTACGCTAACCAACAGACATATCTTCTCGCACATGCGTCGAATGGATTCGACAAATGCGCGGAAGTAATTCACTTCCTGGTGTGGTGACGTGGCGGCGTCAACGTCACCGCCACGTCACAGACACGTCAGCGCGCCATCTGTCGGCGGGGATTTTGGTTTGATCATGTGTACACGATCAAACCAATACATCCCAGCAGACAGATTTGTTCAAATTGGTCTGTCCGACCGATTTGAACAAATCTGTCTGCTCGTGTGTACGGGTAGTGATGCCCATTGGTAGTGGATCCAAATTCTTCAACTATAAAAAATATTTTTCATTTATCTTACTAGCAGTGGATGATGTCAATTATTATTTTAGATATATAGACATAGGATCATATGGCAGCAGTTCAGACTCCCGTATTTTTGCACGTTCATCTTTTGGAAAAATGTTGAGGGAAAATGGCCTGGACCTGCTACAGGACTGTCTGCTGTCAGGGACAAATGGGCCGCCACTGCCATTTGTCTATTTTGGGCATGAGGCCTTTGCTCTCAGTGACCATCTACTAAGTTCTTATTCCAATCGGTAGCAGTTTCCAAAGGTTTTAGGCTTGCAATAACTGGAACTAAAAGTTTCACTGAACAAAAATAGCTGTTTCTAGTGGTTATAAAGTAATCCTTGGACATATATTTTACAGTACATAAACCATAATAATGATTCCACATTTAATACTGAAGTCACAGTGGCAATTCTGTCCCTGGCAATGCTATTGAGGCACCAAAATGTTAAATTCTTTCACCTAAATTATTAAGCAAAAATAATTTTTTTTAAATACGTACTATTCAGTAAAATGTGATTACATGGTAAATATTCTAGTGTGCTACTGAAACATTTTAGAGCGTAGACACAAATGCTACCACCTCAGGCACCACTGGATAGGATGAGTCCTCTGTTCTTTGCCTCGACCTTCTTAAGAACATCAGCCCCTTTGACATGCCAGGTTGAGTGTACAAACAGACACAATCACTGAAAATAATACTTAGTACCCAATAGTAGTGCTATATATAGGAAAACAGGCACCAACACAGGAGGTAAAGGCAAAGTTAATATATTGTCACCCAATATGGTTGGTAACTAGTCAAGCAATACATGGATTAGTAATGGTAATAATGTAATTTGTCATACAAAGTAACTAAAAGTAGGGATGGCATTTTGCATCCAAATCAGCGTAAACAATAGCAAGGCCACCTTAAGCAGTGGAAAAAAGTTTAATCTGCCAAGTGCTGGAATTATACTGCCAAAATGCATTTATGGCAGCGATGCTTGTCCTAGACCGACTGGGTATGCACTGTTCAAAAGAAAAGGAGGATGGGAGCGGAGGGAGCAGGGGAACAAAGGAGGTTTGCAGAATAATAATGCATGAATCTATCTATTGGTGATAGACAGGTGTCAGGAGAGAGGAACAAGCGCCCGTGCGCCCTTTATGGACGCACCACCACTAATGTGTGCGGTATGAATTGGATTCACTTGGTGTCCTGCTTTCAGTGGCCCAGTCCCTGCCAACAGTATCAGCAATGGGCAAGTAGTATTTACCAGTCCCTGGGATGCTATGGTGACCTCTCGCTGTAGAAGGGGGGCCCCTTTGGTCTCTCCTCAAAAGCCTCTGGTGATCAGCAGTGAGAAGCAGGGGGTGAGTGGATCCTTTAATCTCCCTGCTGCAGTGGTGCAGGTACTGCATTGCCCCGGGTTTCTTCACTCTCAGTCTCAGGCTCGGATTTCCACTGGTAAGTAGAGTTGAGCGGACACCTGGATGTTCGGGTTCGGCGGGTTCGGCCTAACTTCAAAAAAAAGTTCGGGTTCGGGACCCGAACTTAACCCGAACCTGACTACTAAAATGTCTCTAAAAAACAAATGGAAAGGGCTAGAGGGCTGCAAATGGCAGAAAAAATGTTGGGAAGAGCATGGCAAGTACTCTGAAATCAAATTTGGATAGGGAAATAACTTAAAAAAACATAAACTTAGAACTGTCCCTGCACAAAGTGTCATTTCTGAAAGGAAAAAAAGTAATTTCATTCATAAAAAAATAAAAAATGACGTGGAATTCCCCCCAAATATCCATACCAGACCCTTCAGGTCTGGTGTGGATTTTGAGGGGAACTAGACCCCAAATTTAAAAAAAATATGGCGTGGAGTCCCACCAAAAATCCACACCAGACCCTTATCCGAGCACGTTAACCTGAATATGGATATTTGGGGGGAACCCCACGTAATTTTTTTTTAAATTGACAGCGAGGTTCCCCTAATATCCATACCCGACCTGAAGGGCCTGGTTATTGAATTTGGGGGGACCCCCACGCTTTTTTTTTAAATGAATGAATCCTCTCTGAATTGCCGAAGCCAACAATTCATTCAGTTTCAGAAATTACACTTTGTGCAGTGCCATTACATAGCCGAACTCCGAACCCGAACTTTCAGCAATTATTCGGGTTCGGGTCAAAAAAAAAAAAACAACGTTCGGTACGAACCCGAACTTTACAGTTCGGGTTCGCTCAACCCTACTGGTAAGGTCTCCAGCTGGCACACGTATATCCAGACAGAGGTGCTCTCCCTCTAATTCCCTCAATGCTAAGAGGGAGAACTTTCCCAGGCAGCTTTATACAAATCCTCTCTCCACTCCTACTACTGCACAGTGTATATTAGGATCTGTAGTGTAGCCATTATATGGCTGCTTTCTCAGACTACAACGCCCAGCATTCTTAGTGCTCTGCATAGAGGTCTATGGCCATGCTTTGCTTTAGCTATTCCCACTAGGCTGGAAGAGGATGGTGCAGCATAACATTAATATCACAGTAAAGGGAGAGATGAGAATAAAGAGCAATGTATCCTTCTCCATATTTTTGTAGCCCAGCACCTGCTACATACATACAACTCCTGGCAAAAAAGTATGGAATAACCACGCCTGGTTCAATTCAATTGTTTTATTTATTTATTTATTTTTTACTTTTTAGGATCTGGGGCTTGTGGTTTGTGTTGACAGGATGTTTTGGTGATTGCAAACCATTGGCCCCTTTGGTGCTCTGTACATGCAAAAAGCATAGAAGTAGGAGAAGATTTAGGCTGGGTTCACACTAGTGCGGTGTGAATTTCAGCTCTGTAATTTCTGCAGATAGATAAGGGAAGTGTTCAGCAGATCCTTTGCATTTTAACTGCGAATTTGGAGACCTGGGAGAAGTTCCGGGTGAGAGAAGAGTGGGGGAGAAATGTATTGGGCTGAATGAGAGAAATTCCTGAAGAGAAATTAACACATCTGCGAATCAGCTGCGTACCCATAGAAGATAATGGGACTGAATTCGCACCTGAGCTGCACCACAAGACATAAAATCCGCACACATTTTTACTGCAATGCGCAGTGCGAATGCATCGCACATATGTGAACCAGCCTCATTGAAAACAATGTATTTAGAAATGTTCTGCGTATTGGATGCGGTTTAAGCTGAACTCAATTCGCATAGGTGTGAACCCGGCCTTACAGGGGTCAGTTACGTATTTTACAACTCCTGGCAAAAAGTATGGAATCATCACATTTTACTGCAATGCGCAGTGCGAATGCATCGCACATATGTGAACCAGCCTCATTGAAAACAATGTATTTAGAAATGTTCTGCGTATTGGATGCGGTTTAAGCTGAACTCAATTCGCATAGGTGTGAACCCGGCCTTACAGGGGTCAGTTACGTATTTTACAACTCCTGGCAAAAAGTATGGAATCATCTCTCTTGAAAAATGTTCATTCAATTGTTTAATTGTGTCCAAAAAAAACTAATCACATACATGCCTCGAAACTATTTTCAACATTCCAACCGTCTGGCTTTAAGAAACACTTAAAAAAAAAGAAGAAAAAACTGTAGTCAGTTGCAACCGTTTTTGCAGATCAAGCAGAGGAAAGAATCACTAAATTCTGAGGAAAATATTATGGAATCACGATGTACTTTACTGTATTAAAACAAACATCTCCATCAGATTACACCCTGAAAAATTATGTCATCATTAACAAACATCCTTCCAATGGATGGAATAAGAAAAGTTTCCAAAATCTCAATAAAAACTTGTGCATTTATTGAAGATATAATGGCTGTCATCTCCCCCGTACCTTTACCTGACATGCAACCCAATATCATCAATGATTGTGAAAAAACAAGGTTACAGTGGGCTAAAGAAAAGCATATTCAGGAATATTCAGCGATGAATCACCAATCTGCATTGGGCAGGGTAATGATGCTGGAACTTTTGTTTGATGCCCTTCCAAAGAAATGTATGAAGAAGACTGCCTAAAGAAAACATGCACATTTCAACAATCATTGATGATATGGGGTTTTAATGTCATGTAAAGGTACAGGGAAGATGACGGTCATTAAATCTACAATAAATTCACAAGTTTATATTGAGATTGAGATTTTGGACACTTTTGTTATTGCATCAATAGGAAGGATGTTTGGTGATAACATCATTTTTCAGGATGTAATCTGATGCATATGTTTGTTTTAGAACTGTAATTGTGTGGTCATACAAAACTGTACCCAAATTAATTTTTACATTTTTCCCCCCACAAATAGAGCTTTCTTTTGGTGGTATTTGATTGCCTCTGTGGTTTTTACTTTTTGCACTATAAACAAAAGAAGAGTGAACATTTTAAAAAAAAAACACAGTATTTGTTGCTTTTTGCTGTAATAAATATCACATTTTTTAAAAGTTTTTTTTCCTCAGTTTAGCCGATATGTATTCTTCTACATATTTTGGTAAAAAAAATTGCAATAAGCGTATCTTGATTGGTTTGCACAAAAGTTTTTGAGTCTAGAAATTGGGAAAAGATTTATGGCATTTATTTTAATTTTTATACTAGTAATGATCAGTGTCCCTATGTATAAGGGACACACCATCGTCTCCTCTCCCTGACAGGACGTGGATCTGTGTGTTTACACACACAGATCCACGTCCTTGGCTGTGTAACTGCCGATCGTGGGTGCCAGGCGGACATTGTGGCCAGGAGGCCCGAGGACGTCCTATGACGACCCCCCAGAATGGCAGAGCCAGCTTGGGGCCATCATTTTACAATACGCTGGTATTGAAGTGGTTACAGCCAGAAGATTGGGACGTCAAATGATAGTTTTGAGGCATGTCTATGATTAGTTTTTTTTCCACACAATTAAACAATTAAGTGAACATTTTCCAAGAGTGGTTGTACCCCTGTAAATCTTCCCCTATTTCTATGCTTTTTGCATGTACAGAGCACCAAATGGGGACAATGATTTGCAATCACCAAAACATCCTGTCAACACAAACCACAAGCCCCGGATCCTAAAAAGTAAATCAGGAACTGATGTCACAAAGATCTCTTTACTATTTAAAACATAAAACACAAGGGAATATGCACACTATTAAACCCAAATCCTCAGTTCACACTAAACAAACACATATCTAATATAAGCATTTAACACGCACAAGTGTAATGAATGCAAACTGTTACACAACTATTATGAAGAATAGAAGTATGCACATGACAAACATCTAGTAAAAGTTTAACAAGGGCATCTAATTACAATTTTTGATTTAATATTTCAATGCAGGGCCCGCTCCTGCACCCAGCAAGAGTATCGTATTTAATAATGTCAAGATGGATCGGTAAGATAAATGGAAAGCACCCTGTATCACAACCTACTAAATAGAAGAAAAAACCTTCCCACTGCCAAAATAGCTGCCCAAACTTAGACCAACCCACAGCTGATTACAAGACAGTCAATCTTCCTGCAGTCATGAATAGACACTATAAAAAGTCCTGTGCAAATCAAAATTGTAATTGATGTGTATGTCTTCTTGCAACCAGAACACTTTGATTTGCTTCCTCTGACTTCTTATTGATATTTCTCGTAACTTGTGCAGCAATGAAAGCAATTCCATATTAACATCCTTAATTGGTTAAGTATAATTTTTTGAGGCTGATCCTTCTACAGAACAACATACTTATTCAGAGAAATGCTCCAGTGACCCAGAACTTATTCTGTACTAGTGGCTAATGATTTCTTAGTTTCTAGTTATAGGGTCTTTTTAATAGCATTTATACTACTCTAATGTTATGGTATAGCTCTCAAAGCATTCACTGCTGTGATCTTTGGCTGAAGATATTTTAGAGCACAAATATAAAGCATTTGTCTAGGACATGCCAGATAAATGATCTCCTTAAAATATATTACTCATACTTTAAATTATACCTTAAAAACCTAACTTATATAGGTCATAAAAATGAGCTGCAGCTTTCAGGTCATAACCCAACATTACCTGGTACACTTTCATATTGCTCATGATCCTGGACTCGCAATTTTCGATTGTTCAAATACTGTGAAAAAGGGTATTGGTTTCTACTAAGGACTTAAACAGTTTCCCTTTTACTGTGCATAGATCTATCAAGTCTGCTTTGTTGAAAATAATACAAATTTCTCATTATTGGTAACAAGGTGAAGATTCTACAGAAAAGTAGCTAATGAGGAAGAGAGTGACTAGACCTAAAGTTAATAGCAGTCAATGTGCTATTAGAATTTCTAGCAACATTTTGCTTGTTTTATGGACAATAGAAATAAAGAATGTACAGACATATTATATATAGTGTAAACATTGGGGGTTTAACTCAAGTGGTAAATGCGTTTTTCAGCGAGTTCACAGCAGCCAGTTGTAAGGTTTGAGGGCATGGCAGCCCAATTTTATTAAAGGAAACAAAATAAAAAGTTCACAGATAGGTTTTCCCACGCAGGGGTTCTTCTCCAGTACAGTTCACAGAAACAAAACGCCAAGCCGACTGGCTCCTAGGCTTACTTAGACTTGGCGTACCTGCTAACCGGGCCCACTCCTGGCCTCAACAGGGTTCTCCAGCCCACTGTCTTCCGGACTTCCTTTAGCCCCTCTTGGACTCGCTAGCCACCTCAAGTCTACCAGCCGCCCAGTCCGTCAGGCACGAAGTCCCCCCACACCAGGGATGTAGTCTTCCACAGACAGACAGCTTTCCACACACCGTGTTTCGAAACAGCAGACAGCTGCACACACTCCACCTTCCTTCACTTCTGCTCTCCCCAGCCCTTCATTATATGAGCTGTGTGCAGTTGGGCACACAGCTTGCAGGCTGTCTCTAAAACCCGGACACAGGGTTGGAGAACCCATCCAACCCATATCTCTGAAGGATCTCCAAGCCACAGAACCCCATGAAGAGATTGAAAAATCCAAGAAAACTACCAGAGCAGTTTTCTCTGTTTTTAAATTTAAGCCCTGCAGCTCTGTATTCAGCCAATATGAGACTCTGTGTCCACTTTAACCCTATCTTCATTGGGACAGAGCCTCTCTCTGCCACAATGGGTAATGGTCAGGGATGTGTTTTCTGTAATAGCATCCTAGAACTATTGCCTAAAGTGACAGGGTTAGAGGACATCAAAAGGCTTCAAGGTTTACAAACTGTGAAAAAATTGGCTAAAGCCGGCCATACATGGATCAGCCTTGCTGAACTTGCTGAGATTCGACCCATGTATGATCAGGCTGAATGTACCTGTAGCACCCTTCTAGGTAGGTGCTACAAGAGAGTATAGTTTTGGTCTTTCTGCTTACCAGGAAGATGTGATGAGGTAAAACCTAGAGTGCTCTCTGCCTACCAGGGAGCAAGATCTATTGGTTAGGTCTGCTCATTGTACTCAGGTGCTGCTCATCTTTTCTGACTGTCCCTTGCTGGTCCAATAGGGAGGAATATTGGACAGTGGAAGGGGACCTGACAAGTGAGTACACAGGCTTTGTTACAGCCCTCGCAATTAGCAGAGGAAAAGTGCTGCATTGCATGTATATAAAGCCAGAGTACATGTGCTCAGAGTTAGCTGAGCTGGTGAACAGAGTCCAGGAGGGAGGGGGCAGCTGCCTTCTCCTCCACAAAGGAGGCCATGTGGCGCTTAGAGAGAGAGAGAGAGAAAAGCTGAACCTAGAGGTCCTGCAAAGCTGACTGGAAGGGAGACACCAGGAAGGGTCTGATTCTACCTACTATGAATACAGAATGATTGGTGTCTTTGGGGCCTGTCGAGGGAGGGCCGCCCCCTTTAACTAGAAGAGTCAGTGGATGGGTGTCAGTAAAGCGGATGCTAGAGAGTGTCCTGAAAATAAGTTAGTGCATCAAGTCTTCTGCTAGTGAGAGCCCTTCCGTACATGTGGCTGTATGGTCAAAGCAGTGTGACTGCTTCTACTACAAATTTGGTGAGGCCAAGTGAGAGTTTTCCTTATCCTTTTTGAAAATGTCCATTTTGCGTATCCCACTAATCCCTTCTCCCATCCAAGTTCCAAAATAAAAGACACAAATACCCTGGACTGGTCATTGAGTAACAAGCAAGTGGGAGTAAGGGTGGGACAAGTGGGAACTCATAGCAAACAAGCAGGTACCCCTAGCAACCAAAGTGAGAACCCTCAACAACTAAATGGGAACTATTAGCAACAAACTGCAGGTAACCAGATAGAGGCCTATGAACATAGGTGTGCGCAGCCGATTGCATTAGGGTGTGCACCCCAAAGCCCAAACACACACTACCGATCGCTCACGCTGTTTATTCAGAAAGGGAAGGGGCCAGTAAATTACATATTTACTGGCCCCTTCCCCACTCCTAAAACATCCCAGCAGCAACAGCCGATAGGAGAGGAAGGAAGCTGGCAACACTGCGGGGGGAAAGATGGGAGCCAGGGCAGTAAGGGGAATCTGTGCTGTACAGGGTGATTAGGGTGTGCCTGGGCACACCTGGCACACCCTGTGCGCACGCCTATGCCGTCAACACTCAGCAAGCCCTACAGGGCTACATACCCAAGTCGACCCATTGATGTACCATTGCATACAACCAGCCTATTTGATTTTTTGCATACCACTACTGCTGGTGGCTGCAGTAATCATTGTATTCTGTCAGCTTGGTAGGCTCCCTGCGTTCTCCACTGACAGAACACAATAGCAATAGCACAATAGTGACTGTGTTGATGGGGGAATGTAGTGGGTTTTCTCTCTTTCCATCTGTGACTGAGGGGCGGCAAAAACTGGCAGCTGAGCCACAGGTTTACCGCCTCCCAGGCCATCCATCTGAATTGTAACATTACAGTCAGACAGGGCTGTATGCATGCTACAGTCACAATGTTTTGCTTTATGGCTGTGGCATTTTTACCATGGAGTGAAAAGTTTGTCAGGCTTCACCATCTGTCAAATTCACCCATTGAGTTAAATGGTGCTGCACAAGGACTGTGAGCGTGAATGCACACCGTCATGTATGCTGCTCCAAAGTTTAAAGGGATTTAGGCTATTTATCTGCTCAAAGCTCTGCCCCTTCCCAGATGTGATGGTGCACAGGTGACTTGGGTATTTTAGATGGAGCCATGTGGTGGCATGGGCAGACATTGGAGTTACATGTCTAACTTCCTTGAGCATATTGCTTAGCTGTGTCTGAAGTAAAGTAGTGTTGTTTGCGATCAGCACCCTAAGCTGAATCTTAATATCTTCCAGACATTAGGTTACTATGTTTCCTTGAGAAAGGGACCCTGCAATGCTATGTCATGATACCTTCACAATAAACTCATGAAACACATCTAATACCATTCCTGACTCCACACTGCCAAACAGACCTACTTTAGCACTCTCATTTACACCCTCTCACGCAGTCCCATCAACTCTTTTCAACCTTTACCACTCTACTTCATTACCTCCATCCACTAACTTACTCACTGCCCAGGAGATTGCTAATCACTTCAAAAATAAGATTGAGACAATTCGTCTCCAGATCTCCACTCACTTTACACTCCTTGTCCTCCTGCACAATCAATACTTCCTTCTTTTAACCTAGCTACAATAGAGGAAGTCAATAAACTTTATTCTAACGCCCACCTAATCTCCTGGCCCTTAGACCTTGTTCATTCTCAAATACTACGGTCACCCTCTGGCTCTAACGATCCCTGATATAGCTATTCATGTGTTAAGTTTTTATTATTGGTTAACTTTAAGAATTAGTAAATAGTATGTCACCAATTATACTGTAGTTAGAAATGTGATTAACCTAGAGCACAGGTGGACACAAAACAGTGCATGCATTAGAAAATAATCTGATATTGTAACTAGAGTTCGACGGGTTTGGCCAAACTTCGAAAAAAAGTCTGGGTTCGGGACCCGAACTTGACCCCGAACCGGAACCCCATTGAAGTCAATGGGGACCAGAACTTTTGAGTACTAAAATGTCTCTAAACAAGTAATGGAAAGGGTTAGAGGGCTGCAAATGGCAGCAAAATGTTGGTAAGAGCATGGCAAGTACTCTGCAAACAAATGTGGATAGTTAAATAACTTAAAATAACATAAAATACATAAAAATATAAAAATAATAATCTTGACCTAGGAGGACGAGGTCCATATGGAGTAGAGCAGGGGTGTCAAACTGGCGGCCCTCCAGCTGTTCCGAAACTACAAGTCCCATCATGCCTCTGCCTGTGGGAGTCATGCTTGTAACTGTTAGCCTTGCAATGCCTCATGGGACTTGTAGTTTTGCAACAGCTGGAGGGCCGCCTGTTTGACACCCCTGGAGTAGAGGGTTGATGTGGCGGTGTAGGTGGAAGCGGCGGTGGAGGAGGACGAGGTAGCCAACACAGGTTTTTGTTTTTAATCTATTTATTTTTTAAATTAGGATACACCCCAAAAGAGTGAGAAAGATCAAAAATACAAGAATGGCTGGGTAAGGCCGGTATACGTGTCTATTCTGCACAAGGTATGGACAAGTCATGTGGGATCCATGCCTGGTTCATTTTAATGAATGTGAGCTTGTCCACATTGGCTCTGGACAGGCGGCTGCGCTTGTCTGTGATAACTCCCCCTGCCGTGCTAAATACACGTTCAGATAATACACTGGCTGCAGGGCAGGCCAGCACCTCCAAGGCGTAAAGGGCAAGCTCAGGCCATGTGCCCAATTTGAAGACCCAGAAGTTTAAGGGGGCAGACCCGTCATTCAGTACGTGTAGGCGTGTGCACACATACTGCTCCACAATGTTGGTGAAATGCTGCCTCCTGCTAAGATGTTCCATATCAGGTGGTGGTGCTGGTTGTTGTGGCGTGCTGACAAAACTTTTCCACATTTCGGCCATGCTAACCCTGCCTTCTGAGGTGCTGGCGGTGCCCCGGCTGCGTTGGCGACCTCTTCCTCCTTCTCTGCCTTCGCCTTGTGGGAGGTATATCATCTGTGTCCTCTGTATACCCCCAGCCACACACCAGTGATGGCCATGAGCTGGTCTGGGTGCCACCCTGCTGTGAACATGGTTCCTCCTCCATCTCCTCCTCCTCATCCTCCACCTCGTCATCCTCCAGAACTGTGCCCTTGCTGGACAATTGTGTACCTGCCGTTTGTTGGTGCAGGAACCCGCCCTCGAAGCCACTTGTGAATGATTGCCCTGAAAGCCTTGGAAATTATCCCGATTCCTCCTCCTCCTCCTCCTCCTCCTGTGCCACATCCTCTTCCTTCATCGCCCAAAGCTTTTTTTTTTAAGGAGGAATAGAACTGGGATAGTAACGCTGAGAACGGCGTCATCGGCACTGGCCATGTTGGTGGAGTACTCGAAACAGCGCAACAAGGCACACAGGTCTCGCATGGAGGCCCAGTTATTGGTGGTGAAGTGTTCCGCAGAGCGACTCACACGTGCGTGCTGCAGCTGAAACTCCACTATCGCCTGCTGCTGCTCGCACAGTCTGGCCAGCATGTGCAAGGTGGAGTTGCACCTTGTGGGCACGTCACATATGAGGCGGTGAAGTTACGCTGCAGCGCTGACAGGCGAGCAGCAGCAGGGTGAGAACGCCGAAAGTGCACACAGACGGCCCTGCACCTTCTGCAGCAGCTGTGGAATATCGGGGTAAACTCTGCACCACCAAATTCAGCACATGCACCAGGCAAGGGATGTGCGTCAAACTGGCTAGGACCAGAGCTGCTACGAGATTTCGCCCATTATCGCACATCACCAGGCCCGGATTGAGGCTCACTGCCACCAACCACTCATCGGTCTGTTGTTCCATGTCCCTCCACAACTCCTGCGCGGTGTGAGGTTTTTCCCCTGAATGGGAACGTTTTAAAACTGCCTGTTGTCGTTTACCCATGGCTGTCCTGAAGTTGGTGGTGAATGTGTTAAGCTGACCGTATGAGGAGGCGGTAGAGGATGAGGAAGCGAGTAGGAGGAGTTAGCAACAGAAGGTAAACTGAAGCGCCCTGCAATCCTCGGTGGTGGAAGGACAAACGCCAAACTGCTATCCGCCTCAGGCCCAGCCACCACTGCATTTACCCAGTGTGCTGTTAGGGAGATATAACGTCCCCGATCGTGCTTACTGGTCCACGTATCCGTAATGCACACCTGATTTTGCGCAGTGCACACCTGATTTTGTCCACCACTTGGTTGTGCAGGGAAGGGATGGCTCGCCTGGAAAAATAGTGGCGGCATGGCACGACGTACTGTGGGACAGCCAATGCCATCAGGCTTTTAAAACTCTGCGTCTCCACCAGATGGAATGACAGCATTTCAAAGGCCAGGAATTTTATAGTGCTGGCATTAGGGGCCAGGGATCGTGGGTGGGTAGGGGGGTACTTCCTCTTCCGCTCCAGTGTTTGGGAGATAGAGAGCTGAACGCTTCCATGGGACATTGTGGAGATGGTTGTGACCCAGGTGGTAGTGTTGCTGGCAGATCCTCTGTTTGCGGGGTGGCAGGTGCCACTGTCACTACAGAGGTGGATGAAGAGGCCGAGACTGAAGCAGAAGAGGAAGCAGGAGGAGCCAGAGACCTTTCTTGGTTTCTGAGGTGTGTACTCCACTGCAGCTCATGCTTTGCACTTAGATGCCTGGTCATGAAGGTTGTGCTCAGGTTGAGAACGTTTATGCCTCGCTTAAGGCTCTGATTGTCTTGTCATCAGCACCCTGTGTGAAGAACTGCCACTGCCAGCAGGCATACTGTCTAAGGGACGGACGCTCTGCTTTTGCACCCTGTTCCCCCTTCTGCTGTGCTGGTGGCTCTATGCGACCACCGCCTCTTCCTCCAAACTACACAGGTCACCTGCATGGCGTTGATTCCATGCGGGGTCGAGGACCTCATAGTCCTCCACATCATCTTCCACCCAGTCTTCACCCCTGCCCTCCTTGTCGGTCTGCACAATTGTGAAACCAGCAGCAGTTGGCAACTGTGTTTCTTCATCATCCGAGAAAGACTGTGATGGTCCTCCCATGTACTCATCTTGAAACATAAGTGGTTGGGCATCGGTGCACTCAATCTCTTCCACTTCTGGGGCAGGGCTAGGTGGATGGCCCTGGTAAACCCTGCTAACAGAGTCATCAAAAAGCATAAGAGACTGCTGCATGATTTGGGGCTCAGACTGCTTGGCTGATTTGCAAGGGGGTGAGGTGAAAGACTGATGGACATCGGCTGCAGGTGCCAACTTTGATCTTTTAGCACAAGACTGGTTGGGAGACAATGTGAAGGAACTGGAGGCACTGTCAGCAACCCAATCTACTATAGACGGTACTGCTCCTGGCCTCAAAATTCGTAGAGCCAGATTAGACCCGACCAAATACCGCTGCAGGCTCTGTCGCCTACTCGCACCTGAGGAAGGTGTTTCACTTGTGCGTGTAGCTGGCACAGCTTGACCACGTTCTCCCTGCAACAGGAGCTCCACCAGCAGCACCACGACTGGGACCACAGTCCCTTATTTGATGTTCTCCTCATATTTCTCAAATGTAGGATCTTGCCCTAAATGGGTGTTTTTTGAATAGCACAATAGAAGAACAGTATCTAAAGGGTGTATCTCACATGTACAGATATGCAGGAAACGCACCGATTTTTTTTATGTACCCTCATAAAAAAAAATGTAATAGCACAATAGAAAAACAGGCCTGGATTCAGAAACAATTTACGTTGGCGTATCTCCAGATATGCTGCCGTAATTTCAAATGTGCGCCGTCGCATCTTTGCGCCGATTCACAAAGCGAGATACGTCGAAAAACATGGCTTCAGCCGTCCGACGTAACTTGCCTACGCCGGCGTATCGTGGGCAGATAGTTACACTGGACGCATTGTTGCAAATAATATTAATGTATGAATTCTGACCATCCTCTGATTCCAGTCAAACAAGCCAGGATACCTGCCCCCCCCCCTCCCAGGAATGGGATAAGTAAACTTGTCTCCAGGGAGTCTAGGAGGAGGACAGCTGTTGGGCAGTCTCCACAAACAAACAAACAAAAGACATTGATTATTACAAGGATCAAAGGATTTCCAGTGGCTAGGTACTGAATGAACAGGGATGTGAGTCATGAAATGCAACGATTGGTTGAACATCAGATGGCAGGCAACATGGGAGGCGTTGCGAATGATTAATGAGTGAGGTTTGGTAAAAGGGTTTTGGAAGAGAACTTTCGGTCTCTATTCATTTGAATGCTGAAGTGAAACTATCATCTGGAGGCCTATACTGAAGCCACATGGCCTAGGCCGCATGGAAGCCTGACCGGTATTTGGGCCTGGCCATGTGGCCAACAAGGAGGCCTAGCAGTTTCCTCTTTCCATCAGGACTCAGCGAGAGAAGACCGAGCTTAAGTATCTTTCTATCTTATTTGCCAAAACTGTATTAAGTTATAGAGATTGTTGTTAATGCTTATATATTGTGCAATAGGCATTCTATGTTACATCATTGTTTATTATACAGTGGACACTTTTTGTTAGAATAAATATAATTGTTTGATTTCAAAGGTGTCTGTCTCATTAACTAACGCTTAACCTCAGGCCTAGAGCACACTTCGGCCTGATATACAATAGCAGATACAGGACTCATGCATGTTAATACAGATGCAATAGCTTAGATATAGGTATTACAAGTTACAGTAAAGGATAGATACATATAGTTAGCTGTTGCATGGTTTTTATTTACTTCACGCATTCAGCGTTCCCATTATAAATATGCAAATGTGTAAGATACGCCGATTCATAAACGTAGATGCGCCCAGCCGCTTCATATACACCATTTGCGTAAGGCTTACGTCCGGCGTAAAGTTATCCCTCATATAGCAGGCGCAGCTAATGCAAAGGTATGGGCCTGGGAATGACACCATCGAATTTTACGTTGCGTACTCCGTCGGCCATTCATTTGCATGGGGGATGCAATTTACGGAGCAAGTGCTTTGTGAATACTGCACTTGCCTCTCTAAGTTGTGGCGGTGTAGCGTAAAGAAGATACGCTACGCCCGCGCAAAGATAAGCCAATGTTTCTGAATCCTGGCTCTAGTATAATCTAAAGTGTGTATCTCACACGTACAGATATGCAGGAAACTCACCAAATAAAATGATTTGCCCTAAATGGGTGTTTTTTGAATAGCACAATAGAAGAACAGTATCTAAAGTGTGTATCTCACATGTACAGATATGGAGCAAACACTGCAAAATATATTTGTTTGCCCTAAATGGGTGTCTTTTGAATAGCACAATAGAACAACAGTATCTAAAAGGTGTATCTCACAAGTACAGATATGGTGGAAACACTGCAAGAATTTTTTTGCCTTGAATGGATGTTTTTTGAATAGCACAATAGAAGAACAGTATCTAAAGGGTGTATCTCACATGTACAGATATGGTGGAAACACTGCAAGAATTTTTTGTTGTTGCCCTAAATGGATGTGTTTTGAATAGCACAATAGAAGAAAAGTATCTAAAGGGTGTATCTCACAGTAACATATGCAGTTCTGGTGTAATTTGATTTATGAAGCAGGGCTGACTCCTATCTATTTCTCTCCCTAAAACCAACACTAGGAACCTTTCCCTAAAGTATCTAAAGCAGAGTGACTTGCTGTGCTATGTAGATCGCTGATTAATTTGATTTCTGAAGCAGGACTTAGTCTGACTCCTATTTAATTCTCTCCCTCAGAGCAGCAGCAGCGCCAGCCTTTCCCTACCCTATCTAAAGCAGAGTGACGTGCTGTGCTATGTGCCTCTAGCTTATATAGAGGCTGGGTCACATGCTGCACTGGCCAATCACAGCCATGCCATTAGTAGGCATGGCTGTGATGGCTTCTACAGTTGTGTTCAAAATTATTCAACCCCCACTGAAATTGATTGTTTTGGCCAGTTTGACATTGATTTTGATTATTCAGTCATCCTGCTTACAATTAAATCAAAGAGGCACGTGTAGGTCAGACAAATATAACATAACATTTATAATGAAATAACCACAAATGTATTTTATGTGCTCACATCATTATCAGTTTTATTCAACCCCCAAGTGACATTCAATCTTAGTACAACATGCTTTTACAGTTATAACAGCTTTTAAACGTGAAGCATAGCTTGACACAAGTGTCTTGCAGCGATCTACGGGTATCTTCGCCCATTCCTCATGGGCAAAAGCCTCCAGCTCAGTCACATTCTTAGGCTTGCGCACTGCAACTGCTTTCTTTAAGTCCCACCAGAGGTTCTCAATCGGATTTAAGTCTGGTGACTGCGATGGCCACTCCAAAATGTTCCAGCCTTTAATCTGCAACCATGCTCTAGTGGACTTGGATTTATGCTTGGGATCATTGTCCTGTTGAAAGGTCCAACGTCTCCCAAGCCTCAGGTTTGTGATGGACTGCATCACATTGTCATCCAATATCTCCTGGTTCTGAAGAGAATTCATGGTACATTGTACACGCTTAAGCTTCCCTGTACCTGCAGAAGCAAAACAGCCCCAAAGCATGATTGACCCCCCACCATGCTTCACAGTAGGCAAGGCGTTTCTTATCTTCATAGGCCTTGTTCTTCCTCCTCCAAACATAGCGTTGATCCATGGGCCCAAACAGTTCTTATTTTGTTTCATCAGTCCACAGAACACAATCCCAAACTTCTGTGGTTTGTCCACATGACTTTGGCATACTGCAGTCGACTCTTCTTATTCTTTGGAGACAGCAAGGGGGTGCGCCTGGGACTTCTGGCATGGAGGCCTTCATTACGCAGTGTGCGCCGTATTGTCTGAGCAGAAACTTCAGTACCCACATCTGACAAATCTTTTCTCAGTTCCTCAGCAGTCACACAGGGACTTTTCTCCACTCTATGCTTCAGGTAGCGCACAGCAGTCGAAGTCAGCATCTTCTTTCTGCCACGACCAGGTAGCGTTTCAACAGTGCCCTTTGCCTTGAATTTGCAAATGATGCTTCCTATGGTGTCTCTTGGTATGTTTAACATCTTTGCAATCTTCTTATAGCCATTGTCCTTCCTGTGAAGAGTAATCACCTCTTCTCTTGTCTTCCTGGACCATTCTCTTGACTTCACCATGTTTGTAACCACACCAGTAAATGTCTAGAAGGAGCCGAGTATCACAGTCATTTTAAAGCTGCCTAATTGGTGCTTATTAGGCTTTATTGCTGCTCCCTGACATCCACAGGTGTTTTCAATACCTGATTGAAAACACTTCAATGAACCTCTGTTCTTCAGAGTGGTAGTCTTTAAGGGGTTGAATAATTGTGTAAATGAAGAATTCACAAAATAAACATTTACTACTGTATTACAAAACTAATTGATGTAATTTTAGTTGCATATGGCTCTTTAAGAAGTCCTTGTAGGATTTCATTCTGAATACAATTACAAATGTACACTAAATTCCCTAATACCCTTTACAGCATTGGGGGGTTAAATAATTTTGAATACAACTGTAGGTCACATGATTAACACAAATGTTGATTGGCTGCCCTGCAGCGCGCCATTACATTGCCGAACACTGAACTCGAACCCGAACTTACAGTAAATTGTTCGGGTTCGTGTCCGGGTACGAAAAATCCAAAAGTCCGGTACGAACCTGAACTTTACAGTTTGGGTTCGCTCAACCCTAATTGTAACCCATGGCTAGGACTGCACAAGGAATGTATTATTAAAGGATAAGTTCAATGATTTTTTTTATAAATGCAAAAAAATTTGCAGGTAAATTTTTTTTGCATTTGTTATTATTTTTTATGGATCCTGTAAAGCATTGCGCCATGCCACCTGCAGACCTGTAAGTGTATCTGTGTGCCCATACATCCTGTGGAGGGGGATCAGGTGCAGCATTGGGAACCCTAAAAATTGGTGGAACATTTAACATGTTCCCAATGGGAAACTTATGCTTTAAAGCCTAAATCTAGTTGGAAAAAAAAAAAGTACATTACTTACTATCAATTTGATGGCCTCTGCTTTAGTTTAAGTCAAAGCTGCTGGCTTCTGCTTTAGTTTAAGTCATACTATTCTGATCCCCCTCCCCTACTGTAAACTTCTGGTGCAGTGGGGAATAACAGAGCTGAGGGAACCTAATACCCACCCACCTTCTCCACTCGTCGAAGCTGTTCCATGAAACTTCTGTGAATGAAACATGAACTATGAATAGAGGATGGTTGGATGAATGAATGTTCTGCCTACTCCATTCATAAAGTGCTTTTCATTGCAGGAAGCTATAGCACAGCTTCTATGACTGTAGAGTGGGTGGAGTGCGTGCATAGTGGGCACTCTTGATAATAGCATATGACAGGTTCCTCAGCACTGGGAGATAACAATGGTGGGGATCAAAGAAAAACGAATTCAACTAACTCCAGAGCCAGTAGCACATGTGGCACATTGCATTGATAGTGATGTCCCTCCCTTGTGTTAAACTAAAGCCCTGTACACACGATCAGTCCATCCGATGAGAACGGTCCGACAGACCAGTTTCATCGGTTCACCGATGAAGCTGACTGATGGACTGATGTGCCTACACACCATCGGTTCATGAACCGATCGTGTCAGAATGCGGTGACGTAAAACACAACGACGTGCTGAAAAAAACAAAGTTGAATGCTTCCAAGCATGCTTCGACTTGATTCTGAGCATGCGTGGATTTTTAACCGATGCTCGTGCGTACTAACGATCGGTTTTGACCTATCAGTTAGCCATCCATCGGTTGAATTTTAAAGCAAGCCATCTGTTTTTTGACCGAAGGATAATGGACCGATGGGGCCTACACACGATCGGTTTGGACCGATGAAAACGAACCTCAGTCAGTTTTCATCGGTTTAAACCGATCGTGTGTACAAGCCTTTAGGCTTTAACTGTGCTGTAACTGTGCTGTGGCTTAAAATTGCTACTTCCCACATTTAAATGTCTAAATTTCAAGGAGCCCTATAGTATAGTGGACACAAAAGAAAATCGGTGGCTATACAGAAAAAAAAATTACAGTTAGTCATCTTTTTTACATTTATTTGAGTTATTCAAGCATAGTGTTTCATGGTAGTTCTCCAAAGCCATCCTGTTTCAATAACTGATTGCAATGTGAAAATTCAATCAGAAGATGGCATTCAGGACTTGAGTTCCCAGCATACTTAAGCAGTAGTATACTGACCTCTGTAGATTACATTGCAAAACAATCAACTGAAATAGTATCAAAGATTTTTTTTCCGACTTATCACAAGCACAGTACGGCTTTCCATCCAAACAAATCTATAGGTGGAACAAAAAATGGCACCAAAAAGGTTAACACAGAACCTCTACTGAATTGTATAACATAAACTGCTTTTTTAATTCCCTATTGGCTTTGATTGACAGTTCTGTGCTTTCATCCCAGCAAAGCCACAATTTATCTTTTATTCATCTCTTGCACATTAAGCGCTTGTCAAGCAGCCAACAAGCACCCTACTCGTGCTCCATTTTACCTATGATAAAGGGAATAGTGCAATTAACTATAAATTAGCAAAGGACTGGGATAAGACTATATCAACCATTATTTCACATCTTAGTTTGCTTGTTTAACCCTTTTGCAAATGCCTTTGATTTCAATCTACAGAATATAAGTTGAAAAAAACTTTACGAAACAGTTCTGGTTTCCAAATTGTTTTCTAAAATGGGCCTAGTGTCAGATATGTAGTTAGATGCATGCATAAGTAGTGTAACACTCTCAGGAGTCAGGAGTATATTATCTCTCAGAGAGTTCACAGTAACCTGTCAACACTGTTCTGTCCTGTAAACTTGGAGGCAGAGTAGTTATAGAGTGCTTTATTAAAGAAGATCTATGGTCACAGCATACACTTTCATTTTTATAACATCAGAATTGTGATAGCAATACAAAAGGTATTTACTTTTGATAATCCAATATAAGCTTACTTGAAAGATCTCCTTTCATGTTCTGAGTGCTACCTGCCTACTGGCTATCTCTTGCCACAACTTCCCTGCATGCATTGGGGCTTCTCCACTGCCCATTATTTTGGTTTGCTTTCAATTCCCAAATGCTGCATATCCTATGGTATCTTTCTTCCTGAAAGCAAAGTTTCTGCCTTCTATAAATCCTCCTCTCAGCGCCCCTGTAGTTCATTAGGTAGGCTCTGTGTAATGTGTGACACAGCAGCGTCTACTCATAAGGCATAGTGAATATGTGTCACAAAATTCAAGGAACTAAATGACTGGCATTCTTCAAAAAATATGTTTTAATTCTTTAAGATTGTTTAGAATAATAAGAGTTGGCTAGAAATAATTTATATGCAGTACGCTGTGTAATGAATACAGTAAGGAAAATAATTATTTAATCCCCTTACAAAGAAATGAAGGGTCTGATTTATAATTTATATTTTTATAAAAAAAAACATGATACAAATGTTATAATTTGCATTCATTAAGTAAATTAAGTATTTGATCCCCAAGCAAAACATGACATAGTACTTGGTGGAGAAACGCTTGTTGGCAAACACACAGGTAAGATGTTTCTTGTAGTTGGTTACCAGCTTTGCACACATCTCAGGAGGGATTTTGGTCCACTTTTTACAGATCTTCTGTAAATCTGCAACTCGAAGTTTCAGCTCCCTCCATAAATTTTCTATAGGATTAAGGTCTGGAGACTGTCAGGAAAGGGTTCACCCGTTGGTGGCGATGTTGATCCCGTGAATCGCAGTACCAGTGTCCACCAGCGGGTTTATTAGGATAGTGGCTTACATTCTTGATTATGGTATTCCCCATATTCTCTATATACAGTAGTTGTTTGTTATTTGTGGGTCACTGTTTGGGTTATTGTCACTGTTTGGTTTTGGAGGTGTTTGTGTATTTGTATATCACTATCCTAATAAACGCTTATATATTTACTTTACATGCATTTTTGTTCTCTCTGTGCAGTACACACAGTCTAGTCATACCTGGTATATGACAGTATACCAAGGCCATCTCTGACCAGAAGTGGCTGCACTGAGGAATCATCCTGGTTTGATTGGCTTGTTAAGATGGATTTCAATTAAATTGTTTATTATTCTATGCTGGCAGAAGAGGATGGAGAATATTGCCATCAGACTTTTAAAGATTGGACCAGTGACCAGCTGCTGGAAACTATCCAATCAGCTCATTCCCTAGTGTATCAGGGTTATATGTTATTTGAAGATATTCAGCCGTTAATCCAGGTATGTGCAAAACCAGCCCTGTCATGTATTTCCAAAGGGAGTGCCGATTTTTCTCCCCCCTTCAAAAGTTGAATCCTTAGTTTGGCTGTTAGAGGATGATGCGGCTTATTTCGCCGAACATTATTCCTCTTGTTCCCGGCAGGTGAAATCCCTGGTTAGACAGGCTGTATGTGAACAAACTTTTGTTCAACCTGTGCTACAGGCATGTTCAGATCTCTTGCATTTAGCCAAGCCACAACAATCCAGCCCTGCCATTAGACACCTGCTTTTCCAAAAGTCTATCTCCCTGTCACCCATGGCAACCTCAGCTACAGCTCAGTATACACTGCTCCCTAGCGAATACCAATACCCAGTCTCTACTCACTACACCTATCCTGCTTTCAATCCACCTGCCTCTTCTCTTCCACCTGTAACAATCCCGCAAAAACCTCCTCCTGCCACTGTTCTCTCTACCGCATTCCAGCCCTTCCTTTTGCCCAGTTGCATTATTTTCTTACAGCCCTGCAGTTATCTACAAAGCTGCAGTGGCTAAGCCAAAGAAGAAAAACAAAAGTTCTTTCCAACCCACACAATCCTGCCAGTAACTCAACCTGCCTCCACACCGACCAACCTGCTCCAGTCTGCCTTCATACCAGTTGAACCTGATGACCCACATAATTCTGCCAATCCAGTGCCTGCTACCCAGTCTGATGTTCCAGTGGCTGCTACCCAGTCTCAAGTCTGATGTCCCAGTGCCTGCTTCCCAGCTCGACGACCTGGAGCCTGCTGCCCAGCTCGATGACCCGGAGCCTTCTTGCAGCCTGGATCTGTAATAAAGGTTTTTGCCTGCTGGTGGCACTGTCAGATCCATGGGCCGTAGTACCGATGTCCACCAGGGAGTGATTTCCGGCAATGTTGAGCCGACATTATCTCCTGCGGTCAGGCGTCACCTGAGCCTGATTGCAGGAGATATGTATAAATACCCAGCAACTCACACTCTAGTTGCCTTGGTATCTCTCCTTGTGCCCTGACCTTGCTAGCCTGTTAATTGATGTTGAGCCTGCATCCAATTCTGATCCCAAGCCTATCCTGATCCTGTCCCTCCTGTGTCCCTGTTCCCTTTAATCCATGCCCTGTAGCCTGATCCTTTTTTACCTTCCCCCATCTGCTAATTCCCTGTGTATAACCCCGGCCTGCCTTACGTCTGTAATTCTGGAACTGCCCTGTTTATCTGCTGATCCTCTGTGTATGACCCTGGCATACACTCTTGATTACAGTATCCCCCATCTTCTGTATATAGTTGTTTGTTATTTGTGGGTCACTTCACTGTTTGGGTTATTGTCACTGTTTGGTTTTTGAGGTGTTTGAATATTTGTATATCACTATCCTAATAAACGATTTACATGTGTTTTTGGTTCTCTCTCTGTGCAGTCCACACAGTCTGGTCTTTCCAATTCCTGACAGAGACAGGCTAGGCCACTTCATGACCTTAACCGCTTAAGAAGAATTTCCCCCAATGACCAGGCCATTTTTTTGCGATACGGCACTGCGTCACTTTAACTGACAATTGTGCAGTCGTGCAATGCTGTACCCATACAAAATTTATGTCCTTTTTTTCCCACAAATAGAGCTTTCTTTTGGTGTTATTTGATCATCTCTGCGGTTTATATAGTTGCGCTACAAACAAAAAAAAGGGACAATTTAGAAAAAAAAAAGCAATATTCTTTACTTTTTGCTATAATAAATATTCCCCCAAAAAATCTAAAAAAAATAATTTCTTCCTCAGTTTAGGCCAATATATATTCTTCTACATATTTTTTGGTAAGTACAATCATAATAAGCGTATATTGATTGGATTGCACAGAAGTTATATCATCTACAAAATAGGGAATAGATTTATGGCATTTTTTATGGCATTTTTTTTTGTTTTACTAGTAATAGCGGCGATCTGCGATTTTTAGCAGGATTTTGACATTGCGGTGAACACATTGGACACTTTTGATACATTTTTGGGACCATTGGCATTTATACGGCGCTCAGTGCTATAAAAATGCACTGATTACTGTGCAAATATCACTGGTAGGGAAGGGGTTAACTGTTTTCCCTGCTAGGTGTTTCTAACTGTATGGCGATGTGACTTACTAGAGGAGGAGCCAGATCGCTGTTCCTACTTAATAGGAACACACTATCTATCTCTCCTCTCCTGATAAAATGGGGATCCCCATTTTGGCTCTGGTGCCCATGATCGCGCGTGGCTTCGGGACATTGCGACCGCTTTCCACAAGCATAGTGTCTCCCGCCGTGCAGCTATGGCTCTTAAAGGAGATGATGTACAGCTCTGGCAATATACGGGAACACAAGTTTTTTGTCTTAATGCATTTTATGCATTAGGATAAAAAGCCTTCTGTGTGCAGAAGCCCCGCCTCAGCCCATTTCCTCGAGTGTCTCATCTTTCTCTGAATCCTTCTCTGAATCATTTAGATGTTCACTGGCATACTTCATATGGGCTTGTACATGTGCCTTCTTAAGGTGGGCATTGCAGGATTTCAATCCATGGTGGTGTATTGTGGTACCAATGGTTTGTTTGGTGACTGTGGTCCTAACTGCCCTGAGATCATTCACAAGATCCTCCTGTGTAGTTCTGGGCTTATTCCTCACTTTTCTCCTGATCATCCTTACTCCATGAAGCTCAATTCTGAGGGCGATTCATGGTTCTTTTGTATTTCCTCTATTTGCAAATAATCGCTCCAGCAGTTGTCTCCTTGTCACCAAGCTTCTTCAGATGGTCTTGTAGCCCATTCCAGCCTTGTGCAGGTCTACAATCCTGTCCCTGAATTTTTTTTCGACAGCTATTTGGTGTTGCCCATGATGGCGAGGTTTGAATGGAATAAAGAGATTCTGTGGACAGGTGTCTTTTATACACATAACAAGATGTCATTAGGAGCACCTTCCTAAATTGACAGGACTAATCTGTGTACCACATGAGCACATACTGTAGCCAGTTTGTGGGAGCCAGAATTGTTGTTGTTGGTAGGAGATCAAATACTGTATTTATTGGCGTAGAACACTATTTTTTTTACCCTGAAAATAGAGGGTAAACTGTGCATGCGTGTTATACACAGGGGGCTGTGGAAAGGTTTTTTTCCTGAAACTTCCCTCTTAAAGGGGTGTTCCACCCAAATGTAATGTTTATTAAAAGTCAGCAGCTACAAAAAGTGTAGCTGCTGGCTTTTAATAAACAGACACTTACCTTCTCCACGTTCCAGCGACGCGCCGACCGGGGCTCCGCTCCTCTCCCCTCTCCCCGGCCGGCATCCTCATTGCGATTGTGGGCACCCAGCCATGACATCCTTCGGCTTCACGGCCGGGCACCCACTGCGCATGCGCGAGCCACACTGCGCATGCGTGCGCGGCGCGGCCCGCCGCTGATTGGACAGGTGATCGTCTAGGACCTGTCAGTGTCCTAGACGATCGCCAAAGGAAGGGGCTGCAGTAAGGCGATTAGGCCTAATCGCCTTACCAGCCCCTCGGCGGAAGCAGGAAGTGGGACAGGAAGTCCCACTCCTACGGAAGCCCCCACTCCCCCCCCAAAAAAAATTACATGCCAAATGTGGCATGTAAGGAGGAGGGGATTAAGCAAAAGTTAATTTTAAGGGTCGAACTCCACTTTAAAGTTAGGGTGCGTTTTATACCCCTGTGCATGTTATACGCCGATAAATAAGATACTTATTTTACTGATTGAATTTCAACTTAATTTATAACATTTGTTTCATGTTTTTTTATGAATTTTTGGTTCATATTCTGTCTCTATCATTTAAAATAAACAAATGATAACAACTATAGACCCTTCATTTATTTGTACGTGGGCAAACTTACAAAACCTGCAGGTGATCAAATAATTATTTTTTGCCACTGTATATGGTTTTACATTTTGGCCATAGATACACTTTAATAGTTTCGGGCATCCAAAAGTATCATCCCGGGAACAGGAGGTTCAGTTAACCAATGATGTACAGAAAATATTATTATCCATAGGCCATTAGTCAAATTAAAATCGTCCTCAGATTAATATTCCAATATGATCATTACGCTGACTTGTTATCCTTTATTGGTATTCCTTAGAACAATCTAGAGAATTATTTATAAGTAGTCCAATATAAAGTAAATATACTGTGTGTATATATAAAGAATTATATCACAAACGGTACTACATTTTTGATTACATTACAAAACCCTTGGGGCCGGATTCAGAAAGAAGTTACGTTGGCGTATCTGTTGATACGCCGCGTAAGTTCTAGGATGCGCCGGCGTATCTTTTTTCTGGGCCGGATTCAGAAAGAAGTTACGTTGGCGTATCTGTTTATACGCCGTGTGAGTTCTAGAATGCGCGGGCGTATCTTTTTTCTGTATTCAGAAAGCAATATACGCCGGAATTTTGCTAAGATACGAGCGGCATGCAGGTTGATTACCATACAACACTCAAAGCCCACTCCAAGCCTACTTTGAATTACCCGGGCTTACGCCGGCCCATTTACTCTACGCGGCTGTAACTTAGGACGCAAGTGCTTTGTGAATACAGCACTTGCCTGACTAAGTTGCGGCAGGGTAGCGTAAAGAAGATACGCTACACCCGCACAAAGATGCGCCCAGGTACGTAAATCTGGGCCTTTGTATTCAGAAAGCAAGATACGCCGGAATTGTGCTAAGATATGAGCGGTGTAAGTCTTACGCCATCGTATCTTAGTTGTACATTTACGCTGGCCGCTAGGTGGCGCTTCCGTAGATTTACGCGTTGAATATGCAAATGAGGGAGATACACCGATTCCCTAACGTACTTGCGGCCATTTACGATACGCCGCCGTAACTTAGGATGCAAGTGCTTTGTGAATACAGCACTTGCCTGACTAAGTTGTGGCAGCGTAGCGTAAAGAAGATACGCTACGCCCGCACAAAGATGCGCCCAGGTACGTGAATCTGGGCCTTGGTCTTCATAGAAGGCATTCAAATTCTTTGAATATGCCTATTTTGCTGGTCTTCAGTTTGGTAGTTGTCAATAGGATAGGAAAATGTTCTTCATCAAATGATAACTCTAAAAAGTCTTACCTTACAGGCACAGGTTGGCTGGCATCTCATATGCCCCCCATCAGACACTTCAAAGTTGTAAGGTCCTCATTGATTTGTCACGCTTAGCGGATTTAAAAAAAATAGGATTGTCCATGTTGCAATAGGCCAGGTTTCTTAAATTTAAATGGTGATCTAGGCTAAAGGTGTACTTTGTTCTGGACTTTGTATCTCTATGTCTGTAACATGTAGTTGCATTATTGCAGTAAATTGCCAGAGATTGAATTTGTAAACAAACCATGATAAAAGTAAAGCAAACATTGATTGGAACGTGGTGCATAGTGCTCATTTGTCTGCCATGTAGTAATTCAAGAAGTGATGCTTGGTGTAAGAACACTGTAATAAAAACTTTCCAAGATTGCACTCTATGATTTGCAGTCTAAAGAGCTTCTTTAGGGCTTCTGTTGAATCTCAAAATCCAAGCAAACTGAGACGTGTAACAAAATGAGAATTTCCTATGCACTATACTTACTGTATTTCTTTCAAGAAGGATTTAAACTGAAACTGTAGTTCGTTGTCAGACACAAGTTCATTTGAGTTACCTTCCCTGCTAAAAACTATGTAAAGAAATGTAATTACATTAGCAGAAGTAACATTTTGGCCAAATGCAATTTTTGGCCATTTATTCTAATTATTAATTAACGTCATAGCAAATCAGCAATCCACTGGTGCCTCAGCGAAATAACCTATCAAATCAATAGCAATCTTTTCCCAAGCTACATTAAGAAATGGCACTGGCTAAAGTGGATGAGTGGGTGACAGCAGATTTGTCCAGGCTCTTAAATGATTGAATTGAAAGATTGAATGCTAGTCAATATTTGGGCATCTATGCCTGACCACCAGTAATGTTCACATAAACTTTGCTTTGTTCTTACAATTCCTTGGTTACTGTCTTGCAAGTTGTATAAGGCACTCTCGAAGGCCCCGTACACACGAGCAAATAGATTTGTTCAAATCGGTCGGACAGACCAATTTGAACAAATCTGTCTGCTGGCCGTTTTGGTTTGATCGCTGTACACACAATCAAACCAAAATCCCCGCCAGCAGACAGCGCGTTGACGTGGCGGTGACGTTGACGCCGCCACGTCACCGCACCAGGAAGTAAATTACTTCCGCGCATGCATCGAATCCATTCGACGCGTGTGCGAGAAGATATGTCTGCTAGTTAGCGTACTAACCAGCAGACATGTCGGGCGGACGGGTTCCCAGCCGACAGATTTTAAAGCATGCTTTAAAATCTGTCGGCTGGCCAAATCCGTCTGCTCGCCCGTTTCCAGCAGATAGATTTGATCGTGTGTACGCGGCCTTAAGGTCTCTGTTGTTAGTAAGCCACAAGATCAACAAACAGTATAACCATTAACTTAGTACAGTTCATGTCTAATCTTGTAGTAAGGTCGTAGAACAAGGCTCAATATATTTTTGAGTTTGGTCATTTGCTTTGTGGAATGTCATGTAATTGTACTTGAACTTGGCATGCAAGTCAAGCTTGTTTGAATTTGGATGTCAGTACTGCATCTGGAAAATAAATGCAACAATTTCAACATCCGCCTCCAGAATACTGGTAGCTGCAGGTAAAGGGCAACTGTGACAAATAATCAGTAGCAACATTTTTCAAACACTGTTTGTATTGTACTGTGTAGATAATATTAAGGGGTGGAGCCACATGACGTCATCATGCTCGGAAGTTGTGCAGTGGCCATTTTAACATAACCTCTCCAGAAACTGTATACATCCAGGTGTCTGGGACAGCTTTGGTTGACCTTACCACTGTCTAGGTCGGCCGTAGAGGTAAGTTGCAAAGGAGAGTGGTGGTGAATAAACAGAGGTGGAACACTCCTGCATGTCATTTCGTTATTGTGCACAAGAGATTTTGAATTTGGGAACCTGTGTTATTTGAGGTTTTCACGCATTATTATTAGTGTATTGTTATTTTTTTTTTTAAATAACATGAATAATATAAATTAAGTGTGCAAAGTTTTTAAGAACTGCACCAAGGCCATAGTCTGAAGCACCTGTAGTAACATGAGTAAGTAGAGAAGAATTCAACTCAAAAGCAAATATTTATTATATTGCAGCTTACCAATTCTCAGATGTAGGGTTGTCCCAATAGCGATACTGGTATCGGTATCAGTCCGGATACCGAGTATTTGCAGGAGTGCTTGTACTCGTGCAAAGGCTCCTGATGCTTAGTCCAATACCTGGACACTCCCAATGCCTGGGTGGAAAGAACCCAGATCACCTGACTTCTTCCAAATAAATACACTATCCCAGCATGCTCAGCGGCCAAAGAAAACTCCTGCTGATTGGCTGAGACAACATATTCACTCATAACCTGAATTCACTGCAATCTATCATCCTAATGTCAAAGGCAACAGTGGCACCTTAGGAGAAAAAAATGTTAATCAAGACTGCAGATTAGTCAGGCTAGTTACCACCTAACATAACTAAATTTACTAGCAGTCCTGTTTAGGACACGGGTGCTACATTTAAGCTGGTGACCTAGAGGTATTAAACCCAGATATTAAACCCAAAAGAAAAAAAAAAAATATTCACTGCAGCTTACAGTTTTCTTTTCTTTTTTTCCTCTTTGTTGTGTGTGTATAAGAGTACCCCCATTCTGGATCAATTTGGACAGCAGCATTGTCAAGTTGGGTGGAAATTAGTACTAGCTGGAGTAGCTGATTTAGATATCTTAGCAATTTGAAGCCAAACACCAGCTAATACTTTACAAGCAGTTACATTAAAGCAGAGTTACACCCAAAAGTGGAACTTCCACTTATCTGATCCCCCCCCCTCCAGTACCACATTTGGCACCTTTCAGGGGGAGCGGGTACCTGTTTTTGCTTTTATCAGTAGAGCAATTTATTTTAGCTCTAATGCATTCCCCAGGTGGGACGATCTGATTGTATGAGCTGGTGACAGCTAGTAGTCGCTACCAACACAGAATTGCCAGCATGTTCCTTCCGATAAGTACAGGTATACAGGTATATATGATCCCACTTGTGGAATTGCACCTCAAATTTATGTCCAAAAAGTTAATGTCTTTCTTTATGAAATCACAGCTAAATTCTAAATTCAAACCATTTTTTATTGACATATGTATTATAGAGAAACATATCTTCGGGGGTGCCTTCACATATTAACAGAAGGTCGTCTATGAAGTGACCATATCATTTAATGCATCTAATAAAAGGATTAGAGGCAGAAACTGTCCCTCCCTCCAACACATGTATAAATTAGCTAGGGAGGGGGGAAATGTTGCCCCCATGGAGGCACCTCCACGTTGGAGATGGAGAGAGGTGTTATAAAAATAAAAATAGTTATGTCTTAGCAAGAAATCAACTGCTATCACAATAAACTCTTTAAGTTCCGTACTTTAGGAGCTATAGTGTTGAAGATGAAACCTGAGGGTGTCCAGAGCCAGTTCATGAGGGATACAAGATCCCAATGCCTTCACATCCATAGTAATCCAAATAAAGGTGTTGTTCCGTGTCACATCCATAGTGCTAGCAAGAACGGCAGTAGAATTCTTTATATATCCCAGTAACCGTAATACCGGCGGTTGCAAACATTGGCCAATACAGTGTGCCAGTCTCTTAAAAGGGATCCAATCCCAGCAACAATGGGATGTCCCTGAATAGTAGGGGTATCCATAGGAGACTAATTCCGTTGTTACTATACTTCACTTTCTGATCGTATTTCTGACTACCTGCCATTTTCCATCTAACGTCCCCTGTGCTGATGATTTGCCTGCTGCCTGGACTGACCATTTGTCTTCATACTGACCATGCCTCTGTGTGCCGCCTGAACTGACTCTGGCCTGTAATCGACCATGCACTAGAAAATTATGACATTAAGCTTTAGGGGGACCATTTTTTTTAACAAGAGTTTACTATCACTTTAAAGTAGATTCAAACCCGATTGCTAAAATCTCATACTTCTCCATGATAACATGATTTCAAAAGTTGTTTACAATCTTTTTAAATGTGCATTTTACACATAGACATAAAATACTATGTCATACAGGTAAAGCACAAAAGCATTCACCCTTTAAAAACCACTCTGTGTTCCAATGGTAAGTTGCAGAGACTTTAAAAATGTTTTTATATTTGGGTGTTTGTCTTCAAGTTTCTGCTGCATGATAGGCAATTTACCTTGACAAGCTGCACTTTAATAATATAAGAACATGTTTCTGTTTAACTTCTTTGGAGAATATAAGTTAATGATACACTCATTGAAATAAAACACGGCATATGTGCAGAAGCCTGTGCTGATTTACAGCAATTGATCGCCATAAACTCTCATGCAAAGCATAACAACAAATCTCACTTCCCTTTTACATCTACAAGCAGCGTGCAGATGACAGAATCATCTTCTATGCAGATAACTACTGATTGTATTGGCATAAAATGCAGGTTTAATAATGACTGTATAAAATTGGCAGCAAATGCTCTGAAGGCCTGTGGACCAACGTATAGGTCTGTTTGTATGAAGTATGTGTTAAATGTGGCATTGATGGACACTGATGATGGGCACTAATATGCGGCACTGATATGTAGCACGGATGGGCACTGATAGGCGTTACAGATGGGCACAGATAGGTGGCATGGATGGGCACTGATAGGCGGCATGGATGGGCATGGATAGGCAGCACAGATGGGCACTGATAGGCTAAACGGATGGGCACTGATAGGCTGCATAGGTGGACACTGCTAGGTGGCATGGATGGGCACTGATAGGTGGCACGGATGGGCAAAGATGGTCACTGATAGATGACACTGATGTACTGTAATGTATTATACTGATGGATGCCAATCAGTGCCAAACAATAATGCCTGCCAATCAGTGATGCCCATCGTGAGCACTGATTGGCATCTATTGTGGGCACTGATTGGCATCCATTAGGGGCACTAATTGGCATCCCTGGTGGTTAAGGCATACCTGGTGGTGGGCATCCCTGGTAGTCTGTGGCATCTCTGGTGGTCCAGTGTGGGCATTCTCGGGAGGGCTGTGCTAATAATGGATCAGCACAAACCCCCCCTGTCAAAGGAGCAGCCGATCGGCTCTCCTCTATTCGCATCTGACAGACGCAAGTGAGGAAAAGCCAATCACGGCTCTTCCTGTTCACATTGTGAACAGCCGTGATTGGACGCGGCTGATCACGTGGTAAAGAGTCTCCGTCTGAGAGATCGGTGTTACAGGGTCTCAGACTGACACCCCGCAACGACAATCGCCGGGGCGCGCAGCGGCTCGATATCCTAAAGACGTCATATGACGTCCGGTCAGGATATTGAAACCACTTTGCTGCCGTCATTTTGCATCAGGCGGGCGGCAAGTAGTTAAGCAACATTAGAATCCCTATTATTATGGATGAATGAATGGATCTCTTGCTCTGTATTTGTACCCTGTACTCTTCTGCCTTTTATCTGCTCCCCTTGTTCCTGATTTCCAGTCCTGGTTCCCCTTCCGAACTGTTTCTTGCCCCTATAGTTTTACCCTGTTGATCCATGCTCCTCTTTTGTCTGTATATATTATATTATAGTTAGTTTGATTTTCGGTCACTTAGGTTGCTAGTTAGGTATTTTGTCACTTGGTTTATGGTTCACTTTTTCTTCGTGTTTGCTGTGTATTCTGTTTGCTAATGTTTGACTGTGTTTTGCTTCACTGTTAATAAACTTACGTTCATTATACACAGTCTGGTTTCAGTTTCCTGAGTGCAGCTACACAGATCTGATCATTCCTGCTGCTGGATGCTTCTCTCGGTATCCCTGACAGCATAACATTTCCAGTTTACAAAATCACTGCTGTGGATTTGATGAGACAAAAAATCAGGTACATTTTCTCTCCTTACAACTACAATCAGCAATTTATGCCCATATGAAATGAACCTTACAGTATTCATCAATCTCGCAGCGAATTAAATGCAAACTGCATGTTGCCAGACAACTGTAATATTGCAGTATATTAGTATTCTGTAACTGTACGTCTTAATTCTGTTGATTAGCGTAGATATCGCTGCTGCAAAACAGTCTCATGATCTTATCTGCGGAGTTGTTGGTTTTGTGGGCAATTTGTTTACTAATATATGGCACTCCTGCCTCCATGCTTCCATGCTTCCTGTCTCTGGTACTTGATTAGAATAAAGGTTTTGCTACATGGGAAAAGGTTACACTGAACTACTGTATAACGAAAAAATAAAAGAGTATCCATAAATGCTGTAGAGAGCCGGGTTTATTTTTGATTCTTTCATTGATTTCAATTTATTGAACAGTGTCAAAGAATTGCTCTTCTTGCGGTGAATGAATGAATGAATGAATGAATGAATGACTTGTATAGCGCAACGCATGCAAACTGAATCGCCTCTGGGCGCTTTTTCCAGCCAGTGTCTGCTTGGCTGGTGCGGTCATTTTTACCCCGTAGGATCTTGACACGCTAGGGACACACAGTCATACACACATATATACATGTATACTGGGTCAATTTGGACGAGATCCAATTTACCTACCCGCATGTCTTGGAGTGTGGGAGGAAACCGGAGTACACGGAGGAAAACCTACGCAGACACAGGGAGAACATGCAAACTCCAGGCAGATGGTGTCGTGGTCGGGATTCGAACCAGCGACCCTTTTGCTGCCAGGCGAAAGTGCTACTCACTGCACCACTGTGCTGCCCTTCACTGAGATCAAGTTCACATTACCACTCTAAGGCCTCGTACACACGATCAAATCTGTCCGCTGGAAACGGTCCGCTGGACCGTTTCAGCAGACAGATTCAATCGTGTGTACGGCCAAGCCGACGGATTTGGCCACCCGACAGATTTCAAAACATGCTTTGAAATCTATCGGGTGGGAATCCGTCCGCCCGACATGTCTGCTGGTTAGTACACTTACCAGCAGACATGTCGTCCCGCACCGCCGCCGCACCGCCGCCGAATGGATTCGGCGCATGCGCGGAAGTGTTTTACTTCCTGGTGCGGTGACGTGGCGGCGTCAACGTCACCGCCACGTCATCGACACGTCAGCGTGCTCTCTGCTGGCGGGGATTTTGGTTTGCTCGTGTGTACACGCGAGCAAACCAAAATCCCAGCAGACAGATTTGTTCAAATCTGTCGGACGGACAGATTTGAACAAATCTGTCTGCTCGTGTGTACGAGGCCTAACAATTCTTCCTGTAATGTGATTTGAGTGCAGCATACAGACATTTCCCTAATAGAAGACAATTTTATTCTGCACAATATCCATTTTTATAAAAAAAAAAAAATCATGCTTCTGGCTCGAGGAAAAAGAATTGATGTAAAACGTTACAAACTATTAAAAAAAAAAGAAATATGCAAAAAAAATAGATGCTAAGAGAAGAAGGAAATTAAGGAGTTAATGCAAACTATATATGGTTCACCAAGGTTAAATAAGAGGACAACATGTATTACAAAAAGGTTTTATTTCTACTCTATATTGTCAAAAGTATTGGGAACGCCTGCCTTTACATGCACATGAACTTTAATGGCATCCCAGTCTTAGTCCATAGGGGGTCAATATTGCGTTGGCCCACCCTTTGCAGCTATAACAGCTTCAACTCGTCTGGAAAGGCTGACCACAAGGTTTAGAGTGTGTTTATGGGAATGTTTGATTCTCCATAGGAATCTGTTTGCTATAGGGGCACTCAGCAGGAAGAAGGGGCCAGGAGTACCACTGAGGGACCCAAGAAGAGGAGGGCTTCTCTGTGTAAAACCATTGAACAGAGCAGGTAAATATAACGCCAGTAATATTTTAATGAAAATAAAGCCCTCCAACAGGGCTGATAAAAAAAAAAGTGAATTGCAATAAATAATAAAAAAATTAATTGTAAAAAAAAAATAATAAAAAAAAAAAACACACTGACACTGTCCATTCCCCCCTTAAAAAAATAAAGCATTGTAAAAAAAAAAATTGTAAAAAAAAAATGTAAAAAAAAATAAAAATGTAAAACCACTGTCACATGAAATTTAAAAAAAGTATCGGTAATCGGTATCGGCGAGTACTTGATAAAAAGTATCGGTACTTGTACTCGGTCTTAAAAAAGTGGTATCAGGACAATCCTAGTCTAGACTTTAATAAATTAAAGTGGAAATATAGTTGGAAAAAAAAAACAATACCCTCAAGGATTTTAACAGATTGCTGCAGATTCCTACATTTTGTTGCTCAAGCAGCTGATGCACTTACAGGGTTCTAATGAGTGTAATTGCCGTGTTGGAATCCCTTTAGCCATGGTTATGCTTTTTGGAGCATCTCACCAAAAATGTAATTATTTGTTGCAGAGGACCTAAAATCTGACTTACATCTTAGGCCGCGTACACACAATCAGTCCAAACTGATAAAAACAGACTGAAGTCCAGTTTCATCGGTCCAGACCGACCGTGTGTACGGCCCATCAGTCTGTTGTCCTTCAGTCAAAAGTTTTAAAACTTGCTTTAAAATCGGACTGATGGACGCCTGACAATCGGGCCAAACCGATCGTTAGTACGCAAAATCATCGGTTCAAAAACCTGCGCATGCTCAGAATCAAGTTGACGCACGCTTGGAAGCATAGAACTTTTTTCAGCACGTCGTCGTGTTTTACGTCACCGCATTCTGACACGATCAGTTTTTGAACTGATGGTGTGTACGAACCATCAGACCATCAGATCATCAGGACCTTAGTGCAGTCTTTTGAGAAAATCAGTAAGCCAATCACACAAGCAAGAAATTACATTTCTGGGGGTGTAACGTACACCACGGCATATGGAATGCCTCCACGTTGCCATATTGCATTTAACAGAACATTACAGCACCACAGCATGAGAAGGAAATACACTTTAATTAATTTTATTGCACACAAACACACTATAATACCCAATTTATGGGGGTAAAATTGAAAAAAAAATGTTATGCCAAGTAAATATATACCTAACATGTCATGCTTCAAAATTGCGTGTGCTTGTAAAAAAGGCACCAAACTATGGTACTTACAGTATCTCACAAAAGTGAGTACACCCCTCACATTTTTGTAAATATTTTATTCTATCTTTTCATGTGACAACACTGAAAAATTACACTTTTCTACAATGTAAAGTAGTGAGAGTACAGCTTGTATAACAGTGTAAATTTGCTGTCCCCTCAAAATAACCCAACACACAGTCATTAATGTCTAAACTGCTGGCAGCAAAAGTGAGTAGACCTCTAAGTGAAAATGTCCAAAGTGTCAATATTTTGTGTGGCCACCATTTTTTTCCCCCAGCACAGCCAAACTATGGCCCTCCAGCTGTTGCGGAACTACATGTCCCATGAGGCATTGTAAAACTCTGACATACACAGACATGACTAGGCATGATGGCAACTGTAGATCCTGAACAACTGGAGGGCCATAGTTTGGAGACCCCTGCTCTTGGGCATAGAGTTCACCAGAGCTTCACAGGTTGACACTGGAATTCTCTTTCATTCCTCCATGACCACATCACAGAGTTGGTGGATGTTACAGACCTTGAGCTCCTCCATCTTCAGTTTGAGGATGCCCCACAGATACTCAATAGGGTTTAGATCTGGAGACATGCTTGGCCAGTCCATTACCTTTACCCTCAGCTTCTTTAGCAAGGCGGTGGTCATCTTGGAGGTGTATTTAGGGCCCGGTCTCTGAAGGGGGGATCATGCTCGCCCTCAGTACATGCACATGTTGGCATTCATGGTTCCCTCAATGAACTGTAGCTCCCCAGTGCAGGCAGCATTCATGACACTCCCACCACCATACTTGACTCTAGGCAAGACACACTGGTCTTTGTACTCCTCACCTGGTTTCCACCACACATGCTTGACACCATCTGAACCAAATAGGTTTATCTTGGTCTCATCAAACCACAGGACATGGTTCCAGTAATCTATGTCCTTAGTCTGCTTGGCTTCAGCAAACTGTTTGTGGGCTTTCTTGTACATCTTTAGACGAGGTTTCCTTCTGGGATGACAGCAATGCAGACAAATTTGATGCAGTGTGGGGACATATGGTCTGAGCACTGACAGGCTGCCCCCCCCACCCCTTAAACCTCTGCAGCAATGCTGGCAGCACTCATATGTCTATTTCCCAAAGACAACCTCTGGATATGGCACTGAGCACGTGCACTCAACTTTTTTGGGAGGCCTGTTCTGAGTTGAACCTGTCCTGTTAAACTGCTGTATGGTCTTGGCCACTGTACTGCAGCTCAGTTTCAGGGTCTTGACAATCTTCTTATAGCCTAAGCCATATTTATGTAGAGTAACAATGCTTTTATTTTTTTTGAAGATCCTCCAAAGAAAATTTAAACAGTTTCTTAATTTTTTTTTATATTAACTTCAAGGAATGAACAGCATGGGCTGTGACTGGTCCTCTTTAACTGCTTGCGGACCGCCGCAAGTACATTTACGTCAGCAGAATGGCACAGGCAGGCACGTGCCTGCCTTGCCGTGGGTCGGGGGTCTGATCGGGACCCCCCCCCCCGGTACATGCGGCGGTCCCCCTGGCTGGCTGAGCGATCCGGGATGAGAGGGCGGCTATTAGTTTTTGTCCGCCCCCTCCAGATCGCTCATAGCCAATCCGCGCGCTCCCGCCGTGTCACTTTCTCCTCCTGTGTAAACACAGGAAGACAGAAGTGATGTGATCTCTGCTCTCGGCGGTATTTTCAACCGCCGTTGAGGAGAGATCACATCTCACAGTAAGTCTGCACAACACTACACTGACACCAGGACACACAGGCAGACTTAACCCCTTGAAATTTCTGCAGCAGCCTGGAGAGCTTACAGTGCCCTGGTATCTCTGGTATGTAAAGTTGTCAATCTACTTAGTATAGGGTGACCACGTGTCCCGGATTGCCCGGGACAGTTCCGCATTTTCAGGTCTGTCCCGGGCACATTCATTCTAGGACAATACAGTGTCCCGGAATGAAACTGACACAGCCATCCCCCGGGCCAATCTAAAAACCCCCAAAAAATGCCGCCACATCACCGCTTTACTCACTGATAGTACTTGTCTTGGCGGGGAATGCCTGGAGGAGCACAATCCCGCCCCCTGCTTGTGATTGGAGAAATTTATAAATCTCGCCTCTTGTGTCCAATCACTGTGCTGCGATTTGTTACAGCACAAGCTGATTTTTGGGAAGGGAGGGTGTCCCTGAATGGTAGTTTGGAAATGTGGTCACCCTAACTTAGTAGCATGGGACATTACCTAGGAGACAGGGGCCTTGATACTTAACTTATTTTGTTTAGAAGGTTAGAGCATTTTCTCAACTTGGGGAGTAGATTCATACACAGCCGCATTACAATCCCTGGAACAGTATTTTCAATAAGTCAGAAATGTTTTAGTGGGTCACAGTTATTTTTTACAATTGCAGTTAGGGTGAGGGAGAATTTATTTGCCACTATGTCACTGAGCAAAGACAGTATGCCAAATGTCTATCTTCCCTGCCACATGCTGTGGTCTAACCTGGAAATAATTCCTTCACTACTGGGTCCAAGCGAAGGATAGTAATAGTCACTGATAGAACCTTGTGCAGCTGGGAAAACAATCATCCAATGACTGTGTGTGTGTGTGTGTGTCTGTGTCTGTGTGTGTGTCTATATATATATATATATATATATATATATATATATATATATATATATATATATATATATATATATATATACTGGGTAATTTAAAGATTTAGGGCCAGATTCAGGTACATCTGCGCATTATTGGACCTGCGTAGTGCACCGCCTTTACGTTAGACTTGCGCAATGTAGCCGCGCAATGTAGCCGCGCAATCACCAGAAATTTGCGCATGCGTAACGTTATTTCAGAGGCGTAAGGCGAAGTAATACAAATTGGGAAGGACGTGGGCGTGTTACATTGTAATGAGCCGTGACCCCATGCAAATGAAGGGCCGGCCGGCTCGCTCACAACTCGGGAACGGCGCAATCAGTGAAATTGGAAGTGGACTAGGGCAAATTAGAGAACCATGTAGACAGCATAAATAGACAGACACAAACGCCCTTCCTTTGCAAAAGTACATCCCTTGGTATCCCTCCCTATACAGCAAGGTGCTTTTGTTCTGTTTGTTAGCGTTTATTTGTTTGTTTGTGACTTGTCTTTGAGATATTTGGGGACTGTTTTGCAGAGTAATTTTTGTCTTTTATGTGTTTTCTTTTTTTTTTTATTATATTTTTGCTGGGCTTTTTTTTTTTTTGCTGGTAATTTTTTATTTTTTTTGGTTCTGTTTGTGTATGATTTGGGAATGTGGGGGTGACATTCCTGCCGGAAAAGGGGTGTCACCCTCATTTGTGGTGGAGAAGTGATCCCCAGGTCTGTGTGAATGGTGTATGAATGTACAGTGACATAATTGGAGCCGTGGCGTGGCGTTGCTGCTCACAAGTCCTGCATGGTGGGCTTGTGCCAATCCAATTTGATGAGGATGTGGGGTGTGTGTGCTAGGGACCACAGTGGTGTGCATGCATGCATTCTCATTGTGCCTTGATTAATGTGTGTGTTTAACGTGCAAAGATGCATAATGTGAGCTGGCATGATATGGGGTCATAAAATGGGGTCCCAGTGCATATGCAGAGTCACCTTGAAGGGAAAAGACAGGAGGATGTTAGTAGTGCATGTGCCCCTTGTGATGTGTGCATCATGGGGGGGGGGGCAGTCATGCCTGCCACCCATGTCACTCACCAACCAGACAGCTGTCCCCATACATGTTCTGTTCGTAATCTGTGGGGATGGGGCTCTGATTGTATATGTAGCTGTCATGGGTGGTGTCATGTGTTGGGCTGGTGTTGGGCTCCTGCAGGGTTGTGGTTAATTCCATGATGGCATGAGAGGTGAATCTGAAGATGCGATACACCTCAGAATCACTCATGCCATAGATGTCTATGCGTGTGCAGTATATCCTCTGCCGTGAAGAGTGAAGAGTGAGGGGCTTGTATCAGATAAGAATATTGTATTAGATTAAATTGTAAAGTTTATATAAGCAAATTAAAAGTAAAAAAAAAAAAATCTCCCGTGCCCTCCTCAGTGCCCTCCTTAGTGCCCTCCTCCTTCTTTGCTCATCTAAAGTCAGTAGTATAGCTATGAGCATGGATGCCACTGGCATGTTGGCATACAGTTTGTTGGGCAACATGTGTGACTGCTCAGCTCCCCACTAACAGTGTTGCTTTATCTGACGAATTTTCAAATTTTAGACCAGCTTTTATATGGTCTAATTTTAGACAGGACATTTTGCTGTTGCGCACACCGCGTAGCCTGCGCTGCACCAACGTTCTTTTGTGGATCCCCGTAACTCCCTCATTAGCATATTTGAATAGCAAATCGGATGAGCCTGTCTAACGAAATTACGCTGGACAAAAAAAAGTAGATTTCTTGCGTATCTCGTTTTGGGAATGCCGTGCATCGAAACGCACGCGCACATTTAGACTTACGCCGCGCATCGCCTGTTATGCAGGCGTAATCGCTCTCTGAATCTGATCCATAGTCCTTGATTAATCTTTAATTTTTTTGATTGATCAAAATTCTTTTGATCGATCAAAATTCTTGATGTCGCCGGACAGCCTGGACAGTGAGACTTACCCTGCTGGATGCCAGCAAACTGCACCCAAAGACTGTTCAGTTCTTCAGGGTATATTGTCAAAAAATGCGATTATATCTGCTTCCAGAAAATATAAACACTCTGGTATGTCTGTGTAACTGGCTAAAGTGATGCCTACTTGCCTACTATAAAGTGACTGACAGTCAATATACTAGATACGTTTTATAATTAAAGTTAAACTAACTTTCTAAGTTTTTCTTAAAGTTTAATAAGAAAAAATTACTCACGTAAGTGCTACAGTGCTACAGTTTGCTACAGTTTGAATTTAAAACGTATTTGTGTGAACTGTGAAGTTAAGTCATGGATTGTGGAAACTAATGCCCCGTACACACGATCACTGTTTGTGATGAAAAAAAATGTCATTTTTCTTCATGAAAAAAAACGACATTTTTCAAACTTCATTTTCAAAAATGACGTTGCGTACACACCATCATTTTTGGAAAATGATGAACAAAGTGACGGCACTCTAAAGGGGAAGTTCTATTTGCCTTGAGGCTGCTTTTAGCTGGTTACTTGTTAGTAAAAGACGATTCCTGCTTTTTTGTCTGTTACAGCGTGATGAATGTGCTTACTCCATTATGAATGGTAGTTTTACCTCCCGTCTCCTAACTTGCTTCTGGGCATGTGCGGGTTTAAAACGTCATTTTTTACGTAGTTTTGCCCACACACCATCATTTTTTATGACACAAAAAATGACATTTTAAAAAATGACATAAAAAATTCGAGCATGTTCGAATTTTTTTTTGGTCATTTTTCAGAAGACATAAAATGACATTTTGGCCACACACGATCATTTAAAATGACATTTTAAAAAATGTCTTTTTTCATCACAAAAAGTGATCGTGTGTACGGGGCATAAGTAGTGTCGGGTGATTGTATATAGTGTATACCACATTTACCACTGACTAATGCAGAGTTGCAATGCAAGGAGATCGGCTAAAAGTAGTTGGATCTGTATGTGCGTTATAATTAATCGAAATTAGTCGATTAATCAATTTAAAAAAAAAAAAAATCGATTAATCGAACACAAACATTTTAATCAGTAACAGCCCTAATATATATATATAATACAATAATAATCCACACATGTATAGTAAAAAAAAAAAGAACATTTCATCAAACATACTGTATGTGGCTGAGGGTGAGACTAGCCCAAATCTCAATGCATTTCATTAATTGTAAATCTGCTTCTTCAGGAGAACAAAAAGCCTTTTACAATGTACATAATGAATTAAGGGAAATGGACTGCAATGACAAATTTTTTTACAAAAAAGAACCTTTCATTGGTGGTAAACGTGGTATAATCCTCCAGTGTACAATGTTTCTGCCACCACTTTCCATCACTGCATTATGTACAGGGAGGAACACATGAATGGCCCCATTATGATAGAACAGACAAGGATGGTGCCATTGCCATGATGCAGATTGCAACTGCGTGTGTGTAAGGTCACGAACCCACACTTATTTGGTATAGAGCAATGACTTCTGGGAAGAAGGACCTGAAAAGGGGAGGAGGTGGTGCTGATACCACACCTCCCCCTTCTCCTTTGCGTCTGCCCATAGTCTGATGCCGCGTACACACGACCATTTTAATTGGTCTAGAAAAAACAATGTTTTTTTCAAACCGTTTCATGTCCAGCCTGCCTTGCCTACACACGATCGTGAAAAAAAAATGCTCTAGCAAAGCGCGGTGACATACAACACGTACACATGCACTATAAAGGGGAAGTTTCATTCGGATGGCGCCACCCTTGAGGCTGCTTTTGCTGATTTTGTGTTAGTAAGTTTGGTGAGAGATGATTCGCGCTTTTCAGTTTGTTACAGCGTGACGAATGTGCTATCTCCATTACGAATGCTAGTTTTACCAGAACGAGCGCTCCCGTCTTATAACTTGTTTCTGAGCATGCACGTTTTTTTCACGTTGTTAAAGCTTACACACAACCGTTTTTCAGAACGTGAAAAACAACAACGTGAAAAATGACGTGAAAAAAAGAGCATGTTCTAGATTTTAATGCCCATTTTTCACGTCATGAAAAATGCTCTGGAGCCCACACACAATAGTTTTTCATGAAAAATGGTCGTGTGTACGTGGCATTCGAATAAACAGTAAACAATTGACAGAATTATAGTTTATAGCAATGTGGCGCTCCCTTCAAATAAAGCTTAAATGGAAAATTGGAAAAAAGATCTCAACATAACAGTGATACAGCATCATATACCTATATCAAAGCTATTTCCTCAAACCTATAAAAGTATTTATACAATATATAGCCCATTTTAAGGGGAGACCCTAACTGGTATATCCCAATGATCCATTCAACCTATTACAGCTGATGAGCTAGTGTCACTCTGAATATACAGGTGAAATATACTCAGTGTTCCTCTACTATATTCTCATAGTCTAAAAATCTGACTCAAGGGAGCATCAACTTCACAATCCACAGGCCAGCTCAGAAACATCAAATGACATGTCCAATTTCCAGGAACAGTACAATCTAACAATTAAAAGATAATTATCTTAAACCTAATAACCTCAACATTATAGTAACATGGTGAAAAGATTTAATGAGGGTTACCTAGAGAAAAGGCTTAAAACTATTTACAGTACAAACAGATGGCCACTGCCCTCAACTATAACTGTATTTTACAGCACATGGAAGGGCAAAGCATGCAGAACAAAACCAGAGAACTGTGAATATCCTAATGTGCATTACCCACATCGTGTCCCATGTCTGGGCCCAGCTGGTTATTGGGAAGCTCTGCCAAGCTGCTCTGCCAAGCAGCTGTGAGAGGCTATTGTATTGTATAGCTCTGCATACGTTATTATCAGTTCTGGGTCGCGCAAGCAATTGTCTAGATGCCTCCCCGGCTTCGCACACCGATATTAACTCTATACCATTTTATTGTGCATTACTTACTTTGTATTTGATATGCTTAACACTTCATGAGACCATTTTTGATCCTTTTGTCAGATTTTTAATTATGTATCTTTGCTATCTGTATTGACTGTTAACCGCACTTTCTTTGAAAATAATTGCAGAAAAAAAAAAAAACCTGAGAAATTCCCTGCTCAACTTACTGATCATCCTGCAAACAACCAAATTGTTCTTTCTAACAGAATGTATTAAAACAGGGGTTTAGTCTGCACACATTTTCAATTACATGCATAAGCTACAGAGCCTCATCAAGGCACCCTGGTATTTTCTGTAGTCATCATTTTTTTTAAAGCCTCCACAGTGGAACCACATGCATAATAATGGATAGGCAGATGGTGGGTGAGCCTGGAGGATGCCCAACCCTCCTTAAAGGCACAGGGGTGCACTGGACACCCAGCACATAGCACTATGGCAGCAAAGATGTCCAGTGCGTCCCCTCACCAATAAATAAACAGATGGCCACTGCCCTCACCTCACTAGCCTTTGCAGTAAAGAGCACATGGAAGGGCAATGCATGCAAAACAAAACCAGAGAAATTCCCTGCTCAATTTACTGACCAATTGGTAATGAATAAGCGCAGCGTCGCTGTGTGAAATGCGTCTACCTGTACCTGTTTGCCTGTCCTGTGGTGTTATCCATGTTATGGATTTTACAATAAAGAGATTCATCACTACCTTGGTGTGCAGCCATCCATTCTTTTTTATCCAACTTACCAACCAGCCTGCAAACAACTGGATTAACCTAACAGTATGCGTTGGAAACAGAGGTTTAGTCTGCAGACATTTGCAAAACTGTTTACCTCATTAAGGCTAGGAAACTGTCACATTCAGTTCATAAATCTAGCTTGACTCCTGCTGGAGAACTGCTTTGTTGAAATCGCTCACTCCTGGATTTGGATGAATCACGTTGAGTGGTAGAAAAGATAAGCAAAAGGGGAATCAAATATCTTCTTCAACCCCACATGACAGCAGATAGTGGTGGTCATCATTGATGGAAAGATAGATGTGATTGTACATCCTATGTCTAAAAGAACGAACAGCCTTCCCCACATGAAAAGTGCCACTGTAGCTTCTCACAAGTAACTGATCAAAAAGCAATTTTGCCTTGGCCTCAAAATCCTCATCCTTTGCGCAATTGTGCCCTAACCTAATGTACTTGCTGTAGAGGGTACTCCAAATAAGCCGGGTGTGCACCTCATGCATGTAGAATGGTATTTCCTGCTGTTAGTTTTCTGTGAAGGGTAGTGGTAAGTGCGCCATCCTGTTAAACAATTATTTGTAGATGCAAAAAATTGAATTTCTGGGAATAGCATTACATTGTAAATTGTAGGTTAAATATGTTAGTACCAAGTGTCAACATAAATGCCTCCAGCTCTTTTCTCGTGCCTGTCAAAGACAAGGACATCATCCATGTACCTGGACCACATGAGTATGTGAGTATGAGAGGGCCCCAGCAGAAAAAAAAACTTTCTCTCCCACATCCCAGATACAGGTTTGCATATGATAGGGCACAACAAGTCCCAATTGCAATGCCCTCCACCTGGAGGTAGTGGGGGGGGGGGGGGGTCTGAGAACAAAAACACATTAAGTGTCAGAATAAATTGCAGTCATTTGAGTTTAAGCACATTGAGAGGGAAAGTAGACCTATCTTGTTCTATAAGAAACTGTTTGGTAGTATGAATGCCAGCTTCATGTGGGATGCTTGAATAAAGGGTCTTAATATCAATGGCCACTAAAATAGGATTTGTGGGGATTAACATTGCCTCCAATATTCTGAGTACATCCATTGTATCTTTAATAAATAAAGGCAGGTATGTAACATGTTGGACACAATAGAAATCTAGAAACAATGGATCTTCCCAGGGGGTTGTCTAGGTTTTTGTTGGTCTTCGGTAATTAATAAAAGGTAGACACCTGGGGGAATGTAACAGGTAGGAACTTTCACGCATGCTTGTCTATTAAGCCAACTGATAAGGTCTCAAAGAGAATACTGTTGAATTCATTTTCAGATTCTTTTACCATATTACCACTAATACCCTTTACAATTAGTTAATGTCAGGTTTCATATTAGGCTAGCAGCAGTCAACAGTTCAGGTGTGATAATATGCCTATAGTTCAATAACAAAAGCACATACCATGAGCAGGTCTTGAGAAGCAGGTCTGCGCTGGGACTTGTAGTTCACCACAGATGCAGGGTTGAGACGAGCGGGACAGCTGGCACTTGTAGTTCACTGCTGAAGTAGGTGTTGTGATGAGCAGGAAGGCTGGAACTTGTAGTTCACCGCAGGTGTGGATGTTGGTGGTGTTGCTGGTGCTAGTAGTGCACCGCTGCAATGGATGTTGCTTACAGGAGTCAGGCAAAGTGTGGTCTAGGCAAGCCAGGTCATACACGGATAGATCAGAGTTCGAAAGGTAAAAAAATCGGAAGCAACAATCAGGGTCAAACAAGCCGGGTCATACACAAAGTTTACAGATAAACAGGTCAGGCTGGATCACACAAGGCAAGCAGAGTAACTCTATCACGAGCACTGATTGGGTGAAGCCACAGGTGTTTTAAAGGAGAGCTGGCCAATCAGTGTTTCCCAGCCAAGGCTGTGTCAGGTGAAAGTGCTGGGTCCTAGAGGGATCCAGTACTGACAGTTAAGCTCTTGAGGCACATATTCACATATTGTTGATTATCCATTACAACAATATTCCTGCTTTTGTCAGACATCTTAATGACAATATTTGTATTTTGTTAGAGCCGGTTAGGTGCTTGAGTTTGGCTAGAATCACGTTACTAGGGGGTGTGTTAGTAAACACAACCTGGTCAAGTTCTTTAACCACTAGCTGATGGCCGTAGGACTTTGTACGGCCGCAGTGCGGCTCTAAATCTCTAACAGGCCGTGTTTTTACGGCCGCCCTTTTCCTCGTTTCCTCGAACTCCTGTGCTGGCCGTGTCCCTTGGACACAGCCAAACACAGATTGCGGTAAATAGCCAATCACAGTGGCTATTTACAGCGCGATCTGTGCGGCCAATGAGAGATGATCTCATATGTAAACATATGAGATCATCTCTCATTGCCAACTCTCCGCTCCTCACACAGACAGCGCGTGTGTGAGGAGGGAGAGAGAACTGTGAGCAAAGCGCGATTAAAAAAAAAAAAGTGACAAATCAGTGCCCCAGGACCACCCATGCCCCCCAGTATCACAGTGCCCCCCAGTACCACAATGTGCTCACCAGTACCACCATGCCCACTGTGCCCACCAGTACCACCGTGCCCACCAGTACCACTGTGCCCACCAGTACCACTGTGCCCACCAGTACCACTGTGCCCACCGGTGCCCACCAGTACCACCGTGCCCACCAGTACCACCGTGCCCACCAGTACCACCATGCCCATCAGTACCACTGTGCCCACCTGTGCCACCAGTACCACCTGTGCCCATCTGCCACCTCAGTGCACATCTGCAATCAGTGCCCACCTGTGCCACCTCATCAGTGCCCACCTGTGCCACCTCATCAGTGCCCACCTGTGCCACAGTCAATCAGTGCACATCAGTACCCATCTCATTAGTACCCATCTCAGTGCCATCTGTGCCGCCTCATTAATGCCATCTGTGCCGGTTCATTAGTGCCATCTGTGCTGCCTCATTAGTGCCCACCTGTGCCGCCTCATCAGTGCCCACCTGTGTCCACCAGTACACAGGCCTCATCGGTGCACATCAGTACCCATGTCATCAGTACCCGCCTCAGTGCCATCTGTGCCGCCTCAATGCCATCTGTGCCGCCTCAGTGCCATCTGTGCCATCTGTGCCGCCTCAGTGCCATCTGTGCCGCCTCAGTGCCATCTGTGGGCATTTGTACTTTCCTGGCTTGTTAGGGTCGCAAGAAATGAGATAGGCCTTCAGTACATCAGATGTGATCAGATGTGATCATTTTTTATGAATTGCACTATAACTTGTAGAGTCTAAGGCCCAGATTCACAGAGCGATTACGCGTGCGCAACTGCTGTTGCGCGTGCGTAAGTCTAAATGTGCGCGTGCGTATAGTTGCACGCGATTCACAAAACAATATACACCAGAAATCTACGTTTTTTTGTCCGGCGTAATTGAGTTAGACATGCGCTTCCCTTCACGCAAAACTGTGCTAGACACACCATTGATTTGCTAGTCAAATATGCTAATGAGGGAGTTACGGGGATCCACAAAAAAACGCAGTTGCTGCGCAGGCTACGCGATGTGCGCAACAGCAAAATGTCCTGTCTAAAGTTAGAGCACCTAAAAGCTGGTCTAACTTTTGAAAAAACGTCTACATCTAACAGAAAGCAACACCGTTACTGAGGAGCAGACCACACACACGTGTTGCACTACAATTTGACTGCCAACATGCTAGGGGCATCGTCGCTCATAGCTGCACTAGTGAATATAGATGACCAAAGAAGGAGGAGGGCACGGAGGATGGCACGGGAGAGGGTATACCGCACCCGCATACACCTGTTTGGCATGAATGATTCAGAGGTCTTTCGCATCTTCAGATTCCCCCCTCATGCCATCCTGGAATTAACCACAACCTTGCAGGAGGACATCACCAGCCCAACACAACGCTCACATGCAGTGCAGCCACTGGTCAAGGTACTGGCAACACTCCATTTCCTTGCCAGTGGCTCTTTTCAGCGTACAAGTGGAGTGGTGGCTGGGATGTCACAATCCTCCATGAGCAGATGTGTGCACCAGGTTGTCCCTGCAATTCTCACACGCTTGGCCAACCAAATCATCAAACCCACCACTGAGGAGCTGCGAATCAAGGCAATGGCAGATTTCTACCGAATTGCCAGATTCCCACGCACCATCGGGGCCATAGATTGCACACATGTGGCACTCCAGCCCCCCCATGAGACCGAGCACATGTACCGCAATCGGAAGCATTGGCATTCCATCAACGTACAGGTGATAGTTGATGCCCAAGGCCTCATATGGCACGTTCGTGCCAAACACCCCGGATCCACCCATGACAGCTTCATCTACAATCAATGCCACATTCGAACGGAATTCGAACAGAACGTGTATGGGAACACCTGGCTGGTTGGTGAGTGACATGGGAGTCAGGCATGACTATCCCCTCCCGTGATGCACAACAGAAGTGGCACATGCATGACTAACATTCTCCTGTCTTTTCCTTTACAGGTGACTCTGCATATGCCCTGGGACCCCATCTCATGACTCCTATCCGGAACCCCCAAACCCCAGGAGAGGAACGATACAATGAAGCACACATCAAAACCCGTGCAGTGGTGGAGCGCACATTTGGCCTCCTGAAGTCACGTTTCCGATGCCTGGATAAGTCTGGGGGTACACTGTTGTATTCCCCAAACTTCGTGTGCCATATCATCGTTGCATGTTGCATGCTGCACAATCTCGCAGTGAGGAAGGGCCTGCAGATAGAGGAACGTGATGACCTGACCCCCCAACCAGACAATCAACCCCTAACCGAGGATACACCGTCTTCTGAGGGAAGAGCAGTCAGGAGACAGCTCATATTGGGCATCTTTGCACGTTAAACACACACATGAATCATGGCACAATGAGAATGCATGCATGCACACCACTATGGTCCCTAGCACACACACCCCACATCCTCATCAAATTGGATTGGCACCAGTCCACCATGCAAGACTGGTGAGCAGTAACGCCATGTCAAGGCTCCAATTATGTGACTGTACATTCATACACCATTCACACGGACCTGAGGATCACTTCTCCCTGGTCCTGGGGAACCCTTCTCCACCAAAATTGAGGATGACACCCCTTTTCCAGCAGGAATGTCACCCCCACATTCAAACAGCATTCACAACCCAAAATATGCAAAAAATGTCAGCAAAAAAAAAAAAAATGCATTGAAAAAAAAAAAATGCATAGAAGAAAAAAAAAATGCTTTCAAACCAAAAAAAGGGGGGAAAAAAATTAATGCCCTGTGCGTGAGCCACGCCTGGGGCGCCCCCGGCCACGGCCCTGGCCCCTCAGGGGAGACTCATGGGGGAGGGGAAAAGCCGGGGAAGGAGGAGCAGCCCCTGAGATCTGCCCACCTGGCGGCCTGCCCTCCAAGGCCACGGCAATTCTGTCCAGGGAAGCACCAAGTGTTGCCGTGTTGGCCTGGATAGCCTGGGTAAGGGCCCTCACATCCTGCCCAACGCCTGCTGCTGTAGTTTGCAGTTCATTTAGGCAGGTTGTGAAAGCCCGGGAGTGGGAGTCCAGGTTACCCAGGCTATCGTTGATGGAGGACAGGCTCTGATCCACCCGCCCCATAGTCTGGCAGAGCTGTCTCAGAAGGCGGGTCTGGATGGCCTGGTTCCTTCTCAGACAGGCGGGCAGGAGATTGGGCGCCCCCCTGGTGCTCTGGGATGACCTCCTGGCTCCAGCTGATGGTTGTGGCCGGGGAGAAGGGGAGGCCCTTGTGAGGGGAGCCATGTTGGGGGAGGAGGGGGGGGGTCCCCCTTAGGGAGGGCAGGCTTCTTGCAGCCAGAGGGGAAGAGTCCGCAGAAACCAAACGTACAGTGCCTGCCATGGACTCCTCCTCCTCATGATTCTCCTCCTCCTCATGATCGTCCTCCGCATGATCATCCTCCTCCTCTTGTTCCTCCTCCGCGGACTCTGGCCTTGTTGGGGGGGCCTCATTAGGCTGCTGTCCTGGGGTTGGAGCGGTCAGGCCAGATGGCCCTGCACCCTCCTGCACAGCTGTGGATGACACAAAACATTCACAGGTTGGAGGATCCACACACTTGCCACATATTCCCTTTCACCCCCTCCTCCACACATGCTACACACCTGAGAGAAATAAAAACCTTACCTGGCACCACGGGGACCGGACTTGTGTCAAAGCCTGGCAGGCCCTCCACTTCATGACGGTGAAAGGTCAGGGCCACCACACGCTCCGTCGCTGTAAATCTAATCCGGCATGGTGGGCCCCCTCCTGTGCCCCTGGCATGGGCATTTATTGCGGCCAGTTTTTTTTTCACCTGACGCCGGAGGTCATTTATTTTCTTGTCAATCCCAGAGCGGTTCCGTGTCTCCCCCTCCCCCGATGAATTGACCTGCTCCGTGATCATATCCAATATCTCCCTCCTCCTGGCCAGGGTGGTGGTGGCACTCTGCGGGCCGTGGAGAAAACGCCCATAGTCGGTAATGGCCCGGGCAAGAATTCTTTTTTCCCCCACTGTAAAATTCAGCTTTCGTTTTCTCTCAGTCATACTTCCAAACAAACTCACTAGCAGTCACCAAAAATCTGTCACAAATACAAGCACAACCAATCAGCAAGAACACACACAAAGAGAAAACGAACACCCAAAAATCACACTAGCACTCAGCAAGAAACAGACACCAAAAAATCAGATGAAAAAATAATGCAAGAAAACAAACGCTCAGAAATATATCAATCAAACAAACAGTCTCAAACACTTATCAAAACTCACTTTCAGAAATCTACCAACAAGCACTAGATCACACAGAACACTAATCTGACAACTACAAAACACACTCTAACGAACAACAGAACAAAAGCACTTGATTCAATGGGAAGGGACACAAAGGGATGTACTTTTGCAATGGAAGTGCGTTTGTGTGTGTCTATTTATGCTGTCTGCGTAGTTCACAACGTTGCCCTAGTCCATTTCCAATTTCACTGATTGCGCCGCTCCCGAGTTGTGAGCATGCGCACAACGGAGCTGACATGGTTTCCTTCACACAGACCAAATAATTTCCAAAAATGTTGGGTTGTTTTTATCAAAGACATGTAGCAGTATAAATTGTGGCCAAAATGTATGAAGAAAAATTAATAATTTGCAAAATTTTATCACAGAAACTAAGAAAAAATAGTTTTTTCCCAAATTTTCTGTCTTTTTTCATTAATAGCGCAAAAAATAAAAACCGCAGAGGTGATCAAATACCAGAAAAAGAAAGCTCTATTTGTGGGAAAAAAAGGACAAAAAAAAAATCATTTGGGTACAGTGTTGCATGACTGAGTAATTGTCATTCAAAGTGTAATGCCGCGTACACACGGTCGTTTTTTGCGATGAAAAAAAACGACATTTTTTAAAACGTCATTTAAATTGATCGTGTGTGGGCAAAACGTTGTTTTTTGTCTTCAAAAAAACGACCAAAAAAAAATTCCAACATGCTTGAATTTTTTGTGTCGTTTTTCAAAACGTCGTTTTTTGTTTCACAAAGAGTCACCGTGTGTAGCAAAAACGTCTTTCAAAACGACGTTTTTCAACCCGCGCATGCCCAGAAGCTAGTTATGAAGCGAGCTTCAATGGAAAAGAGTGGTGAACGTAACCTAGCTTTTTGTGAAAAAACGATGGTGTGTATGCAAAATTGTCTTTGAAAAGTGACGTTTCAAAAACGTTGTTTTTTACTTCACAGAAAACGTAGTTTTTTCGCAAAAAACGACCGTGTGTACGCGGCATAAGAGCGCTGAAAGCTGAAAATTGGTCTGGTCAGGAGGGTGTTTAAGTGCCCAGTATGGAAGTGGTTAATAATAGTTTGGACTAAAAAGATCCACATACATGGACAACACTGCAGGGAGGGGAATCTGGAATACTTTGCCTTAAAAGGGATCTGTTAGAAATGTCAGAAGAAAAATCCGTTCTCTTGTCTCTCTTAAAATTGTCATTGTGATATTTTCATCTGTATTGGTTGAAATGAGAGACACATTCGCATCTAATAGCTCCCTTGGTGCTTGTATACAAATGTCATTTCTTCCCAGTAATATCCTGTTGCAGTTTTTAGTGCTCAAAACCTTTTTTGTGTTTTAGAAAAATTATATGTTTATATGATATATTAGGAAAAAATATATTGCTTTAAAAGATAAAATGAGAAAAAAAAAAAAAAAAACATTGGCCCAGATTCACAGAGCAATTACGCCTGTCTAACTGGTGTTAGACAGGAGTAATTTCAAATTTTGCGCGCCGTATCACTAGTTTGAATCCTCAAACCATAATACGGCGGCTTCGGGCTTCGATCCGAGAGGCTTACGTCCTCGTAAGCCTTCGGATCTACGCTGCGATATATTTGCGGCCGCTGGGAGGAGTTTGCGTCGTTTTCATGCGTCGGGATATGCAAATGACTTTTTACGGCGATCCACGAAGGTACGAGTGTCCCTCGCAATCGCCTACGTAATTTTTTGGCTACGTAATGTTAGAGGAGCTTTTTGCTGGTCTAACAGTGCGTAACCCATGTAAAGTATGGCCGTCGTTCCCGCGTCGATTTTAAAATTTTTTTTTTTTTTTAACGTAACTCGTTCGGGAATAGGAATGTACGTAAACGACGCTACTACGACGTAACAAGAAGGGGATTATCAGAGTTGATTTTCTAAAGTGCCACATCCAAATGAGAAACCAAAAAGAATAAAGGCAAAGCCCCCTAGTCGGACTTTAAAGGCACTGTGGTGTGTCAAATATAGTTAGAGAAAACATGGTATTACAATATAATTTATTGAAGAAGTATCAGATAAAAGTTGATTACATGATCTATAACAAATACAAAAAATACAAAATAATGAAATATAGTTCAACATATATTGCTGTGTGATGTGATGCCCTGTGTGGTCCCGACGTTTCAGGGAGACATAGTCCCTTTCTTCAGGGGTATTCCAGGATTCACAGCTCTAAAAATGTATGGGAAATGATCAGGATAATCCTAATAATGTTGATGATGTTGTTATATAGATTAATACTGAAGTACTTACAGTGAACTGTATGGTACTTCAAGTCAGTAGATCATGTATTTAAAAGCATGGGTTTCCGGATGGTCCGAGTCTGCTGGCCTGGCCACTGACGACAGAGCAGAATTGTGAGCAGGGTGTGTTGTTGCCAGATATAAATATGCTGCTGGAGTCAGAGGACATTGGAGCCTAAAGTTGTAATGATGTGTGTTAATAATACGACGTGACGACGTGTTTACGCACAATGCACGGCGGGAAATTTGGGAACGGAGCATACGCAGTTCGATCGCCGCGGGAACGCGCCTATTTTAAATGCTTCACGCCCCCTACTCGCGCAGATGGATTGCGACGGGAGAAATACACTACGCCGCCGTCGTTTACTGGACAAAATCTACCTGAATTCCACGTAGAGCCAGGTAAAAAACGGCAGCGTAGTGTATTTCTGATACTCTACGAGAATCTAATTCTCTGTGAATCTGCCCCATTATCTATTTCACCATGTACCTAAACTATAGCTTTATTTTATTAAAATCAACCTGGAAGCTTCAATTACTTACCTGAAGCTCCACTTATATGACAGTCCTGGTCCTACGTGTTCTTTTCTTCATGGTAGGGTTTGGTCTGCAGTCTTCATGTCATTTCCTGGTGTTGTGGATGCTACCCATTGGTTGTTAGCAGGGCCGCCATTAGGAATTTTGGGGCCCCTTACACAGCTTCAGGCATGGGCCCCCTGGAGCAGAGAACCGAGGGAGGGTGCTGCCATCTGAAATTGAGAAGTGGGGGGGGGGGGCCTTTAATAAAAAGAAAAAAAGATATATATATATATATATTTTTATATATTTGTTTTTAAAAGGGTGGTTGCCATCTGGGGCCCTGGGGACCTCTGGGCCCTTTAATCATTTTTTTTTATAAAAAGAAATTACAAAAAAAGGGGGCTTTTCATCCGGGACCTCTGGGCCCTTTAATAAACAGATAAGCCGCGTAACTACTACCTGAATCTGGCCCACAAAGTGTAACTTTACTCCTGGAAACTAACAGGTGCACACAGGGCGTAACCTACAACGCCCAAACTTAATTTTGTAGATCGCCCTATCTCCCTCATCTCCCTCATTTGCATCTTTGCCTATTAAAATAGTGGTGTGTCTAGCGTATTTTGCGTGCGAAGAAGCGCCGGTGTAATTATTTTAGGTAGGACGGAAAAAAATGGTTTTCAGGCGTATCTCGTTTTGAGGATCAGGCGCAAAGATACGCGCAGGGCAAATTTCAATTACGCCGCGCATCTCGAGATAAGTCGGCGTAAGTCCTTGGTGAATCTGGCCCAATATTTTTTACTTTTTGTTATAAGAAAAATCAAATAAACAAAATTTTATTCAAACATTTAGGCCAAAATTTATTTAGCCACATGTCTTTAGTAAAAGAAAAAATCGCAATAAAAAAATAAAAATTAGCTCCCTAGCGGGAACAGCAACACTAATACAGTGATCAGAAAAACGATTGCTTAGTGACACTGGCAATAAGGGGTGATAGGGTTAACTAGGGCGGTGATCAAGGGGTTAAAACTTTATTGGGGGGGTATGGGGGCTACCATGAACTTAACACTAACTGCCTGTCGCACTAACTGTCACACTGACACTAACTGCAGTGATCATACATACATGATCACTGCAATCAGTGACACTGTGACAGGAGGGTGGGGGGGGGGGACTAAATGTGGCTATGTGTGAGGTGTCAGTGTAGTGTTGGTGCAACTTACTGTGTCAGTCTTCTCTCCTATCGGCGGTTTGAAAATACCGCTGAGGGAGAGAAGACATCACTTCCTCTGCCTGTGTTTACATTACACAGGAAGAGGAAGTGACACGGTGGCGAGGGAGCCGATTCGCTGGGATCGATCCGAAGGGGGAGGACAGAATCGAGCAGCCGCCCCCCCTCAAGATGGATCCCCGGAGAAGGTAAGAGGACCGCCACACGCAGCGGAGGGGGTCCCGATCGGACCCGCAACAAGGCAGGGACGTACCTGTGCGCCAATGTGCCTGTACGTGCCATTCTGTGGACGTACATCTGCGTGCGGCGGTCCATAAGTGGTTAAAATGCTTTTCAATCTCCCCTCTGGTGGGGGAATCCGGATTTCCAGAGTTCTAATCTGATGAAGCGGTAACAGAGATAACCGCATCGGAGGAAATGTTCTTCCTTCAGGGCTTTTTTTCTGGGGGAACTTGGGGGAACTCAGTTCCACCACCTTTGGCTCAGACCCTTTGGTGCCCGCTCACCACAATCACTTGTAAACACAGAAGTCGGGTTTCTGTGTTTACAAGTGACAGCTTTGTAACCCCCTGAACTCTGCACTCTGTATGTAATGCAATTCTGGTATTTAATGCCCCTTTAAGACCCTTCTACTGTTTGTGAAATCTGAACGGGTCGTGGTTGAGTTCCTGTACCTATTTTCTGAGAAAAAAAGCTCTGTCTTCCTTAGACCGTGACTGCGAAAAACACAGGAACGTGATTACATTTTCCTGAGACAAAACAAATGAGAGTGGATAATTGGTTGAATTTTTCTGCTGTTATGGCGATTAGTAGACTTGTGCAGACTTTTTTTCGTTTATGTTATTTATTTATTTATTTTCGGAAATTCAGTAATTCAGAAATTCTGGAAATTCGAAAAAATAATTTTTTCCCGTTTTATTCGTTTTTTTTTGGGCTTTTTTCGGAAATTCTGGAAATTATGAAAAAGCAAAAACAAAAGAATAAAACTGTATTTTTCCGAATTTCCGAAAAAAAAAAAGGAATGAAACGAAAACAAAACAAAAAAAAACTGGAGATATCAACTAGAAAAGATACAGGGCCAGATTCACAGAGAATTCCCCCCCGGCGTAGAGTATCAGAGATACGCTACCCCGCCGTATCTTACCTGGCTCTAAGTCGAATCCAGGAAGATTTCGGCCTGTAAGGTACGGCGGCGTAGTGTATCTCTCACGGCGGAATTGAATTACGGGATTAGGGGGCGTGAAATCATTTAAATTAGGCGCATCCCCGCGGCGATCGAACTGCGCATGCTCCGTTCAGAAATTTCCCGCCGTGCATTGTGCGAAATTACGTCGTAACGTAATTTTTTTTTTTAGTAGCGTCATTTACATACATTCCTATTCACGGACGACTTACGCAAAAAATAAAAAATTGAAAACTTTGGGGCAGATTCACATAGAAATGGATTATCGTAGCGTATCAGAAATACACTACGCCGCCGTTTTTTACCTGGCTCTACGTGGAATTCAGGTAGATTTTGTCCAGTAAACAACGGCGGCGTAGTGTATTTCTCCCGTCGCAATCCATATAGACGAGTAGGGGGCGTGAATCATTTAAATTAGGCGCGTTCCCGCGGCGATCGATCTGCGCATGCTCCGTTCGCAAATTTCCCGCCGTGCATTGCGCGAAATCACGTCATGACGTCATTCGTTGTTTAGGTAGCGTCGTTTACGGGCGATCCTAGTCCCGAACGAGTTACGTAAACAAAAAAAAAATGTAAATAAATTAGAAGCGGGAACGACGGCCATACTTAACATGGGCTACGTAACGTTAGAGCAGCAAAAAGCTGCTCTAACATTACGTACAAAAAAATAGACGAAAGTGATTGCGACGACCACTCGTATCTTCGGGAATCGCCGTAAAAAAACATTTGCATATTCCGACACATCAAAACGACGCGAACTCCTCCCAGCGGCCGCAAATAGATGGCAGCGTAGATCCGAAGGCTTACGAAGACGTAAGCCTCTCGGATCGAAGCCCGAAGCCGCCGTATCATGGTTTGAGGATTCAAACTAGTGATACGGCGCGCAAAATTTGAAATTACTCCTGTCTAACACCAGTTAGACAGGCGTAATTGCTCTATGAATCTGGCCCTTTGACGCGGGAACGGCGGCCATACTTAACATGGCCCGTCTAACTATAGACCCGATAATAGCAGCTTTAACTTTACGCCGGAAAAAGCCGACTAGCGATCGTAATTTCGTGGATCGCCGTAATAAAGCTAATTTGCATACCCGACGCGGAAAACGCGAACTCCACCCGGCGGGCGGGAAAAGATTTCAGCGTAGATCCGAAGGCGTACGAAGACGTAAGCCTGTCGCATCGAAGCCGTCGTATCATGGTTTGAGGTTTCAAACTAATGATACGACGCGGGAAATTTGAAAGTACGCCGCCGTATCAGGAGATATCAGGAGATACACCGGCGTACTGCCTCTGTGGGTCTGGCCCTCAATTTCTGGGGAAATTGCGTGACATGTTCCTGTCTTCACCAATACTCCTGACTGGAGAAACTGCCCCTGGAGATGTAAATGTAATCCAACAGTGTGTCGATCCAGTTCGATCCATTGCCCCATCAAAAACTGCCCCATCAAAAACTACCCCATCAAAACTGCACCATCCTATTTGCCCCCCAAAACAGAACCAATTCACCTCACAGCTGTGTGGGAGGAGCTAGAATCCCCTCACAGCTGTGTGTGAGGAGTTATTTACCTCAGCGTTTCCTAGGAAACCAATGTTTGTTTATATGCAAGCTCTCTCTAAGCACAAACCAGATATTCTTTTTTTTAACCACTTTAGCCCCGGACCATATTGCTGTCCAAAGACCAGAGCACTTTTTGTGATTCGGCACAGCGTCGCTTTAACTGACAATTGCGTGGTCATGCGACGTGGCTCCCAAACAAAATTGGCGTCCTTTTTTTCCCACAAATAGAGATTTCTTTTGGTGGTATTTGATCATCTCTGCGGTTTTTAGTTTTTAAACCAAAATACAGCGACTATTTTGAAAAAAATTCAATATTTTTTACATTTTGCTATAATAAATATCCCCCAAAAAAGATATAAAAAACATTTTTTTTCCCTCAGTTTAGGCCGATCTTCTACATATTTTTCGTTAAAAAAAAAATCGCAATTAGCGTTTATTGATTGGTTTGCGCAAAATTTATAGGGCCAGATTCAGGTACACGTAAATGTGCGCAGCGTATTTGAAATACTCTACGCTGCCGTATTTTACCAGGCTCTACATCGAATTCTGGTAGATTTTTGCCCGTACGATATGGTGGCGTAGTCTATTTCTCGCCACGTAATCGAAATACGCGATTAGGGGGCGTGAAGCATTTAAATTAGGCGCGTCCCCGCAGCAATCGAACTGCGCATGCTCCGTTCAGAAATTTCCCGCTGTGCATTGCGCGAAATCACGTCGTTACGTCATTTTTTGTTTGAGTAGCGTCGTTTACAGACATTCCTATTCCCGGACAAAAAAATAATAAAAGACGTCGGAAAACATTGAAATTTGACGCGGGAACGACGGCCATACTTAACATGGGCTGTCTAATATTATACCAGCAAAAAGCTGGTATAGTGTTACGCAAAAAAAAGATGACTAAAGATGCCGTAAGAGATTGCGATTGAAGATGGTAATTTCGGGGATCGCCAGCAAAAGCTCATTAGCATACCCTGACGCGGAAAACGACGGGAAGTCCACCCAGTGGCCGCAATTTTCTTGCAGCGTAGATCCGAAGGCGTACTAACACGTAAGACAGTCGGTTTGAATCGCAAAGCCGTCTTTTCATGATTTGAGGATTCATACTAGTGAAAAAACGCGCGTAATTTGAAAGTACTCCAGTCTAACACCAGTTAGACAGGAGTTACGGCTCTCTGAATCTGACCCATAGCGTTTACAAAAAAGAGGGTCGTTTTATGGCATTTTTATTATTATTATTTTTTTACTAGTAATGGCGGCGATCAGCGTTTTTTTTTCGGTACTGCGACATTATGGCGGACACATCGGACACTTTTGACACATTTTTGGGGCCATTGGCATTTTTATAGCGATCAATGCTATAAAAATGCATTGTATTACTATAAAAATGCAATTGGCAGTGAAGGGGTTAACACTAGGGGGCGGGGAAGGGGTTAAGTGTGTTGCTGGGTGTGTTCTAACTGTATGGGGGGGGTGGCCTCACTAGGGGAAATCACTGATCTTCTGTTCATACATTGTATGAACATGAGATCAGCGTTTCCCCCGCTGACAGGAACGAGAGCTGTGTGTTTACACACAAAGCTCCCGGTCCCCGCTCTGTAATGAGCAATCGCGGGTGCCCGGCGGCGATCGTACCCGGGCACGCGCGCGGGACTTGGGGGACACGCGCGGGCCCTACAAGCTGCTAAAGAGCGGACGTAGAGCTACGCGCTCCTGCGTAGCAGTGCCACCGTCCCGCAGTAATATGACGGCGGGCGGTCGGCAAGTAGTTAATACTTGTCCTTCTTCAAATGGTTGTATTTTAACCACTTGCTTACTGGGCACATACACCCCCCTCCTGCCCAGGTGAAATTTCAGCTTCCGGCACTGCGTCGCTTTAACCGACAATTGCGACGTGGCTCCCAAACAAAATTGACGTCCTTTTATCCCCACAAGTAGAGCTTTCTTTTGGTGGTATTTGATCGCCTGTGCGGTTTTAATTTTTTGCGCTATAAACAAAAAAGAGCGACAATTTTGAAGAAAAATACAATATTTTTTATTTGTTGCTATAATAAATATCCCAATTAAAAAAAAAAAAAAAATGTTTTCTCAGTTTAGGGCGATACGTATTCTGCCTATTGTTGGTTAAAAAAAAATAAAAAAAATCGCAATAAGCGACTGGTTTGCGCAAAAGTTATAGCGCTTACAAAATAGGGGAGAGAAATATTATTTTTTATTATTTCTTTTTTTACTAGAAATGGCGGCGATCTGCGATTTTTATTCGTACTGCGACGTTATGGCGGACACATCGGACACTTTTGACACATTTTTGGCACCATTTACAATTATACTGCGACCAGTGCTATAAAAATGCACTAATTACTGTATAAATGTGACTGGCATTGAAGGGGTTAACACTAGGGGGTGAGGAAGGGGTTAAATGTGTATTCTAGGTGTGTTCCAACTGTGGGGGGAGGGGGGGGTGACCGATCTGTGTCCCTATGTACAAGAGACACAGATCGATCTCCTCCTCCCCAGAGACAGGACGCTGTCACTGTGTAAAAACGGCAATGAGAGATGATCTATGAGATCATCTCTCATTCGCCCACCGATCGCATCGCAAACGGCCATTCTGACTGGCCGTTCGCCGCGATCTGTGATTGGCCGTGTCCAAGGGACACGGACAACACAGAGCGTTTTTTTTTCGGAAAATTGAAACATTCTTTTTTTCCCCGCTTTTTTACGAAATTTGAAAAATTCGAAATTTGAAAATGCGAAATTTGAAAAATTCGAAATTTTTTCCCGTTTTTTTGCGAAATTTGAAAAATGTGAAATGTGAAAAATTTGAAATTTGAAAAATTTGAAATTTGAAAAATTTGAAATTTGAAAAATTTGAAATTCGAAAAATTATTTTTTTTTCGTTTTTGTTTCATACGTTTTTTTTTCGGAAATTCCAAACATTATTTTTTTGCCGTTTTTTTGCGAAATTTGAAAAATGAGAAATTTGAACAATTTGAAAAATGCGAAATGTGAAAAATTTGAAATTTGAAAAATTTGAAATTTTGTTTCATACGTTTTTTTTTTCGGAAATTCGAAACCGTTTTTTTGCGAAATTTGAAAAATGTGAAATTTGAAAAATTATTTTTTGTTTCGTTTTTGTTTCATACGTTTTTTTTGTGAAAAATTTGAAATTTAAAAAAAAAAAATCGTTTTTGTTTCATACGTTTTTTTTTTGGAATTTCAAAATTCGAAAAATTCGAAAATTTAACAATTTGAAATTCGAAATGTCGAAAATTGAAAAATTCGAAATTCGAAAACTGAAAAATGCGAAAATTAAAAATTTGAAAAATTAAAAATTTGAAAAATTAAACATTTGAAAAATTAAAAATTCAAAAACATAGCGATTTAATTTGCGTGTAAAGTTGCGGCGGCGTAGCGTAAATTCATCGGCCTAAGTCGAAATAGGCGTGTTGGGGGCATACATTATTTAACCACTTCCATACTGTGTCATTGGAGAATGACAGCGGCAGGGACCCCTCGTCGATCCGGGAGGACGTCATATGACGTCCCTTGGTTCCCGTCGATCTAGGTGGCGTGCGTGTGCCCGACGGTCGCGATTGCCGCCGGATTACCGCTGATCACGGCAGGAGTGTGGATCTGTGTGTGTAAACACACAGATCCACCTCCTGTCAGCGGTGAGGAGACCGATGTGTGTTACCAGTACAGAGGAACACACATCAGTCTCATCCCCCTGTGAGTCCCCCTCCCCCTACAGATAGAACACACTTTAGGGAACATTTTAACCCCTTCAGTGCCCCCTAGTGTTAACCCCTTCCCTGCCAGTCACATTTACACAGTAATCAGTGCAGTTTTATAGTACTAATCGCTGTGTAAATGTGAATGGTCCCAAAAACATGTCAAAAGTGTCCGATGTGTCCGCTGCAATGTCACGGTCACAAAAAAACTCAGATCGCCGCCATTACTGGTATAAAAAAAAAAAAAAAGGCCATAAATCTATCACCTATTTTGTAGACGCTATGGGCTAGATTCAGGTACACGTAAATGTGCGCAGCGTAATCAAAATGCTCTACGCTGCTGTATTTTACCAGGCTCTACATCGAATTCTGGTAGATTTTTGCCCGTACGATACGGCGGCGTAGTCTATTTCTCGACGCGTAATCGAAATACGCGATTAGGGGGCGTGAAGCATTTAAATTAGGCGCGTCCCCGCAGCGATCGAACTGCGCATGCTTCGTTCAGAAATTTCCCGCCGTGCATTGCGCGAAATCACGTTGTGACGTCTTTTTGTGTTTGAGTAGCGTCGTTTACGGACATTCCTATTCCCGGACAACTTACGTAAAAAATAATAAAAGACGTCAGAAAACGTTGAAATTTGACGCGGGAACGACGGCCATACTTAACATGGGCTGTCTAATATTAGACCAGCAAAAAGCTGGTATAGTGATACGTAAAAAAAAGATGACTAAAGATTCCGTAAGAGATTGCGATTGAAGATCGTAATTTCGGGGATCGCCGGCAAAAGCTCATTAGCATACCCCGACGCAGAAAACGACAGGAAGTCCACCCAGTGGCCGCAATTTTATTGCAGCGTAGATCCGAAGGCGTACGAACATGTAAGCCAGTCGAATTGAAGCCCGCAGCCGTATTTTCATGGTTTGAGGTTTCAGAGTAGTGAAAAAACGCGCGTAATTTGAAAGTACTCCAGTCTAACACCAGTTAGACAGGAGTTACGGCTGTCTGAATCTGGCGCTATAACTTTTGCGCAAACCAATCAATATATGATTTTGGGACCATTCACATTTACACAGGGCACCACAACCGATTCACACATATTGATTCGAAATTCGAAAATAGAAAAATTTGAAATTTGAAAAATTCGAAAATTTGTGTTTGAAAGACCGCTGAGCAAATACTGTGTGATGTAAATCATTGCAACGATCGCCATTTTATTCTCTATGGTCTCTGCTATATCTATATCTCTATATCTCTATCTTTCTATCTATCTATCTATCTATCTATCTATCTATCTATCTATCTATCTATCTATCTACCGTGTTTCCCCGAAAATAAGACACCGTCTTATATTTTTTTTTCCTCAAGAAATCACACTATGGCTTATTTTCGGGGGGTGTCTTATTTTTATTACAGAAAATAAAGGTTGCCTACCTGAACCACACTTGCGCTTCTTAGCATTTCCTCTGTCCACCTGTAGACTGAGATTATCGTATTCTGCACGCCATTTTTGGACCATTCGGATATCCAACTTCTTCTCTTTGCAAAAAGCCGTAAGATTCTTGCCTCGGGAGTCCTCCACAATTCTTTTCTTGTACTCAACAGAATAACTCTTTCTTTTTGCACTCATCTTGTCTGGTTGTACCACTACAAGATATCACTACAAGATTCGACACTACATCTTATTTTCGGAGATTCGACACTACATATTATTTTCGGAGATTCGACACTACATCTTATTTTCGGAGATTCGACACTACATCTTATTTTCGGAGATTCGACACTACATCTTATTTTCGGAGATTCGACACTACATCTTATTTTCGGAGATTCGACACTACATCGCTACGTCTTATTTTCGGAGGGGTGTCTTATATTTCTATCTTGCGTCGAAATCCCGCTACGGCTTATTTTCGGAGTACGTCTTATTTTCGGGGAAACACGGTATCTATCTATCTATCTATCTATCTATCTATCTATCTATCTATCTATCTATCTATCTATCTATCTATCTATCTATAGATATATATATATAGATATATATATACCGTATTTATCGGTGTATAACGCGCACTTTTTCCCCCTTAAAATCAGGGGGAAAACGTGGGTGCGCGTTATACGCCGTTGTCATTGTCTTTTACCAATGGGGGGGATAGGGATTGGGCGGGGGGTGTCGTGCCGGCCGTCCTGACTCCCACCTTTCCTGTTCGATGCGAGTCCCTTCTCTCCTCTTCTTGCTCCTCCTCCCCCCTCCGAGTGTAGCTTCAGATTGGAGGAGAGCGGTCACATGACTGTGCGGTTTGAGCGGGGGACTCTGACCAGCTTCGCGGGGACCCAATCCGGCGCTATTTTGAACGCCCGGAGACCCGATCCGACGTGGGGAGAACCAAGACGTGCGGGAGTACAGACGGCTGGGTGAGTGGAACGGCTCATGCTGGGACAGGAGAAACAGGTAGTAGGGCAGAGTATCCCCCCCCCCACCCATACAGCACTTGCCTGCCGTCCCAGGCTGGAAGCAGTGCAATTGATGGAACAGGTGACAGAGAGCCATATAACTCAGCATATAAATCAGCCAGTGGATAAGCAAACAAAGACAAAGCTGGGATCTATGTGTAATGTGCTGAGATGTATGTGTAATGTGCTGGGATCTACTGTATGTGTAATGTGGTGTGATTTACTGCATGTGTAATGTGCTGAGATCTACTGTATGTGTAATGTGCTGAGATCTGTGTAATGTGCAGGGGGGGGGGTTTGGTCTGTGTAATGTGCAGGGGGACTTTGGAATATAAAAGGGGCTGTTGAAAGTTTTTTTTTCTGAAACCTACCTCTTAAAATTAGGGTGCGCGTTATACGCCGATGCGCGTTATACGCCAATAAATACGGTATATATATATATATATATATATATATATATATATATACATCTATATTTATATATAGATATCGAGAGATATCTATCTATCTATATATATATATAGATATAGATATAGATTTATATAGATATAGATAGATAAATATAAATATATAATATTTGGAGGGTCTAAGTAATTTTCTAGCAAAAAATCCAGATTTTAATTTGCAGTCAACAAATGTCAGAAATAGGTTTTAGGCGTGAAAGTGATAAGAAAGGATGGAAAAAGCCTGATAATTATGCATTGCTTAGACCAATACATTTCCAGCACAGCAAACGTGTCAATGACTGAATAAATAATGCAAAAACCAACATGACTTATTTAAATCTAAGCTAACCTTTTCCTCTGACGAGCTACTGGGGGGAAAAAATGTACTTCATAAAATAAAATAAAAAATTGTCTTCCTAACAATCATTTTAATTACATATTTCTCTGTAAATTTTAAGATGAGCCGCCTTGGAATTCCGGTTTTAACCTTTTTCACTGCCAGACAATTTTTTTCTTTTTTTTGTGTTAAAATGCTCATTTTTATATTTCTGAAAGCAGAGACCCTAGATCAGTGTTTCTCAACCGGGGTTCCGCGGGAAGTCCCCAGGGGTTCCGCGGGAAATCTACAGTATTTTCCCATCCCGATGACAGTCTCCGTCAGGCTGCGGGCATTAGACATGTGCATTCGTTTTCGTTAGAATGCATTTTCGTCCGAAAATCTGTTTTTTTCGTTATCGTTTTAACAAACGATAACGAAAGCGCAAGAAACGAAAACCGAAAGATCCGACATAAAAAATGCTTTGTTTTCGTTGCGGTAAAAATTCGATATAGAGAGATTCGACATCATAGAGAAAAGATTCGACATCATAGAGAAAAGATTCGACATTATAGGGAAAAGATTCAAGATCATAGGGAAAAGATTCGACATCATAGAGAAAAGATTCGACATCATAGAGAAAAGATTCGACATTATAGAGAAAAGATTCAACATCATAGGGAAAAGATTCGACATCATAGAGAAAAGATTCGACATTATAGGGAAAAGATTCGACATCATAGGGAAAAGATTTGACATCATAGAGAAAAGATTCGACATCATAGAGAAAAGATTCGACATCATAGAGAAAAGATTCGACATCATAGAGAAAAGATTCGACATCATAGAGAAAAGATTCGACATCATAGAGAAAAGATTCGACATCATAGAGAAAAGATTAGAGAAAAGATTCGACATCATAGAGAAAAGATTCGACACTATAGAAATAATAGATTCGACATTACAGAGAATAGATTTCGATTTATGAGAAAATAGATTTAACATTATAGAGAAAAGAATCGACATCATTACTAGTCATACAACATTAGAATTCTTGTAGGCGGAATATTCGACCGGAAATGTACGTTTCGGCGTAAAGTTTTTTTGACCATTTGACAGAAACCAAGTATTATTGGATTTTCGGACGAAAGCTATTCCCCAACGAAAAACGAAATAAATCAAAAAGATTTTCGGGAGTAACTAAATAAATTTATTTTGCAAACCAAAACGAAACAAAATATTCCAGTCTGCACATGTCTAGCGGGCATCAATGATTTAAAAGCCGCACCCCCTCCTCAGACTGTTCAGTGATAGGCGGAACACACATTTCCCAGCAGGTCCTCTGTTAAGTGTTCCGCCTATCACGGATGCCTTCTCATCCTCGGACGAGAGGACATCCGTGACAGGCGGAACACTGAACAGAGGCCCTGCTGGGAAATGTGTGTTCCGCCTATCACGGGAACAGTCTGAGTAGAAGGCGCGGCTTTGGAGTCATGGATGCCCGCAGCTTGGAAGCCAGAATCTGCAAAAAAATAAGGTAGGGAGATCGTCTTGGCCGGCACAGTGGTGGCAAAGTGATGGCACAGTGGTGGCAAAGTGATGGCACAGTGGTGGCAAAGTGATGGCACAGTGGGGGCAAGTGATGGTAGAGTGGGGGCAAGTAATGTAATGTAATGGCACAGTGGAGGCATGTAATGTAATGGCACAGTGGAGGCATGTAATGTAATGGCACAGTGGAGGCATGTAATGTTATGTAATGGCACAGTGAGGCATGTAATGGCATAGTGAGGCATGTAGAGCTTTCTTTTGGTGCTATTTGATCACCTCTGCAGTTTTTATTTTTTGAGCTATAAACCTAAATTTTTTTTTTTTTCATGTTATGCTATGATACATATCTCAAAAAAAAAATTATATATATATATATATATATATATATATATATAATTTAAAAAAAATGAATTTATTCATCAGTTTAGGCTGATACATATTCTTCTAAGTATGTTCAGTGTAAAAAAATTGCAATACGTGTATATTGATTGGTTTGCGCAAAAGTTATAGCGTCTGCAAACTACGGGATAGATTTAGGGACTAATTTTTTTAATTGTTTTTACTAGTAATGGTGGCGATCTGCAATTTTATCGGGGCTCACTGGGTGAAGACAGAGATAGTTGTTCCCGATCACTGTCAGAACGGGGGTCCGCTTGTTTACACTGGCAGATCCCCTCTGTACTAGGCGATCACGGGTCGCCGGCGGACATCAAGTCGCAAGGCAAGCCGCCGTACAGCTACGGTGATTCGCGCAGCACCGTATCACGACAGCACCCTATTCTCGTCGCTTTTACGCAGAAATTTGCGCATGCGTAACGTTATTTCAGAGGCGCAAGGCGGAGTAATACAAATTGGGAAGGACGTGGGCGTGTTACATTGTAATGAGCCATGACCCCATGCAAATGAAGGGCCGGCCGGCTTGCGCATGCGCGCTTAAAGAAGACCATGGTCAGCACCTCTGTGCGCATGCTCACAACTCGGGAACGGCGCAATCAGTGAAATTGGAAGTGGACTAGGGCAAATTAGAGAACTACGCAGACAGCATAAATAGACAGAGACAAATGCCCTTCCTTTGCAAAAAAAGTACATCCCTTTGTATCCCTCCCTATACAGCAAGGGTTTGTTTGCTTTTGTTCTGTTGTTTGTTAGCGTTTATTTGTTTGTTTGTGACGTGTCTTTGAGATATTTGGGGACTGTTTTGCAGAGTGATTTTTGTCTTTTATGTGTTTTATTTGTTGTTGTTTTCTTTAAATTATATTTTTGCTGGTCATTTTTTGGTTCTGTTTGTGTATGATTTGGGAATGTGGGGGTGACATTCCTGCCGGAAAAGGGGTGTCACCCTCATTTGTGGTGGAGAAGTGATCCCCAGGTCCATGTGAATGGTGTATGAATGTACAGTGACATAATTGGAGCCGTGGCGTGGCGTTGCTGCTCACAAGTCCTGCATGGTGGGCTTGTGCCAATTCAATTTGATGAGGATGTGGGGTGTGTGTGCTAAGGACCACAGTGGTGTGCATGCATGCATTCTCATTGTGCCTTAATTAATGTGTGTGTTTAACGTGCAAAGATGCATAATGTGAGCTGGCATGAGATAGGGTCATGAGATGGGGTCCCAGTGCATATGCAGAGTCACCTTGAAGGGAAAAGACAGGAGGATGTTAGTAGTGCATGTGCCCCTTGTGATGTGTGCATCATGGGGGGGGGGGGCAGTCATGCCTGCCACCCATGTCACTCACCAACCGGCCAGCTGTCCCCATACATGTTCTGTTCGTAATCTGTGGGGATGGGGCTCTGATTGTATATGTAGCTGTCATGGGTGTCATGGGTAGTGTCATGTGTTGGGCTGGTGATGTCCTCCTGCAAGCTTGTGGTTAATTCCATGATGGCATGAGGGGTGAATCTGAAGATGCGAGACACCTCAGAATCACTCATGCCATAGATGTCTATGCGTGTGTGATATATCCTCTCCCGTGAAGAGTGAGGGGCTTGTATCAGAGAAGAATATTGTATTAGATTAGATTGTAAAGTTTATATAAGCAAATAAAAAGTTTTCAATATAAAAAAAAAAAAACTCTCCCGTGCCCTCCTCAGTGCCCTCCTCAGTGCCCTCCTCCTTCTTTGCTCATCTAAAGTCAGTAGTAGAGCTATGAGCATGGATGCCACTGGCATGTTGGCATACAGTTTGTTGGGCAACACGTGTGACTGCTCAGCTCCTCACTAATGCCGCGTACACACGGTCGTTTTTTGCGATGAAAAAAAACGACGTTTTCTAAAACGTCATTTAAATTGATCGTGTGTGGGCAAAACGTCGTTTTTTGTCTTAAAAAAAACGACCAAAAAAAAATTCCAACATGCTTGAATTTTTTGTGTCGTTTTTTAAAACGTAGTTTTTTGTTTCACAAAAAGTCACCGTGTGTAGCAAAAACGTCGTTCAGAACGACGTTTTTCAACCCGCGCATGCCCAGAAGCTAGTTACGAAGCGAGCTTCAATGGAAAAGAGTGGTGAACGTAACCTTGCTTTTTGTGAAAAAACGATGGTGTGTATGCAAAATTGTCTTTGAAAAGTGACGTTTCAAAAACGTCGTTTTTTTACTTCACAGAAAACGTCGTTTTTTTTCATCGCAAAAAACGACCGTGTGTACGCGGCATCAGAGTGTTGCTTTATCTGACATGTAGACGGATTGTCTAATTTTATACCACTTTTATATGGTCTAATTTTAGACAGGACATTTAGCTGTTGCGCACAGCGCGTAGTCTGCGCTGCACCAACGTTCTTTTGTGGATCCCCGTAACTCCCTCATTAGCATATTTGAATAGCAAATCAATGGTGTGTCTAGCGCAGTTTTGCGCGGACGGATGCGCCAGTCTATCGAAATTACGCTGGACAAAAAAAAGTAGATTTCTTGCGTATCTCGTTTTGGGAATGCCGTGCATCGAAACGCACGCGCACATTTAGACTTACGCCGCGCATCTCCTGTAACGCAGGCGTAATCGCTCTCTGAATCTGGCCCTATGTTATTATTTATAATGGTATTAAACCCCCAAAAAATATATTATATATTTCAGCATACCAATCATTAGATGTGGGGGGCCTTATTTTTCCCCTCTATTTTCACCTGGTGATCTAGCCAGTAACACACCTCCTGTGTTAGAGTGCCCCCCACTCTGGATGAAGGGGCACATCGAGGCACATTTAGACAGCAGCATTGTCATTCTGGGGGTTGGGGAGTGTTAGATGGACTAGCAGATTTAAATGCGCTATCTTGTCAAAAGTATTGGGACACCTTGTCTTTACACGCACATGAACTTTAATGGCATCCCAGTCTTAATCCGTAGTGTTCAATATTAAGTTCAATATGGGTGGGCCAACTCAATATTGAAAAAAAAATCGTTTTTTTTTCAACCGCTTAAGACCCGGACCATTTTGGTGGTTGAAGACCGGGCCACTTTTTGCGATTCGGCACTGCGTCGCTTTAACTGACAATTGCGCGGTTGTCCGACGTGGCTCTCAAACAAAATTGACTTCCTTTTTTTAGGTACCGTCGTTTGTCGCCATTCCACAAGTGTGCGCAATTTCAAAGCGTGACATGTTTGGTATCTATTTACTTGGCGTAACATCATCTTTCACATTATACAAAAAAATGTATCTGACTTTACTGTTTATTTTTATTTTTTTAATTCATGTATTTTTTTTTTCAAAAAATTGCTTTTGAAAGACCGTATGACATAAAGTATTGCAACGATCGCCATTTTATTCTCTAGTGTCTCTGCTAAAAAATATATACTGTATATGTAGATATAATATTTGAAGGTTCTAAGTCATTTTCTAGCAAAAAATCCAGATTTTAATTTGCAAGCAACAAATGTCAAAAATAGGTTTTAGGCGTGAAAGTGATAAAAAAGGATGGAAAAAGCCTGATAATTATTCATTGCTTAGACCAATATATTTCAAGCACAGCCAGGGCCCCTTACACAGGAATTTTGGGGCCCCTTACACAGCTTCAGGCATGGGCCCCCTGGAGCAGAGAACCGAGCGAGGGTGCTGCCGTCTGAAATTGAGAAGCGCGGGGGGGGGGGGGGGGGGGGGGCTGCCTTTAATAAAAAAAAAAAAGAGAGAGATATATATTTTTATATATTTTTTTTTAAAGAGTGGTTGCCATCTGGGGCCCTGGGGACCTCTGGGCCCTTTAATCATTTTTTTTTACAAAAAGAAATTACAAAAAAAGGGGGCTTTTTATCCGGGACCTCTGGGCCCTTTAATAAAAAGAAACCTCTAGGCTCTTTAATAAAAAAATAAATAAATATATATATATATATATATATATATATATATATATATATATATATAAAATAAACATTTATAAAAAAAAAACAAGGGGGTTGCCTTCCAGGGCCCTGGGGACCTCTGGGCCCTTTATTAAAAAATATATATATATATATATAAACAAAAATAAAAAAAAATATTTATAAAAAAAGGAGGTTTGACACATGGGGCCCTGGGGACCTCTGAGCCCTTTAATAATAATAATAATAATAATAATAATAATAATAATATTTGTTTTATAAAAAATAAATAAAAAAAGAAGGGGTTGACATCTGGGGCCCTGTTGGCCTCCAGGCCCCTGGGGACCACCTTACAGGTGTACTGCCTGTACCCCCCTGATGGCAGCCCTGAGCACAGCAAATATGTCAATGACTGAATAAATAATGCAAAAATCAACATGACTTATTTAAATCTAAGGTAACATTTTCAGCTGGGGAAAAATAATTGACTGTTAAATTTTAATTCATAAAAAAAAAAAAATTGTCTTCCTAACAATCATTTTAATTACATATTTCTCTGTAAATTTTAAGATGAGCTGGAATTCCGGTATTAACCTTTTCGTTGCCAGCCATTTTTTTTCCACACGTGTTACAATGCACATTTTTATATTTCTGAAAGCAGAGACCCTGGATGGTGGCAGTTGTATTTTTTTTTTATAGCACATAATATTAGCACAACTATTTATCAAATGCCCTATTTTGTAAAAAATAAATAAAAATACTCAAATACTAAATATATGACCTATTTTATTTATTTTTTGATCAAATATAAAAGATGAAGTTGTGTTGAGTAAATACTGTACATACCAAATATGTCAAGTTTTTAATTACTTAAGGAACTGAAGGATTTACCCCCTACCGGGCCATTTTTTGCGATACGCACTGGATGGTATTTAACTCACAATTGCGCGGTCGTGCAAAGTTGTACCCAAATAAAATTGACATCCTTTTTTTCCTACAAATAGAGCTTTCTTTTGGTGGTATTTGAAAAAAAAATGAATTTATTCATCAGTTTAGGCAGATATATATTCTTCTACATATGTTTAGTTAAAGGGGTGTTCCAGCCCAAAAATGTGTTTATTAAAAGTCAGCAGCTACAAAAAGTGTAGCTGCTGGCTTTTAATAAACACTGACTTACCTGCTCCTGCGTTCCAGCGACGCGTCGACCGGGGCTCCGCTCCTCTCCCCCCCTCCCTGGCCGGCGTCTCCATCCCGACTGTGGGCACCCAGCCGTGACAGCCTTCGGCTTCACGGCCGGGCACCCACTGCGCATGCGCGAGCCGCACTGCGCATGCGCGCGCGGCTCGCCGCTGATTGGAGAGGCGATTGTCAGTGACCTGTCAGTGTCCTAGGCCATCGCCTCCAGGGAGGGGCTGAAAAAAGGCGATTACGCCTCTCGCCTATTCAGCCCCTCGGCGGAAGCAGGAAGTGGGACAGGAAGTCCCACTCCTACTGAAGCCCCCACTCCCCCCCAAAAAAAATGACATGCCAAATGTGGCATGTAAGGGGGTGTGGAGTGGGATAAGAGGAAGTTCAAAATTTGGGTGGAACTCCTCTTTAAAAAAAAATTGCAATACGTGTGTATATTGATTGGTTTGCGCAAAAGTAATAGTGTCTGCAAACTACGGGATAGATTTAGAGACAATTTTTTTTTTTATTAGTAATGGCGACGATCTGCAATTTTTAGCGGGACTGCGACATTGCGGCAGACAAATCTGACCCCCAAATTACACTTTTTGGGGGTCAAGTGACATCATTACATTGATCAGTGCTATACAAATCCACCAATCAATGTTAACATGGCACTGGCAGGGAAGGGGTTAACACTGGCTGGCGATCAAGAGGTTAACTGTGTTCCCTGGGTGTGTTCTAACTGTAGTTCGGATGGGCTCACTGGAAGAAGACAGAGATAGTTGTTCCCGATCACTGTCAGAACGGGGGTCCGCTTGTTTACACTGGCAGATCCCCGTGCTGCCTCTGTACTAGGCGATCGCTGGTCGCCGGCGGACATCAAGTTGCAAGGCAAGCCGCCGTACAGCAATGGTGTTTTACGCAGGAAAACCGACCTGCCGCAGTATCACACCAGGGGCTGGTCGGCAAGTGGTTAAACTGCATGCACCCATGAAACGGTGCCAAAATTTGATGCCAAATATTGCCCATGGGCAATACTAAGCCTTTACAGATCATCAATTTAGAGTCATCTGTGAATGAGGCCTCTATGATTATTGATCATGTTCCAGTTTGTGCAGTTATTTGTAACACATTTATAGTTTTTGTTTGTAGCTGCATATCAAGCCTAAAAACTAAAGAATGAGGCAAATTTACGAATTTTAAAAATTTCTAAATTCTAAAATTCATAAGGTCGTACATGAGAAAATTCAGAAATTTCACCAGTTTCCCCACCCCCCCCCCTCGTGACAGCATGGGATCAGGGGTGGGGTCGAGTGCGGGATCGGGAGGGGCCCTGTCAGGTAGGCTGTACGGGGCCCCATGATTTCTAACAGCGGCCCTGTTAGAGACCCTGTGATAGACTCTTCTAACAACCAGGGCCGCCATCAGGGGGGTACAGGCATTACACCTGTAAGGGGCCCAGGGGTCCCCAGGGGCTCGGATGCCACCAGGGCCCCAGATGGAAACCCCCTCTTTTTTTATCTATTTTTTATAAAAAATATATGTTTTTTAGTATATTTTAATTTCATTTTTTGTTAAAAAGGGCCAATTTTTTTTTTTTTTTTTTAGAGGTCCGGAGGTCCACAGGGGCCCGGAGGCCACCAGGGCCCCAGATGGAAACCCCCTCTTTTTTTATCTATTTTTTATTAAAAATATATATTTTTTAGTATATTTTTATTTTATTTTTTATTAAAAAGGGCCAATTTATTTTATTTTATTTTTTAGAGGTCCGGAGGTCCACAGGGGCCTGGAGGCCCCCAGGGCCCCGGATGGCAACCCCCCTTTTTTTATTTATTTTTTATAAAAAAAAAAAAAAATTAATATATTTTTATTTTATTTTTTTATTAAAGGGCCATTTTTTTAGGGGTCCGGAGGTCCCCAGGGGCCTGGACGACACTAGGGCCCCAGTTGGCAACCCCCCCTTTTTTTATTTTTTTATATAAAAAATATATTTTTTATAAAATATATATTTTTTGAATATATTTTTATTTTATTTTTTATTAAAGGGCCAATTTTTTTGTTTTATTTTTTTAGAGGTCCGGAGGTCCACATGGGCCCGGATGGCAACCCCCCTTTTTTTATTTACAGGTGTAATGCCTGTACCCCCCTGATGGTGGCCGCTGTTAGAAATCATGGGGCCCCGTACAGCCTACCTGACAGGGCCCCTCCCGATCCCGCACTCGACCCCACCCCTGATCCCATGCTGTCACGGGGGGGGGGGGGGGTTGGGGAAACTGGTGAAACATGTAACATGTTCCAAAAGGTGAACTTATTCTTTAGTAACCATTAATATTCTAAATGTATTACACATATTATAAAGCAGCACAAATGTCTTATTTTAAAACTTTTTTCACAACTAATTTGATAGAATGAGCTTGGGTGTGTTTGGACTCTAGTCTGAAACCACCTTAGCTATCCTGCCAGGAAGCTGTTACAGCGCCCCACCCAGGGCCAGATTAAGAACATCATGGACCTGGTGCTGAGGATTTTGGTGGGGCCTTTTATAAATAATAAATAAATGCGTGAGAATCACAGCGCAGCAATGTCAGGAAAGTTTACTACCGCTTTATTGTCACAGGATCCCAGAAACCTCTCATGGGGCCCACTACTGACCCAGTGGCCCTTGGGCAGTGCATAAGTGCATAGTTGCCAACATTTAAAAAATATTTTCAGGGACACTTTTTCACAATTGCTATATTTAGAGTAGCTGAGATCCCCTATGTTCCTCTGTACATCACAGTAGTAATCACAAAATTAAATAAGTTCTAGTAACAGAACAAATAAGAGAACTGAGATTTCCTTTAGTTAAACTAACAAAAGTGTGTCCATTCTAGAGCTGGTAACATTGAGGGTATTCAGTATCATTTTAAAGAACTGTTTTTGTGGGTAAGCGACATAGGGGAGGAGTATGGACGGTATATAAGTGGGAAGTATGTGCAGGTGAGTGAGAGGAATGTGGAGGGTCTAACATTGGGCACTATGTACAGGAGAAGAGTGCAAAGGGTACGGCAAAAGGCACAATGTGCAGGAGAGAAGTGTGGAGGGTATGACAGTGGGCACTATGTATAGGAGAGGAGTGTGGATGGTATGATAGTGGGCACTATGTATAGGAGAGGAGTGTGGAGGGTATGACAGTGGGCAGTATGTACAGGAGAGGAGTGTGGACGGTATGATAGTGGGCACTATGTATAGGAGAGGAGTGTGGAGGGTATAACAGTGGGCAGTATGTACAGGAGAGGAATGTGGAGGGTATGACAGTGGGCAGTATGTACAGGAAAGAAGTGTATGACAGCAGGTACTATGTACAGGAGAGGAGTGTGGAGGGTATGACAGTGGGCAGTTTGTACAGGAGAGGAGTGTGAAGAGTATGACAGTGGGCAGTATGTACAGGAGGAGTGTGGGGATATGACAGAGGGCAGTATGTACCAGAGAGAAGTGTGGAGGATATGATGTGGCAGTATGTACAGGAGAGAAGTGTGGAGGGTATGACAGTGGGCAGTATGTACAAGAGAGGAATGGGGATGGTATGATAGTGGGCACTATGTATAGGAGAGGAGTGTGGAGGGTGCGACAGTGGGAAGTATGTACAGAAGAGGAGTCTATGACAGCAGGCACTATGTACAGGAGAGGAGTGTGGAGGGTATGATAGTGGTCACTATGTACAGGAGAGGAGTGTGGAGAGTATGACAGTGGTCACTATGTACAGGAGAGGAGTGTGGAGAGTATGACAGTGGGCACCAGGGCCGCTGATAGGCCAGTACGACCGGCCCTGTTGTACCGGGCCCCGACATTCTCGGCTCTGAAAAGGGGGCCCGGACAGCCTCACAGACAGCACAGAATAAAAAAAATAAAAAACATGGCTTTCTGAAATACACCCCCCTCAGCCGCTCCTACTATCTTAGGGGGGTGTATTATTGCTACGATCTTCCGGGCCCCTTCTCTCTGATGTGGGAGTGAAGGGACTTTTTTCTCTGTTTCGGGCGCATGCGCACTGCATCCCGCGCCCGATCTGATGAGCCGTCAGCTTGCCGATGAGGTTGCTTGTTTCCTTCCCTGGCGGAGTGATCTGCGTCTGTTCAGCTCTCCACTCAGTCTGTAGTCGGCCAGTAAGAGACTGAGAGTTTGAGGCAGGTGGCGGCAGGCAGCTGACAGGGTCCAGAGGCAGAGGCAGAGGAGGAAGAATTTCGTGGCTACTGCTGGGGGTGGGTCAATATAATGATATACTGCAGTGCACTGTACATTCCTATGTCTCCCTCTATATAGCTATGCCTGTGTGTTATAATGCTGATAATTTTAAACTCCCTGTGTTGCATTTTGCGATCAAGGCTTTCACACTGAGTAGAATCTGCTTGTTCAGTGGGGAATCTGTCCACTGATCCCCCGCTGAGTGGAGTGGGCTGATGACAGGTTGGTGTAAAAAAAAAATAGCTGTCTGTTTACACCTGACTGCCCTCCAATCCAATCCGCTAGATGGAGGGGAACGGATCCCTTTCTGTTTTGTTTAGCAGATCGGATTGGAGGTAGGCAGGTGTAAATGGACACAGGTCCATTTAGATCAATCTCTCTATAGTAGTAATGGGAGGCTCAGATCAGACCTGTCATGTGAACCCACCCTCAACGTTTTCCTTTCCATTTACTGCAGCAGGGTGGCACGGGCATGCTGGATCACATATATGTACTTTATCCAGCCTGTTCCTGCACTTTGTTTCAAGGTGCTGATGGGGGAGGGACCAGGGGCGGAGTTGAGGGTGGGGCTGCAAAAGGGGCCCCGCCAGGTAGGCTGTACGGGGCCCCATGATTTCTATCAGCGGCCCTGGTGGGCACTATATATAGGAGAGGAGTGTGGAGGGTATGACAGTGGGCACTATGTACAGGAGAGGAGTGTGGAGGGTATGACAGTGGGCACAATGTATAGGAGTGGAAGGATGTTTAGGGACTGCGTAGTGGTTAAGCGGGTCAAACATGAATTGAAATTACACCAATTATGCAGAGACCAGCCATAGTCGATCTATGTATGGGCTAGCTGGTTTTACACAAGTCAATCTATTAATCGACTTGAGTACAACCAGCCTGTTTTTCCAAAAACAATCAGTGCTGCCAGCTATAGATAGCAACACTGATCATTGTACTCACTGGCAGAACACAATAACACTACAGGAGTGATTCCCCCATCTACAGGTCAGCAGGTGAGAGGGTGTGTGGGGACAGGCTGGGGAGAGATACCAGTCAGTGGCTGGGTAGGTACTGGCTAGTATCAGAGCCAGATACACACAGGTTACATACGTCACGATCGTTAGAGCGAGAGCAATAATTCTAGCACTAGACTTCCTCTGTAACTCTAAACATGTAACCTAAAAAATGTTTAAAGCATAGGATACCAAAAAAAAAAAAAATTGTGCTAACTTTAGTGTTTTTTTAAATGTATAAAACAGTTTATTTCCAAGAAAAACATGTTTGAAAAATTGCTGCGCAAATAAAGTACCGTGCTAGAGCTGCACAATTAATCGTTAAAATTGTGATCTTGATTCAACCCCCCTGACATCTCCAATGCAGAGTTTGCTGATTCTTTCATATAACAAGTGGAGAGACTTTCAGCTGTCAAAAGAAAATATCTGGACAGTCTGCCAAGTTCTTAGCAGGAAACATTGTAACTAAGGCGGCGTACACATGGCCGAGGTTCTCGGCAGAAACCAGTGAGAACCTCGCTGGGAGCCGCATTCTGCCGAGAACCTCGGCCGTGTGTACGGATTCGGCGAGCATCCCGTCGGGAAACCCGTCGAGCCGAAATAGAGAGCAGGTTCTCTATTTGCTCGACGGCCTGTCGGGATGAATGGCTGGTTGCCATTCCCGACGGACGGGTCGCCGAATCTGACGGCCGGCAGAGAACCTCGACGGGCGGAACGATGTGTTCTGCCCGTCGAGGTTCTCTGCCGTGTGTACGCGGCCTAACGCTTTCTTCTTATATTAAAGGGATAAACTTCTGTGTGTAAAGAAAATATCCGACTGTCTGCCAAGTTTGTAAACAACATGAAACATTGTAACCAACTTCCTTTTTAGATCAAACTTCTGTGTGTAAATGCAAGAAATGTAACCACTTAAAGTCCAACACTTGTTTAAGTTAAAAAACAATATTTTTTGCTAGAAAATTACTTGGAACCGCCAAACATTATATATATTTTAGCAGAGACAAAAATAGCAATTGCTGCAATATTTTATGTCACACTGCATTTGCCCACTTCATTGAATAATAAAAACCATAAAAACAAAACCGTAAAGTTAGCCCATATTTTTTTTTTTTCATTTTAATGTGAAAGATGATGTTATGCCGTACGAATCGTGAGAGAATCGTGATCTATCTTCTAAGCAAAAAAATTGCAGTTGTCATTTTAGCCAGAATCGTGCAGCTCTATACCGTGCAACATAAAAAGTTGCAAAGACCACCATAGAGTAATTTTCTAGCAAAAAACAAATGATGATTTTTTTTTTCTCAGTCTGCTGCAGTGTGTCAGCTTGTATTTATAATGGCCGCTCTGTATGTAGCTTCTGACAGGCTGTGCAAGCAGGCCCGTATCTCCGGAACCATAAATGATAGCCGTCCCATATTTTGACCGGTTGTGGGGTAGGTCTTCAACTGACTACCCCCCAAATGTGGGTTTCTGTGACCTCTGGTCATCGAGCTACAACCCCCAAAGTCGATCTAAAAAAAAAACGTTTTCTTTTTTTTGGGGCAAATGGGGAAAATGGGCCTATCTTGAGAAAGGGGCCTGGAGCTGCAGCTCCATCAGCCCCTCTGTTAATCCGGCCCTGGCCCCACCAATCAAAATTTAAGCTGAATGTGACAGATGTCAGTGTTTTGATGTCCATGCCCGTTCAGTGTGTGTCCACATACATCACAGACTTGTGGTGGCTATATGGGTGGCCAGATGTAAATGGACTTGGGTCTATTTACATCAGGCTAACTCTGATCTGCCACATTTGAGATGCAGTCCTTTTCAATTTTGTTTTGGACCTGAATGGACATGGAGTTAGGTGGGAGTAAACGGACACAAGGCAATTTACATCTGGACTCCCTAGACATACATGGAGTTATCAAGAAATTGGAAACCTGGGGTAAAAGGTTCTTAAATGGGAGTGGTTTAGGGGATGGCAAAAATGCAGCTGAGCTGTGTGTTTTTACTGCCCCCCCCCAAACAAAAGTGTAAAGTAGCATCTATCTGTGTGTTTATGATGATGAGAATAATGATAGAGATTACAGCACAGCAGCCTCTCTGTGGCTCTCTCAGTGTCACATGGCTGTTGGGTGCTGACATTGTTACCTTATGGCTGGCTGTACTGTGGGACTATAAAACAGCACATAGCAATGTCAGCATCCAATAGCCATGTGACACTGAGAGTACCTGCTGTGCTGTGATCTCTATCATCATCATTAGCACACAGCAGGGAGTCTAAGGACTGCACTTGCCTGAGTAGCCTGTGTGTCATCTGAAGGGGACTGCTTGCCTGTGTATCACTGCCACAAGTTCTCCTGCTGAACTCTGAGCCTCCTCAGTCACAGTGATGCTCTCTCCCTTGGGCTTCAGCGCCGGGACTCTGATGCAGGAGAGCCACTTCACAATAGAATCCATCCGCCGGGGAAGGCACACAGTGAATGGCCGGAACTATATTCGGTGTAGGTGCACAGGTTAAGAGCAGCGTGTAGTGGGGAAATGTGTGCCTGCGCCCGAAAATGGAGAAATAGTCCCTCCTCTGCTCTCACCTCCTGGGCCCCTCTGTTGACCTGAGGGGGCCCAGGAAATGACTATATTCCCTAGCAATAAAGTGGGTGTGGGGCTGTGGGTTATAAAGTCCTATATTCTTTATTTTTTATTTTTGCTAGAAATAAATTTTAGCCTTAACCGGGCCCCCCCTGTGGAGTTTATGAGGCCGGGGCCCAGTACAACAGGGCTGGCTGTACTGCCTTATCAGCGGCCCTGGTCTCTAATACAGTACTCACAGGGTCCTAAACTGTGCAAGCATGACATCACAATGCAAGGGGTGGGCACAAGATCAGTTGGCTTAGTATATCTCTTGCACCCATCAGATATTGAAAGTTAGTACAGGTTCCCCTATTAAGTAAGATAAGCAAACTTTTATTTTGTTTAGTTTATGTATCTTTAGAATGATCCCCACTGTCCCACCAATGTATTGCTGTTTTTGTTAAAATTAATATATTTGCTTTTGCAGAAAACAAAAAGCTGTCCAGTTAAGATATGAGGAGGGAAAAACCCCTATACAATTCTTAAAAGGGAGGCATTAATAAACTTCAACCTATCCTATGATATATTTTGTCCTAACACACCTCGACTCTCCCAACATATTTATAGAGAATAGATGGTGTAGTATTATATTCACTATAATTTTGCTAGTCACAAATATTGATCAAACTACAGGGGTTGTTAATGAAAATAAGAAAATGGTGTGAGGATTGTCACTTGCGTTCTCCCTTGGAATACTGGGCAATATCATGTAAGCATTCCTTTCATAATATACTATAGTAAAATAAAAATCTTGGTTGTGAACAATCTGTATTCCTTATGAAATGCATCTTTCAGCTTTGAAAGCTGTCCACGCTTTCATATTGTTTTCACACTAAGAAACAAGTTGATTTAGTGTGTTGTATCCCCACAGGGCAGCTGTAAAGCAGTACAGGATACAGAGCTAGCATAAAATGCCTACATAACATCATCATGGTGCACTTACTGTAAATGTACATCTAGCTCCTTAGGTGAGCCCATTAGTTTGCCAAACACTGGATCTAGAGCAATGTCCTTGACCCATTTTTTGAGCTATGAGTTTTGAGTTTAAATTAATTTAAATTATTTTTTCTAAAACATTTTCTTTCCTTCTTTCTTTAGGTCAGGAAAAATACATATATTTTTTCTATATAAAAAAAATTATTTAATATTTTAACTGATGCGGACATGGCAACAAATACATAACAAATACATAACAAATCATCTGTCTTGTAAAGTAACATAAATGAGCAGGGAGATATAGGGATTACTAAAGGCAAATAGACTGCTGTCTTAGCAAGGGAATTTTTACTTAACAAATGAGAATTTACTTTCTTTAATGTTATGTGGTGAAAAGACACTTTGCAAAGATTCCCCTATTACATGCATAGCTTTGCATTATTTACAAAGCTTAGGGAAACGCCCTTTGCAAGGTTAAAAGTTGATTTTTCCTGAATCTCAGCCTGAAGACAGGGTCTCCCCTAGACCTAGGAGACCCTCATAGGCCAGCGACAGCCTCACACAGTTTATTGGGTCTTTGGCACATTTGTGGATAACTGAGATATGGACAAGTTAAAAAATCTCGAGGGGCTTTACAGTAATTTAAAGGAGAGGACAACCGAGGCAGAAAGGTTTTTTACTATTGTATGGTAAAGCCATCAGGGCCAGGTGCCTTTTCATGGAGAGTGTCTGAGAGTGCCTAAGTCCATCAGATGTAAATGGGGTTAATTGGGATAATTTCACTCCCTCTGTAAGACAGGTGAGGGATGTTTTAGGTTGATATTTTATATCTATTTTACACCAGAGTACTCACAGAGCACAGACATGGATGAGCGAGTTTGAGGTGGAGGAACTTGATTGGCCTGCATAGTCCTGACCTGAGTCCTGACCTCAACCTGATAGAACAGATGAATTAGAGTCTAGACTGAGAGCCAGGCCTTCTTGTCCACATCAGTGCCTGACCTCACAAATGCGCAAATGGTCAAACATTTCCATAGACACACTCCCAAACCTTGTGGACAGCCTTCCCAGAAGAGTTAAAGCTGTTATAGCCAACTCAATATTGAACTCTAAAGTTCTAAGACTGGATAGCCATTAACAACTTCAGCCCCAGAAGGATTTGCCCCTTAATGACCAGGCCATTTTTTGTGATATGGCACTGTGTCGCTTTAACTGACAATTGCACGTCGTGCGATGCTGTACCCAAAAAGAATTGATGTATTTTTTTCCCCACAAATAGAGCTTTCTTTTAGTGGTATTTGATACCCTCTGTGGTTTTTATTACCCATTTATTCATCAGTTTGGTCCGATATATGCTCTTCTACAATCAACAAAATTGCAATAGGTGTATGTTGATTGGTTTGTGCAAAAGTTATTGCATCTATAAACTATGGGATAGATTTAGGGACTTTTATTTATTTTTTATTGTTTTTACTAGTAATGGCAGCGATCTGCACTATTTAGCGCAACTGTGGTGGACAAATCTGACCCCAAATCACACTTTTTGGGGACCAGTGACATTATTACATTGATCGGTGCGATAAAAATGCACTGAACAATGTAAAAATTACACTGGCAGGGAAGGGGTTAACATTAGGGGGCGATCATCTGTCATGTCACCTGTCAGAATATGGCTTGTTTACATTGGCAGATCCCCGCTCTGCCACTGTACTAGGCGATCACGGGTCGCCAGCGGACATAGAGTCCGTCTGACCCGCGGGCACGCTCTCGCAGCAGCAGCACACGTGCCCGCAACTGCGCCTGTGAGAGCCGCCGCACAGCTACAGCGATTTGCACAGAAGAGCAGACCTGCCACCGTATAAGTGGTTAAGGTTCATGTGCGCGTAAAGGCAAGATCTCAGTACTTTTGCTAATATAGCCCTTTCATGACTAAGACTATTTCTGATATTTAAGAATAATATAGTCGCGCTTCATAAAATACCCTATTTATCGGCATATAACCCGCAGAGGAGTATGACCTAACTTTAAGAGGGGAGTTTCAGGAAAAAAACTTTCCATTGCCCCCTGCATATAACACGCAGGCACAGTTTACCCTCTATTTTCAGGGTAAAAAAGTTATACGCCAATAAATACAGTAATCTGATTAAATGTGTAGACCAAATAATTGAAGTATAAAAAATAAGTGCTAATAGTGACAAAAATCACCATTCATATGTGTGCAAAAAAACGGAAAATTGTATACTCACCTTTCCGTAATTTTCCTTTCCTGACGCATCTTCATGGCAGCACACACTGGGTTGTGACTCCGCCCCCACAACCTGACAGGATTGGTTAGCTATAAATTTGAAGGGGAGACGCCCCGCATCATTCTCTGTATATATCATCATAAAACAGCAGGGTGGGCATCTGTGTGCTGCCATGAAGATGCGTCAGGAAAGGAAAATTACGGAAAGGTGAGTATACAATTTTCCGTTTTCCTGACGCATTCATGGCAGCACACACTGGGATATAACTCGCCAGTCGGGAGGGTGCAAGAAAACAGTAATATTTATTCTTTATAGCGCTGAGGAATTGGCTCTAAGAACAGATCTGCCGAAGTCGACGGTAGCCAGGAGAGCAGAATTCACTCTGTAGTGAGAAATGAAGATGTGTTGGGAAGACCAAGTTGCTGCTCTGCCTATGGTTTCCGGTGAAGTCCCGCAATATGCTGCCCAAGAAGTGGCCTCTGCCCCTGTCGAATGAGCCCTAATGCCCTCTAGGAGGCGTAAGTTGCTGGATGGAATAGGTCTCTTTGATAGCTTTAACACCCAAGAGGTAATGGTACGGGAGGTAGCTGGCTGACCTTGTCTGCTCCCGTGTGGAATAATCAAGAGAGAATCCGTCTTCCTGAGATGTAGCTGTAACGTAACTGGAGATGGTAGACTTGACATCCTAGTCATGGGACTCGCCCCTCTCATTAGTAAAAGACGAAAGGACAATGTCCTGGTTATAATGAAAGGAGGAAGTTACCCTTAGATAAAAATGGTCTGAGGGCTTCAGAACCACTCTGATAGGGAAGAACACTGAATAGGGGTTCCATAGCCCTAAGTGCTTGTATCTCCGACGCCCTCTTAACTGAGGTGATAGCAATACGGGAAGCCATCTTCAGAGCTAGGTTCCACGGTGAGACTAAGTTGAATGGAGAAAAAGGTGGATTGGACAGGGCCTCGAGTACTACACAGAGATCCCCTGTTGGAAAGGCTGGCCTCCTAGGTGGTCTGATCTTACGTAGGCCCTGAGGAACAGAGTGACCGGATGATGAAGAGCCCATCTAGTACCCGTCATGGCTGAAAGGGCAGATACTTGCACCTTCAGGGTACTCAAGCCCGGGCCCTTGTTAAACCCTGACTGAAGAAATTCAAGAATTTGAGATGGGATTCCAATCTTTGCTGCGATGACACGAACCTCTCCCAGATCCTAGTATAGGTGACATCAGTGGAGCTCCTTAGAGCTTGTACTAAGGTTGATGTTACCTCCTGAGAGTATCCTAGTTCCCCTAACCTAGCCCTCTCAGCTTCAAAGCTGGCAAATGCAGCTTCTCTGGGCTGGATGGAAGAATTGCCTCTGATGTATGAGATCCCAGGTTACTGGAAGATGTATTGGAGGCCGCGTACCTAGTTGTAGCAGGGTCGTAAACCATGGCCTCTCCAGCCGGAACGGTATTAGTACAATAACCGTGGCTGAGGACTTCCGAAGTCGGGACAGGAATCTTGTAATCCGAGAAGTTGGAAGAAGAATGTACCCTAGCTCGCAGCTCCATGGAAGAACTAGGCAGTTTGTCCCTTCAGGTAATGGAAAGTGGGCTCTGGACAGGAACCTCTGACACTTGGAGTTCTTTGGCGTGGCCGCTAGGTCGACTTCTGGTACTCCACAAGTTTTCGTAAGAATGGAGAATACCTGTTGGTTCAGGGACCGTTCGTTGTTTGAAAGTGTCTCTCGGCTTAGGTAGTTGGCCAACGAATTTTGTGTTGCTGGGACGCATACTCCCCACAGATCTAACAGGTGCACTTGTGCCCCTTCCATTATGGGCGAACTTCCTCCTGAAGCGTGCGACTCCTGATGCTCCCCTGTCTCTGGATACATGACACTGCTACTTGTTGTCCATCCTGATCAGGACACTCTTCCTCTATAGAAGAGGCGCAATGGCCAGGAGGGCCTGAAAGGCTGCTCTAAACTCTAAAATATTTGACACTATGCCCTGAGTCCGAAAATGCCACTGTCCTTGGGCTACTCAGTCTAGATAGTGTGAGCCCCATCACCCCTGGCTGGCGTCCGATGTTACTACTTCTGGGCTTGGGGGAACTTTTGGAATGGACTCCCTGAGGTCGGACGGGTGTGTCCACCACCATACTAATTGCTTTACCCAGTTCGGGATGTGAATGGTTTGGAGTATTGACGTTCTATTCCACTGCCTGAGAAAGGAGTTCTGTAAGACTCGCATGTGCCACAGGTGCCACTGTATCAAGGGTATGGATGCTGATATGGACCCCAGGGTACTGAGGCAGGCTCTGACAGTTAGACGTCTGGATGATAGCAGACTCTGTATCTTCTGGAGCAAGGCCTTCAGCCTCTCTTGAGGGAGTTGCACCCGGTACAACCTGGTATTTTATTCTGCCCCTAGGAACACCCTAACTTGCCGAATGCTCTGGGTGCTGAGGCGATGCCGAATGGGGGGCACCAAAATTGGAAATGGGATTGATCGATTGAGAACCGAAGGGACGTCTGGAAGTTAAGATGAACTGGGATGTGAAGGTAAACGCCCGAAAAATCTAGAGATAGCATCCAGTCTCCCACGTCCACTGACAACAAAATGGACTGAAGGCTTTTCCAATCTGAGGGCCTCTATTTTGATCGTCTGTTGAACTTCTTTTAGGTCCAAGACTGGACGTAGATCCCCGTTTTTTTTTTTTTTTTGTACCAGAAATAATCGGGAATAAAACCCCCTCCCTTTCTGGTGCGGAAGTACTTGGTAGGCTGGAATGTGTTCCCTGGCAATGTGCCCATGAATTTCCAATTGTGACCGGTCTTGATAGAGGATAGTGTTCATGGATCTGTTATACGAGTTGCCCATATCCGAGCGAATCTCTTGAATCTGGTGCTCACCTGAGCTGGGTGGGCAGACGGACCCTCAAAAAGGACTTCTGCTGTTCCCCAGCTGTGATTGGCATACTGTATCTACATGAAGGAGGGTCGAGTCTTCCAGTCCCTCCTAAATTCCCTGCCGGGCGGTAGGATCTAACATCCCTGTACTTGACAGGAAGATCACGCCTGTAAGCGGGGCCCTTCTGGGGCTCTGGTTTTCCTATCGGAGAAATCAGCCCAGACTTTCCCCCGGTAACCTTGGAGATGGCCGAGTCCATCTTTGTGCCAAATACACTTGAGCCGCCATATGGAATTTTGCACCAGTTGATTTTGCCGCTGCCTTCGCTATCCAGGGTCTCAGCCATAAGGCTCTTCCCAGCCATGAAGTCGCCCCCTCAGGAGCCGTAAGCCAACTTAATTTTCCTGCAGGGAGGAGAATATCTTCCCCTGGTCGGCTCCTTCTAGAATGGGATTCTCAACATTAGCTGCCTATGCAGCGATAGTTTTAGCGACTGCCGCTGTGGTGATAGCGGCCTACAAGCGGCTCCTGTCGTGGAGCAGGCTTTCTTCAGTTCTATATTGATTTTATGATCAAGAGCGTCCCGGAAGGTAACTGCGTCTTCAATCGGTAGAGAAACGTCTCTAGCGAGTCGCATTAAAGATGAATCGACCGTAGTTGCATTGATCAAAGAATCGATCTTAGACTACCACAAGGGGTACAATCTGCAAACTTGTTGCTCATACTGGGCCGCTTATGCGACCCCCCCACTTATCCTTTATGAGGTTCTCCAGCTCTTCGATGAAGGGAAATGATTCAGGACCCCCTTTTCAGCACCGGGAAATATTTCTGAACCTTCAGAAGTTCTGCCATAACCTCCTCCCAGCCGATCGCTTCCTTGAGTGAATGGGCAAATGGTTCAACCAAAAGGAGACAGTCCGACGCCTGCTCACACTCCTCATTCTTAGAGAGGGTTACTGCACCCTGGCGTAACGGCCGGGCGATGTGCTTGGGGAAGGATCGCCCACATATGATCCCTGTGGCGATTCTCCTAGGAGCTCAGTATCTACTCTGGCCTCTGAATCCTTGGTTACTTTGATGAAGCACGAGCGGCAGGCCGATTCCCCTGGCAAGGATGGCGCCCCGCATATTTGGCAAACATTTGCCGTGGTGCGGGTAAGATAGCTCTGTCTGGGATGAAGGTAATCGTCTGCGGTGGGACCGACTATGACGGGAGTGCTGTGACGCGAGCGGCTATGCCTTGATTGAAGAAATCAAGAGGGTAACCTTGAGCGATTTCTTGCACCTTCTGCCGGAAGCATGGCTGGAATCTCCCTCTGTGCCGCAAACTTGCGTCTCTTGACCCGATAGGGCTACCAAAACTGTAGCGTCAGTGGCCAGGCTCTCTTTTTTGTCTCCCCTCTACTTACCACCTTCTAGACGGCCTCTATACCTGTGCTGATGGTGGTCTGCGAGGGCAGTGGCCCCCATGAGGATAGCAGAGAGACAGCCCGAAAAGGTGGGAAAAAAAAAGAGAGAAGGGAAAACATTACAATATGTCCCCCCCCCAACATTTCTATTTATTAAATTAATATAATAATTTTATATACATATATCTATCCCTTTTTTTTTTTGGATTATATTAATTGTTTAATTATGGATACACTTTCTTCTATGGTATGTTATAAATTAATATATAAATGTATTGAATGAATGAATGATGAAAACTTATATAGCGCGGCACATGCAAACTGAATCGCCTCTGGGCGCTTGTATAATATCTTCTATCCTATTTATTCCTTTTTTTTTTGGGTGTAATCAATTAGCCCAGGCTGATCTGGGACATGCCTGCACACACCTGGTGCAATCTTCACTCTGAGTAGAGCAGAGCAGCAGTGCGGAAGCCAGAACTACAGAGCAATAGGACTGTTTCTTTTTTCCTTTTTTTAATGACGCACGCATGTGCAGAAGCGTCCCGCTCGCCCGGCGCCATTTTGGAAGAGGGCAGAGGAGACAGGCAGCGTCATTACTGAGCTGCGCGCATGTGCAAAGCACCAAGGGGTACGCAGCGGTGACCCTGAGAGCATGGGGTGTCAGAGGAACCACAGGGCTCAGCAGAGCTGAGAAAAAAACAACAGGCAGACAAAGGTACAAAACGGACTAACCTTGGGTGGTAAATGTAATGATACAAATACCTTTGTGGAAGCACACACTGCACTGGAAGGAAAGACAGAGCGAAAGTGGGGACCACTGCGAGATTTGAAGCTTCTTTAAAGCTTGTTACAGATGCCAGTATAATTCCAAAGCCCCTGAGACCACCAGAACGGGGTTCCCACCATAAAGCTCATTTAGAGACTGTACAGGAGGGACTTCCAAACAGGAGAGGCTGAACCTGCTGGGGCGATTTGCGGTAAGAGGCATGCTTTTTGCTTGTTCATTCAATCTTGTCAGGTGAGGATAAAAAAAGAGAATGATGCGGGGCGTCTCCCCTTCAAATTTATAGCTAACCAATCCTGTCAGGTTGTGGGGGCGGAGTCACAACCCAGTGTGTGCTGCCATGAATGCGTCAGGAAAAACAAAATAGGTATTATATATTTTTTTTTTTTTTTTTTTTTTTCAATTTTTTTTATTGGTATTTCAAAATAGAGTACAATAATGACTCAGAAACAAATAATATCAAAAAACTTGTAACAATTGTTAAGTGCTTTACAATAATGTCAACATGTGAAAGACAAGTAAATATGTATTGCCAAACATAGATATACATATAAGATAAGACGGTAATAATACAATCATCAATACAAAATAAAAAGAATAATAGTTAAGTATTTACAGAAGAAAAATTAGATGCAAAAAAAAAAAAAAGGAGGAGGACATAGGGGTAAAGGGGATTTATAAAGCTAGACTATTTTGATGACTACACCTGAAAGACAAGTATAAATAATTACTTGCACAGAGATTTCTATTCAGTTAGAAATCGTATGTTGCGCTAAGTTCTGAAATTCAGCGGATTTGGTAAAATTGAATCAACAAGCCCAGGTTTCTTGAAATTGTTTAGGTGATTCTCTAGATTGTTGGATCAAATCCTCCATTTCAGCGATTTTAGCGATTCTCTGAAACCACTCTGAAATGGAAGGGGGAGATGTATCCTTCCAGTGGGTAGGAATACACAATTTGGCTGCGTTAATTAGGTGGATTATAATCGTGTTTTTATATACAGAGTGGGACAATGAGGTATGGTGTAGAAGGTATTGAGAGGCTGTGAAGTCAGGAGTAAAAGAAGTGACGATTGGGATAATATTATGTACATCCTTCCAAAACTTCTGAATAAGCGGACATTCCCACCATATGTGCAAAAGAGATCCTACCGAACCCTTACACCTCCAACATAAGGGTGAAGCAGAGGGATCAAATTTATTAAGTAAATATGGCGTTCTATACCATCTAGAGTAAAGCTTGTAACCGTTCTCCTGTGTTAAAACATTCTGCGATCCCTTATGTATGCGGGTAAAGATATGTTTCCATTCCTCTGGAGAGATATCTAAGTCAAGGTCTTTTTCCCAATGTTTGGTAGTAACATCATCTTTAGGGTTAAAGTGTTCGAATAGAAGGGAATACGTTTTAGATATCAAGTGTTTTTGGGGATCAGTAGAGGTACACAACTTCTCAAAGGAAGTTTTAGTCCTGTGCCACATCGAAGGGGAGTCAACCGAGAACAACGAATGTTTAATATTTTCGTAATCCGCATGTGTGATGTTAATTTCTTTGTGTCTAAGACATAGGGCATCAAAAGAGATTAAATTTCCCTTTTCGAAAATAGATTCGGTCTCTATAGAGAAATCCAAGGGAACATTCGGGGAAGCATGGTTTTTCGCGCCATGGGGAGATTTCGATTTAAGGATGACAGGAGCCAAGGGTCCAGGAAAAGAGGATATATTCGATCTAGTGCAAAGTGATTTAAATAATTGTAAAGTAGTACCAGTGATAGGATGGGAGCTAATTTTACGTGGAATTTTACGAGGGTCAATCCAAGGTAGATGGTTTAGTGGGATCCCATGTGGTAAACCTTCAAGCTCAATCCAATCTTTTGTTTTTGAATGAATGTGCCAATCAATAATTCGGGCCAAATGACAGGACCAATAATATTTTTGGATGTCCGGTAATCCTATACCCCCTAAAATTTTTGGGATGATTAGTTTGTCCCACTTTATTCTGGGTTGTTTTGTAAACCAAATGAATTTCAGGCAAATTTTTTTATAAGATTTAAAAAAGGATGCAGGTATTTTGACCGGTACCGTCTGAAGGAGGTAAAGAATTCTAGGGAGGATGTTCATTTTTATAATAGCTGCCCTTCCAAACCAGGAATAGAAATTCTTATCCCACTTCAGAAGGTCTTCCTGGATAGATTTGAGGATCGGTAAAACATTCATAGAATACAAGTCTTTTAATTTTGATGGTATTCGTATACCCAAATAAGTAAGTGCTTGATCTTCCCAAATAAACGGGAAATTTTGTTTGCAGAGGGATACTAGGTTAGGCTGTAGTGAAATATTTAGAGCTCTAGATTTAGCAAAATTAATTTGTAAGTTTGAAATAGTCTTAAAGAGCGAGAAATCCTTCAAGAGAATGGGTATTGTAATAATAGGTTCAGATAGGAAAAGTAAAATGTCATCAGCATATGCAGCTAGTTTGTAACATTTGTTTTTAATCTCAATACCTCTGATATCAGGATTACTTTGAATCTTGCATAGGATCGGTTCCAGAGTTAATATGAATATAATAGGGGACAATGGACATCCCTGGCGAGTCCCGTTCGACACAGAGAAGGCGTCCGACAGGCAACCATTTATCTTAATTTTGGCAGTGGGGGATGAATAAAGAGCTAAAATAAATTGTAACATACGATCTCCGAATCCCATTGCTTTCAGGGTCTCGATCATATAATCCCACGCTACTCTGTCGAAAGCCTTCTCCGCGTCAAGAGAGAGGAAAAAGCCAGGTTTTGATGTTGAATTCAGCCAATGATGGATATTAATGGCTTTTTGAGTATTGTCCCGAGCCTCTCTACCAGGCACAAAGCCTACTTGGTCCAAGGACACCAGATTAGGGATCAGTGGCAGAATACGGTTTGCAATTATTTTGGAGTACAGTTTTAAATCCACATTAAGAAGAGAAATAGGTCTGTAGTTGGAAACAATCAAGGGATCTTTACCGGGCTTTGGTATCATAGTGATGTGTGCCTCCAATAGGTCTCTGCTATTAAGTAACGGATCATCCGGGATGGAATTAAAGGCTTTCAAAAAATATTTTAGGACAGTTTCTGTAAAAGACTTATAATAGCTAACTGATAGGCCATCAGGGCCGGGACATTTACCAGTTTTAAGTTGTTTAAGAGCTCTTAAAGATTCCTCCCATTCAATTGGCCTATCTAGATTATCGGCTTCTAATTTGGAAATAGGTTTAGGGCAATGTAGAGCTAAAAAGTTGGTGATCAAATCTTTTCTTCGATCAGTTTGATCTACATGTGGATTAGTTGAGATATTATATAGTTTAGAGTAAAATGTTTTAAATTCTTTGGCAATTTCAGTGGACGAGGATAAGCGCTTTCCATTGTGATTGGTAATTGAATGGATAGTTGAAGCTGCTCTTTTATCTTGAAGGGATTTAGCAAGTAGTTTACTCGATTTATTACCGAACTCGTAAAAAAGTTTACGTGTTAGAATGACTTTTCTTTTGGTCGTCCTATTTAATTCTGCAAGCAAGAGTTCTCTAGTTTGAAGGAGTTCAGAGTAAGTGTCCTTCGCCAGAGATAATTTATGCTTACTCTCAAGAATATGTATACGTTCAGAAAGGGTTTTGATAAGGGCTTCTCTTATTTTTTTTCGCTTGGAGGCCATGGATATGAATTCTCCTCTAATCACACATTTGTGTGCCAACCAGAGTGTTAGGGGATGTGTATCCGAGGAGTCATTTTCTACAAAGTATCGGGACAAGACTGAATTTAAAGATTTAACATTTTCCGGGTTATTAAGTAGAGAGTTATCAAGTCTCCATATAGGGGACCTATTTAAAGTTGAGGGAAATTTAAGCGAAATTGTGATTGGGTGATGATCCGAAATGACCATAGGTTCAATGGTCGCTGATATCAGAGAATCAAGATCTGTTTGGGATAAAAAAAAATAGTCTATCCTGGTATATTTGTCATGGGGGGGAGAAAAAAAAGTGAAATCTTTCGTGTTAGGGTGTAGGGTACGCCAGGTATCGTGTAAGGTCAAATTTTTTAACATGTTTTTAACAGAGCGGAGGGCAGAATATGGCAAGGCAGAGGAACCCGAAGAGGTATCAATCAAAGGATTGATAGCTAAATTAAAATCACCTCCCACAACCAGCACTCCAGATTGAAATGAAGTGAGGAGATTCAAGGTTTCTCTAATAAAGGGTATTTGCAGTTTATTAGGAGCGTAGATATTAGCTAGAGTTATGTTTTTGTTATACATAGATCCTTTCAGAAAAATATATCTACCGTCAGTGTCAATAAGAGTGTCTTTTATTTGTATGGGACAATTTTTTGAAATTAAAATGGACACCCCTTTAGACTTAGAAACAGAATTGGTGGCGTGATATACTGTAGGGTACAATTTGTTACACATGTTCGGAATATTGTCGGTTTTAAAATGGGTCTCTTGTAAAAAGACTATATCCGCTTTGGCCTTTTTCAACAAGAGAAATAGATTAGATCTTTTTTCAGGTATATTCAAACCTTTGATGTTTAAGGAATATAGATTAATCAAGGGAGAAGGGGAAGAGACGTTATTTTGTTGGTACATGTCACTGTGAGATCTCTATCCAGAGCAAGGGAAAAATGTATGAGTCACAAGCAACCTCAAACAAAATAGGGGAAAGAGGTAAGTAAAGGGTAGGTAAAACTATATCAAAACAAACAATAAAAAATAGGCAAAAAACAAAAAACAAAAAACAAAAAAAAAAGAACAGTCTAATCACTATTCTAATTTCAAAGAAAACCACTGGGAAAACGGGATTGTTTTCCAAAAATAAAAACAATCAAAGTGGTACGGTACAGAGCAGAGATTTTGAGCGCTCTCCTATTGGAGATGACAAATAAAACTCCACTACTGTGTAGGGGTTGAAAAAGTCCTCGCCGGGAAACGGAACAGGAGAAAGAAGATTACCCACCACTGCAAAACAATGGAAGCGTAACAGGGGTAATCTCAAAATTGAGAAATTTTGAAAAATGAATCCACTCAAAAGGTCTATAATCTATTAAGAAACATTTACCGGAAGTATAACTAAGAAGGAAAGGCTAATCTTCTCTAGAAAAAAAATAAAGAGAAAAGATTGTGGAAGTAACCACATTAATCATTAACAGCAAAATCGAATGAAAAAACATTAGGTTTATGGAGAATTATTATAAGCAGGCATGACATTTAGTGTCTGTTAGAACAAAGAAATAGAGCAACATGAGCCTATTATAAAGTAAAATAAAGTGTAAAAACTGGCTGTAAGGCTGGACAGAGTTTAAGAGACACCAATTACCATATGAAGACTATAAACATAGTCATAAGAGAAACAGAAAACAAAAAAAAAAGAAAAAGTATCCAAAATTAGAAAACAAAGAAGGATACAAATTAAAAAGGATACCTCTATAAGGTTCTACAAGAGAGACATTGAAGAATAACTTTCAAGTAAATACAGTCTAATCAGCTATAGCCGACTGAACCAAGTAACAGACATAAATATCTAAGAAATGTAATTAACATAGGAATGTTTAAAAAACTAACCAGCAATGGCTCATTAGTGTCGAAAACAGTATGCATTAATAGATGAGTGTTTACAATATGACAGACATCTAACAGGACCAGACGGTCAAATCACATGCAATACCATATATGTAAAGCCTCAAATCAATAAGAAAGAAGAAAAAAAAAAAATGAAAAAGAATATTCAACCGCGTTCAGTAGAGACGTCTGGTTCTCCTCGGGCGTTGTAATTCTGATGAGTCTTGTACTGTTTCCTTCAATGAAGATGACGGGTTTTCACATGATGGCGACCTCCTTCTTCTGACTCTGGTTGCCTGAGCTTCCATCGGTTCAGTTGCGCCATTATCTCTTTTTCTGTAGGTAGGACGGAATTCAGCATACCAGTCTGGTACATCGATCAATGGAATATTCATGGTCTCACAGAATGAATTGAGATCCTCAGGCACCCTCAATATGGCTGTGCGGCCTCGATAAGATGCAGAAAGTCCAAAAGGAAATTTCCATTTGTATATGATGTTCTTATTGCGTAATGCCTCTAGCAAGGGCTTCAGATCCCTCCTGTTTTGCAATGTTATGCCAGAGAGGTCTTGGAAGACTTGAATAGTCGATCCTTTATATGTTAGCTTGTTTTTTTTCCTCATGGCCATAAGGATGTCTTCTTTTAGTTTATAGTCCACCAAGCAACAAATCACGTCTCTAGGGGGGTCTGTTGGTTTACCCCTAGGCCTAAGTGCGCGATGCATGCTCTCCATTTTGATATTTGTCTGCAAAGGTCTATCTAAAATTCCATTAAACAGATTTTCAATGGTGTGCGATAGCTGTTCTGTTTCAACATCTTCTGGTAAACCGCGTACACGCAGGTTGTGGCGCTTGCTTCTATTCTCCAGGTCTTCAGTGTGACGCTGGAGGTCTCTCATTTGTAACATTTGCGAGTCCATTTTAAAAGCCATCTTGCGCAGTATAGCTTCATGGTGCGCACTTGATTTTTCCACATCTACCACCCTATTAGTTATTTCACGAATGTCTATACGTAATTCCGCTATGGCTGCAGACAACGTTTGTTTAATGTCATTTGCCACGGAGCGGAGATCTAATAGACTCGGTTGTTGCAATTCTACAGCATTGCTGTCTCCTGTTGAAACTGACATGGCCGTTCTAGCAGCCTGCGTGTCAGGTATCACTGCTTGTGACGCACCTTGAATTAGAACTGACATGTCTCCTGTCAGATGTCCGCTCTAAGCGGAGAGGTAATCCTCGATCGTGCGGAGAGCAGGAAAGTGAGCCTGAGGAGTTCCGGTAGCACAATACCTCCAAAGTGGGTGATAGGAGCGGTGAAAGTCCCCCGGTATAACAAAAAAATATTGCAGCGGTGGGAGCTCTGGAATCAGGCAGCCATCTCCTAGCGAGGTCAGACCACGCCCCCGGTATTATATTTTTGAGTACAGAAAAAAATACTAAAACGACTTAATAATATCTCAAAAACATGTACTATCGTATCAAGTGTCCATGTTTCAATCAAGCATCCAGTATCCAAATGGAATATGGATAACCGCAAGTGAGGGAACAAAATCGACTGTGTTCAAAGGGAAATAATCCAGTCCCACAAGGATAGCAAGATAGAGGTGCAGAATACAGGGAGTAAAACAGCTGTCCACCACCACCACAATAGATTCTTCCTCGTGTGCCACACACAGGTATAAGGGGGACCCTTATCAGATATGTTTGACCTCAGATGGCAAGGTCATAGGGGCTTTACAGGTATACCTCTGCAGGGTTTAGATGGTAAGCCGAGATGTCCAGACCACTAGACTCCTCCAGATCTCCTCATCTCCATTCCTGGAGTTACCAATGGGGGTCTAGTGATACCGCTCTCTCCAAAATGGGCAAATCTGTGGGCAATGTAAGAGTTAATGGAAATAAAGAGCAGCAATGTGCATTAACTCTTTTAAAAAACTGGATTGTTTATTGTACATCACAAGAAAAACGATACAGCAGACAAAACAAAATAACATTTAAAAAAAGCCGGCAAGACTAGAAAAAATGTACGCCCATGCTTCCGGGGTCAGGTGGGGACGTGGTGATGTCGATACGTAGCACCGACCTGACCAGTTTCGTCACAAACTTGTTGCTTGCAAGTTAAAAATCTGTATTTTTTGCTAAAAAATTACTTAGAACCCTCAAACATTATATATTTTTTAGCAGAGAATCTGGGGCGCTTTAAACATTACGGCCCAGATTCACAGAGCGATTACGCCTGCGCAACAGGAGATGCGCGTGCGTAAGTCGAAATGTGCGCGTGCGTTTCGATGCACGGCATCCCCAGAACGAGATACGCAAAAAATCTACTTTTTTTTGTCCCGCGTTATTTCGTTAGACTGGCGCATCTGTCCGCGCAAAAGTGCGCTAGACAGACCATTGATTTGCTAGTCAAATATGCTAATGAGGGACTTACGGGGATCCACAAAAGAACGTTGGGGCAGTGCAGGCGACGCAGTGTGCGCAACAGCAAAATGTCCTGTCTAAAATTAGAGCATATAAAAGCTGGTCTATAAAGAGAAAAAAAGTCTACTTGTCAGATAAAGCAACACTGTTAGTGAGGAGCTCAGCAGTCACATGTGTTGCACAACAATCTGTATGCCAACATGCCAGGGGCATCGTCGCACATAGCTATACTACTGACTTTAGATGAACAAAGAAGGATGAGGGCACTGAGGAGGGCACTGAGGAGGGCACTAAGGAGGGAACGGGAGATTTTTTTTTTTTGCTTATCTAAACTTTACAATTTAATCTAATCTAATACAATAATCTTATCTGATACAAGCCCCTCACTCTTCACTCTTCGCGGGAGAGTATATACCACACACGCATAGACATCTTTGGCATGAGTGATTCAGAGGTGTCTCGCATCTTCAGATTCACCCCTCATGCCATCATGGAATTAACCACAACCCTGCAGGAGGACATCACCAGCCCAACACATGACACTACCCATGACACCCATGACAGCTACATATACAATCAGAGCCCCATCCCCACAGATTTCGAACAGAACATGTATGGGGACAGCTGGCTGGTTGGTGAGTGACATGGGTGGCAGGCATGACTGTCCCCCCCATGATGCACACATCACAAGGGGCACATGCACTACTAACATCCTCCTGTCTTTTCCCTTCAAGGTGACTCTGCATATGCACTGGGACCCCATCTCATGACCCCATCTCATGCCAGCTCACATATGCATCTTTGCACGTTAAACACACACATTAATCATGGCACAATGAGAATGCATGCATGCACACCACTGTGGTCCCTAGCACACACACCCCACATCCTCATCACATTGGATTGGCACCAGTCCACCATGCAGGACTTGTGAGCTGCAACGCCACACCACGGCTCCAATTATGTCACTGTACATTCATACACCATTCACACAAACCTGGGGATCACTTCTCCACCACAAATGAGGGTGACACCCCTTTTCCGGCAGGAATATCACCCCCACATTCCAAAATCATACACAAACAGAACCAAAAAAATTAAATAAATGACGAGCAAAAATAAAAAATGCCCAGCAAAAATATATTTTAAACAAAATAACAACATAGAAAACACATAAAAGACAAAAATCACTCTGCAAAACAGTGCCCAAATATCTCAAAGACACGTCACAAACAAACAAACGCTAATAAACAAAAGCACCTTGCTGTATAGGAAGGGATACAAAGGGATGTGCTTTTGCAAAGGAAGTGCATTTGTGTCTGTCTATTTATGCTGTCTGCGTAGTTCACTAAGTTGCCCGGGTCCACTTCCAATTTCACTGATTGCGCCGCTCCCGAGTTGTGAGCATGCGCACAGCGGAGCTGACCATGGTCTCCTTCAAGCGCGCATGTGGCCGCGGTGTCCGTCAGGTACACGCGATCGGCGGTGACAGAGCAGGGACGTGGAGCTCTGTGTGTAAACACAGAGCTCCACGTCCTGTCAGGGAGAGGAGACAGATGCCGTTTCCCCTGTACATAGGGACACAGCATCGGTCACCTCCCCCAGTCACCCCCCTCCCCCCACACAGTTAGAACACACCCAGGCAATACATTTAACCCCTTCCTCACCCCCTAGTGTTAATCCCTTCAATGCCAGTCACATTTATACAGTAATTAGTGCATATTTATAGCACTGGTCGTTGTATAAATGTGAATGGCGCCAAAAATGTGTCAAAAGTGTCCGATGTGTCTGCCGTAATGTCGCAGTCCCAATAAAAATCGCAGATCGCCGCCATTACTAGTAAAAAAAAATATTAAAAAAAAAAATCATAATTCTGTCCCCTATTTTGTAGGCCCTATAACTTTTGCGCAAAGCAGTCACTTATTGTGATATTTTTTTTTTTTACAACGAAGGGGGTTTATGTGCCCAGTAAGCAAGTGGTTAAAGCAACGCTATTGGCAGCCGAGTAAACCGGAAGTGACATCACTTCTGTGTTTACAGAGAGAAGACTGGAATGAAGCCGTTTACGGCTTCGTGCCAGTCTTATTCTAGCTGATGGAAGTGCAGGACCGCGGATCAGGTCTCCCGGTGGGACAGGAGGCCCGGTAAGATCGGCGGAAGGTGGCTGTAAGGCTGGAAGAGGGATGTCCTCTCTCGCTCCTCCTGGTATAGCAATGGATTAAGACTGCTTTTACATGGTTGAGGAGGGTAAATATTATAAACATAATCATTCTCCCAAGAATAATCTTCTACTTACAGATGATCCCTGTGCCCTTAACAGGGGGTTTCTTCACCCAACTATCTAGCGTGCTCTCAGGATTTGTTTGGAATTATATGGAAGCCACGCATTGCCATGAAAGTGTTAAGATGCTCCAAACATGTGGGTGGATCCCGGGGGCACAGGGGTTTGTCAGACACTACCTCCCCGTTGATGACCCCTTCACGACCCACTGACCTCATATGACGGCCAGCGGACGGGAAGTGGTTAATAATTTATTCTTTTTTTTGCAGTATTTATCTCACATTTGATATTTTACTTTGATGAATTGACTGTTATTATCTCATGCAATATTTCCCAAACAATTAGTCAGATGACCTTCATATTACATGGGGAATCCTTTAGTGAATTGACCCTAGTGTCCCTGTGTGAACTGTGTGACACAGTACATGCATTTTCCCTTTATAACACAAGCCTAATGACAGTAAATGTAATTGTTTTGCTACTAAAGCAATGAAAGGTCACCTCATCTACAAAAAAAAATGAGAGTGGATATTGTATTCTTCTTAGGTCATTTTAATTAAGCTCTAAACACTAAATATGCCTACAATGACATAGAAACCTAATATTAAATATATTTTAGAGTGTCACAGTGACCCATGGGCATTGGGCAAGCAAAAACTGTGCTAATTAGGAACACATTTTAATTGGAAATAGATATTGTGCAGCTAATTGCTTTAAATACATCCCAACAGATTAGTATTGTATGTTCTAACTATATTCATCTTAAGAAACAGTGGCTATGTGACTCTGTTGCACAGATTTGTAAGAGGAAATAGCCAGTACTGATAATGGCAGGTTTACTGACAGGTGAAAGTATTTTTTTGTATAATCTCTTTTTATTATTAATAGAAAACAAACATAATCTCATATCGAGCAGTCTAATATGTCAAGATCCATAGTTGTAAAAAGACATGTAGAACAGACAAAACACAAGAACAGACAAAACAATATAGTAGGGAACAACAATTGTAGCTCAAAGCAAGTATCGGGTCCCGGTGTAGAAAGCGGGCCCAAAAGCTAGCACTAGACAAGCTGACACTGATCAGACCATCAAATTAATCACAGAGTAGCCTGGCGGCACTGACCCTGGAGGTGAGAGGTGTAAACAGCCTCTATCAACCACCTCCAGTGCACTGCCGATACCAAGGCTAAGGGTTATCAAATGTCACAATTAAGTTACAATGAATAAAACATGTAAACCAGTCTGGCCAGATACATCCCTGCATATTCCAATATTACCATACATGCAAGATGTAAAACAAGATTGCATAACAAATGTATGTAGGTGTAAACCCAGACGCGTTTCGACCATAGAGTGGTCATCTTCAGGGGGATTGTTGACTCTAAGAGACATATAAAATAACTTCAATATTCAAAACATATAATCATACATCACAATACAAGTATGGCAAATTTTGGATCCAATATTTCACAACAGGGCTCGTTCCTGTGCTCAACAACAGAATCTGTTAGGAGTTAAAGGGGAGTTCCACCCACAATTTCACTTTTTAAATATAAATACCCCTGTAATACACAATCTTGATGTATTCTAGTAAAGTTAGTCTGTAAACTAAGGTCCATTTTGTTAGGTTGTTAAAGCATTTAGATAGTTTATAATCTAGAAATAGACCATGGGCATCATGAAGCCAGACTGTATGACTTCCTGGATTTCAGCTTTGCATATCTCACACATCCTTAGTGCTGCACAAGCAATGTAATAGGTTTCAGTCAGGTTTGCAAGGAGTACTGGGAAACATGATGCCTATCCCAGAAACCCTTGCAAATAGCCATGTGACTTAATAGCCTAGGCTAATAAGGAGGAGGAAGTAATGAAGGACTACAAAATAAAGGTATTTACAAGCAACCAAATAAATAAAAATTGTCCATTCGGAACACTATGAGATTAGGGCATGCAGCACAGACAAACATAAAAAAATGGGTGGAACTCCACTTTAATGTTTTGTTTGACCACCACCACTGCCTAAGACCCAATTTTTTTGCCCCTGTTATTACAATTTTTGATCTAATATTTCTCAGCAGGGCCCATTCCTATGCTCAACAAGAGAATCTGTGAGGCTTTAAAGTGTTGTGCCACCACCACTACCACCACTACCTAAGGCCCAATTTTTATGCTCCTGTTGAACAGCGGCGTGTAATTAAAATTTTTGATCTAATATTTCTCAGCAGAGCCCGTTCCAACTACAGTACCAATGAGGCTTTATAGTGTTGTGCCACCACCACCACTGCCTAAGGCCCAATTTTTCTCAGATTATATAGGGCAGGCTGCATAGTATGTACAGGCGGTCCCCTACTTTCAAACATCCCACTTACAAACGACTCCTACTTACAAACAGAGGGAAACAACAGTTAGTGAGAGGAAATCTACCTCCAGGAAGGCAAATTCTCTCCTGTTAGAGTTAATATGGGAAAAAGGTGTCTCCACTGATGCTTTATCACCAATCCTTGATTCCCTGATAACCCCAAATTTTCAAAATCCAATTGTCATTGGGACATAAAGTGAGGTAAAATCTTCTGAACGGGCACAGATAGCAAAACAAATGTTACAGGGCTGATAACCCTTCCCATGCTATCCAAAAAGCTTAAACATTTATTTTTTGGCTGGAGCTACACTTAAAAAATGTACCTGTTCCAAATTACAAACAGATTAAACTTAAGAACAAACCTACAGTCCCTGTCTTGTTTGGATCGACTGTATACTGCTGTTCACGCCTTTTGTTTTTTTAATTTGGTTGCGGGTTTCCCCTTAATATCCATACAAGACCCAAAGGGCCTGGTAATAGGCTGGGGGGGGGGGGGTACCCATGCCATTTTTCTTAATAATTTTAATACATATTGCCGGGACCCGACATTACATTACAGCTGCAAGCAGTTTTAAATGTCTTTTATTCCTTTAGAAATGTCATTTTGTGCAGGGACTGTTCTAAACACGGAAAACATGCACCACTTTACAGGCATACTATACACACCAACCAGGTACGATATTTAAAGGATCATTTCACTTTTATTTTTTCCCTTTAAGCATTATTAAAATCACTGCTCCTGAAAAAACATCTGTTTTAAAAAAATGTTTTTGCATTGATACATGTCCCCTGGGGCAGGACCCGGGTCCCCTAACACTTGCAAATTAGCCTTTAAAATTCGCACTTTTTATTTTTGACGTTCGAGTCTCATAGACTTTAACGGTGTTCGAAAGTTTGCACAAACTTTCTGTCTGTTTGCATGTTCTGCCGCAAACCGAACCGGGGGGTGTTCGGTGTATCCCTAATTGTATACTTTTAACTAACTGGCCAGTGCAGAGTTCTCAGTGCCGAGTCCTCATGGTTATTTCCTGGTACAGCATGAACGCCTACAATGTGGTTGTGTCTCCGCCCCCACAACCTGATAGGACTGGTTAAAGTGGTAGTATAGGTTCAGTTTTTTTTTTAAAACAAACATGTCATACTAGCCTCCACTGTGCAGTTCGTTTTGCACGGAGAGGCCCCGAACGTCCTCTTCTGGGGTCCCACAGCGGCTCTCGCGGCTCCTTTCCGCAAGAGCTAAACCTCTCTAGGAAGCTCTCTCCCAAGGGGGTTACCTTGCGGCTGCGCTCCCGTGTGATACAGTTGGTGGCCATAGCCACCAAGTTTATGACTCGGCCCCCGCCCCTCCCGGTGCACTGCATCATGGGATTTGATTGACAGCAGCGGAAGCCAATGGCTATGCTGCTATCAATCTAATCAATGAAGGGCCGACATGCCGTTTGAAAAGCGACGCAGGATTGCGCCCATGGAAGTTCGGCGCTCAGGTAAGTAAAACGGGGGCTCGGGGGGGCCGGAGAATGCAAGGTGTTTTTTCACCTTAATGCATAGGATGCATTAAGGTGAAAAAACACGAAGGTTTACAACCCATTTAACTATAAATCAAAGCCAGACCTGTCTCACAGCAATCTCCTTTCTGTCCTCATCTGATCAGGACTAAAGTTGCAAGGTATTCCTTACTTCTTGTCGCCCCAATCAGGTTTGGCCTCTCCTGGGTGTAAGTCCTTCATCTACAGCCTCTAAATGAGCTAAATGATTGGAGACCCATTTTGGTGGTCTGGGAGGCATGGTTCAGCCTCTCTTGGGTAGAAGTCCTTCATGTACAGCCTCTGATGTAAATGGTTGGAGCCTCATTCTGGTGGTACAGACCTGTCAAAGAATGCTTTAAATAAGCTTTGGCATAAGTGGCAGCGTTTTCCCTTTGCTTTCTTGCACACGTCTGTGTTGTGGTTTTTCCATTTCCAAGATGGATGCAGCAGTGCAAGTACATATACTCAGGGCATGGATGGCAGGAAGTAATGTGCTCATTTTTTTTCAGGTATGTTTTCCCTTTTTATGGCATTCACCTACTTTGGGCTTTTCTTATCTCCTCCTCAGTGTTACTCTGGGATCACTGTGCTCCTTATGGCATTCATCTGGGCTCTTCCTATCTCCTTCTCAATGTTTGCTCTGGGATCAATTTGTCATGCTGTTTTTCATTTCAGTCTGTTGCTTTGATCTGTTTCCATGGGGAACCCTACAGCCAGACCATCCATTGCTTTAAGGTAGAGGAATTAGGTAAGTAGTGAGGATATTGAGGAAAAAAGAGCCAATATTTACAGCCCTGTAGAGAATTCAAGATGGAGGGAGCCCTTTAAAGGTCAAGACAAGTCACCATCTAAGAGCAGACATCTAGGCAATGTTGATCAAGGTCATCATCTCACCTCTCATTATCATTGCTCGCTCCCCATCTACAAACATCACAGGTTACCAGCCCTAATAGTTGCTGTGTTTGTGGTGGAAAGTCCTTGCCTGGCAAGCTAGCATGTCAAGGAGCAAGCAGAAACAGACAACAAAGGGGATGTCAGGGAACTTGAGACCTTGATTAAAGAATTGGCCAAGGAGTTGATACGCAAAGCCTCTACTCTTCAGTCTGCAGCTGAATTGTATAGCAGTACTTACCAGAGCCAGAAGGTGGTGTCTGAATTGGGAAATTGATGGAGGATAAAGTCATTAAAGGGGCCACAGGATTTGACTTTTGGCTAATAGAGCCTTTTGCAAGGGCAGTTGAGGCATTTGCCTGGGGCAATGGTCTCCATGAATAAGACTTACCAGAGAATATGGGTAACATTTGCAGATCTCAACAAAAGCCTGGAGTAAATTTTCACCAAAACTAGCCAAGGTTCTGTAGTTCTTACAACTAGGACTGGACAGTAGGGATGAGCCGAACACGCTCCGCGTTTGGTTCGCACCAGAACGTTCGAACGGACCGAACATTCACGCAAACATTTAGAACCTCATTGAAGTCTATGGGATTTGAACGTTCAAATTCAAAAGTGCTCATTTTAAAGCCCAATATTCAAGTTATTGTCGGAAAACATCTTTGAGAACCCGGGTCTTGCCCCTGGGAACATGTATCAATGAAAAAAAAAAGTTGTAAAAACTGGAGCAGCGATTTTAATAATGCTTAAAGTGAGAAAAAAAATGCAAAATGCAAAATTTCTTTAAATATCGTACCTGCTGGGTGCAGTAAACACCAAGTACGTCTAGGTGCAAACTATACGACACAAGTGCAGTAAACACCAAGTACGTTTAGGTGCAAACTATACGGCCCAAGTGCAGTAAACACCAAGTACGTTTAGGTGCAAACTATACAGCACAAGTGCAGTAAACACCAAGGGCCAGATTCAGAAAGCCGCGCGCAAAGTTGCGGTGGCGTAACTTTTCTTCTTTGCGTTAAGCCGCCGCAACTTAACACGCAAGTGCTGTATTCACAAAGCACTTGCGTGTTAAGTTGCGGCGGCATAGCGTAAATTGGGTAGCCTAATTCAAAATAAGGCGTAACTCCTATTTAAATAAGGCGCGTCCACGCGCCGAACATACTGTGCATGCGGAACCTCCTGGGAACCTCCAAACCCCAGGAGAGGTAAGATACAATGAAGCAAACGCACGTACCCGTGCAGTGGTGGAACGCACCTTTGGCCTCCTGAAGTCACGTTTCCGATGCCTGGATAAGTCTGAGGGTACCCTGTTGTATTCCCCAAACTTTGTATGCCAGATCATCGGTGCATGTTGCACACGGCACACCTTGGCAGTGAGAAAGGGCCTGGAGATTGACATACGTGATGACCTGACCTCCAAACCAGACAATCCCCCCCTAACCGAGGGTCCCCCGTCTTCTGAGGGAAGAGCAGCCAGGAGACGCCTCGCATTAGGCATCTTTGCAAGTTAAACACACATAAATCATGGCACAATGAGAATGCATGCATGCACACCACTGTGGTCCCTAGCACAGACACATCACATCCTCATCTAATTGGATTGGCACAAGCCCACCATGCAGGACTTGTAAGCAGCAACGCCACGCCACGGCTCCAATTATGTCACTGTACATTAATACACCATTCACACGGACCTGGGGATCACTTCTCCCTGGTCCTGGGGAACCCTTCTCCACCTCAAATGAGGGTGAGACCCCTTTTCCGGCAGGAATGTCACCCACACATTCAAACATCATTCACAAACAGAAAACAAATCATAATCCAAAAAAAAAGCACAAGAAAAAAAAAAAAGCACAGAAAAAAAAAGCACAAAAAAATAAATAAAAAACACAGAAAAGCAAAAAAAAAAATAACGCCGCTGGCGTGACCCACGCCTGGGGCGGCCACAGCCCCGGCTCCTCAGGGGAGACTCATGGGGTGGGGGTAATCAGGGAAAGGAGGAGCATCCCCTGGTCTCTGCCCACCTGGCGGCCTGCCCTCCAAAGCCACGGCAATTCGAGCCAAGCCATCATTTATGGTTGCCGTATTGGTCTGGATAGCCTGGGTGAGGGCCCGCACATCCTGACCAACGCCTGCTGTGGTAGCCTGCTGTTCATTTAGGCAATTGATCAGAGCCAGAGAGGTGCAGTCCATGTCCCCAACTGAATCCTTGATGGAGGACAGGCTCTCCTCCATCCGCCCCAAACTCTGGGTGACCTGACCCAGATGGCGGGTCTGAAGGGCCTGATCCCTTCTGAGATTTGCTGGCAGAACCTCGGCCACCCCCCTGCTCTTGCGGCTCGCGTTCCTGCCTCCAGATGAGGCTTGTGGCCGGGGAGAAGGGGAGCCCCTTGGGGGGAGCCCTGTTGGGGGAGGAGTGGGAGGGGCTACCCCTGATGGAGGCCTGGCTGCTGCCAGCCCTAGGGGAAGACTCCTCCAAAAGTAACGTGAAGTCATTCCCTGACATCACCTCCTCCTCAACCTCCTCCTCCTCAGCCTCAAACTCCTCCTCCTCAACCTCCTCAGAGGACTCCGGCCTTACCTGGGGGTCTTCCTCAGACTCTTGTCCTGGGGATGGTGCGGACAGGCCAGATGGGCCAGCACCCTCCTGCACATCTGTGGATGACACAAAACATTCACAGGTTGGAGGATCCACACACTTGCTACATATTCCCTTCCCCCCACACACATGCTACACACCAGATAGAAAAAAAAAAACGTACCTGTCCTCACGGCCTCCTGAATGGAGTCAAAGCCAGGCAGCCACTCCACTTGCTGCCTGTTGAAGCACTGGGCCACCAAACGCTCCTCCTCAGTCAGCCTAAGAGGGCATGGTGGTCCCCCTCCAGTGCCCCTGCCATGTGCTGCAATCTGGGACAGCTTCCCACGGACCACACGCCGGAGATCATTGATCTTCTTCTGTATCCCCTGGCGGGTCCGGGTCTCACCCCCCAACGAATTTACCTCGTCGGCGATGTCCTGCAAGATCTGCCTCTTCCTGGCCGGGGTGGTGTTGGCACTCTCCGGGCCATGCAGGAATCGACCATATTGGGTAATGGCCCTGATAATAATTTCCTTCTCCCGGAAGGAATCATTTTATTTTCTCTTCCTCTCGCTCATGTTCACACAACACTCTCCAAATCACTCAACAAAAACCACAAAGACACATCAAAAACCAACAAACACTAACAGACAACAGAACAAAAGCACCTTGCTTCAGGAAAGGAAACAAATTGGATGTACTTTTGCAATGGAAGGGCGTTTCTCTCAGTCTATTTAAGCACTGGGCGTATTTCACTAAGTATGCCGGGCCTAGTTCCTATCTCACTGATTGCGTCGTGCCGAGTTCTGAGCATGCGCAGAGAGGTGCTGACCATAGTTTGCGTCATGCACGCATGCGCAGTCCGGCCGTCCCTTCATTTGCATGGGGTCACGGCTCATTTTAATGGAACACGCCCACGTCCTTCCCAATTTGAGTTACGCAGCCTTACGCCTCGGAATTTACGTCGCGCTGGCGCAAATTTGGCCGCAAATAATCTGTGGATACGGCACTTACGTCTCTCAGTGGAGTCGGCGTAACGTAAAAGAAATGCGCAACACCGGTCTATATATGCGCAGATGTACGTGGATCTGGCACACTGTCTCTCTCTCTCTCTCTCTCTCTATAGGACTGATCTTCTCATTAACAACACGGCTACACACTACACGCGGCCGCCTTGCAGGCAGCCTTTTATAGTGTGGGGCGTGTGCTAAAGCCCTGAGCCATAATTGGCCAATTATGGCTCTCCGTTTTTTGCTCGCTGTGATTGGCAAAGCATGCGGGACATACTGCATGCTTGGCCAATCATCAGCACGCAATGCCGCAGTGAATTATGGGCCGTGGCACGTCACTCGAATTTGGCGTGAACGACCCGTTTTGTTCGAATTTCGACCAACGTACGAACAGACGATGTTCGAGTCGAACATACGTTCGACTCGAACAAGAAGCTCATCCCTACTGAACAGTGGCCTAGCTTCAAATATGTTTAAAGTTCAAAATTCAGCCATGTCTGCACCTACATGGGTTTAAGATAGCCTTAAACATTTAGTGATGCACTTCTTAAAGGCTTGCATGCAGTTAAAGGGAAACCATTGTCTCCCAAGTGGGACTTGCCTATAGTCCTCACCTTTATCAAGGATTTTTTCCTATCCTACAGAATTAACTACACTCGGCAACCTAACCCTAAAACATGTCAGAGTAGGGCCTGTAGCGATGACATCATGAGTCAGTGTACAGCAGCAAGTGTTTTGTTTTATCTGAATGCTCTTTTGCTTTCTGAAGCTTGTCAGTATATACAGGTGATATTGTGCAAAAGTTCATTTATTTCACTAATGCATCTTAAAAGGTGAAACTAATATATGAGATGGATTTATTACATGCAAAGCAAGATAGTTCAAGCTGTAAGTTGTCATAATTGTGAGCTGTAGCTCATGAAAACCCCAAATCCTCAGTCTCAGAAAATTTGAATATTACATGCAATCAATAAAACAAGGATTATACATAGAACAATATCGGACCTTAAAAAAGTATATGCATGCATATGTACTCAGTACTTGGTTTGGGCCCCTTTTGCAGCAATTACTGCCTCAATGCGGCGTGGCATGGAAGCGATCAGCCTGTGGCACTGCTGAGATAATATGGAGACCAGGATGCTTGAATAGCGGCCTTCAGCTCTTCTGCATTGTTCAGCCTCATGTCTCTCATCTTTCTCTTGGCAATGCCCCATGGGGTTCAGGTCAGGCAAGTTTGTTGGCCAATCAAGCACAGTAATCCCACGGTCATTGAACCAGGTTTTGGTGCTTTTGGCAGTGTGAGCAGGTCCTGCTGGAAACTGAAGTCAGCATCCCCATAGAGCTTGTCTGTGGAAGGAAGCATGAAGTGCTCCAAAATTACAATACAGATTGCCATTCACGTTTAGTCATTTGTAACCAAAATAGTTACACTGGTTCATAAAGATAAGCACATCTGAAAGATGGAGGTGCCCATAGCACTAGTGGTGGAAATTTGTGTTAATAAGAGCACTGGTGGATGTACAGTATTATTTATTGATGGACTTGTGCACTGACACATGGTATATGGATAGATGTATCATTTACTCTGATTGTTATTAGAACGATACTATAGCGCAACACTATTTATTAAAATTGGAATTGAAGTACCTTACTTTAACTGGAAAAAAATCAAGATTTATTAATACAGACTGTGGCATAGAACTTTCATTTGATGTCCTACTTCACTCTTAATGGTCAACCGATCACCATTAGCCATTATAATTGATCTATCTAGTTATACAAGATTAACCCAAATTTAAATTGTAATTGCAACATGTTGATAACCTGACTGGTGACGAGATCTTTTACCCTCACTAATCATATGCATGACATGTACCATTAGTAATCCAAAGATGTGTGAAGCTGCTTGGCTTTTTAGCAAGAGCCTCTGGCTCCTTGATTAATAGCAGCCGGGGAATCATTTTAGCAATTGGACAGTGAGAACTTTATAGATGTCTAGATGAATGTGGATATCCCCTATAATGAGCAGATAAATAATATTGATGATAATGATCATGATTGCTATTAATAAAGACAATAATACAAGTAAGGCCTCGTACACACGATCAAATCTGTCCGCTGGAAACGGTCCGCTGGACCGTTTCAGCAGACAGATTCGATCGTGTGTACGGCCGAGCCGACGGATTTGGCCACCCGACAGATTTCAAAGCATGCTTTGAAATCTATCGGGTGGGAATCCGCCCGCCCGACATGTCTGCTGGTTAGTACACTTACCAGCAGACATGTCGTCCCGCACCGCCGCCGAATGGATTCGGCGCATGCGCGGAAGTGTTTTACTTCCTGGTGCGGTGACGTGGCGGCGTCAACGTCACCGCCACGTCACCGACACGTCAGCGCGCTCTCTGCTGGCGGGGATTTTGGTTTGCTCGTGTATACACGCGAGCAAACCAAAATCCCAGCAGACAGATTTGTTCAAATCTGTCAGACGGACAGATTTGAACAAATCTATTGCCTCGTGTGTACGAGGCATAACAGTGGTCTTTCTAACTACTACTACTAATAGTAAAAATAGTACCAGTAATAATAGTAACAATTTTTATGCTTTAAAATGTATTCCCACAAAATACAATATGCAGCAATGTCTACTGCTGCCAGACACAGAAGGAAAGAATAATATGAATGAGAATTCTAGTCTCACCCAAAGCTGTATGTTATGCACCTATATGGAAATTAACAAGCAGACTCTATGTCACAATAACATGACCTTTTATTATTTTCAGTTTATAGCTATTGTTGTTGTTCAAAATGTTCACATTAGGATTTTAGGGTTAATCTAATTTATACGTTTAATTACTGTATTACTGTTGTATTACTGTTTTATACTAATACCAGTAAACAGAGATAAATGGTTATTCTAGTATAATTTAATACATTGGTGCTTGAGCTATTTAACTAAAGGTTTCTTTAGTATAGAAGGTAAGGCTAGTCTGACAAAGGAGACCAGAGTACCAACTGCTGTAAAGCCATCTCTCACCTGTTTGTTAAACAAGAATGGAATGCTAATGAGTGCAGCATTTTAAAAGGCCAAGCTGAAGCTCAAGATGTGAACAACTAGTAACAACCAAGGAACCATGTTGAAAAGTAAAGAAGAGTCCAGAGACAGTTCAAGCTGAGTCAGACAGGGATCCGCTCCAGTTCATGATACATGTCGAACCAGAAAACAATAAATAACTCTCAGAACTAGGTGCTTTTATATGCTAGGTTTAAAGAGATCCTAAATAGATTTCATGAACCAATCAGTGATAAGGGTGTATTTAGGGATGTTCATTGTTTAGTGTCTGCATCAACTTTAGCAGATAAAGGAGTTTTTTTTTTTGCAACTCCAAAACATTTCTTCTTAATTAATAAATCTAAAGCAACTGGGAGTACTGATGACAATTTTAGACTGTTATTGACAGCTTTTATTTCAAAGATTCTATTGTTGCTTGGCGGTGGACCTGAGAATTGTTGATTGATGGTATGCACATGTGCCCACACAGTAGTCAACACTAGTAACTGGCTGTGGCTTATGTTACTTTTTTGATTTTTTTAGAATTCCTCAGAACTATGAGGTGTTATGTCAGAAATCGAATGTAATTTTTTGAGGTATCTCAAAATCTTGACATATAAACAAAAACACTCTATTTTCAGTATTTGGTCCCAGAGCACGCCTATATTATACCAATAAATACAAAATCTCAAGCTGTGCCTCCATTTGTTGGGGAGTTCAAACGGTATTCCCATATACCTGACAAAGACCACCTAGGTATAATCACAGCAATTACCACACTCACAAGACCCTCTCAGTACTAAGGAGCTAACTTAATTCTGGACATATAGAAAGATGAGCCAGGTCTGTATCCAAAAGCCATCTGCTTTAACCACTTGCTTAATTGGTGTCCTTTTTTTCCCCACAAATAGAGATTTCTTTTGGTGGTATTTGATCGCCCGTGCGGTTTTTATTTTTTGCGTTATAAACAAAAAAAGAGCGACAATTTAAAAAAATATATATATTTTTTACTTGTTGCTATAATAAATATCCCAATTTAAAAAAAAAATAACTATTATGGCCGATACGTATTCTTCTACGTATTTTCGTAAAAAAAAAATCGCAATAAGCGACTGCTTTGCGCAAAAGTTATAGCGCCTACAAAATAGGGGACAGAATTATGATTTTTTTTTATATATTTTTTTACTAGTAATGGCGGCGATCTGCGATTTTTATTGGGACTGCGACATTACGACATTACGACGGACACATCGGACACTTTTGACACATTTTTGGTGCCATTCACATTTATACAGCGACCAGTGCTATAAATATGCACTAATTACTGTATAAATGTGACTGGTGAAGGGGTTAACACTAGGGGGTGAGGAAGGGGTTAAATGTATATCCTGGGTGTCTTCTAACTGTGTAGTGGGAGGGGGGTGACTGGGGGAGGTGACCGATGCTGTGTCCCTATGTACAAGGTACACAGATCGGTCCCCTCTCTCCCTGACAGGACGTGGAGCTCTGTGTTTACACACAGAGCTCCACATCCCTGCTCTCTCACCGCCGATCGCGTGTACCTGACGAACACCGCGGCCGCCGGGTACACGCTTTGAATCCTCGGCGATGCGACGGCACTGTTTTTCCCCGCTGCGCGCCACCCAGTGGCGGGTGCAGGGAATTACAAAAACATTGACGTCCAAAGACGTGACCCCGGCGCCTCAGGTCCGCGCTGTTGACGTATTTTGTCAATAGCGCGGATCTGTAGTGGTTAATAAAGGGCGGTACTACAAGTTATATAGAAACATTTCCAACCAATCAATAACATAAACGAGTGGGCGTGGTTGGAAAAGGAGTATATGTTCCATATCATTACGTATCATAACATATCAAATGACCAACCCCTTAAATATGGCTGCCATGAGACATTCAAAGCATGACCACCTGCTTCCATGACTCATAGTGATGAGTTTGGTGTTTCTCATTAAACAGAATGTAGATTCAGACAGTACACCGCAGATACAAAAAAGTGTCTATGCAAACAATGTCTATGCATGGTATATTTCTGTGTGCTTTTGCAGAAAACTGTAATAGCACAAAAATATCAGAGTTGAGCTTTAACCATACAGTATTAACAAATACCGTACAAATACAGTATAAACGTATAAATCTCTTAACATGTGGTCACTATGGTTCAGTCATATTTACTCATATTACTACAATGATACATTTATATTATGTTTTAAGAACCCAGATAGCAAGGATAACTTGTCACACATTTGTGGCAGTGTTGAATTGTAAGTCTTGTTAGCTTTCTACATATTTTCTTCAAATTTTTCTTTATTGTTTTCCAAACAAACAAGGTGATATACATATAAAGGGTCATCCATCTGACCGTAAAGTCATTACAACATTCAGAAATATAAACAGTAAAAAAAAAGAAAAAGTGAATACCCACAGAATACAAAATCAAATCATTTAAACAGAGATAAAAGAGAGATGTTCCCCAAGACATATCTTGTCACCTCTCTCTTGGGCTATGGTTCATCCTCCGTACTTCTAATTACCTTAATATCTGTGGGTACCTTCCCCTTGCTACATCAGGCCAGTAGGCCCCTCCTCCCTAGAGGGCGGGGCAGTTGGACCACCCCCTGTAAAATCACCCTTTGCATTATCATCCCAAACCCTCCCCCCCTCGAACAAACCACCCCAAAAAAAAAAAAAAAACAAAAGAGAAAAAAAAAAAAAAAAAAAAAAGGGGAAAGGGGCCCCCCTCCTCCGTCCATCTCCTCTCCTCCGCCAATCCGGATTCCTCTCCTATCAGAGAACTACTCATCTATCAAGACCCTTCCTTCTTCTGAATATTTGAACGTGTTCCATTCAGTCCATGTATCAAGGTACACCTTACGTTTCTGTCTGGAGGTCCATACAAGGTCCTCCATTCTGTTTGTATCCTCTACTCTATTAAGCCACATCTTTACCGTTGGAGGTTGTGTCTGTTTCCACATTCCTGGAATACAGGCACGGGCAGCATTTAGAAGGTGGCAAACCATGGATTTCCTATAACATTTTACAGAGAACTCGGAGTCCTGTAATAAATAATAAGACCATTCATCTGGTAATTTTTCTTTGCTAAATTTCTGTACAATTCCTTGAACCTTTGTCCAGAAGCTTAAAATCTTGGGGCATGACCAGAAAATGTGTAACAACGTTCCCTTTTTCTTTCCACACCTCCAGCATCTATCCGAGATGTCTGGGTAGCACTTTTTTAATACTACCGGAGTACGATACCACTGAGTTAATATCTTATAATTCATCTCCTGTGTCTTCACACAGACCGATGATTCAAATATATTCCGGAGTATTTTATTCTTTTGTTCTTCTGTAAAGGGTCTTCCCAACTCCACCTCCCACCTATTAAAGAAAGGAATTTGGGAGTCCTCCATTGATACGTTTAATAATTCATTAATTCTTGAGAGGGCGTGTCGAAGCACTCCACTCCCACTACAATATCCCTCAAATCGTGTTAGTTTACGCCCATATCTTATAGGGGGTTTCAAAGTGTTTAAGCAATGCCGTATTTGTGTTGCCCTCCATGTATCCAATTGGTAGGGTATCTCACCCGATACCATCTCCTGCGTAGTGTACCATAAGTCTTCCTTAACAAAATGAGATGCCTGTACCAGGCCCTGATCTATTAATCCACTGAAAGGTCCCTTCATCAACCCTGGTATAAACAGGGGGTTCCCCAGAATTGGATAGAGTGGTGAATCTAAAGTAGACAAGGTCCCCTTCACAAATAGCCCGTGGGCAACTTTCAAAGTTGGGCCTATCAGTGGATGTTTCTTGATAGTTATCGGCAGATCTCTGTAACACCATGCTGCTAGATGGAGTATACTGCTACACTGGGCTTGCTCCAAACCTGGCCATATTTTCTCATCGCCGTGTCTACTCCAATCTATCAGGCGGATCAGCGTGGCTGCCTGATAATATCTCTGGATATCTGGGGCCGACACGCCTCCGTCTCGCTTTGATAACGATAGTATGCGCCATTTGATTCTTGGGGATTTGTTAGCCCAAATAAACTTATTAATGAGAGTTTGCGTCTGGTTAAAGAAGGATTTTGGTATAGCAATGGGGAGTGTCTGGAAGAGATACAAAAATTTCGGCAATATACTCATTTTGACGATATTGACTCGCCCAAACCAAGAATGGAACCCCCTCTTCCAACCATCCAGGAGGACCCGTGTTTCCACCAATAGTGGGACAAAATTAAGTTTGAAAACCTGTGTCAGGTCCGCCGGGATGGAGGTACCCAAATATTTAAGTGACCTGTCAGACCATTTAAATCTATGTTTAGCCTTCAGGGTCCGCAGATCCTCTTCCGGGATCGCTACTCCCATTGCTTCTGACTTGTCATAATTTATCCTAAAATTTGATAGACTTCCATATAATTGCAATTCCTGTATCAATTTAGGGAGGGATTCCATCGGGTTCGTCAAAGAATACATCATATCGTCTGCGTAAGCTGAGATCTTATATTCTGCATCTCCAAAAGACACTCCTTTAATATCTGGATTTACTCGAATCCTGTTTAATAGAGGTTCTACAGATAATGCAAACAAAAAAGGGGATAACGGGCATCCCTGTCTTGTCCCGTTAGACAATTTAAAGGGTGGGGACAGTATTCCATTCACTCTAACCTGTGCCGTTGGATGAGTATAGTTACTTGTAATCCATTGTAGCATCTTATTGCCAAACCCCATGTGTCTCAGAACCATAAACATAAATTGCCAATCTATCCGATCAAAAGCTTTCTCGGCATCAGTACCGAGAAAGACACACGGGGTTTGGGAAGTTTCAGCCAGATGGATCAAGTTCAGAGTCTTAATCGTGTTGTCCCTGGCTTCCCGCATCTGGACAAATCCCACCTGGTCTTTGTGTATAAGCCCGGGTATATATTGTTGTATACGTGTTGCTAAGATTTTTGCGAAAAGCTTCAGATCTTCATTAAGTAATGAAATGGGTCTGTAGCTCCCACATTGGGAGGGATCTTTACCTTCCTTTGGTATAACTGCTATTACCGCTTTCAGGGTTTCCGTATGAAAGGAACATGAATCACCCAGGCCATTAAACATTCTGACCATAAAGGGGCCTAGAACAGGAAAAAAAAGTCTATAGTAAGCAATGGTAAATCCGTCTGCTCCCGGTGATTTCCCTCCTTTCCCCTTTTTCACTGCCTCCTGCAGTTCCTCTAAGGTTATAGGTTTTTCCATTTCTTGGCTCATCTCTACTGTTAGGGTCGGGATACCTGAGGTTTCTATATATTTACCCATTTCCTCATATTGTTGTTGGGGACTTGTTTGTAAGTTATATAAAGTACTATAAAAGTCACTAAATCTCTGTGCAATTTCTCTGGGTAACATATGTTCTTCGCCTCCTGACCCCTTGATCATGGGAATATAAGTCTTAGTATGTGGTTCCCTCAGTGAGTTCGCCAATTGCTTCCCACATTTATTACCATATTCATAGTTCTGCCTTTTACCATTTTGTATCGCCCTCCTTGCTCTATGTAAAAGCAGTTCAGTAATTTGTCTACGTGCCATCCCGAGCTCTCTCTCTACTTCTGGATTAGGACCCTGTTTATGCTTCCTTTCTAAGTTTGTAATCTTCGTCATAAGGGTTGATATATGCCGCTCCCTATCCCTTTTAACCCTAGCACCATGCTTCATCAGGACTCCCCTTATGACTGCTTTATGGGCCTCCCATACTACTCCCAAGTTACTTTCTGGGGTGTCATTGGTCTCAAAGTACCATTTTAATTCCCTCTGGACATCTTCCAGTACCACCTCATCCTGTAACAGTCTCTCATTTAGTCTCCAGCCCCCCGATCCAGAAGGACTGGAGTCCCCTATTTTATATTCCAAAAGGATTGGGGCATGATCGGTCCAAGAAATTTCACCTATTCCAACTTCTGTAACTGCATGAAGCTGGCTATGCGGCACAAAATAATAGTCAATACGTGAATATATCTTATGTGGGATAGAGTAAAAGGAATAATCTCGCTCTCCCGGGTGCATCATTCTCCATATATCTATCAGTGTTTCTTGTTGTAGCAACTGTCGGATTCGCTTCCGTATGCCCCCTGCAACTGAGGAGGCACCGGTTGACGTATCCAGAGTAGGGTCCAAAGGGACATTTAAGTCCCCTCCCATAATCAGCTGGCCTTCTTGAAAACCTGTTAGCTTATCCAGGAAGTTCCGTAGGAACTGATCCTGTTGTACATTGGGGGCGTAAAAAGTAGCAAACGTAAATATCGCTCCTCTTATCGTCCCCTTTACCGCTAAATACTGCCCTTCGATGTCTACCAGGGAGTCTCTTAAGGACCATGGCGTGTTAGTAGATATAAGTATTGATACTCCCCCCTTCTTTGCCGCAGGATTCGTCGCATGATATACTGTCGGGAAGTGTCGGTTCTTAAGAAAGGGGAACCCCCCTTTCCTGAAGTGTGTTTCTTGTATCAGAGCTATATTCCTCCCTCTTTTTTTTAAGTCCTGCAGTAAAATACGTCTCTTTTCCGGAATATTTAATCCCTTAACGTTGATTGTAATCACTGAGAGGGCGTCCATTCCTGGGCGCACCTCCGGTCCCTATGAGGGGTCCAAGTACCCGGACCCTGCAATAGGGGAGGAGGAGGGGAGAGAGGGAGAAGAGAGAGGAAAGAGGAAAAAAAAACAAAAAACACAACCCCCCCACCCCGCAAACCCCCCTCCCTAGCCCTTGACCCCTACTCTAAACTGGAACCCTAAGAAAGAGAAGAGAGGAACTGGATTGTCCTCCTCCTCTTCTAGGGTATCCCAAAGCAAAAGCTTTGGTCACTCAGAAACCCAACCCCCTGAGTGATGGCCTAATCGGGGTTATTGACCCACGCCTCCCCCGGTGAGGGGGCTCCCGCCGCCTCCACTCGCTCCTTCTATCCACATATATAAAGCATAAACTCGCTCTGGACTAAATTGCCTATCAGGGGTAAGACTTCCTCTAATATATCATACCGGGTGAACACATCCAACCACAGGTCTCTTGACAGATATCCCCTAATTCATATCTTATCTTGGAACCACTTGGGCCCTCTTGGGGGCTCATCCTTTCGAGTGATTATCCTGTGGTTATACCATGGTACCTGGCCGCCGCGCTACACCACCCCCCCTCCCCTTCCCCCTACGACACCAACCCTTAAGGGGATGGGTCTAACCCCCCCCAACCCAAACTCCCCCCTTGCCCTCCCCAACCTTTGCCATGCCCATGTGAACCCCATTAACCCCAATGACCATTGCAGGAGACTGCAGTGGATTAAAAGCACATACAGAAAAAAAAAAAAAAAAAAAAAGGTATACTTCAAAAAATCGCTCCCAGTGTCAGTGTAGGTTGAGCACTCTAGGGTGCACAATGTGTCGTTCCCTACCCCATTTCCCCCCCATCCCCCCAGAAGCCGAGAACTCCCATAGATGATGGGTGAACCCATACATACCCCCCTCCCTAGCCCCCCCCCAAATCTGCAATATCAAACCCCCCCTCTCCCCCTATATACACAGTGAGAGAAAAACAATAAGCAGGCTGCTGCCTGTAAATCTAATAGTGAGTCCTCTTATCCCTCCTTCCCAAGCAAACCTACCTTACCCTTCCCTGCCCTTCCCTCCCCTGCCATCCCGCCCCCCCCGTAGCACTGCCCCAGGCACCAGATAGGTCCCCCTATTTGGACCTTGTTGCCCGGTTCCCTGCGACCCCTACATGGGGGGCGCAGGGAAAGGGCGAAACAGGTATCCAAACCACCACCATATATATAGCGTGCTAAGATATCCTAAGGTCCCCAGTATAATCCGAGATAAAAATAAAAATGTTTAGGAGCAAAAAAAAAAAAAAATAAATAAATAAATATATCCATTGCTCCAATTCAAACCGGGCTCCATTTAACCCTTTAGACCTTTAAACACAAACAGGAAACGGAAAAAAAAAAAAAAAAAAAAAAAAACAAATCAGACATTCTTAAGGTCTATAGATCTCGGATTTAACTGTAACCAGTTCGGGACTGGAAATGGTTCCGTTTCCAAAAATAAAAACAAATCAGGGAGGTCCGCTCTAGAGCGGAGCCAAAATGAGAGTGAGGCTTTCTTAATAAGGACGGAGATGGGGAACCTCCATCTATATGTCCCTCCCCATGCCCTTACACGATCTAATATAGGGCGAAGTAGGGCTCTACGTTGAAGGGTAGCCCCAGATAAGTCCGGTAAAATCTTAAGCTGTGCCCCCTCGAATTCTATTGAGCCGGCCTGCCATGCTTTCCGTAAAATTGCCTCCCTATGTGAAAAATAATGTAATCGACATATCACATCCCGCGGACGACCCTTGTCTTTCAGTTTTGGGCCCAAGGCTCTATGGATTCTGTCCATCTCAAAATTTGATGAACTCGTGTCTTGCATAAGACTTTGAAAAATTTTTTGAGCCACGGCCTGAAGATCTTCCTGTCCTTCCATTTCGGGGACCCCGCGTATGCGTATATTATTACGGCGTTCCCTGTCCTGGAGATCTTCTATCTGTAACTGCAGGGACACCGCGACATCTATCTGGTTGTGATTCTCCTTCTCGATCGCCTCAACACGTTGCTCTAGGGTCTTTAACCCAGCCTCCCCCTCTCCCACGCGGACCTCCAGACCCTGTAGTTCAGTTCTAACAATCTCCAGGTCCCTGGAGTGTGCTTCCTCCACTTTTGAAATTAGTTCAGTTATGTCAGCCCTTGTAGGGAGTGCTTGAATTAGGACTTTCAGAGTCTCCATTTCATTTTTGAAGTCTTCCCGGATAGGGGGGGGGGTGGCGGATCCTGCCAACATATTATACATACGTGAGCTCTGTGGTGTGGTCTGCAGGGTCTCTACATCTGCTCTCACTGCCATAGGGGGTTGAGATACTATCTCCAAGGAGCCGCTAGTGTCACCGCTAGTGTCACCCCCTTCTGTCTCCAACTCAGCCCTCAGTGACCCGCTCTTGCGACCAGTGGGTCGTACCGTGCCTTGTGGGATAGAGAAGTACCGGGAGATCTCCAATTGCTCAGTAAGTCTGGGTACAGGTATCTTTATTGTCTGTGATGCTTGTGTTCCTGCTGCCTTACGTGAGGTGCGACTCTCCCGCTGTCTCAGAGATCGCATCCCTCACGTACCCTGTATGCCACTGTGTGCCTGGTTCAGTTTAAACAGTTCAGACAGTCAAGTCTCAATCCCCTTGGAGTTTAAGATAGTCCAATGAGTCTAACAATTTCCACAGAGAGTCCACAGAGAGTCCTGTATCCTATATCTCTATCCACTCCCAGAAAAACAGTTATAATCATATTCACTGACCCCCTTTAGACGTCTTTTTTTTTTCCCTGTTATCTTACAGCTGATCGACAACAAAAGGAAAAACGGCAGGGAGAAATAAAGAGGCTGATAGCAGCTGTCAGTGTTCCTCTCTAGCCTCCTCTGATAACAGACACCCCCCCTCCCTTCCACTATCCAACAGAGTACCTTTAGGTGTTATCTTCTGGCGGTTGGCTTCTGATTCCTAGGTTGCCTTTCAGGAATCCTCCGGGAGGGGGGAGAACGAGGGGCAAGGAGTGAGGCGTGGAGAGGAGAAAATAGGAGTAGATAGCACGCCGCCAGATCTGCCAGCAGCAATTCTCAGCTCCTGTTCCAGCCGCAGCCGCCGCCCGCAGTATCGTGTCCCTGGGTCTCTGGGTCTATGTGTCTCTGCGGCAGCTGTTCCGGGTCACAGGTCACGGGTCACGGCTTCCAGCCCCACGTCCATCCAAAGTTTTAGAGCGGCATTCCGGCGTTCCAGCAGTAAGTATGTCTCTCCCAGCGGGGGAGAGCCAGGACAGAGAAGATAGAGAAGACCAGGGGGGAGCCGCAGATGCCGTGGATGTCGGCCGAAGACCAACAGGCAGCCGGCGATCAGAGCGGGCATCAGCTAGCACATAGCGGAGCTCGCGGAGGTACGGCAGGAGCACGCCAGTTCACTTCCTCACCCAGCCATGCGTGGTCACGCCCCCCGAGCTCGGCTTTCTACATATTTTCACTGGCAAGTTGTACACTTGCAGAGCACTTGATGCACAAGTTCTAGATGGCACTTTTCCAATTTGTAGCAAATTTGCATGCCAAGTCTCTAGCAAGAGCAAAGTTGCAGTGATGAGTCTACAGCAAGAGCTCTGCAAGTCACTGACCCCTGTGGTGGGATGACTGTTGCACAACATAACTGAACCAGAACTTGCAACAGACTTGCAGAATGTTTGCAAAGAAAGCTGATCTCGAGTTACGCAATGAGCACTTGCTGCAATTGTGCAACAAACTTGTGAAGCCTGGCAAGTCTAGCAAAAGCTTAGCAAGTGATTTTAAACTTGCAGCTCAATTGCTTGCGATCTGGGAACTATCCACCCACTAATATGTTGATGCTCTAAAAATAATAATGATACTGATAATTTATTTTTAAAGAAAGTGCTTTCACTCTGAGTGTTTATAAAAAGGAACATTCAGCTAAGATTTTTGATCTTCTTCAAAGCAAATCAGCCAGTCATTTTATCAGCATAATAATAAATAACCTAAAGTGCAACAGATTTATAACTGGAATACATTACAGTGCTCTGGGATATATTCCAGAAGGGAAAAATAAATCTACCAAAAAGTAGTCTATGTAATCATAAAAAGTACAGTCTACACAAGCTTTTCAAGGCTATGAAGAAGCCCATGGAAATAAGGAAGCATGCCTTATAAAACAATTCAACAGATATGAACTTGTTATTTTTTGTAATTTTACCGTCTGTGAGAAATGCAGTATGGTTTATATAACTGTACATTATGATGATCCATTTTTAAAATGATCATGAAGCCCCATGGCTCTATAACCCCTATCTTAAAGGCACATATTACAATAATAACTATGTGACATTTTACAGTAACAACTATTTCTAAAAGTAGCTGAAGCAGATATGCATTTTTCCTAAATAAATTTCACTTGTCTGAATTTCTAAATTTCACTTGTCTGGATAGATCACGCAGCCAGGGAGTTCTGGGTTCAAAATTTGGTGTTGCCAACTGTCTGCTATTAGTCCAATGACACTTAAATGTATGAAAATCATGTAGTCCTATATTCCCATCGTCTTCAGTGCGCAACCAACAAATAATGCAGATCACTGACTATACATTTTATGCAGCACCCCACACTAGAACACCAATATTTAATTAGGAATTGTCCCTTTTATTTAAATTATAGGTTGTTGACCCATTAGACCCCTTGTCATATTTTTAAGTACAAATATAGTGGTCTAGCTGTAATATGATTTGCTCTATCTATCTATCTATCTATCTAAATACAGTTAGGTCTATATATATTTGGACCCAGGCACAATTTTAGTTTTTTCAGGTATTTACCAAAACCTATTGAAGTTATAGTTACAGTATATAATGGATATGGGCTGAAATTGCACACTCTCAGGTTTAACTTTGAGATTATGTACATCCAAATTGGAGGACGGTTTTATGAATTACAAAGCTTAAGAATAGCCATCCCCCATTGTTTATTCATCAATTAAGCAGTTACAAGGTCTGGAGGTGATTCTAAGTGTGGGATTTGCATTTGGAATCTTTTGCTGTGAACCTACATCATGCATTTAAGTGAGTTTCCATGATAGTGAAGCAGGCCATTGTAAGGCTTCAAAAAGGAAACAAATCCATCAGAGAGATAACAGCAACATTAGGAGTGGTCAAATCAACAGTTTGGTACATTTTGAGTAAAAAAGAAGGCACTGATGAGCTCAGCAACATAAAAAAGGCCTGGAAGTTCACGGGAGACAACAGTGGTGGATGATTGCAGGATCCTCTTTATGGTAAAAAAAAAACATTCACAACATCCAGACATGTGAAGGACACTCTCCAGGAGGTGGGCATATCATTGTCAAAGTCTCCAATCTGGAGTGAGAGAGTGACACTCACCAGACAGGGCAATTATAGAAAGTTTGTGAGGATGCGGAAACCTTGGTTAGACGAAACAGGATGTCCTATATAAGAAGATGGTAGTCGGCCCTCAAATTTAGTACATATCTTAACACATTATTAGACATCCCTTTCTAGGTAAGAGCTAATTACCAAAGTACACCAACTTCAAAAATTGGTTTATGGTGAGTGGGAAGGGAGGGGGTGTGTGGGTAAGGGGTAGAGGGGTGGGTAAAGGCGTGGGAGGAAACGAGGCAAGACAATTTGGAACTGAGAGGTTTTTCACTCATCGTTATAAAGAAATAGAAAGGGGAAGGAAAGAATAGGGGGGGGGGGGAGTATGGTTGTATATTTAATATGTCAAGTTATGCACATTGGTGTACTGCTTTTTTTTACCTCTTGATATGCAAACAACAATAAAAAGCTATGATATAAAAAAAATCTACACTCTAGAGAAGACTCCATGAGAGCAAATAAAGAGGGTTAATCACAAGGTGCAGACCATTCATAAGCATGAAGAATAGAAAAGCCAAAAAACATCTAAAAAAGCCAGACGGGAAGAAAAGTGTGGAGAAAGCTTGGAACAGCTCATGATCCAAAACACACAACGTCATCTGTAAAATTATTGATGATGTGACAGAAGACGGAAGCAACAAGATGAATTTTGCGTTTTGTGTTTAGACATATACTGTCAGCTGAGACTCAGCAAAATGCAGCAATGCAGCATGGGTGTTTTTTCTTCTACTTCAGTGATTTACATTTTTATGTTGGACTAATTTTTATATGATCATTCTTTCACATGATTATAATCTCTGAATATAAAAGTCAGGGGGGACAATAGAAAGTGTATCCAATACATTTTGGGTTACAAAATGCCCATCTCATTAGTGCTTGATTGAAAACATTTGGATGGACTAGAAGGCCTGTGTTTGTAATCAAACTGGAAGAAATATCATTCAAGGTCCAGCTCACTTCTAGTCTATTGACAATGTTTTCAATCAAGCCCTGATGAAGGGAACATTTTTGTACCTCTGAAATATGCTAATTAACTTTTTGGTTGTTCATCAAATATCCGGACCTCTTAGCAGTGGTGTGACACCTCATTTTGCATTTTTGAGATTTGGAGATGTCGTGTTGTTCATGTTGTTTAACTTAAAATGTATGTAAGCCCCAACAATGAAGTTCCACCCTTTTGAGCTTTTAAATATACCATTTAAAAGGGTTGTAAAAGTAAAAGTTTTTTCACCTTAATGCATTTTATGCATTAAGGTGAAAAAACTTCTGACTATACCGCCCCCCGGCCCCCCGTTATACTTACCTGACCCCTCGAAAGTCCCGCGCTCGGCCCCGACATCCTCTTTGCCGTTCAGCCTGGCTGTTGATTGGCTAGAGCGGATGGATTGAAAGCAGCGCAGCCATTAGCTGGCATGGCTGTCAATTAGATCCAATGACACGGCATGCTGAGGGGCAGGGCCGAGTGATACAGCTAGCTATGGCCGCTCATTGTATCACGGGAGCGCACCAGCAAGGACTCCCCACACATTGCGAGGGAGCTTGCATGACTGTGTGGAGATCTTGTGGGGAGGACCAGAGACAGCCGCCGAGGGACCCCAGAAGACGAGGATCGGGGCCACTCTTTTTTTTTTATTTACAACCCCTTTAAAAGTGGTATTAAATCTCATAAGTGTAAAAAATATACCTATTTATCTTGACAGAAATCCTGTGTCCTGTGCGCTCTGCAGTGTTATCTCAAAACAGTCTTATCAATCCTGCCCAGTTCAACTCTGTGACCAACTGCACCCGTGTCACCCTAGGGCAGTGATGTTGGGACTAATGAACACCTTCTCCCATGTTATGGAGATGAAGAGAAGGTGAGGTGTTCTGTAGTAGGATCGATTTATTAAACTGGAGAGTGCAAAATCTGGTGCAGCTGTGCATGGTTGACAAAAATAACCTGAAAAAAAGTATATAAAAAACAAAGAAATACAATGATGTAATATAAAGTGAATATTGAATCATTGAAAAGTTCATAAATGAAAAAACTCCCAAGGAGAGAAGTGAAAGTTCACATAGCTCCAGTGTTCTGAAATACAATGGATGGAATCCAGTACGTGAAGGGACCCGCCACCAGGGGGAGAAATGAAGGCTTACCAACTAGCCAGTGACCGCCCTTCTCAGGGGAGTCAGAACAGGCTTAGCAGAGTGATGATCTTCACTGGCACATTAAGGAAACCTCCCAAAAATGAACGTTCGCAGATGGGACTTCCGCAGTTCCCAGCTGGGTGACTGGAATGCAGTCCACAAACAGGTTCTGGGTTAGAGGCAAGTAAACATCCGGTAGTGAGAGATTAATTAAACCCAATGAAAAAAAAAAAAAACTTCCTATAGTGTAGACGTACTATGGTTGTTTATTTAAAAAAAAAATGTATACAAAACAATAAAAATTAGCCATCAGGACTACGGGAAGTTTCCCGGTGGGCCGATGGCTCAGTGGGCCGGTTTCAGTGACAGGATCCTGGGTCCCAGGCACATTCATTTTGGGACAATACAGTGTCCCAAAATAGCCCCCTGTGCCGATCTGATGCCCCCTAAAAAGGACACTATTGCCGCTTTCCTGACTGTCACTTGTTCTGGCCGGGCAGGCTGGTCGAGACCCGCTTTACCTTGCAGTTCCACAGCTGCTGGCTCACTGCCCAACTGGTTGCTTGCCGCCTGCTGCTTTGCGTATAGCAACCAGTGATGTCACCAGAGAGATGCCCCAAATTCAGAGCGGAGGAGGATTTAACTTCCTCCTTCGCGTGTGCCTAATACTTGGCTCCACCCCCTGCTCTGAGCTGAAGCCAAAACTAGTGGCGCCTGGAGGATATGTGTGGGACACAGTGCACAGAGAGCTGCCATGCCAACCTCCATTTCTTGGTTCTCATCTGACAGGTATAATGTGATCTGTGACTGTGTGCGCCCGCTGCTGCAGCTACACTTTCTTCCCCCACAGCCTCTCCACCATGAATAGTTCCAGCACTGCTGGAAAACTCTTTCTTTGAGTGGGAGATCTGATGGTAAAGGGGAGCTCTTTTTGTCAGTGGGAGATCTGATGGTAAAGGGGAGCTCTTTCTGTGAGTGGGAGATCTGATGGTAAAGAGGAGCTCTTTCTGCCAGTGGGGGGTCTGATGGTAAAGGGGGGCTCTATCTGTGTGCATAGGACAGTTGCAGTCAGGGACGTATCCAGTTGCCTTGGAGTGGGGGGCGGTAAAATGCACCTTGCCTCAGTACACAAAAATCCTTGCACCGGCCCTGTCCCCAGGCACATGGATCAGGAAGCTGTGTGTGAGTGGCCAGAGCTAGCTGTGTGTGAGCGGCCAGAGCCAGCTGTGCTGGAGTGGTCAGTGTCAGTTTATTGGGGGGGCATCGTCGTCAGCTAGTTGACGCACACTGTTGAATTCTGGGAGTTGTAGTCCATGCGCTCAAGCTTCCGGGGTTGGGGAGGCATCACTGAGTTGAAAGACCCTGAAACCCCCCAGGGCCAGCTGACCCCAAATCCCATCTATCTACCCCCCATTTACCCTGCCCCAGTGCCCACCCAGTACCTCAAAAAAGGCCTTAACACTGTGGGTCCTGCAGGGAGCTGGCCTGTAGGTCCTGCTGCAAGCTGGCCATGGCCTGTGACCACAGGTCCACGGCCAGCTCCCAGCAGGACCCACTGGCCGCTTTGCAGGGCCTATCCCGGGCGGGAGCACTGCAAGCAATTGCGTATAGTTTATACTGTTTTTGTGCATGTCTGCAAAATTTAAGTGGTCCAGTTTGGAAGAAGTCCAGGGCCAAATTTTTGTCCCAGTCCAGCCCTGCTTCCTCATTAAAGGGGTTGTAAAGGTAAAAGTTTTTTTTACCTTAATGCATCCTATGCATTAAGGTAAAAAAACATCTGACAGCACCGCCCCCCCCGAGCCCCCGTTTTACTTACCTGACCGTTCGGAATTCCCGGGCGTGTCCATGTCATCCTGTTCGGTTCCCAGCCTGGCCGTTCATTGGCTAGGCCGGGCAGATTGATAGCAGCGCAGCCATTGGCTGGCGCTGCTGTCAATCACTGCGGATGACGCGGCGCGCCGGGGGGCAGGGATGAGTGATACAGTCGGCGGCTATGGCCGCCGCTGTATCACGGGAGCGCGCTCGCAAACGCATTCCACCATGCAAACTCGCTCGCATTAAGATAGAAAGTTTTGCGAGGAGGAGCCGAGACACCAGCCGAGGGACCCCAGAAGACATGGATCAGGGACACTTTGTGCAAAACGAGCTGCACAGTGGAGGTAAGTATAACATGTTTGTTATTTAAAAAAATAAATAAATCCTGACTTTAGTGTTCCTTTAACACTAGGAGGTCTATAACAAACTCCAATGATTACTTTTTTTGTTTTTTGTAACTTAGCTTTATTAGAGTATTACACATTTTACATGTAAATGAGTCCTAAGACAACGTTGATGCAATACAAAGGAGGGATAACAAAAACAAGAGCATGTACTTTGTGGTAGATTTAAAGATCTGTAAATTGCATTCTGGGAGATCATTCCAATTGGGGGAATACGGAAAGAGACTTTTGGGTTGGGTAGTAGGTAGCTTTAAGCAATGGGCAACAAAAGCTGAGAAGGACATGCGTTGGTAAGGAAGCAAGCCAATAGTTACTTTTGTATTATGCACACCCATGTGCAGTTCCATCAGTAATGACTCAGCCTCATCACACTCCCCATCAACTAGGTCCTCTTTAAGGCCGGGTACACACAAGGAGACATGTCCGCTGAAACTGGTCCGCAGACCAGTTTACGCGGACATGTCCGATCGTGTGTACGGCCTAGCGGACAGGTTTCCAGCGGACAAAAGTTTCTAAGCATGCTTAGAAACTTGTCCGCTGGAAACCTGTCCGTCGGACATGTCAGCTGGTTAGTACGCCTAACCAGCGGACCGAAATCTCACGCATGCGTCGAATTGATTCGACGCATGCGTGGAAGCATTGTACTTCCTTGTTTTCGCACGTCGCTGTGTCACCGCCACGTCACGTCACCGCGTTCTCTGTCCGCGGGGATTTTGGTCTGATGGTGTGTACACACATCAGACCAAAATATCCCAGGAGACATGTCCGATGAAAACGGTCCACGGACCGATTTCATCAAACATGTCTCCTCGTGTGTACAGGGCCTAACACTCCCTTTGAGATCATAGCTCACATAGAGACAGACACCATCACCCCTCTGTTTTACCCTGTTTTTCTGAAAGAGAGCATAGCCAGGAATATAAATAGCCCAGTCATGTGAAGAATATTCAGCAATATCATTTAAATCATAGTTCTCCTTGTGCACCAGAGCTTCCAAATTACCTATTTTTCTTGGCAGACTTCTGGCATTGGTAAAAAAAACAATCAAATTCATTGCCACATTTTGCACACATATTTTGCTTATTTTTTATTTTTGCACAAATAGTGCCAATTCCCGGTTGGAACATTAACTGGGAAACATTAAGTGAGTATTGTCACCTTAGGAATGACATAACCACCAGATAAAAATAAAGGGAAAAGGTCTGAAAAAAAAAGAAAAATGCAGTTATCATATCTACGTAACATTTCGTTCTATAGTTTACATGCATTTTAAGTGTGGGGGGGGAAACAAATAAAACATGCGGCTGTCTCGGCTCCTCCTCGCAAAAGCTTTCCACCTTCATGCGAGCTCCCTCACATGGTGGAAAGCTCTTGCGAGCGCGCTCCCATGATACAGCGGCGGCCATAGCTGCCAACTTTATCACTCGGCCCCGCCCCCCTGGCGCGCTGCGTCATTAGATGTGATTGATAGCAGTGCCAGCCAATGGCTGGGCTGCAATCAATCCATCCAACCTAGCCAATCAACGGCTAGGCTGGGAACCCAACAGGATAACGGGGACGCGCGCGGGACTTTCGAGGGGTGAGGTGAGTGCATTAAGGTGAAAAAACGATTACCTTTACAACCCCTTTAATAGGAACCAAATATTGTGTAATACTGAATTTTTAAAGAACTTTGTGGGATCTGCAATAAATAAACAAACAAAATGTTTTGTGCTGTCAGACCTTTCTTGTTGCACTCAGATAATTGTGAATATAATGTTATATTGTAAACCCACAAGTAGTAGTCTATTAAAATATATACCAGCCTATTGTCATAGAAGAGGATGCTTCAAAGAGAGAAAATGTGCAATAAAAACAATGAAACCACAGCTAACTATGCATTGTCAATAGTATAACAATAGTATACAAATTTCAAAGAAAATGTTTGTCAATGGCTCCTTGAAGACATTATTGTTCTAATGCAAAAGATTAGTCAGAATAAATACAAATCAATAAGACTCACTGGAATACTATGAGAACTGACAGTTCTGCATTGTGACTATAATGACACTTCATATGCCTCTTCTTTACAGAATTGTCATAGCTGTTTCTCCAGAGACCCTTTTCAAGAGACTTTATGTACATGAACAACATAAAATGAACTTCTAAAAAAAAAAAAAGGGAAGTGAGGAGAAATCTAAAACCTTGACAGAGGTTGTGGTCCATCGCCACTCTAGCAAAGAATTAAATAAACTTGGCTAGAGTCTCACTTAGATTTCTGCTATCAAGCTTGAATAGTGGACATGACCATTCAGTTTAATAAATTAACCACTTGTGTCAGCCTTTTCATGGGGATATTGCAGATGATATTACGATATGCTGTGTACTGGTAACACACAACCAACTTTACTTCCAGTAGTTAACACAGGAGCCACAATTTAAAACAATAAAATACCCCCAACAGATTTTAACTACTTAACCACTTCAGTCCTGGACTATTTGGCTGACCAAAGACCAGAGCACTTTTCGGCACTGCATCACTTTAACTGACGATTGCGCGGTCGTGCAACGTGGCTCCCAAACAAAATTGATGTCCTTTTTTCCCCACAAATAGAGCTTTCTTTTGGTGGTATTTAATACCTCTGCAGTCTTTATTTGTTGCGCTATAAACACAAATAGAGCGGAATTTTTTTTTTAAAAAAAAGCAATATTTAATATATAAAAAACATTTTTCCTCATTTTAGGCCGATACGTATCCTTCTACATATTTTTGGTAATAAAAATCGCAAAAAGTGTTATTTGATTAGTTTGCGCAAAAGTTATAGCCTCTACAAAATAAAGCATAGTTTTATGCAATTTTTTTTTACTAGTAATGGTGGCGATCAGGGAATTTTATCGTGACTTGGACATTATGGTGTACACCTCGGACACTTTTGGTGCTATTTTGGGACCATTCACATTTATACAGCGTTCAGTGCTATAAAAGTACACTGATTACTTTGTAAATGTGACTGGCAGAAAGGGGGGTTAACCTGTAGGGGGTGCTGAAGGGGTTAAGTGTGACCTAGGGATGTGTTCTAACTGTGTGGGGGTGGGGCTACATGTGACATGACACTGATCACCATTCCCGATCACAGGGGGCTTTGATTCCAGCACTCGTGCACTCAACTTCTTCGGTCGACCATGGCGAGGCCTGTTCCCGCTGTCAAACATAAGGTAAGTGGGACTGATGGGAAACTATTGCCTGTGAATCCCTATAAGGCTGTGCCTCCCAGGTACAAAACATCCCCCCGCTGACAGGTGCAGCGGCGGGAAAGAAGCACATTGTCCTCAGTGCTCCTTCCAATTTGGTGCATGCCTTAGGTTCATGTACCTATACAATGTTACAACTGTTACACTACTCTGTCAGCCGCACCAACATTTGTTGTGTGGAGGCATATTGGATTTTTTAAGGGGTGTCTTAGACACAGTTTATGAATTCCCCTGATTATGTTCTAAGGGCACATGCTGGAATGATCAATGTGCTTCATGAGCTGATCAATGTGTCTGCAATTACTAGGTGAGTTTTCTTTCCAAATGTGTGTCTAATCATCTTTGTTATTATAGAGATTTATGGAAGCAGGAAGTCACTTGCAGCTGAAATATCCATGCTTAATTTTTCTTTAAAAAAATGTAGGCTGAAGAAGAAAATTTCAAACAACAGTAAGAATAAAAGAAAGTAATGAGATGCATTTTGCTTATATAATCAAACGAGTACCTCTTATGAATTGAGGACATTGTGAGTCCCGGCTTTACTTCTACTTCAGATATCTTTTTGTGCTAAGATAAAAAAGCAAATGCTGCAGAGTACAAGCACCGCAAGTGAAGTGTTGGCATGAAGTGCAATCTTGAAGCCTCTGCAATTAAAGTGATCTTTTTGTTTAAAGGCCTCTCTGGAAATTGAAGTGCAAGTTCATGATTGTGCCCTAAAGTTTGTCCTTGCCATTCTGGGTCATGGCACATTTCAAAGTGGCCAGAACTGAGCATTTTCTTTTGCTAAAATGTTGTGCTAGCAAATGTGGCAGCTGAAAATTTACAGAAATCTATGGACCGGATTCACGTAGCACGTACGCCGACGAATCTCGAAATACGCCGTCGTACGTACAAATGTGCGGCGTCGTATCTTTGTGCCGATTCCCAAAGCTAGATACGTTGAAAAATAAGGCTTTAGCCGCCGACGTAAAACTTGCCTACGCCGGCGTATCGTGGGTGCAGAATTACGCTGGACGCATCTGGTGTTCCCATTTTAAATATGCAAATTAGTAAGATATGCCGATTCACGAACGTACTTGCGCCCGGTGCATGTTTTAAGCGATTTGCGTAAGGGTTACGTCCGACGTAATGTTATTCCTCATATAGGAGGCGCAACCCATGCAAAGGTATGGACCAGGAAACAAACGCCATTGATTTTTACGCTGTTTACGTAGTATGTAACTAGGGCTGTGCATAGGTTACGTTCACGTCATAGGCAGTGTTTCGACGTATCTTAGGCAGTTATTTTGACGTGACTGTGAGCATGCGCACTGGGATGCGTCCAAGATACGACGCATGTGCCGTTCGTTTTTAGTACTTGTTTGAAGCTCAGCCTATCATTTGCATGGGGTCACGCTTCATTTAAATGTTACACGCCCACTTCCAGCCCACTTCCACCTACTTTGACTTATGTCGGCGACGAATATATGCTACGTCGGCGCAACGTTGGGAGCATTTGCTTTGTGAATTTCATGCTTGCCTCTCAACGTTGCACCGGCGCAGCGTAAAGAAGATACGCTACGCCCACATAAAGATGCGCCGAGGTACGTGAATCTACCCATATGTTTTTATATACATCCCAGGAACGGCATTGCTGTTCTACCAGGACCAGGACATGAACTTCTAGTACGATCCATTATATATTTATTTTTTATCTGTAAGGCTATTTTTATAAAGCTGCAAATACAACATTTTACCACATTTGCAAGAGAAGTATTCAATGTCTTTAAAAAAAACACATTCACAGTGAATTATTACCTGCACATTTACCGGATCTAGCAACATTTGCCTGCAGCTGTTCTTTAATGGTAGGTGGCTCTTACTGTTCTATTTGCCTTATGTATAGCACATTGAATGTCAAATTCACTGCGTATTCACCAATCTGTGACAGCACTAATTGGTCCAATGCAGTCACATGTCATGAGTCTTATGCAGATTTTTTTTTTCTTTAGGCTCCTGGATCTAAAAAGAAGAGCACGTGGGTTAAAAAAAAAAGGTAATTATATTTTAGGGAGATGTGGTAGATTCAAGGGCCCCTGGAAGACGTAACTCTATTATGAAACAATGTAGGGCGGAGCAGCATGCTGTCGTCACCACCCACAATACTCGTGCATCCAGATGAACAGGTTTGCTTGTTTGTGTCCGGCCGACACAACAGACTCAAGGCTTTTTTATCGCTGCAATATTGTAAGTGTGTTACTATTTTTATCTCAATAAATCCTCAAAGTTTTTTACACTATGGAAGCATTATGGCCCAGATTCACAGAGAGATGGGCACACATTACGCCACCGTAGTGCACACACCATACGGCACGCCAACGTAGCGCAGAGAGGCAAACATTGCAAGCCAGTGCTCCCAACGCTGCGCCAGCTTGGCGTGGGTTTCGAAGGCGCATGCTGGCGTAGGTGGAAGTGGGAGTGACCACATGCAAATGATGGTCCAAGAGTGGTGCAGTGTTTTACGCCCGGCGTATGACGAACAGCGCATGCGCCGTGACATCGCCGTGACGTGGACGCATGCACAGCACCCTCCTGCGCCTGCTCACAACCACGCCGGCACAACTGCCTAAGCTACGCCGGATCACCATGTACGCTGTGAACTTAACGTACGCCCAGCCAGACACACATCTAACGCACAATACGCCGGCTTGTGTTCCCTGGTGCAGACCTTTGCATATCTGTTGCCGGGTTGCACCTCATCTATGGGGAATAATTTTACGCTGGTGATGCTGGTGACCAATCCTATAATAATCCACTCTGTTATGTCTCCTATTTATGCAGTATTGGATTGACTAGACATTGAAATCTTCCAAGTGAAATTGAACTTGATTATGATTCTTTTCATTATTTTTACTGCTTGACCACTGCTTAGCTAGCTACCACCACCAACAACCAACAAGCAATATTATCTTCCAATATCTCATACTGGAATGACCTCAGTCCTCTCAATCCATCTGTAAAAATGCATCCACAACCCATAGACAGCAAAAATACAACAAATGTAAATACAGTAAATATGGTTTGCCTCAGTACATTGAAATGCTAATACATGCATGCATTCCTCTTTTGCTTTCGATTTTTATTCAAAATTGCTGATTAGGCATAATGCCGCATACACACGATCACTTTATGTGATGAAAAAAACGAAGTTTTCTGTGAAGTAAACAACGTTTTTGAAACTTCAATTTTCAAAGACGATGTTGCCTACACACCATCGTTTTTTTCACAATGCTCTAGCAAAGTTAGGTTACGTTCACCACTCTTTTCCATTGAAGCTCTCTTCATAACTAGCTTCTGGACATGCGCGGGTTGAAAAACGTCGTTTTAAACTACGTTTTTGCTACACACGGTGACTTTTTGTGAAACAAAAAACGACACAAAAAATTGAAGCATGCTTTTTTTGGTCGTTTTTTACAAGACATAAAACAACGTTTTCCCCTACACACGGTCAATGAAATTGACGTTTTTAAAAACGTCATTTTTTTTCATCACATAAAGTGATCGTGTGTACGCGGCATTAGGCAAAACAATGCGTGCAGACATTCTCATTGCTACAGCAGGACTATCTACGCTATTATTTTTGTGTTAATAAAAAGACATACCAATGCGAGTTTAAATTTTTGTTGTATTTTTTTTTTTTTTTTTTTACACTATTTTGTTTAGCATTACAGGAATAAACCAAATGTATCTTTCACTGATGTCAGTAAACTCAAACTTAATTTCTGCATATGGTCTAGGTAAATATGCAGTTTAGCTTCTAGTTAGATATGTAATGTAATATGTTTTCAATAAATAAATACTTGAACTAAATGTGTTAAAATGTATAGAATCTCCTCTTTAGAATTAGTTGAATTGGTTGAAAACAGATGCCTTTAAAGAATAATGAAAATATAAAATTTTGCAATTTATTATCATCTAATTAATTGCTGCTAAGGACTTTCAACTCCAAAGAAACACTGTAGTTGTCGGTTTTGTTTAGTGTTACAATTAAAGCGGATGGCCCATTAAAAATGTTTTTTATAAGCCAGCAGCTACAAATACTGCAGCTGCTGACTTTTAAAAATAGGACACTTACCTGTCCTGGAGTCCAGCCACGTCCGCTCGTCTCTCTGCTGCTCCCCCCTCCATCCATGGTGAGGGAACCAGGAAGTGAAGCGCTGCGGCTTCACTGCCCGATTCCCTACGGCGCATGCGCGAGTCGCGCTGCGCCCGCCGATTGGCTCCTGCTGTGTTCTGGGAGCCGAGAGTTCCCAGCACACAACGGGAAAAACCCGACTTTTGCCTGAGACTGCGGGCCGGAAGTGGGTGCAGATACCTGTCTTTAGACAGGTATCTGCACCCCCCTCCCCCCTAAAAGGTGTCAAATGTGACACCGGAGGGGGGGGAGGGTTCCGATCAGCGGATCTTCACTTTAGGGTGGAGATCCGCTTTAAGTTTGATGGGGCTTATTCACGGTTATGGCAGCTATAGTATCTTGCAATACCTTAGTCAGGAAGCACAGAGACCCAGTAAAAGTAAAATATGAGATGATTAAATGTCAGTGTTAAGGGATTTGAGATACTCTAAAGCAGGGATCCTCAAACTACGGCCCTCCAGCTGTGTCGGAACTACAAGTCCCATGAGGCATTGTAAAACTCTGACATTCACAGACATGACTAGGGCATGATGGGAATTGTAGTTCCTGAACAGCTGGAGGGCCGTAGTTTGAGGACCCATGCTATAAAGCCAAATTGACCATGTACATATCTGTATCAGTGGTGCAGAATTATATGTTAAATTTGGAATTAACATGCTAAGGAAAATGTGTATAGAAAAATGTCTACAAAATTGGTAGCTATACTTATGTGGAGTTCCAGCTTGTACATTTATTTTTTTTTAAATTAGAAGTTACACATACTGTTGCTGCTGACTTTTAATATAAGGAAACGTATCTGTCCAGGTATCCCAGAAGTCAGCGGGGAGGAAGGAGGAGGGGCTGGAAATTTTGTAGATCCCCCTGCGGCAATCTTACCTGGAAGTGTGCACTTGGTTTTGACAGGTATCCCCCCCTCTAAAAAGTGTCAAATGTGGCAGCGGAGGGGGTTGAACTAGTGCAGCTTCCCCTTTTGGATGGAGCTCTGTTTTAATTGATGTTCTCCTGATGCATCCAGCTTATCAGGTTAAGGAAAAACATCCAAAACAACATGGACTTGCATCTATTAATGGTTTTATCCCTATGAAATCAAAAATATTTTTATCTTTTAACCTTAACCCTTAAACACATAAACCAAATTTAAATCTGCCATGTCAGTGCACAACCAAATACCCAACACTATATATAGATACCTTTCCTGCTACCTGTGCCACTGAACACCATTGGACCTTCTTGACAGAAAGGAGTTTCCTGTGAACTTGGGGGGGGGGGGAGCCATTTCTATAGAACAAAAGTGGTGTTCTTTAGTGCATACATTGGGGGGGGGAAAGGAAATGCATTTTTTGTTAGGGTATTTTCATGACAGGATGGCTTTAACTACTAAACGTTAAACCCAAATGAAATGTAACTAACAGAGCGCCAGGTTGGGGAAGGGGGGCATTTGACCAAAGAAAGGTGAGTCACAATAAACTATGTTTTCTAATGCAATGCCCTAATTTTCTATGACCAAAAATCAATTTTTGTGTGGTACATTTGCTTTGGCCAACATGAAACTGTTGCTACTATGAAATGGCCAGTTGGTTGTGTTTGGCTCAAGGCAGCAAGTTCAATGTCTTCCTCCAAATGTAACCTCTAAAGTGGAATGGCAAACACATAAATAAACATACAGTATAAGTGAGTAATTTGTGACTTTATCTATCTAGCCCTAAGATTTTCAAATCTCTGTCACCTAGCACAGCCCTGTATGCAAGGCAGAAGGCGCTATTTGTCTCTGCTGAAGTTAAGTAACACTTATTGGTCATATCTCTTCCCCAGCTTGTGGCTGGACAATGAAAGAAACAGACAACCATATTCCCTCACACTATATTTATAGCACTGACCTGTGATATAATTTAAAAAAAAGCAAACTTGTGTATTTAACTTATATGTATCTGTGCAAAAGATTAAAGTGCTATCCAAGTTCATAAAAAGTGTCCAATCAGTTATCAAAAATATTTAAGTAAGCGTCACTGTGCTATGCATATAATACAAAAGTGCTATAGTGCTGTGTAAAGTAGTTCATAATTAATCTTCAAAATGTTGACAATGGGAAAAACTTCTTTAAAAAGTGCCACTGTGCCGTGCAAACAATTTTCAACACCATTAACGTGCTCCAGTGCCCCACCACCTTTTCCACATAGGAGAGCTCACCAGATTTCCAGGGATAATGACTCTCTTTATACCCCCATGTATTAGCAGCAACCGAGTGTCACACGTTAACACTGTCCATTGGGGTGGAGGAGTGTGAATCACATGCTTCTCCAAACCCAGATGTACTATTTTTTTTCTCTTGCAGTCAGATAATGTAGCCAAATAGGGTGAATAAATGCTGCTGGTGAGATCACCATGAAAGGGAACCAGGTTTTCTCTAACCCTATAATAATGGAGAAAAAGAGTTATGTCAATGTTGTCCAGCATTTAATTTATGAAAATAAAGAGATTTTAAATGTTTTTACAATCATGCATACATTTTTAATTTTCATTTTTAAAATACACAATTACATATATTTTACTATTTTTCAACATACATTAGATTACTCTATGCAGGGTTGCTAGAAGCTGGGTGGACTGTGTGAATATTACAAATCTTTCGAGTGAACTGATGTACTCAAATTCCACTGAATATGTGCATACCTGCTAAGAATTATGCAGTTCAGGATTCTTGATTGCATGGGATTTTTCTCAGATGACAACAGTTAGCATGCATGTGAATAAGAGAATCTGAGAACTGCAAGAATCACTGCACAATTCTCTCTTTTCTTGTACAGAGCAGAATCTGCCAAGTTTCCATCATTTGCGATTATTATAAATGCTCTCCGTAAAAGTTAAAAAGCTTCCCCATTCATTGTATTGTAAATTGTCTTTTCCAAGCAGCCATCTGCTCAACATACTCAAGTACTGTACATTGCAATAACACAAGGTAGATGCATACTCAGCGAGATAGGCTCCTAGGCATGCATGCCCATGAATCCTTTTATTTCTCACAGGTACTGTTAAAATGCATTGCTTGTATTACAGTCTAAGTAAGTGCTGTGTAAGCTGACATATATAACAAGGGCATGGTGCCACTGAATAGTTTTATTCTACATAAAGAGGACTTTGTTTCAGGCAGGCCAAACACTCTGTCATCCTAAAGCTGCCACCTCATTATTGTGGAACCCCAACTGAATTTAAAATCTGCTACTTAGAGCTTGGCAAAGTAATTCCATTAAATTCAGCTGCTAAAACCAAGCCTTAAAATCAAGAAAGTACAAGGAGAAATGCAAAGAGCTCACACATTAGCATGGTCGGAAGAAAAGAATGCTTAGACTAACAGCTGTTGCGGTAAATGTGTTTATCTCCAAGAAGGAATGAGTGTCAATAAGAAGGTATCTCTATGCACATTACTCCAATTACTGAGCAACATCTGTGACCTAACAATTATGGATGACAACACAACAAATAAAAGTGTATCACCTTATCAGAATCACAGCCGTGTAAAACAATGCAATTCACATTTTCTTTTTGATCCTTCAAGAAAGGAATAAATACAAACTTATCCATGCATACACCATACAAAATAAAGCAAGATTTTACAATTCTACCATTCTAAAGAATGACTAGAGTTAAAGGGAAACTATAATGGGTTTGGGATCATTTTGTTTGATTTTTTTAAACCTCTTAAATGTTTACACTGATGCTGTATACCTTTTCTGTATATAATATATGCTGATTTACATATAAACATTCAAAGGTTGCACGTTTAGTGCACTTACCCATAATGGGTTCTGATGCACTCCATAACATCATGGGCAAGACACATACTTACCTGTTTCTAGGTGCTGCACAGCCTCTCCCTGAAAATATTGGGTCCTGCTCCTCCCATGCATGCAATCTGCAGCTTGTGTTTATTACTGTGGGACAACATTTATCTGCTTTACTGTCTATTTCCATTACTTCAATTAGACTAGCATAACACAAGGTCTGATGAGGGTTTAAGGCACAATTACACATACAGCATATAGTAAGCTGGCGCAGTACAGGGTCTGATGAGGGTAGAGGGCACAGTACAGGTACAGTGTATGGTAAGCTGGCAAAGCATAGAGTGTACTGTAAAACAAAGAAGAGAGGGTGCACCAACCTTGTACATTACCCAACTGGAATTTTTAATAATGTATAAAAAAGATATACTCATAAACATACTGTATAAGAGATAAAAGCATTTCAAAGTCCATGGTAAAATCAAAAGCAACCGGGTCACCAAGACGATTTCCAGCAAACTGAAGCGTTTGGAGGGGAGATACCCTCTTCCTCAGAGCCACTAGCATAGGGTGTAATGAGGGTAGAAGGCACAGGACAGGTACAGTGTATGATATGTTTGCAAAAGTGCAGGGCTTGTTGATAATAGAGGGAACAATGCAGAACAATGCAGATACAGTATACGGTAAGCCAGCATAGCACAGGGTGTGATTACGGTAGAGGGCATGGGACAGGTACAGTGTATAATAAGCTTTCAAAAGTGCACAGTCTGTTGAGAGTAGAGGGTATAATACAGATATAGTGTATGGTAAACAGGCACAGTACATGGTATTTTGATTAATTGTAGAGGGAACAGTATAGATACAGTGTATAGTAAGCTGGAAAAATACAAAGTGTTATGGGGGAGAGTGTATAGTAAGCTGGCATAGTACAGAGTATAATGAGGGTATAGGGCATAGCACGGGTATGGTAGATAGTAAGTTGACACAGACAATATGTAGGGTAGAGGACACACCTGGAGGGCATGACTGGCATATACTTTGCTTATCACACACTGCCATCTCTTACACACAGACTTCCACTCATTGATATTGCCTCGGCTGGTCACTGGGACCAGGTACAGAGTTTATATTCCCAGTGCACACCTATAAGATCTTCTGGGCTCAGTGCTCCTCCTCTTTCCGATCATCTTAGTAGGTAGTCACCACTGGCACAAAGTCAATGCCCTTGTTCTATCCTGTGACTCACTAGAGTGGAGCCCTAAAATTGGCAGATATGTCATGAGAGATGTCTCCGCCAATCAGGAGGCGAGCAGAGACAGGCGAGTAGCATGATGCCTTATCCAGTGAGTACTCAGCATAGAGCCTATTTTTCAAGACCCAACGCACAGGAAGCTCCTGCTGTGAGAGCCCCCCATGCTGGCCCAATGGAGCCTAGACCATGTAATGCCTGTACCCCCCTATCAGTGGCCCTGATTGATGAAGTCATCTCCAACATTTCACATCCTCAAAACTTCTCTTTAAAATGTAGTTATATGCAAACTGACATAACTCTCTTCACAAACATCTTCATGCACACTTGTAAGGTAGAGAAGGGACATGTCTAAGCAAGGCCGTCAGATTAATGAGTGCACTGGACAATGCGGTCAAATTCTGTCATCTGTTGTAATCATATACAGACTTGCTGCACATCAGCTGTAGCAGGAAAGTGGAGCTAAGACCATACAATGGAGATTGTTGGGATAACATTTATCTGACTTACTATCTATTTCCATGACTTCAATTAATTGACTTCTATTAATCAACTTGATCAGATGTTAGTACTTCAGATCCATGTTTTATTTAGAATTGTCATGAAATCCTAGAATTCCAAAGTTGAACTTTGTAGCTGCTGTAAATACTTCACTTTTAGCACTGCGCAGAGGACACCAACATTTTCACCGATGGACAGTGTTCGATGCTATGGTGCAATTGCAGTGTAGGAATTTCTATTCAACATATTGGGGTTGATTTACTAAAGCAAAAAGACTGCACTTTTCAAAGTGCAGTTGCACCTGGGCCGATCCTAGGCAGGGTGCACAGGGTGCTTTGCACCCAGGCGCCTGCAGAGGTGGGAGGGGGAGCCTCTCTGTGGTTGAGTCATTTCCATAGAAACATTTGTAAAGGGGAGAAGTTAGTAAATGACCACACCCATGTGGGGGCACCAGAAATATTTCTGCACCCAGGCGCATGTGACCCTAGGATCGGCCCTGAGTTGCACTCTGCAAGTGCAGTTGCTCCAAAGCTTAGTAAATGAGCAGAAGCTCTGCTGACTTCTACCATCCAACCATGTGCAAGCAAAAATGCTGTTTTTTTTTCCTTGCATGTGATTGGGTACTCTTTGCAAAGTAAAGTCTTACCTCATTTACTAAGATCTGGAGCAACTGCACTTGCAGAGGGCAAGTGCACCTTGCAAAGTGCACAGTCTATTTTCCGTTAGTAAATCAACCCCCATGCGTCCATGAGCCCTTCTTCCAGAAACCTCTATAGCTTCACTACAGGTACCCAAGGTGTACGGATGAGCTTCGCCTTTTATTTCAAATAGATCAAACAGTTCTGATTTTGCAAGTGATCCTTGTGAGTCTTTTCTGGTTAATCCTTGTGATATATGTTCACCAAGCATATTTTAGCACAGGACTTATCACAGTGGTCTTCTCCACAAACTTCAGTGCAGGATGAAGAAATTATAGTAGAATTAGGCACTTGGTCTGTATTCTCGCTGCCATGCGTTGACCTGGGAGGAGAGTTAGCGGGTTGTGCAGAGCTAGGCTTAAGGGGATGGAGGGCTTGCACATGTTCTTCAGAGCCACACTCTATGCACTTGATGGACACATTACTTACAGTCCTTAGAAAAATGTTCTGTAGAAGCACAACACCTGAAACATACCCCAAATATCTTTAAAAGCTCCTTACGCTCTTCAAGATGCCTTTTCCTAAAGCTGAAACATGTTTTGAGTGGGTGTGGCTTCTTGTGAATGGGACACTCTCAGGTAGGGTTTTCAAACCTCATACTCTGTTTGCAGCCACAACTGTGATAGGAGTGGCTCCTATAGTTGCCCTGAAGACTGGTACTCTTAGGCCGCGTACACACGATCAAATCTGTCTGCTGGAAACGGTCTGCTAGACCGTCCCAGCAGACAGATTTGATCGTGTGTACGGGCGAGCCGACGGATTTGGCCACCCGACAGATTTCAAAGCATGCTTTGAAATCTATCGGTTGGGAACCCGTCCGCCCGACATGTCTGCTGGTTAGTACACTTACCAGCAGACATGTCGTCTCGCACCGGCGCCGAATGGATTTGGCGCATGCGCGGAAGTGTTTTACTTCCTGGTGCGGTGACGTGGCGGCGTCAACGTCACCGCCACGTCAGCGCGCCGTCTGCTGGCGGGGATTTTGGTTTGCTCGTGTGTACACGCGAGCAAACCAAAATCCAAAGAGACAGATTTGTTCAAATCGGTCGGACAGACCGTTTTGAACAAATCTATTGCCTCGTGTGTACGAGGCCTTAGGAAAGGATGAGAAGAGACTGTACTCACCGTAGTAAAAACTTGGATCGTTCTTGGTTTCTGCAATTTTGCTGATGAATTTGCAAAATAAGGGGCTTGTCCAAGTAGTTTAGGGTTTGCCTTGGCTAGCTGAAGCTCAAGGAGAAGGTTACTCAGTCCCTGGAACTCCTTGTTCTCCTTGCCAGATATCTTTGGGAAGGTCTCCAGATACTTCTTGAATGTCATGACTTTGCTCTAGTCGTTCCCATGCAGCTGTGAGGCCTGTAGGACTGTCCATGAAAACTGAAACTTAATGGATTAATACGCACAGCAGATACATTTCCAACTTGTAGTTCTCAGGTTCGTCATCAACTTGTAAGACCATTCTTTGTGATCTCTCTGCAAAGTATTTACCTCACAAACTCTGTTTCACTTGTTTCTGCCTTTATGCAAGATGCTGCTGGCTGAACGGTACTGATTGCGCTATCTTTGACATTGTTGTTGAAAGACACAGGGAAATATGTTGCAGCAGATGCATTCGAGTGAGTTGCTTGCTTGAAGTCAGTTGTTCCAATGGTAGATTGATTTAAAAGAAGAGTAGCTAATCACACTTACCTCAGTGGATGCAGCATCAGACCGATGCTGCATCTTTCCCCAAGCGTCTCTGCACTGAGAACTGAGCCACCGAACACCGCCGATGGCTCAGTTCTCACTCCACCCCGAGCAGAGCAATGCTGACTGTCAGTCAGCATCGCTTCTGCTCTACTTCCCCGCGCTGAGCTGTGGATGGGCGGGGAGCGGCCGTCTCAGCAGCTCACTGAGCCGCTGTGACTGCCATCAATTAAGGCAGCTGGTGGATCCAGACTTGGAAGTCAGGATGATGCGCTGCCTTGACTGATGGCAGTGATGTTTGCGGACAGCGGACTTCAGACCCCTCTCTGCTGAAAACAGGTCACTAGAGTGCAAAACAAATTGCACTCCTGTGACCCAGAGGAGAAGCCCAGCATAAAAAGCTCAGGATGGACTTCTCCTTTAAGGCTGTACCGATGACAGGAGATTGATGTCTTGCTTTTAGCTTGCTCTGATGCTCTGTAACGCATGAATAAAGGTTAGGTAGGCATGCAGGAAATGCACTGGAGTGATTTTGCATGCAGGAAGTTGCTGAAACCTCTTTAACTTGATGCGGTAAAGGAGTCTCTATGTTGTCAAGAGCATTGGAGACAATGGAGTGTACACTGCAGTGGCTAATGATATAGTCATTAGTGCATTTGAGGGGATCTTTCATATCTGCTATATTTAGGTTAATGCTGTCTTTCTTGCTTGCACCTTCGTCTGCACTGATAGCTTGCTCTAGGACCCTTAGCTTTGCCCTAGCTGCATCATGTTTACACTGTCCGTTTAAGGTTTCAATTGACGTGCTGACTGAGTTTCCAACTCTGCTTTTTGACGTGATATCTGAGCTTCCAACTCTGCTCTTTGACGTTCTGACTGATTTTCCAATTCTTCTCTCTTTTCTGCATATACGACCTGCACTTTGGTGGCTTCTGCTTCAGCATTGGCACTAATAAGTCGCTCACTGAGTGTTTGATTATGTTGAACCATGGGATTTAGAGGACTTCTTAGAATGTCTTAAAACATCTGTACAATGCAGTGTCCTGTAGCAGGTCTATCTTTGCTCCTGCCATTCGGTTTGCTGGAAATAACTGTCTCTTTTGGCTAATTTGGCTAATCTATTGGGAACCAGGTACCAACGGGGAAAGCACTTTATATGATGTTTCCATTGCCGATACATTTATAGATGCAGAGCTAGTATTAGACCAAATGCTTGCCCAGGTTTCGTTATTAATTTTACAAATTACATTCTAAGTCTAATTCCCATTTAGCAGTATAAGAGGGGAATATAGTATTTGATTTTGTGATCAGTTGGGAATAAATTATTGAAATACGACCTTTGGCATGTGGATATTTGAGACATATCCTTTCAAATTAGGTGATATTATTTAGATTATCACTAAGGTTAAGGGAATGTCCATAGAAGTTCTTGATTTGAAGGTATCTGAAAATTTCTGTAGTGGGGAGGCCGGATACAGTGCCTGCCGCCGAGAATGTGTTTTTAGCACGACAGCATCGCGCTGATTCTCGGCGACAGGCTGCCGACATCTCGCACTCGCTGGAATAGTAAAAGCACATTCCAGCGAGTGCGTCATAGAAGCGACGGGGATCCGACGCGGATTCCCGCCAATTCTACACGTGGGCGGAGTTTGTTATGAATCCTGAGAAGGAAGTCCCCGCCGGATTTTAAATAAAAATCCGACATGGGTTCCCCCCTCAGGAGCATAACGGGCCCTTAAGTCTGGTATGGGTTGTAAGGAGACCCCCCTACGCCGAAAAAACAGCGTGGGGGTCCCCCCACAATCCATATCAGACCCGTATCCAAAGCACGCCGGCCGGCCGGTCAAGAAGGGAGTGGGGGCGAGCGAGCGCCCCCCCCCCCCCCCCCTCCTGAGCCGTACCGGGCAGCATGCCCTCAACATGGGGGGGTCAGGTGCTCAGGGGCAGGGGGCGCACTGCGGCCCCCCACCCCAGAGCACCCTGTCCCCATGTTGATGAGGACAGGGCCCCTTCCCGACAACCCTGGCCGTTGGTTGTCGGGGTATGCGGGCGGGAGGCTTATCGGAATCTGGAAGCCCCCTTTAATAAGGGGGCCCCCAGATACCGGCCCCCCACCCTAAGTGAATGAGTATGGGGTACATCGTACCCCTACCCATTCACCTGCAATAAAAAGTGCAAACACAAATAAACCACACAGGGTATTGAAATATTTTATTAGTTGGCCGCCGGGGGGGTGTGTATGATCGCTTTTATAAAAGCGCCCCCTCCGGCGGGCTTCTGCGGGGGGGGTGGGTGCCACTGTTCTTTGCCGCCGTCTGGTTCTCTTCCGCCGCCGGGGGGGCGCTTTGATAAAAGCGCCCACCACCCGGCGGGCTTCCTTCGACATCTTCGGCGGCGGGGGGGGTCTTCTCCCACTCTCCGGGGTCTTCTCCCACTCTCCGGAGTCTTCTCCGGCTCTCCGGGGGTCTTCTCCGCTCTCCGGGGGTCTTCTCCGCTCTCCGGGGGTCTTCTTCTTCTTCAGGACTCGCCGCCGCTATCTTCGTGTGTTAGCTCAATTACTAGCGGCGGCGAGTCCCCTCTTCTGTGACGTCTTCTTCTTCTCTTCTCCAGATGTTGAATCGACGCTTCCTTCCGCTGTTATGGCTGGCGCGTGGCTCGCAGCGAGTTATATAGGCCTGTCTTGTGACGTCGCAGTCCCATCATGCTCCGGTAGGTACCACGGGGGTAGGTAGCACGTGGTACCTACCGGAGCATGATGGGACTGCGATGTCACAAGACAGGCCTATATAACTCGCTGCGAGCCGCGCGCCAGCCATAACAGCGGAAGGAAGCGTCGCGTCAACATCTGGAGAAGAGAAGAAGAAGACGTCACAGAAGAGGGGACTCGCCGTCGCTAGTAATTGAGCTAACACACGAAGATAGCGGCGGCGAGTCCTGAAGAAGAAGAAGACCCCCGGAGAGCGGAGAAGACCCCCGGAGAGCCGGAGAAGACCCCGGAGAGTGGGAGAAGACCCCGGAGAGTGGGAGAAGACCCCCCCACCACCGAAGATGTCGAAGGAAGCCCACCGGGTGGTGGGTGCTTTTATCAAAGCGCCCCCCCCCGGCGGCGGAAGAGAACCAGACGGCGGCGAAGAACAGCGGCACCCATCCCCCACAGAAGCCCGCGATCATACACCCCCCCCCGGCGGCCAACTAATAAAATATTTCAATACCCTGTGTGGTTTATTTGTGTTTGCACTTTTTATTGCAGGTGAATGGGTAGGGGTACGATGTACCCCATACTCATTCACTTAGGGTGGGGGGCCGGTATCTGGGGGCCCCCTTACTAAAGGGAGCTTCCAGATTCCGATAAGCCTCCCGCCTTCATACCCCGACAACCAACGGCCAGGGTTGTCGGGAAGGGGCCCTGTCCTCATCAACATGGGGACAGGGTGCTCTGGGGTGGGGGGCCGCAGTGCGCCCCCTGCCCCAGAGCACCTGACCCCCCCACGGGCGGGGACTTGCTTCTCAGGATTCATAACAAACTTCGCCCACGTGTAGAATTGGCAGGAATCCGCGTCGGATCCCCGTCGCTTCTATGACAGCTTTGTCTCCATCGCGGCAAGCCAGCTCGCAAGTGCTCAATCTCGCCGAGAAAGGGAGCGAGATTGACACAATATCGCTGTCAACCACTGTATCTCACATAGGTCTGGGAAAGGTCGAATTGTAGTTGTTGATGCTATGTGATATAGACATGTAATTCCAGCCCTGATCCAAGCCTTAAAAGTTCTTGGAAATACCCATGCTGGATAAAAGGTCGGATTTTTATGAAAGGAAAGAAGCGGAATGTGTGGGGATTGCAATCCATGAGAGGTTTTGTACCTATCCCATAATGACAATGAGTGTTTAGAGATTGGATTTTTCAATTGAGGGCGCAGTCAAAGGATATTGTTAGTGGGGAGAGGGTCAAAGTCTATTGCCTCAATAAGTACCCACAATGGGATTTCTGTGGTAGAGTGATACTTTGATAGTTGCGCCAATTGTGCTGCTCTGTAGTATGTTGCAAAATCTGGAAATCCCAGCCCACCCATTAATTTGGGTAGAATTCATGTTTTTTTAGGCAATCTGTTTTTTTTTCTTCCCCCATGTGAGATGTGTTACTCTATGCTGAATCAATCTAAGAAAATAAGCAGGAATGTGAATTGGAAGGGTTCAAAATAGATATAAAAATGGAGTATAGCCATTTTTATTATGTTGATTTTCCCAAACCAGGAAATCGGTAAAGAAGACCAGTCGGATAAGAATCTAGTGACACTTTTCAGTAAGGGAGGGTAGTTGTCAGCAAATAATTCAAAGGCATTAGCCGTAAGGTGTATACCCAGATATGGTATACTACGGTCTGCCCATTTAAAGGGTAGTGAGGACTGTAAATTTTGTTTCACTGTGTCACTGAGTGAAATATTCAGTGCCAAGGATTTTTGGCTATTAACCGTGAGGCCAGAAATGTGGCAGAAATGTGGCGAGGATAAAAATAGGAGTATATCGTCCGCAAATAAACGTATTTTGTGATGACATCCACCTAACTCCATACCCGTGATCGTTGGTTCTATCCTTATTCTTTGTGCTAGAGGTTCGATAATTAAAGCGAATAATAGCGGCGATAGAGGACACCCTTGGCGAATCCCTCTCTGTATATTAAACTCTTCCGATTTGTAACCAACATATTTGATATAGGCCTTGGGATTGTGGTACAGCGCTGCAATTCAACCCATAAAATGTGGGCCAAAGCCCCACTTCTCAAGAGTGAACTGCATATACGACCATGAAACTGTATCAAATGCTTTTTTTATGTCAAGAGAAAGAAAACACGAGGGTATTCGATGCTTTTTAGCTGCATGGGATAGAAGAGCAGCTCGTCTAATATTATCGCCAGCTTGTCGAATAGGGATGAAACCAGTTTGATCACGGTGTATTAGTTTGCCAATTATCATATTTAATCTGGTTGCTAAAACTTTGGCTAAAATTTTCACATCGATATTCAGCAGAGAGATGGGGCGATAGTTTGACCAAACTGAATCATCCGCATGTGGTTTAGGCAGCATGCAGATAATTGCAGTCAAGGTTTCTTTCCTGAAAGAATGGTTAATCTAAGAGAGAATTAAAGGTATTCTTTAAAATTGGTGACAGGATATCTGTAAAGGTTTTATAATAGAGAGCATAAAACCCATCAGGCCCTGTCGTTTATTGACTTTTAAAGTTTTGATAGTCTGGGATACTTCTTCACTAGATACGTTCGGGCTAGAAGTGTATTTGGTTTGTTTGCATTTATAAAATAATTATGTTTTGATTTTTTAAATATTCTATCCGCAGACTCAGTGAGGAATATTGTCTAGTCGCAATCTGGATGATGTAGAGGGATTTTGCTGGAAAGCCATATGACAGGAGTTGAAATTTGTTTCCAGGGTATGGTATATGGTTTTCCTTTCTCTATTACATAAATTTGCTTGGCGTAAACATATACACCGGAGAACACGTTTATGGGCTCCCCATAAAGTAGTTGGGGAAATATCCGGAGTGGAATTTAATTTCAGGTACTCCCGCAGTGCAGTTTCAATATTCTGTTTATCTATTGAGTTTTTGAGCAAAAAGTCTTTAAGCAGCCATGTGGCGTCACACGCTTTTCGGTATTGTAGATGCTATGGTATTAAAGACTGCACTATGGTCAGATCATGGGATGGGTAACATTTTGGAGTTTAATATTTCTGGCGTCATACCTATGGGCATAAAAATGTGGTCTATTCTTGAGAATGACCAAAAGAGATAGGAATAGTGCGTATATTGCCTTTTAGTTGGATTTACTTCACGCCAGGAGTCCACTAGGTTGTACTTTGGGATTAGTTTTGAAAAGGATTGTTTGTCAGATTTTCGGGTTTATGAGATTGGCGACTTGTCTAGAAAAGGGAAGATGGTTTGATTGGAGTCTTCACCCAATACCACAGTACCTATTTTATGCAAATCGATGACTTGTAGCAGGTGAGATAGGAAAGAGTTAGGTTTTTTATTAGGCGCACAAAACGGTGATATCAGAAGCCAATAAATGCCCTGTTAGGATCAAGTATCTGCCTTCCGGATCCTTGATCTCTTTAGTAATTAAAAATGGGGTACTACTGTGAAATGCTATAAGCACACCCCTTTTCCTTGTAGAGGCCGAGGCTGTATAAACTTGCGGGTAGGACCTACTAAAGAATTTGGGAGTGGATAATGGTGTGAAATGCGTTTCTTGAAGACATATGACATGTGCTTTTTTGGAACCAAAGGTACGAAAGGCTTAAGTGCATTTTTGCGGGATATTTAAACCCTGGACATTAACCACTTAAGGACCGCCGCATGTACATTTACGTCGGCAGAATGGCACCGACAGGCACATCAACGTATATATACGTTGGTGCCTTGGGGGGGATCGGGGGTCCGATCGGACCCCCCCCGTACATGCGGCGGTCCGCGCGGCTGCAGGAGCGATCCGACAAGTGGGGGCGGCTATCCGTTTTCACCCGCCCCCTCCGTTTCGCTCCCAGCCAATGCGCGCGCCCGCCCGCCCTGTCACTTCCTCCTCCTGTGTAAACACAGGAAGGAGGAAGCGACGTGATCTCTCCCTCGGCGTTTGTTTCAAGCGCCGCTGAGGAGAGATCACAACACAACAAGTAAGTCTGCACCAACAGCACACTTACACACAGACACAAACACATTTAACCCCCGCGATCGCCCCCCCCCTCCCCCCTGTCACAGTGTCACTGAATGCAGTAATCATACATGTATGATTACTGTATTTAGTGTCAGTGTGACAGACAGTGTGACAGTCAGTCAGTGTTAGTGTCAGGGTAGCCCCCCCACCCCCCCCAATAAAGTTTTAACCCCTTGATCACTGCTCTAGTTAACCCTTTCACTCCCTATTGCCAGCATCACTAAGCGATCATTTTTCTGATCGCTGTATTAGTGTCGCTGTTCCCGCTAGGTAGCTAATTTTTTTTTAATGCGATTTTTTTTTTACTAAAGACATGTGGCTAAATAAATTTTGGCCTAAATGTTTGACTAAAATTTAGTTTATTGTTTTTTTATTATAACAAAATGTAAAAAATATTGATTTTTTTTCAAAAATGTCGCTCTATTTTTGTATATAGCGCAAAAAATAAAAATCGCAGAGGCGATCAAATACCACCAAAAGAAAGCTCTATTTGTGGGAAAAAAAGGACGCAAATTTTGTTTGGGAGCCACGTCGCACGACCGCGCAATTGTCTGTTAAAGCGACGCAGTGCCGAATCGCAAAAACCCCTTGGGTCATTTGCCAGCGTATTGGTCCGGGTCTTAAGTGGTTAAGGGAAAGTGTATCCAATGGGGCCATGATATAAAAAAATTGTCAGATCTAATGTTGCCCAGACATGGAATAACAAAGAAAGAGACCACCTTCGAGACACAAGGGGTAGTTGGGAGTGGGGGTAAAAAAAAGAAAAAAAAAAGGGACTCAGGGAAGAAGTACAATTTAGATCTGAATAAAAAAAATCTGAATAAATATAAGTTCATGCCATTTCCGTTGAGGGGAGAAAAAGTCTCCCTCCAAGAGCACATGTGCTACTGTCGACCGTCCACTAAGTTGCAGGGTGATGAGGGTAGCAAAAGGAGCCACACAGAACAGTCCCACCGAGCCAACCAATTCAATTACATTCTTAACAAACATTGAGTAAAATTAAAAACAGTAGTAGACAAAATAGTAATGAACACTTACTAATTGGGGGTTAATGGAGTACATACCATACTCATGAAGCAGAAATTCAGGAAAAGGTGAGCCTGGAGGAGTAGAGATGTCTGCTAGTCTTCCTCTAAGTTTAATAGTAACCTATTACAACTGAAATTTAAAGATAGACCCGACCAAAACCTGGAAATAAGATATTGGTTATTAACCACTTAAGACCCGGACCAATACGCTGGCAAATGACCCAAGGGGTTTTTGCGATTCGGCACTGCGTCGCTTTAACAGACAATTGCGCGGTCGTGCGACGTGGCTCCCAAACAAAATTTGCGTCCTTTTTTTCCCACAAATAGAGCTTTCTTTTGGTGGTATTTGATCACCTCTGCGGTTTTTATTTTTTGCGCTATAAACAAAAATAGAGCGACAATTTAAAAAAAAATGCAATATTTTTTACTTTTTGATATAATAAATATCCCCCAAAAATATATAAAAAAACATTTTTTTTCCTCAGTTTAGGCCGATACGTATTCTTCTACATATTTTTGGTAAAAAAAATCGCAATAAGCGTTTATCGGTTGGTTTTCGCAAAATTTATAGCGTTTACAAAATAAGGGATAGTTTTATTGCATTTTTATTAATTATTTTTTTTTTACTACTAATAGCGGCGATCAGCGATTTTTTTCGTGACTGCGACAATATGGCGGACACTTCGGACAATTTTGACACATTTTTGGGACAATTGTCATTTTCACAGCAAAAAATGCATTTAAATTGCATTGTTTACTGTGGAAATGACAGTTGCAGTTTGGGAGTTAACCACAGGGGGGCGCTGTAGGGGATGTGTGACCTAATGTGTGTGTTTACAACTGTAGGGGGGTGTGGCTGTAGGTGTGACGTCATCGATCGCGTCCCCCTATTACAGGGATGACGCGATCGATGCTCCGGCCACAGAGAAGCACGGGGAAGCCGTGTGTACACACGGCTCTCCCCGTTCTTCCGCTCCAGGGACGGATCGCCGCACTGTAGCGGCGATCGGGTCCGCGAATCCCGCGGTCCCGGTCCTGGAGCTTCGGACCTGGTCGCGGGCGCGCGCCCGCGACCCACGGCTGGGTACTAAAACCAACGTATATATACGTTGATGTGCCCAGCCGTGCCATTCTGCCGACGTAAATGTGCAGTAGGCGGTCCTTAAGTGGTTAACAGTATACTAATTACTATATATTCTATATTGCAAAGAATAACGGTCAGGCCTGGTAAGAGGAGAGAAATGAAAAGAGGGGAAAAAAAGAGGATAACTTGAAAAAAGTCACTGCAACAATAACTTATGCGTTACTGAAATGAAGAAGTTACCAGGCAGTCATTTGGGGGCAATAATAAGACCAAGACCTACAGGGTCAAGCAGATTCCCAGAGAAAGGGAGTAAAAGGAATAAGCACAGTTTGTGGCCCTATTCAGGAGCCTATTACTTCTGTAGGATCCACAGATGAACTGGATCCCCAGGCACACCAAATTTGCAAAGCCAGGCACACACAATTTTGCAAAGCCAGGCACACCAAATTTTCACAGGGACTCCAGAGACACAGAGCAGTTCTTGACTTTGTTTTGTTTTGTTTATTGAGGGTTAATAACTTTGATAGGGATGGAAGGTTATGGGATGCCCACTTGACTTCAGCAAAACTTTGGCAACAACATCGGGGACATCTTCCTAGTCTATATACAGTCTCCTTGTCACTCCTCTTGCACACACGTGCTTGCTTCTGCTGTGTGTTGTGGCAGGATCCTTCCAGCACCCGAGCCCCGGCCGAAGGTCAGCCCCCCCAGACTGGGGTGCACCCCTGAGGGCCACTGACAGCCTTCTGAGCACTATATCTCCATCTTCCACCCGACTGCCCCTGCTGGAATGGCTCATGCTTATTTATGAGGTAAGCCCTGCCCCCTGTCAGCTTACTCCTGGGGATTGAACCCTGTATAAATATTCCAGGCAGCTCCTCCCAACCTCCTACCCACTAGCTTTATAACATTCTCAAATGTCCCAGAAATAGGAGGATGCACCAGAAGAGCTGTCAGGATGGATTATCTAGCCCTGAGTCACTGAACCATGAGCCAGATTCACAGCTCAGACTTAGCGGTGTTTACACTGCTCCCAAATCGCCCTGTCCATTGAAATGAATCGGCAGTACCGCCAAAGCGCCTGCAAATCGCTTTGGCAGCGGCACAACACAGGCACTTTTAACCCTATGTTCGGCTGCTAGCGGAGGTTAAAACACCTTGCTAGCAGCCGAAAAATACAGCTAAAGCTACGGTAAAGCGTGGCTAAAACTAGCGCTAATGCCAGGCACTTTCAGTGTGAAAGTAGCCTAAAGTGAAAGGATATAATAAAAAATTAAAAAACACAGAATGGTCTCTGTGTTAGCTATATATAATATGTTAAACAGAACTGACGTTTTTACTTGATTGATTATATCTTGATTATATTGATTAATTTGATTATATCTTGTCTAAACCATTTATTCACTCTGGACTTGGAAAAATATTTTTAGGCATTTGGCGTGGGAATTATTCTACCAGACATCCTTTCCATAAACATTTTATAGAAAAACTTTCAATAAAACACTACCTATTGTACTGGTGCAATGGGAAAGAGCCACCTGCTCAGCCAATTACTATGATGTGCTCAAGTTGATACCAATATCTGCTTGTGCTGCTTTATGGATTATTACAAAGTCCGAGTGGCTGTATTAAATCCCGGGCAATCTAGTATATGAAAACCCTATCACTCTAATGCTTCTGCTAAGCCACTTAATAAAAACGTTTTTGTGCATTTGCATCAATTTAATTGTATTGTTTTTATTTCCATTTGTAGGTGCTTTTAAATATGACATACTGACAGCCAACAGAGTTCCATTTCAGAGCAGATAAGCATCTAGGGAAAATTCAGACCCTTATTATGATAGCTTGATCTGCTCTGCATTGTATGAATTTATGGATTAGAGATGTGTGTTCCAAATCTTGTGATCGTACATTTTAGAAAAGTGCACCCTTGAAATGTTCAAAAAATACCACTCATTGTAATCATTGTGTGATCTCTAATTACTTTTGGAGTTTATTCCTACTAACTTAAGCAGTTGCTCCATGAAATGCACTTTAGGATTGTTTCACATAAAAGATAATGTTTATTGGGGCACGTTATGGTGTTATGCAGGTATTGTGCGCTGAAAAAAAGTATGTTGGCTGTGCTTTTTTCCAGTGCAGCGCAGTCTTGCTGACCAATAGAGCTCAATGTAATGTCACTGATCGGCCCATCGGCACTGCACTGATCACACTGCACACCATCTGCTGCATTGTAATGCAGCAGATGGTGTGAATGGATCCTAAGAAATGTTATTCTGCTATCGCTAATGTGAATTTATATATAATGGATCAAACAGGATAGAGGAAATCAGTAGTACTGAACTGCAACAAAGGGTGTTTTAAAAAAAAAAGGTTTATATTACAGAGTGCTTTAGCGAACTGTAATTCAGTTAAGATTTTCATATTTTTTTTTTTTATCATGCTGCAAAATCAGAAACAGTACCAAAATTTTGAGGTTTTGCAGACTTATGAACAAGTTGCAATATTTTTCTAATGCTCTTAGATGACAAAGTCTCTTGAAGTGGAATGTGTTCATCATATTTAGATTGAATAGCATATTTTATTTCTAACTACCATTTTATATTTTTAGTTCCTTTTTATTCTCTTGCCCACTGACAGACAGTAAATTAGCTCCTGTGTCCTCTACTGTAAAATTCCCAAGATATTCCTGTGTCTGGAAAGCCACAGGTTAGGGTTGCCACCTGACTGGGATTCACCCAGACAGTCTGGGTTTTGAATCATGTGTCCGGTTTTCAGTCTGCATAAAAACCGGACACATTATTCTGACCGGACTGTGACTTCCTAAGATAGCTGGGGAGAGGATTCAGTGTTTTCCTCCCTCCAGCCTGCAGATGACGATAGAGAGAAGGCACTGCACCATGGGACTGTAAGAAAGGAATACAGTCTGTCCTTCTTAACTCTCTCCCCTTGTTATGTGATTTATATGACTGGGGAGAAGAAGGAGGAGCTGTCGTCTATACAGAGTGTGATCTTTGAGTACAAGGGGGACAACTCTGATGTGTGGAAGGACTCCTGATGTAAGGAGTTACTCTGATGGGGCACCAGGTTACGGGGGCACTCTGATGGGGGCACCAGATTAAGGGGGCACTCTGATGGGGACACCTAATGTAAGGAGGCACTCTGATGGGCACACCAGAATAAGTAGGCACTCTGATGGGGACGCCTGATGTAAGGAGGCACTCTGATGTGGGCATCAGATTAAGGAGGCACCCTGATGGGCACACCAGAATAAGGAGGTACTCTGATGGGGACAACAGATGTAAGGAGGGACTCTGATGGGGCACCTGATGCAAGGAAGCACACTGATGGGAACACCTGATGTAAGGGGAGACTCTGATTGGGCAAATGATCTAAAAGGGCACTCTGATGGGGACAGCTTAAATGAGGTGGTTTTATTTTAATTTGCTTGAAATATGGATGTAATTGACATACTTTTATGTTATATTAGAACGCAATTTGGACCTCGGCTGGAAGAAAATTTTAGTGACCAGACCTCATTGAATTTTAATTTATCACCCCTACCGTAGGCATGCAATTTTGCATACATTCCTGCAATGCACAAAAAAAAAACACACCCGTTTGCAGGTGTGCAGTGGTGATATTTAGACCCCTTTCACACCGAGGGCATATTGCAGACGCTATATCGGTAAAAATAGCACCTGCAATCCGCCCATAAACAGCTGCAACATTGTCTCCAGTGTGAAAGCCCTCAGGCTTTCACACTGGAGTGTTGCACTAGCAGGACGGTAAAAAAAGTCCTGTTAGCCGCATCTTTGGAGCGGTGAAGGAGTGCTATGTTTACCGCTCCTTCAACGCTGCTCTCCATAGAAATTAATGGGACAGCAGCGCATTGCAGGCGGTTTTAACCCTTTCTTGGCCACTAGCGGGGGTAAAACCAGCCCGCTAGTGGCCGAAATGCGAAGCAAATCCGCCCATAGCGCTGGTGGTAAAAATAGCGGAGTTTTACCTCTGACGCTATGAGCGGCTCAGTGGAAAGGGGTTTAAATCTTAATGGCACAACCACACACCTTACATTTGCACTCATTCACCTGTAGCAAGTGAAAGGGGTTAGCCCGGTAGCGGGGGTGTGTGACCCCCTGGATGGGTTTACTACACACTGAACTATACAGAGAGGCAGCCGAAGACGGTTGAAAACAAAGGGCCAGATTCAGGTACATCTGCGCATTATTGGACCGGCGTAGCGCACCGCCTTTACGTTAGACTTGCGCAATGTAGCCGCGTGACCCCATGCAAATGAAGGGCCGGCCGGCTCGCGCATGCGCGCTTGAAGGAGACCATGGTCAGCACCGCTGTGCGCATGCTCACAACTCGGGAACGGCGCAATCAGTGAAATTGGAAATGGACTAAGGACTACGCAGACAGCATAAATAGACAGACACAAACGCACTTCCATTGCAAAAGTACATTCCTTTGTCCCTTCCCATTTAACAAAGTGCTTTTGTCCCGTTGTTAGTTGTGTTGTGTTTTGTATTTGTCAGATTAGTGTACTGTGTGATCAAGTGTTTGTTGGTAGATCTTTGAAAGTTTTTGTTGATGAGTGTTTGAGAGACTGTTTGTTTTTATATATTTCTGCTCGTTTGTTTTCTTGCTTAAGTGTTGCTGTTTGTTTTTGTGACTGATTTTTGCTGAGTGCTTGTGTGATTTTTTTGGGTGTTAGTTTTCTCTTTGTGTGTGTTCTTGCTTGATTGGTTGTGCTTGTTTTTGTGACTGATTTTTGTTGACTGGGAGTGTTTTTTTTTCAGTATGACAGAGAGAAAGAGAAAACGAAATTTCACTTTGGGGGAGAAACAAATTCTTGCCCGGGCCATTAGCGATTATGGGCGTTTCCTCTACGGCCCGGACAGTGCCAACACCACCCCGCCAGGAGGAGGGAGATTTTGGACATCATCACTCAGCAGGTCAATTCAGGGGGAGGGGGAGACACGGAACCGGTCTGGGATTGATAAAAAGATTAATGACCTCCGGCGTCTGGTCAAAAAGAAGCTGGCCAAAATGCTTGCCCATGCCAGGGGCACAGGAGGAGGCCCACCATGCCGTGTTAGGCTGACAGCGGAGGAGCGTGCGGTGGCCCTGACCTTTCATCGGCATGAAGTGGAGGGCCTGCCCGGCTTTGACTCAAGTCCGGAGCCCGTGGTGCCAGGTAAGTTTTTTTTTTTATATCAGGTGTGTAGCATGTGTGGGGGAGGGGGTGAAAGGGAATATGTGGCAAGTGTGTGGATCCTCCAACCTGTGAATGTTTTGTGTCATCCACAGATGTGCAGGAGGGTGCAGGGCCATCTGGCCTGACCACACCATCCCCAGGACAGCAGCCTAATGAGGCCCCCCCGACAAGGCCGGAGTCCGCGGAGGAGGTTGAAGAGGAGGAGGAGGAGGTTGAGGAGGAGGAGTTTGAGGAGGAGTCCATGTCAGGCACTGGCCTATTGTTGTTGGAGGACCGTTCCCCTCTGGCTGGCAGCAGCCAGCCCTCCCTAAGGGGGAGCCCCCCCCCTCCTCCCCCAACATGGCTCCTCTCCCAAGGGCCTTCCCTTCTCCCCGGCCACAAGCATCAGCTGGAGGCAGGAAGGCGACCCAGAAGACCAGGGGGGTGGCCGATCTCCTGCCCGCCACTCTGAGAAGGGACCAGTTCCTTCAGACCCGCCATCTGGGACAGGTCAGCCAGACATTGGTGCGGATGGAGGAGAGCCTGTCCTCCATCAAGGATACGCTGGGGAACCTGGACTGCCACTCCCGGGCTTTCACAAACTGCCTTAACGACCTGCAGACTACATCAGCAGGCGTTGGGCAGGATGTGAGGGCCCTCACCCAGGCTATCCAGGCCAACACGGCAACACTAGGTGGTGCCCTGGACAGAATAGCCGTGGCCTTGGAGGGCAGGCCGCCAGGTGGGCAGAGATCAGGGGCTGCTCCTCCTTCCCCGGTTTTCCCCCTCCCATGAGTCTCCCCTGAGGAGCCGGGGCCGTGGCCGGGGGCGCCCCAGGCGTGGCTCACGTCAAGGGCACTAATTTGTTTTTCCCCTTTTTTTATTTTTTTGCTGGAAATTTTTTGATTTTGCTGGTCATTTTTTTTTGGGTTGTGAATGCTGTTTGAATGTGGGGGTGACATTCCTGCCGGCAAAGGGGTGTCACCCTCAATTTTGGTGGAGAAGGGTTCCCCAGGACCAGGGAGAAGTGATCCCCAGGTCCGTGTGAATGGTGTATGAATGTTCAGTGACATAATTGGAGCCTTGGCGTGGCGTTGCTGCTCACAAGTCCTGCATGGTGGACTGGTGCCAATCCAATTTGATGAGGATGTGGGGTGTGTGTGCTAGGGACCACAGTGGTGTGCATGCATGCATTCTCATTGTGCCATGATTAATGTGTGTGTTTAACGTGCAAAGATGCCCAATGTGAGCTGTCTCCTGGCTGCTCTCCCCTTTAGAAGATGGGGGACCCTCGGTTAGGGGGGGATTGTCTGGTTCAGGGGTCAGGTCATCACGTAGGTCAATCTGCAGGCCCTTTCTCACTGCAAAGTTGGGCAGCATGCAACATGCACCGATGATCTGGCACACGAAGTTTGGGGAATACAAGAGGGTACCCCCAGACTTATCCAGGCATCGGAAACGTGACTTCAGGAGGCCAAAGGTGCGCTCCACCACTGCACGTGTTTGGGCATGTGCTTGATTGTATCTTAACTCTCCTGGGGTTTGGGGGTTCCGGATAGGAGTCATGAGATGGGGTCCCAGTGCATATGCAGAGTCACCTGTAGGGGAAAAGACAGGAGGATGTTAGTCATGCATGTGCCCCTTGTTATGTGTGCATCATGGGGGGGTACAGTCCTGCCTGCCACCCATGTCACTCACCAACCAGCCAGGTGGCCCCATACACGTTCTGATCGAATTCCATTCGGATGTGGTTTTGATTGTAGATGTAGCTGTCATGGCTGGACCCTGGGTGTTTGGCACGGACGTGCCATATGAGGCCTTGGGCATCGACTATCACCTGTACGTTGATGGAATGGCAATGCTTCCGATTGCGGAACATGTGCTCTGTCTCATGGGGGGGCTGGAGTGCCACATGTGTGCAATCAATGGCCCCGATGGTGCGTGGGAATCTGGCAATTCTGTAGAAATCTGTCATTGCCTTCAGCCGCAGGTCTTCAGTGGTTGGTTTGATGATTTGGTTGGCCATGCGTCTGAGGATTGCTGGGACAACCTGGTGCACACATCTGCTCATGGAGGATTGTGACATCCCAGCCACCACTCCACTTGTTCTTTTAAAAGAGCCACTGGCAAGGACATGGAGTGTTGCCATGACCTTGACCAGTGGCTGCACTGCATGTGAGCGTTGTGTTGGGCTGGTGATGTCCTCCTGCAGGGTTGTGGTTAATTCCATGATGGCATGAGGGGTGAATCTGAAGATGCGATACACCTCAGAATCACTCATGCCAAAGAGGTCTATGCGTGTGCGGTATATCCTCTCCCGTGCCATCCTCCGTGCCCTCCTCCTTTGCTCATCTAAAGTCAGTAGTATAGCTATGCGTGACGATGCCCCTGGCATGTTGGCATACAGATTGTTGTGCAACACGTGTGACTGCTGAGCTCCTCACTAACAGTGTTGCTTTATCTAACATGTAGACGTTTTTTCTCTTTTTAGACCAGCTTTTATATGGTCTAATTTTAGACAGGACATTTTGCTGTTGCGCACACTGCGTAGCCTGCGCTGCCCCAACGTTCTTTTGTGGATCCCCGTAAGTTCCTCATTAGCATATTTGACTAGCAAATCAATGGTCTGTCTAGCGCAGTTTTGCGCGGACGGATGCGCCTGTCTAACGAAATTACGCTGGACAAAAAAAAGTAGATTTCTTGCGTATCTCGTTTCGGGGATGCCGTGCATTGAAACGCACGCGCACATTTAGACTTACGCACGCGCATCTCCTGTTGCGCAGGCGTAATTGCTCTGTGAATCTGGGCCAAAGAGTTTGGTTTATTCTTCCATATTGCTGGAAACAAGTGCAAGCATCCAAACAGCATAAACAAAACAAAAAAGAGGGGATGAATCTGCGCTACGGACAATTTAAATTGGTGATATGTGAACGAATTAAAATTGAGGTATATATAGCAAAAAGGAAAATATTTATAATAATAAATATTTATATTAATAAAGATATTAAAGTGGCAGCCCCTGCATAAAGGTCTCCACCTGGGTGGAGGAAGATATTAAGTGTAAATAGCAGGTGATGGCGCCTACTTGAAGTGTTTAAATGATGTGCTAAGAGTGTTGTCAAAAAAAAAGTGCAAATAATATATAACATTAAATATAAAGTGCTGTATAGTGCTAATCCTTGAAAGTAAATACTGGTAAATACAATAATAGTGATACATGAATACAGCAAAACAATGTGTATTCGAAACAAAGATACTCCAAAAAGTTCAATTTCCAATCCTGCTTCATGCAGAAATATTAAATTAAATTAAAACTATTTTCAATCTTGCTTCATGCAAAGTAAAGTGCTAGGTGCTTCATGCAGGTACAACCGTCAGTGGATCACTCAGTGCTCTCCCCCAATGGTCCCGCACTCACCGGATCCAATCACCCCTACAGGGGTAACAGGCTCTCACAATAAGTATCCACACTGCTGTGTCTGTCAGGATTTTTTCATATCGAGTCTTTCCAACCTCTCAACCGCTCATAGAGGAGACAAATGAAAGTGCTTTCATTTGTCTCCTCTATGAGCGGTTGAGAGGTTGGAAAGACTCCATATGAAAAAATCCTGACAGATACAGCAGTGTGCATTACAGGTTTAAATATATTTGTATTGCATTTTGTTTTTCATTGGTTATGTATACTACAATTTTTTATTTTATTTGCCTTGCACTGCTAAAGTGTTCAGGTTTGGCTTGAAGAAAAGGTGGCAACCCTACCACAGACTTCATGTACAGCTGCCAATACAAGTGAATGTTTGTACATGTCCATACTCGTGTAAACTTTAAACGTTCCTACATCAGTGTTTGCTTGCGCATGAGCACATGGCATATTGCCCCAAAAGGTCTCCTTTTGCATTAGGGGAAATATACCATACATGCATGTGTGCGTAAAAGCCAATTCAGAAGAGTTTAGCGTGTACATACTGTAAGTATGACCGTAAACAGCTATTCACCTATATTGTCAGCTGTACGTAGCACCTGCAACTTCTTGAATTTGGGAAATCCCACTGGATTTTATACTTGAGGACACAGGTGCTAATAATATCTGTGAGCACCTTATATAATCAAATGATGGATTGAGTCCAGGGTAATTTAGAGAATATGACAGTTATCTTTATCTAGATACTAGGTGGCATGGTTTTATATTCAGTCTTGTTAAAAATAATCTTCCTTGAGCTAAACCTTATGCCCAGTAGGGATGAGCCATACCCTCCACCCCCCGGGTTTGGTTCACAGCAGAACATGTGAACAGGCGAGAAATTGGTGCGAACATATTCAACAGCTAGCGAGAAATTGGTAGAACACTATTAAAGTCTATGGGAGACGAACGTAAAAAAAAAATGCTAATTTTAAAAGGCTTATATGCAAGTTACTGCCATAAAAACAGTTTGGGGACCCGGGTCCTGCCCAAGGGGACATGTATCAATGCAAAAAAAGTTTTAATAATGCTTAAAGTGAAACAATAAAAATGTACTATTCCTTTAAATATCATGCCTGGGGGTGTCCTTTGTATGCCTGTAAAGTAGTGAATATTTCCCATGTTTATAACAGTGTCACAGCAAAATTACATTTCTAAATGAAAAAATGTAATTTAAAACTGCTTGCTGCTGCTATGTATTGACGGATCCCAGCAATATACTGTAGATAAAATGCCAAAAACAAATGGTGTGGATGTCCCCCCAAAATCCATATCAGGCCTTTCAGGTCTGGTATGGATATTAAGGGGAACCCTGCACCGAAATTATTAAAAATATGGTGTGGGGGAACAGCAGTATATATACTATAAGGCCTGCCCTATATACTCTTCAGAAAATTGGGCCTTAGGTGTTGGTGGTACCCGCTACTCTTGTTGGGTGCAGGAATGGGTCCTGCTGTGAAATATTATATCAAAAATTGTAAATACATGTCCCTGTTAAACAGGGGCAGAAAAATTGGGCCTTTGGTTCTGGTGACACCAGAACACCGTAAGCCCTCACAGTTACTCTTGTTGGGCACAGGAATGGGCCCTGCATTGAAATATTATATAAAAAAATGTAATTACATGCCCCTGTTAAACAGGGGCATACATTTGAGCCTTGGGTGGTGGTTCCCTAAACCAAAAATATTGTTGGAAGCTAGCACCCTCAAGATTGAGGAGGAATATGATAGTTAACATAGGCAGTCTTCAAGGGATCCCAGATCCATAGCGAATTTAATCATTACATCAACATCAGGTGCTTGATAGTCGCTGATCCAAGACGGAGATCCAACGGAGTCTGTGGACAGGCACTCTTTTTGATCCGTTACAAGCCCTCCAGCACCACTGAAAGCACACTGGATGCAGGACAGGCCAGTAGCTCAATTGTATATTGAGTAAGTTCTGGCCAGTGGTCCATCCTCAAGACCCAGTAACCCAGTGGATGCTCTGTTGGAAAGGTCTCCAAGTCTGCTATTGCCCCTAGATACAGTATTCCTGTACCATGTAATGCAGATGCAGATGCTGGCGATGGTTGCTTGGCACTGAGGACTGAAAAATTGATTAAAGGTATCGGTCAGATGGCCACCTTCTCCACCGCCCTTCGTTTGGCTGAACGAAACTTATGTAAGATGATTTGTTTCATCCCTGTGTATCATCTGAGGCTGTTCATTTCACTGGGTATATGTAAGGGTTTACATCCACTTTAAGGTTAAGGGTATTTTCATTGGTTGCTCTTTGCTGACAATAAGCTTTGATATTCCAGACAGCCCTTCTGAATACTTTTCTCCCTCTTTCTGTCTCTGGTCTTCCCCAGAATCTTTGACCCGTAGTCAGCCATGAACAAAAACTTAAAATAATGTAAGCCATTTTTAAAATTACTATTGGTAAAGTACTTTGTTCATTTATTTAGCAGATATCACATCCTCTTTATTATGTGACTGAGTTGCTCCTTTTACCATCAATCTTCATGGTCAAGCTGAAATTATAAGCATCCACTGTAATAGGATTTTTATATAAGGTGTCATACTCTATGGCCATAAACGAGTAGAATTTCATTAAAAAACATTTTTGATTTTTGATTTAATGGCAGTGGAAAATCAACAACCATTTTTGACAAAAAAAATTGAAGGAGCAGGATGGAAAGTTGTTCTCGAACTAACAGATTTCTAACAGTGAATGTGGTTTCATTTGAAATTGAATGTTAATATCAAACATATTTTAAGTACTTTTGCATGACATTCATCATACCATCGAGTATTTGTAAGAATGTTCATACAAATGTTTGTTCAAATTTCTACTATATGGTTACCTCTAGTCTTTGCATTGATAAAAGAATGCCAGTGATGTATTTTTTTTCTTATTTCAACATATCAACAAATTAAATGATAATAATGAAGGGAAGGCATCTTTAAGTACCTGCAGATAACTGTACTTGTTTTCAGATTACTTCCTTTCTGCATTGGGGTTGGGGGTATCCAGGCCAGACTGTACTCAAGAACCTTTATCCTTCCAGTTTAAAGTAGTTGTAAAACCTCCAACCCAACTTCACCACATTCTAATCCTCATTACTAAAGCTACTGATCACTGCCTGTAAAAGTCTCCTTACGTGTATTGTCTTCTTGCAATTCCGACCGCGTGTAGGCTCCATCTGACAGCAAAAATTTGAGAGCTGGTTCCCAGCTGTCAAAACACCCCAGCAGTGACTGCAACTAAATCAATATACAGGCTGTTCAGCCCACAAATTTCCACCCACCACATTCAGTTTCTTAATCAAAGGATGTGGTGTGGGAGGGTACCAACAGAACCACCCATCTAGCAAATTTGCTCGATGTAGGCCAGCTTAAGTCCCGCGTGTGTCATTCAAATTGCAAATGCCAGAGCCACAGTGGCGAGTAGAAGCTCTGTCTTTGAAAGTTAAAGTGTTTGTTACCCCAACACTTCATATTCCTGATATATGCCTGTTGTACCATGTACTTATATGAAAAGACTATTCTGTTTTCTTTGTATCGCTTCCTTTATGTGAAATACCTGGTGATCTTGCTAGTCCCCTCGCTTTTCTATTAAAACTGGACACTAAGCAGGATAGCACAGCGTAATCAGTTCTCTAGCTTTATTTTTCCATCCGAAATTCCGACAGAATTTTGCACAAAGTCTGACCATGTGTACTCTCCTCCAATATTCCGACTTGTCATTATATGCCCCCGCTGCATAGCCATTCACTGACAATGCTGCTTCACCTCCCCCCAACCCGTATGCAGCTGAGAACAGAGGATATGTGATCACTTATAAAAAAAAGTGAAAAAGGTATTTATTATGTTTTTTATTTTTGAAAAAAATATGTTTTCGCACATCATTTCTATATTAAAATGTTTTACAAGGTGATCATTTACAATCACTAAGTAACAGAGAAAGCATGACACAGGAAGTACTAGGGATAAAGGAAAGAGGAGAAGACAGCATGGCGGCTAGAGACATCTCCCACGAGGCCATTATAGCCCTGGTGCATGCCCGGCCGGAGTTATGGGACCCAGAATGCCCTGGATATGCCGACAGAGTGTTGAAGAGGTCAGAGTGGGAGGAAGTATACAAATTTGTCACACCGAACTGGGACAAAATGTCTGCAACTGATCAAGATAACCAAGGTGAGTGCAAAGTTTCTGATGTTTATGTATGTTTATGTATAAGGGTACACATGCATCATAGCTCTTTCCTTACAACCAGACTAATGAAGATTTACCCCCTAAATGACAAGGCCATTTTTTTGCAATACAGCGCTGCGTCAATGACAATGCTGCAAACAAACCAAATTGTTGTTCCTTTTTTATTTTCACACAAAGGTTCATGGCCTTTGTACTTTTTAATTTTTTTTTAAAAATGCTGGAGGGGCAGCTAAATTTTGGCATACAGATTGGACACTTTTGTTTGGGACAATAAAATATAGCGACCGATTATGTATTCATATCACTGGCAGTGAAAGGGGTCAAATGGTTTGTGTATTCTCGTTTCTTGGGTGGGGGGGTGAGAGCAGATCTCTCTCAATGTACGGCCTTTATGTGTTTTTTTTTCAATATATATATATTTTTTATTTATACAATGAAATATATATTGCAGGGAAGGAGGTGTATACCAGGTCGAGATCACTACGCGACAAGTACAAGAAAGAAGTAAACAAAGAGAAGTCTGTGGATCGAAGCGGAGCACCCTCAACTCGTAGCCGTAGGCCCAACCCCCATGCAGAGGCTTTGTCTTTCTTGAGGTGCACCACCGAGATGCGTGTGTAAGTATATTTAACATATATATTTTATTTAACTAACGTTTTGTGGGCAGTATAGCTGCACTGTCCCATTCATTTGAATGGGCTGGAAAGTTGAAGGAGCGGTATACACACCACTCCCTCACCACTCCAAAGATGCTGCTTCCATGATTTCTGTTTGCACCTTACCGCTCCAGTGTGAAAGGTGTAGACCCCTTTTTTAATTTCCCCCCAGCCCCAGATAGAGGGCTATTCTGTTGTGTACTGTACACATGACACTATTCATGATAATTTTTTTTAAAACTTGTAATGTTTTTACCTAGAACTGTCTCAAGTGTTCCTGCAAGAGACAGCGCAAGGCGTGCAAGTTCATCACCAGAAAATAATGCATAAAATAATGCTGAGACCAGTCAGGAAAGCCTTCTGGCTTTGTACAGTGACAGGCTTAGGGGACTACAAGTGCCTGTGTCTGATCGATTCAAAACGGGTGCTGCAAGCTGTGACACAAGCACTGGCACACATATTTGAGCAAGCATCAGGTATGCTGTTCACCAAGTGTGACCTCAACATCAGAAGCGTAATCTATGTATTCTATCTATTTTCAGGCAAATCTTGAAGGGGGAGCACGGTCTACTTCCGTGACTCGTTGACCACGCCAACAAGAGGCACCTTTTGAGGAATAATAGTGGAGAAGCATCTGGGGGTTTTAGTTGATCATAAGCTCAATAATGGCATGCAATGCCAAGCTGCGGTTTCCAAAGCGAGCAAAGTCCTTTCTTGTATTAAGAGAGGTATGGACTCCAGAGATAGAGATATCATTTTGCCCCTGTACAAATCATTAGTAAGACCTCATCTGGAATATGCAGTCCAGTTTTTGGCACCAGTTCTCAAAGGGGATATCGGAGAACTGGAGAAAGTGCAGAGAAGGACAACCAAACTGATAAGAGGCATGGAGGAGCTCAGCTATGAGGAAAGATTAGAAAAACTGAATGTATTCACTCTTGAGAAGAGGAGAATAAGGGGGGATATGATCAACATGTACAAATATATAAGAGGTCCATATAGTGAACTTGGTGTTGAGTTATTCACTTTAAGGTCAACACTAAGGACAAGGGCACTCTTTACGTCTGGATAAAAAGAGATTTCACCTCCAAATACGGAAAGGTTTCTTCACATTAAGAGCTGTGAAAATGTGGAACAGACTCCCTCCAGAGGTGGTTCTGGCCAGCTCAGTAGATTGCTTTAAGAAGGGCCTGGATTCTTTCCTAAGTGTACATAATATAACTGAGTACTTAGATGTGTAGGTAAGTTGATCCAGGGTAAATCCGATTGCCTTTCGGGGGATCACGAAGGATTTTTTCCCCTCCTGTAGCAAATTGGATCATGCTCTGCTGTATTTTTTTTGCCTTCCTCTGGATCAACTGTGGGTATGGAGTTGGGTGTATGGGATTGTACTGTGTTTTATTTTGTTTGTTTATTTTTTTTTAATGGTTGAACTGGATGGACTTGTGTCTTTTTTCAACCTGACTAACTATGTAACTATGTAACTATGTATCGTTGCAGAAATGAGAAACCAATCACAAAATCATGCCAAAAAAGATGATGAGTTCCTCAACATCTCAGATCCCGATGTCATGTTTTTGAGAATGTTACTTTGTGTACTCAGGGAGATTCCTCCAGAGAAACGCACTGATGTTAGGGGTGATATACATGCCTATTTAACATATATAGTGTCCGCATGCAAAGAGCAACGCCCATATCCAAAATTTCAACCATGGGCTCTGGGTTTTAATTCACCTAGTGGCTCTTTAAGTAAGCCAATGCCCGGCCATGAGTGCCGTGACACCACACCAGTCATGAACTCATATGCAGGCCCACCACCAACATATACACCCTTCCCATGTTATCCTGGTTTTCAGAGAATGCATGGGCAGCCCCACCCAGTCAGTTCACCCTCATCTTCACAATCAGTACCACATATAGGTGTTGGCAGTGAACCAAACCCTTCTTCCTTGTGTTCTTCTTACCCAGTGTATGAAAACTTGTAGTTTTTTTACTTGATGTTTCATTTTTTGTTAATGCAATGTTTTATTGATACCTTTGCACAAAGTAATCTTTACAACCCCTTAAGTTAAAGGGCTTGGTTTGTCTTTTATTATCTGAATTGTTTTCTTTTAAGCTTGTGCATTGTTGGTTCACTCAGGCGGCGTACACACGACTGAGGTTCTCGCTGGAAACCAGCGAGAACCTCGCTGGAAGCTGCATTCCAGCGAGAACCTCGGCCGTGTGTACGCTCCTGGCTCGCCCCGCCCGTTGGGAATCCCGTCGAGCGAATAGAGAGCAGGCTCTCTATTTGCTCGACGGCCCGCCTGGATGAATGGCTGGTTGCCATTCCCGACGGGCGGGTCGCCGATTTTGACGGCCCGCAGAGAACCTCGACGGGCGGAACGATGTGTTCTGCCCGTCGAGGTTCTCTGCCGTGTGTACGCGGCTTTACTCTTTCCTTCCATTTCCCTTCTATTTTTTTTTTATTCTTTTATTTCTCAATTCCTGTTTCTCCTCAGTACGCTTTCCACTATCATCCGAGCCATGGAAAGTTATTTATAACAGCTTAGTGAAATAGAAGGAAAAGTGAACCACTAATGCACCTAGGAAACTATTTAGAAAATAAAAAAAAAGCCTTTTAAAGAGAACAAGATTATTTTCCTCTAACTTTTTTTTTGGTGGGGCCATCTCTCAGGAGAATTTTTGCACACACTCTGAAGCACTTAAATTCAAAATGGTTGCTGATGTTGCTATCTGCATCCCTCTTTTGAACAAGTCATTTTTGTTGTTTAGCATTGATCTTATAAAAAACTATTTAACAAAGGTTTGCACCCGCTATGTTTTATAAAAAAAAAAAAAAAAAAAGTCAACAGCTACAGACACTGTAGCTGCTGACTTTTAAAGACACTTTGGGGATTATTTACTAAAGGCAAATCCATTTTGTATTACAAGTGCACTTGGAAGTTCAGTCGCTGTAGATCTGAAGGGGACATGCAAATAAAATAGTAAACCACATATTTGCTTGCACATGATTGAAAGATAAAAATCAGCAGAGCTACCACCCATTTAACATCTACTACTCAGATCTTCAGCGACTGCACTTCCAAGTGCACTTGTAGTGAAAAGTTGTTTTGCCTTAGTAAATTAACCCCTTTGTTCTAATCTGCCCCCCAGAGGCCAATCCCTCTATCCTGCTAGCTTTCGATGCTGCCATCCGGAAACTGGCAGTGTGCGAGCAGCATCACTCTTCGTGAATGTGTCGGCTTCTTTCGTGCCGTAGGAGGACAAAGGTAGAAGACCCACCGCCTACCCAAATGTTTTTGGTGAATTTGTTTATATATTTTTGTAAGAATTTTTCACCCAGGGTAGAACTCCACTTTCAGTTCATGTTCATGCACCTAATGTCCACATCTATGTAGTAAAAAAAAAGATTTTTGAACAACACATCAGGAACACTCTATATCTCAGGTTGTGTTTAGGGTAAATATAAGGAATGTTTTAATGGGTCACTTTATATATTTTTTGGAATGTCCTGTGTCATGTTTTACTTGAAAAAAAAAATGAATGTTCCTAAGCAATATTATCAAAAAAAAGTTTTGTATAGTTTTGTATAGATGCAAGCATCGATATTTTGTAAGCATCGATGTTTTGTAAGGATTTACAATATTTTATACACTTTGTTAATTTTTCCATAGCAAATAAAAAAATAAATCCGGTTTAATTGGACAAAGTTGTCAACTACTTTTATTACAGATAAAAACATGTAAACAGTGAAATTATCAAAGGTTGATGTAATGGGTAAAAATAAATAAATAGGAGACTAAACATAATCGTACTGGCACGGTAGCTGTCCATCATCGGAAAGGAAAAAATCAGAAAAATGTTCACGGACTTGTAGTGCATGATTGCTTGGGTGACTGGTAGTAACACTCCCTCTGTGCTCTTCACAAACAGGTAACAGGGGCTCATTGTGTGCAATCTCCTTTCCCCTTAGAAACTTATGGAGAACACAGCATGCTAAACCACAATGACCGTGTGATCCACTTCCAAGTGCATTGCAGTCAACAGTACACGCCATTTAGCTGTAAAAATACCGAAGGTGCACCCCACCATTCTACGTGCACGGCTCAGGCGGTAATTGAAGATGTGCTTCTTGGCAGTAAGACCATGCCTAGTATAGGGAGGTGAGTAGATAGGGCAAATGTATAGTGGTACATTAAAATCCCCATACTACAGACACTGTCACATCATGGAATTTCTAAAAATTTGTGAATCTCCAGAGCTCCCGTATGCGTCACTTAGTCCCAGCAGCACAATGGAGAAATATTTCTTGTAGTTTAAATAGCAGGAACCAGAGTTTGGTGGCTTGATGAGCCTGATATGTTTCCCGTCTAATGCTCCAATACAATTCGGAAAGTTTGTCTTCTCCCAAAACTCCTCTGCTATCTCTTCCCAAAAGCTGGTTGTTGGTTCCGGCATGACTGTGCTCTTCAACTCCTCCCAAATGGCAATACAGGTATCATGTACTATCATTGACACAGTTGAAATCCCCATTAGGAATTGATGATGAAGAGAGGTGAAACTCCCTCTAGTGGCAAGGTATCTGCATTACAAAAATTAAGAACAATTCTATCGATACACATAAATAGAGTTCTGTATTAAAAATTATACATATACAATCACACATACACTATTGTCAATATATGCACCATCTCATGTTGGTCCTTTGTCGGATGATTAGTCCTCCAACAAGCCCCAACAATTCGTCAAAACTCTCCACCGACATCCTTGTGTAGTTATAGAACTTTTTTATAGAACTTTTCACCATGGGTTCTAAGTTCACCGAACATCAGGGCAAAGTAGCCAATAGAAAGAGGCTGTGAGGTTAAAGGGTGCACTCAGTAACGACGGGGACGTCTTCTGGACTCGATGGCCCTTCTTCTCTTCATTTTCATGAATAGCAAGATGAGAATTGCCATCAAACTACCCATACATGCATCCATCTTAAAGATCTCAGGACAATACACAGAACGCTCCTCTCACTCCAAACTCCAACACACACTCAGCCAGGGAACAAAGGAGACAGGAAATAGATGTTTTGAAATGCAGAGGACCGAAATGCATCATGGGTAGAATTTAAGGGTCCCAAACAAAAACAAAAAAAATAAAAAGGGTTGCTATGGAAATGAATATCGCAGCTAAACGCGGCTGCAAATAAACACACGTAATCGCATGTAATCACAAATGCAGCTAATCGCAGTGCCTGGAGCCTTGAATTTCACAAAACATTTGTAGTGCTTTTAACTGCGGCAAAACAGCCGTCCGTCTTGACTGAATTCTTGACTGTAATCACCACAGTGCCCTTCACCCCACATATGGGTGTCCTTTTTCCTGCCTGAACAGACCTCACTAATTACAGGTTTTCTATTGCGCTTTGGCAGTATTATAGTGGCCATTGGTGGCTGGTACTCCAATTTTTTTTTGGGGGGGGGGGGGCAGTGGCGCAAACAAACTGAAAAATTAAACTGTTGGTAATGCAGAACTTGATAAAACGGTGCTTATCATATACGGCCTTACTGTGCCCATCATATGCAGCATCACTGTGCCTTCAATGTGCCCATCATATGTGTCCATCATATGCAGCCTCACTGTGCCTCATATGTGCCCATCATATGCAGCCTCACTGTGCCAATCATAGTTACATAGTTACATAGTTAGCCAAGTTGAAAAAAGACACAAGTCCATCCAGTTCAACCATAAAAAATAAAAAATAAACAAACAAAATAAAACACAGTACAATCCCATACACCCAAATCCATACCCACAGTTGATCCAGAGGAGGGCAAAAAACCCCAGCAGAGCGATGATCCAATTTGCTACAGGAGGGGAAAAAATTCCTTCCTGATCCCCCGAGAGGCAATGGGATTTACCCTGGATCAACTTTACCTACAAATCTTAGTACTCAGTTATATTACGTGCATTTAGGAAAGAATCCAGGCCCTTCTTAAAGCAAACTACTGAGCTGGCCAGAACCACCTCTGGAGGGAGTCTGTTCCACATTTTCACAGCTCTTACTGTGAAGAAACCTTTCTGTATTTGGAGGTGAAATCTCTTTTGCTCCAGACGTAAAGAGTGCCCTTGTCCTCAGTGTTGACCTTAAAGTGAATAACTCAACACCAAGTTCACTATATGGACCTCTTATATATTTGTACATGTTGATCATATCCCCCCTTATTCTCCTCTTCTCAAGAGTGAATAAATTCAGTTCTTCTAATCTTTTCTCATAGCTGAGCTCCTCCATGCCTCTTATCACTTTGGTTGCCCTTCTCTGAACTTTTTCCAGTTCTCTGATATCCTTTTTGAGAACTGGTGCCCAAAACTGGACTGCATATTCCAGATGAGGTTTTACTAATGATTTGTACAAGAAAGAACTTTGCTCGCTTTGGAAACTGCAGCTTGGCATTGCATGCCATTATTGAGCTTATGATCAACTAAAACCCCAAGATCCTTCTCCACTACAGATCCCCCCAGTGTACTCCCCCTAGCATGTATGATGCATGCATATTCTTAGCCCCTAAGTGCATAACTTTACATTTATCAACATTAAACCTCATCTGCCACTTAGTCGCCCACTTAGACAGAGCATCTGATGAGGTCCTGAGCTGTCCGTCCTGTTGGAGGAAGCTGTCCAGTGGAGAGTCTGCCTGAGGAGTGCCAAGAGAGGCTGGTGTTCCAAGAGAGGTCTGACTATCCATCGGGGACCAGGCAAACCAGGTAAAACTACCTGAAGGAGATCCGGGTACTGTATCTGTTAAGGAGCATTATTGTCTCCATTATTTTCAACCATTGGGAGGGTCTGTGGCAGAGACTTAACCCCATGTTCGAGTGACATTCTGGCTGCCAGCCTGGTGAGAGAGGCCTGTCCGGATGCGCTATACACACTCCAGCTAGAGTGGTGAAACAGAAGTTGTCATTGGAAGCAGGACTGTTTCACATACACCTTAATCTCTTTATTCTTCACCAAGTTCTACAGTTTTTACTCGGCTGGGTAATAAAAGCACAGAAAAGACACCTGTTGTGTGGACTTTCTATTTACTACAACTCTCATCAAGTACCCTAGACGGCGGAGAAACAGAGGTAACATGCCACCCAAAACAAACCAGCAGCTCCTTGGGGTAGTGCTACATATATATATATATATATATATATTTATTTAAAGTGTATGTGTACTGTATATATAGTATCAGGATAAGTGGTGTATATCTGCAGTCAGTGATAATGGAGGAAGGTCTCTAGGCCAAAATACAGCGTTGAGCCTACCTGAGTATTGTTGCTTGTCCATCCCTTTATGACTACAATGTACCCATCTTCTGATAGCTACTTTCAGCAGGATAATGTGCCATGTTACAAAGCCTAAATCATCTGGTTAATTGAACATGACAATGAGTTCTCTGTGTTCCAATGGCCCCCACAGTCACCAGATCTCAATCCAACAGAGCACCTTTGGGATGTGGTAGAACTGTGTAAATGCACAGCTGACAAATCTGCAGCAACAGCGTGATGCTATCATGTTAATATGGACCAAAATTCCTGAGGAATGTTTCCAGCACCTTGTGGAATCTATACCACCAAGAATTAGAGCAGTTCTAAAGGCAAAAGGGGGTCCAACCCTGTACTAGCATGGTGTACCTAATAAAGTGGCTGGTGAGTGTATACATGGAAGGATAGCACTGCATTTTTATGAAATATAATTTACCAATTTGCATCTGTTTTTGGTTGCATTTAGGATTTGCCTACCCCGGGATATTGAGGACTTATCACAATTATAAATTTTTATCTATTTTGTATTAGTTAGTTGGTCTGGATACAGTTAGCGCGGAAGGTTGTATACTGTACACTAATAAAAGGGGAACATACACCAACAGAATGTACTGTTCATATACTGTATGATGGAACCCTTTGCGTAGTTACTTTTATCTCTGTTCACTAGCCGTAGAAAAGTGGGTGGTAAGAACAATGCTCTGTGTGAAGATCATGTACTGGGATAATGATATGAAGTCCTATGGTATTAATGTGTTTACTAATATTCTAACAGGAACAAATACATGTATTCAGATTAAATTGGTCTGAAATTCTTGCAGCAGTTGCCTATTTATGGTTGTGTGCTTCATTTTACTGTGTTCTATTTCAGGGCTAATAATGGTGTTTCATGCAGTGAGACATAATACTCAATATTCATTGCAGTGTCTCCCTCTAACAGTCTTGGAGTAATAGAATATATATAAACTGCTCATACCTTTCATAACAGAACTAAATTAAATGTCTAACTGATACAGGAAGAAGTCAGTAATAATCTGCAGACAATGCCTCGATGACTAGTAATAACAAAATAAAAAAAATGTACTTAATAATGTATATTGTAACAGAAAATCAGTTCAGTTGCTATGAGCTGTATAAAGAATAAATCTGAACTGCTCATATAATGGAGCTTACATAATGTGTAACATAATTGACGTATCGCCTAATATAATACTATGTAATACCAATGTGCTAGTACTTTAACATGTAATTTCTAAGTAGGTTAAGATATAAATATATAGGGGTAGATTCACGTACATTGGCGCATCTTTGTGCGGGCGTAGCGTATCTTCTTTACACTACGCCGGTGCAACGTTGAGAGGCAAGCATGGTATTCACAAAGAAAATGCGCTCAACGTTGCCTTTACATACACCTAAATGAAGCTAAAACACATTCTAATATAAGTATAAATTGGTATATAAGTGTAGCACCCTCTAGTGTATGCTACAAGGAGTGAGAGTAGGTAAATTATAGTCTGGCCCAGGGATAAACCTGAGTCATTGAATCTGGGTCATAGTTATTAGCGGCCAGGGCTGGATGACTCCCCCTGTTTCTAGAATGTTGGAGAGATTCTGGAAGATACTGGGAGGGGAGTAGGATGGCTTTCCTTGAATATTTATGGGCCTTAGCCAATCCCCAAGAGCGGGCCTGGCAGGAGAGCTAAAGAGCCCTAACTAGACGTGAGCCATGTCAGCAGGGGAGTCGGTGTTGCAAAGTACGATTGATGGGTGCAGTGGAGTCAGTTGAGATCAGTTGTTGTGTAGTAACAGGAACTAGCTTCTTTATTGGAACATCATCACACAGACAAAGATGTCTCTCTGCACATGGTAAGTAGAACACAAACACAGCTCACAGGCAGGAAAAATAAACCAACAAGTAGATCACTGTGGGCAAGAAAACACATCATAGAGTATACATAGCATATCATTGAGCATTAGCGACATCTTGTGTCCTTTTTCTAAACTGCATTCCATACGATAGGCTAAGCTGAAGTTTTGTTGTATCTCACAGTTGGGTGGAAGATGGGGAAGCAGTGCTGAGGAAGGCTGTCAAAACCCTTCAGGGGACCCCTTACCGGGCAGAGGGTTTACCTTAGGCTGGAGCTTGGGAGGCTGGCCTGGAAGGATCCCACCACAGGAGGCAGTTGAAGGAATTCAATCGGAGAGGCAGCAGAGAGAGCAAGGAGATGCAGTGAGTAGACAGACAAGGGGAGAGACTGACAGCTGTAGCAGTGCTCTCTTAAAGACAGCGGTGTGCCAAGTCTTCATCAAACCTTGCCATGGGAAATCTCCATGTGGGTGTCAGTCAGGAAGACTGGGAAGAGCAAAGCAGCCAGGGGCGGCTGGTGGCATCCAGATGGGCTAGCAATATCTGCAAGCAGTGGAACTGAGATCATTGGCACAGGGAAACTGAAGGTGATGTTAAATGCTGTTTACTCCTTATGTTTTACTTTGCCAAGGAACTGAGAGTTTCTGCTTGTAATGGGCTGTTACTGAACTGACAATAGGCTGTTAGTTCCCTCAGGAGTGAGCCAGCAGAAGCTGTACAAAGAGGAACCAAGTTTGTGAAGGTGGAAGGAAGAAGAGGAGTCTGTAAATAGGGTGGACGTGTCCCTGAATTGTTGTTATTATCACACTGGGCATCCCATAATACCTTACCCCACCCAATTTATCATCCCCTAATAAAACTACATAATAACAAGCCAAAAACTGATTTCTATGTCCAGATGAAAAAAAAAAAAAAATTTGTTTGACTGGCTGTGCAGCAGAAGGGAACCCAGACATCAGCGACTCTTAGGCCGTGTACACACGATCAGACTGGTCCGATGAAACTGGTCTTAAGACCAGTTTCATGGGACCAATTTGATGGTGTGTATGGCCCATCGGACCGTTGTCCGTCGGACGAAAGTTTTAAAACTTGCTTTAAAATCTGTCCGACGGACACCTGTGGACACCTTATGGGGGTAGTGCTACATAAGTAATATACTATGTTATCATATGTTGTCAGAAGCAATGAAAGATCTACTACTAGTAAATAGTAAAAGCATATACCGTGCAGTTTTCAGAAACCTGAAGACAGAGATAAGGACAATAATGTTGTGTTTGTATTGATTTCATCAACCCTGACTAAGGAGTATATGCAACAAACCTTTTTCATGATCCACCTAACAAAATATTTTACTCCACCCCCCATGATGTAAAACTGGTAAAGGGACCATTTGGAGATTTTTCCAGTTCACTTGTCCCCATCTTTGAAGTGGGACTCTCATTCAGGGAGTGAATTAAATAGCAGGAATGCCCTTTAAAAAAAAACCAATAAAAATGTATGGATTTGGGAATAACAGAACAAGATTCTTTAGCTGTTAACCCAAAACAGTATAATCATTGGACAATATTTTCTACAACCAAAGTAATAGCCATTGTCAACAGGCTTCAATAAGAAGGTGGAACTTGTGGCTGCATTTGCATTCCCACAGATTTGTATGATGAGAGACACAGATCTGACGTGAACTAAAATCCATCACCACTGGCTCTAAAAGGGTAGACGTATAGTTTCTGTGTTTTGTGATGTTGCATTACTTCATGTTGCATTACTTCACTACTTTTTCCATAAAAAAAAACACAACATTTTAATGAATTTAAACGTCTTGGTGTCATGAAGTCTACAGTCAAATTAGGCCAATGTCACTGACCTAATATTTCGATGTGACCATATTAGATCAATAATGTCAAAAGCTTTCCAATTTCTTTGTATACGTGTAGCTGTGGGGCAGGGTTACTCTAGCCTGCAATTTATTGGCCCAGCAATGACAGCTAACTGACAAGTTCAGATAAACTCAAGCATATCCCTAACCACCAGTAGTTTGAGTAGAGAATCAGTGGCATACATTTTAAACAGTTTAAACCTATCTTTTAATGAGTTGCTACTAAAGGCCCTAAAAAAATTATCCATAACTGTAATATGAGTTTTGTGTGGGCTTTATACTTTAGTATAAAAAAATAAATAAAAAATCCAGCTCTGTAACTGAATTCATTTTGTGTTAAACCACAATGAAAACAAATTGAAGCATTTGTTACCCTTACACTTCATATTTCTTATATGTACCTGCTGTACGATGTACTTGTATGAGCAAGTATCCTGTTGTCTTTGTATTGCTTGCTTTGTGTTAAATCCCTAGTATTTCTGCCAGTCCCTCTGCTTTCCTATTAAAAACTAACCATACTAGGTAGGAGAACACAGCGTGGTCAGTTCTCTAGCTATGCTGGCAGATGATCAGATCAGATTTTTCCTGACATGCCCCCACTGCACTGCAATTCAATGGGAAGCTCAGAGTCCTGTTGCTTGTCCTCTGCCAGCTCTTATGCAGCTGAAAACAGAGGAAATATGATCACTTATAAAAAAGGACAAAGGTATTTATAATTTTTGTATATCTATACAAGAATATTTTGCCTATCATGACTATTTTAAACTGAATGGGTTGTTTTACAAGGTGATTGTTTACAATCAGTTTAACTGAAATGATTTGTAGTTCCTCAAATGAGCTGCAGGGCACAAGTGAGTCCTCAGGATCTTACACAGTGCACCAACACTCTAGTGCAAGAGGCTAGTAACCTGCAATATTATTATTGTTACTCTTCATCAGTGGGCAGGTTAATGTTCAAATCATGATGAATAAATCTTCTGCATATCTCTTGTGCAGTGTCTAATGGGAAAGGCTAATGTAAATTATACTTTACATTCCTTTTGCCAGGAGGCAGCAAACAACGCTGCCTACTTCTGCAAAACAGCTGGAACAGTAGTGGCAATTGCACTTATATATTCAAGTCATGAAAAAACACATCAGTAATAACAGGAGGAAGCAGTTATACTTAATCCCTACCACCAAAAGCAGATAATTGCTTTGGAACAGTAATATACCAAATCTCTCTTTGGTATCCTGCAGCTTTATTTGAGAGGGTTTTGGGAAGTATGAATTTTAATTGGGCATTCCTACACACCATAATGCGTACACAATAACAGACTTTACATTCGGTTATTATGTAAACATTTGCACACAACAGGCTCACACAAATGTGCTTGTAAAATAAAGTAGATAGGCATGGAGGCTCTAAGGTTAGCAATATGGCCTCATAGCACTGGGATTCTGATTTTAGTTTGCACTGTTAGTTGCATAGAGTTAGCATGTTTTGCATGTGATTGCAGTCGGTTTCCTCTGAGTAATAAGACTTCCATTGGCGGCCCGTCCATAGGGGGCGCTCGGGCGCCGCCCCCCCACCCCCAAGCTGTTACAAAAAAAAAAGTAAGAGTGACTTTAAGAGTGACCAGGCGCCGGTCATGCAGCAGTCTATGAGAAGCTTCCCAGCCTGCAATCATCTGATTGCAGGCTGGAAAGCTGATTTGCCAGTGTGCAGGGCATGTGCAGGACACACTCGATGCGCCCTAAACACTCCCCACTCTCCAGTGATTTGTCTCTGTCCTCTAGTGCATTATTCCTATTGGCAGGGACCGGAAGATGGTGGGTGGTGCTTTTCGATGCACCTCTTCCGGTTTCCCAGCTCACTGCTAGTGTGCTATGGATTGTGGACAGTAAGGGACCCATATCTTGCAGAACTGGAGCTTATCCCACCCTGGGGAAGGATCACTGACCCTTCACAACATGGGACTGAATTCCCCTGGAGAAGCCAGCAGCAGCAGAGGTCACGGATCACAGTAAGTGTGTGTTGATGTGGAACGTCAGCCTCTGCTGACAGGATGGATAAGACAGAGAGTTAGAGCAAGGGATCGGGAACAAGTGCGCTGTGTGTTATAGAGGTGAGACAAGAAGCCAGCAATGTGTGGGCACTGGGCAGCTTTGTACTTTCACTTTCTCCACTTCCCCCTCTCCCTTACCTCCCTGCTTGGAATGTGTGGCTGTGCTGGAAGACTCATTCCTGGCTGTGAGTTGACCGTGAACAGATTGGGAGGAGGATGTACATGTCTGCCTGTGTGTGCTACACTGAGACATGTAAGAACGCTAACTGCAGGCTATGAGACCCCTCCCCCACTGTATACACAGCATGTTACAGTACAGAGTCCCTGACATGGGCACACTGGCATTATTTGATGGGCACAGTGGCTGCGCTGGATGGGCACAGTGGCTGCGCTGGATGGGCACAGTGGCTGCGTTTCATGACACAATGGCTGTGCTTGATGGGAACAGTGGCTGCGTTTGATGGGCACAGTGACAGTGGTTGCGTTTGGTGGCACAGTGGAGGCATTTGATGGGCAAAGTAGCTGAGTTTTGGCACAGTAGCTGCATTTGATGAGCACAGTGGCTGCATTTGATGGCACAGTGGCTGAGTTTGATGGGCACAGTGGCTGAGTTTGATGGGCACAGTGGCTGAGTTTGATGGGCACATTGTCTGCGTTTGATGGGCACAGTGTCTGCATTTGATGGCACAGTGGCTGCATTTGATTGTACAATGGCTGTGCTTGATGGGCACAGTGGATGCGTTTGATGGGCACAGTGACAGTGGCTGCGTTTGATGGCACAATAGCTGCGCTTGATGGGCACAGTGACAGTGGTTGCATTCGATGGTGCAGTGGAGGCAATTGATGGGCACAGTGGTGCATTTGATAGGCACAGTGGCTGCATTTGATGGGCACAGTGGCTGCGTTTGGCACAGTGGCTGCGTTTGATGGCACAATGGCTGCGCTTGATGGGCACAGTGGCTGCGTTTGATGGCACAATGGCTGTGCTTGATGGGCACAGTGGCTGCATTTGATGGCACAATGGCTGTGCTTGATGGGCACAGTGGCTGCGTTTGATGGGCACAGTGACAGTGGTTGCGTTTGATGGCACAGTGGAGGCAATTGATGGGCAAAGTAGCTGCGTTTGGGCACAGTAGCTGCATTTGATGGCACAGTGACTGTCTTTGATGGCACATTGGCTGCGCTTGATGGGCACAGTGGCTGCATTTAACCACTTAAGACCCGGACCAATACGCTGGTAAATGACCCAAGGTGTTTTTGCGATTCGGCACTGCGTCGCTTTAACAGACAATTGCGCGGTCGTGCGACGTGGCTCCCAAACAAAATTTGCGTCCTTTTCTTCCCACAAATAGAGCTTTCTTTTGGTGGTATTTGATCACCTCTGCGATTTTTATTTTTTGCGCTATATACAAAAATAGAGCGACATTTTTGAAAAAAAAACACTATTTTTTACTTTTTGTTAAAAAAAAAATCAAATAAACTAAATTTTAGTCAAACATTTAGGCCAAAATTTATTTAGCCACATGTCTTTAGTAAAAAAAAAAAATCGCAATAAAAAAAATAGCTACCTAGCGGGAACAGCGACACTAATACAGCGATCAGAAAAATGATCGCTTAGTGACGCTGGCAATAGGGAGTGAAAGGGTTAACTAGGGCGGTGATCAGGGGGTTAAAACTTTATTAGGGGGGGTGGGGGGGCTATCCTGAACCTAACACTAACTGTTTTTTTACACTGCCTGTCACACTGACACTAAATGCAGTGATTAGATCACTGCATTCAGTGACACTGTGACAGGGGGGTGGGGGGGGGGCGATCACAAGGGGTTAATATGGCTATGTGAGTGTGTGTCAGTGTTGTGTTGGTGCACACTTACTTGTGATGTCTTCTCTCATCAGCAGCGCTGGGAAACAGCGCTGCGATGAGAGAATACATCATTTCCTCCTTCCTGTGTAAACACAGGAGGAGGAAGTGACAGGATGGGAGCGCGCTCCCATTGGCTGGGAGCGATCGCGGGGGGGGCGGGTATTCGCCGGCATCCGCCCGCTGATCCCGGATCGCTCCCGGAGCCAGGGGGACCCCCGCACGCCGCGGAGGGGGTCCCGATGGGACCCCCGAACCGCACTTAGGCGGGGACGTAAATTTACGCCCTTGTGCCTGTACGTGCCATTCTGTGGCCGTATATGTGCGTGCGGGGGTCCTTAAGTGGTTAATAGGCACAGTGACTGCGTTTGATGGCACAATGGCTGCATTTGATGGGCACAGTGTCTGTGTTTGTTAGGCATAGTGTCTGCATTTGTTGGGCACAGTGTCTGCATTTGCTGGGCACAGTGTCTGCATATTTGGGCACAGTGTCTGCATTTGTTGGGCACAGTGTCTGCATTTGTTGGGCACAGTGGCTGCGTTTGATGGGCACAGTGGCTACATTTGATGGGCACAGTGACAGTGGTTGCATTTGATGGCACAGTGGAAGCAATTGATGGGCACAGTAGCTGCGTTTGATGGGCACAGTGGCTGCAATTGATGGGCACAATAACTGCGTTTGATGGGCACAGTGGCTGCGTTTGATGGGCACAGTGACAGTGGCTGCGTTTGATGGGCACAGTGACAGTGGCTGCTAGGGATGAGCTTCGAGTTCTAGTAGAACTCATGTTCGACTCGAACATTGCCTGTTCGCCGAACAGCGAACTATTTGGGGTGTTCGCGGCAAGTTCGTGTGAACTTTAAAACCCTGTTAAAGTCTATGGGACTCGAACATTTGAAATCTAAAGTGCTAATTTTAAAGGCTAATATGCAAGTTATTGTAATAAAAAGTGTTTGGGGACCTGGATCCTGCCCCAGGGGACATGTATCAATGCAAAAAAACTTTTTAAAAAACTGCAGTATTTTTCGCGTCTGGGGTGTCCCGGTGTCCCCTCAGAGACCGGGGCCCCACAGAAAAAAAAAAAAAAAAGAAAACCCAGACGCCTCCGGCTTATCCTCCACTCGGAGGAAAGGCGTTTAACGTGGGGGTGATGTAGAGCAGGGCAGTGTTGGTGCCTGGCTCCCCCCCACATGGCTCTCTCTCGTTTTCCATATTTTAGCCTAATTTCCTTCTTCTTTATATATAGTCTATTTTTATGCATTTTTACGTTTTATCTACCTCTTGCTCTCTTCTTTCCCTTCACTATTATATACATTCTCCGCATTCCAATCCATCTTAACTTCCCTTACCCCTTGTATCTTCATCTGTATCTTAACCATTTCTATCCACCCTTAGTGCCAGCACACTATATACTTAAAACATATTCATATAGGTAATACTGCCACATATTTAGACCAGTTCATGTAGTTAAGACAGTTCATCCTCAGATTATTCCTATTCAATCCCTTCTTCCCTCTATATTACCCGTCACCCCCTCTCCCACCTACTCCATCTAATTCAATCCCTTCCTTCCCCCTTCCCCCCTCCTTTCTCCATTCCCTCCCCCCCTGCCCTCCCTTTCCCTTATCAGTGCCTTACAGCTTATCATTGTGTAAGCCCTATCCCCCACTACTGTGACCCCTGTCTTAGTTCAACCCCTTTTCTTTCCTTGTGATTCAGCAGGGCCATGACAAGGGTGGGAAACAAGGGTCCTTTTTTTTTTTTTTCTCTCTCGGTTGGTTGGCATCCCCCATCTCCCCCCTCCTGGTACTCATCCCGAATAGGGAAAATAAAACATGTTGAATATAACATTTACCTCATATAATGTAAAAGGATTAAATATCGCCGAAAAAAGAATACGATTGTTATCCGAAGTACACAGACTTAAATCACAGGTGTGGTCTGACGATGGAGGAGTAGAGACACACTTGTTCTAGAGCTCCTCTCCCACACACCCACCGACTAACCAGTGAAGGATGAAGGATGCAGAGTGTCTGCCTGTAGACCGAGGAGCCATACTAAGCCTACCTTAATCATCTGCCTAAACGTGATCTCCGGACGGCGGTGATACGTCCGGCCCTCCGGGGGTGAAGAGGGAGGTGAAAAATTCCAAAGCCCGACTCCAGCCCGAGATTCAGCAGTACTTCCCCCCCCAGACTAGAGCAGCGGTATCTCGGAACAGAGAGATTGAGTCACGGGGGGAGGTGACGTGCAGAGACTCACGTGATCCGGCAGCAAGAGACAGCATCGCAGAGACAGGAGGAATGCTGGCCCCCGAAGCAGGAGGGGGAAGAGAGGGGGAGACGCCGACTGCCCAGAGAGAGCCGAAACTGCTGCAATTAGAAGGAAGTGAAAGAGGACAAGAGTCGGAGATAGGAATGTTAAGAATCCTGCTTCAGAGTCTCCCTTCACGCGCTGACATACAAGCATTACCCACACGGACTGATATGGAGGCTTTAGTGACACGGATGGAGGAGATGCACCGCAGAGACTGGGAATCTGTGCGGGAAGAAGTGCAGCAAGTGTCAGATAAGTTAAATCATGTTGAAGTTTCTGGTGTAATGGTAGAGGAGCGTGTTAAAAGCCTAGAACAACTTCTGAGGTTACAAACATTACACGTAGACTGTATGCAGCTTAAAATGAAAGAGATCGAAGATCGCAATAGGCGTAAGAATTTGAGGTTCAGGGGGATACCCGAAGCGGTAGAGAAAGAGGCGCTACAGAGGACTATTGAAGAAATATGTCACCAATTAGTCGATTCCTCTCCCTCTCACCCCCTTGAATTTGAGAGGTTACATAGAGCCCTAGGCCCCCCATCAGTGAACCCGAGTAGACCCAGAGATGTGATTTGCTGCTTCCATCGCTTTAAACAGAAAGAGCTTATAAGCAGGAGGGCTTGGGAGGCAGGAGAAATCACATTCCAGGGGTCTCGGGTACAAATCCTACCGGATCTCTCCCGAGCCACTTTGCAGCGGAGAGCAATGCTGCGTCCGTTATGGACAAAGTAAAGGAAGCAGGTGGGACATATCGATGGGGCTACCTGATTTCGGTAATAGTAAAGAGAAATACACAATCATTTCATTTACAGCAATACATGGATCTTTCTGGACTGTTTAAATTTATGGAGATGGAGACACTGGAAGTGCCGGACTGGCTGCAGCATTTACCAAGTTCAGGGAAAAGAATAGCGTACCTAGCGGGTCAAAAAGGACCGGCCCTCCCTAAAAATAGGATAGGCCCTAATGAATCTTCTGAGAAATAGAGCAGCTGGGATAAGTGGACCCCTTGATTGTTCCTTCCTTTTTTTTTTTTTTTTCTCTCTCTCCTCTCCTTTTTTTTTTTTTTTTAGGAAGGGGGGAAGAGGGGAAGAGAGAAAGATCCTTTTTGCCCCCTTTTTTTTTTTTTGACAGGATCACTCACCCAACCCCCCCCCCCCCTTGTGTGATTACTATACCATTCTATACCATTCTGTAACTAGGGGTAGCCTAAGGTCTGTCCCCCCATGCCCCCCCCAGTTTTATTCTCTACTTCGTCCCTCCCTTCATCCCCTCCAGGGCCCCGCCGCCTTACAATAGCCCCTATAACCCACGTTTTCCTTTTTTTTTTTTTTTTCACGTGTTCACGATCAATCCCACCAATGAGATGGGATTTCACAATCAGGAATACGTTCTCACAATGGATGACACGATATGTGAAGATATTGTAATATTGCATTGTAAATATGCGCACATATTTATTTTTAGGTGTGTTTTTTTTTTTTATTATTTATTTAATTATTGGTTTTATGTCTGGAAAATTGATTTTACTGTGACACAGTGGGCGATTAAGAAAGGCACTGAATATTCACAATATTCACAATAGCACAAGGTAATACTTACTGCCCACCATTTAATAGGAAGGAAACAAGAAGTAGTAGAAGAGGTTGGAGAGGTAGTAAGACAACAAACTCACGGAGGGGGAGGGGTTCCCCCCCCTTTTTTTTTTTTACTTAAGAATCACATTAAAGATTGATGTAAGATTAAAGAGGCTTGATAAACAAATAGGGGCCAGAGGATGGGGGGGCTGGGAGGAGGGGGAAGGGGAAGATGGGGGGGAGGGGGGCACCAGGCGGGGATAAGATGGGAATAGAGCGTTAATAAGTGCAATAAGGGCGCCCAGATCTGAAGGCTCTTAGAAATGAAGATATAGACTTCCTGAGTGGTTAATAAGGGAAAGGTGGGGGTTAGATAGGCAGGACTATAAAATGTATATAGAATGTGTATAGAATGTGTATATACTTTATAAATTGTATATAGACCACTGGTTGGCAGAGGAAGAGAAGGGGAGAGGGAGTTGAGAGGATAATATAAAATAAATGCAATGCAATATCCTTACTAGTAAGTGGAATAGGGGATCGATATATATGGATGTATAAAGGGGAGGGGGTGGGGAGGCGAGAAATAAGGGGGGGGGAAGAGGGAGGAGGTAAGATGAGTCAGTGTATTTACAAAGGGGAGGGAGGAGAAGGAGAAGGGAGAGGAAAAGGAAAGAAGAAAGGAAAGGATAGGACATGTGTATATATGTCTATGGATACATGGGAGAGTATCTTCTCAAATTTTTCTTCTTTTCATTATCTCCCCATCTATGATTTTATTTCCTTTACTTTGGAGAAAATAGGCTAAAATAAGGCTTATGAGAATAAGAAGAACAGACGGAAGGTTCAGAATGTTATGAAGTAATAATATTATAAAGGTGGAAGGTAAAATAGTCGGAGGGTGGGGGGAGGTGGACAGACTGGAACCCTCAGACCAGTCAGACCCGGCCCCTAAATTAGGTTTACACCCACTGAACCATAGGGGAGGGGGGTTAAAGGTGGGTGACTTCCCTTTGGGGTATTTAGGAGGGTAGGGGGGAGGCTAGCTGAATATAGCGAGGTGGGAGGGATAGGGTAGGGTAGGGGATAGCAGGGTTTTTTTTTTGTTTTTTTTTTCTTTTCCTCCTCTCTTTTGTGTCGCAGGATGGAGGGAATAAAAATAACTTCACTGAACGCTAAGGGACTAAATGTCCCAGAAAAAAGAAGGATATTACTGAATGATTTACGGCGCTCAGGGACAGATATAGCTTACATACAGGAGACGCATTTCAGGACGGGGGGACTCCCACTCCTCCAGAATAGATTCTTCCCATGTGTATACCACGCAGGAAACCAGGAAGCAAAATCCAAAGGAGTATCAATTTTGATCTCCAACAGAATCCCCTGGATATTAGAGAATAAATATTTAGACCCAAAAGGTAGATTCCTTTTTCTTAAAGGCAGTATTGGAGGAATTAAAGTGACGCTGGCCACGATGTATTCCCCAAATGTACATCAAGATGTATTTTTGGGGAAAACTCTTACGGAGTTGTTAGAATTTGCGGAAGGTAAAATAATTCTGGGGGGAGATTTTAATATCTCCCTGAATCCAAGAATTGATACTTCAACGGGTACTTCATCAATTCCAGAGGGGGTTAGAAGGGGCGTACTGCGGAAATTACATGATGCTCACTTAGTCGATGCATGGAGGACGTTACACGGAGAGGAAAGGGACTATACCTTCTTCTCCAATCCACACCAGGTATACTCCCGCATAGACCTGTTTTTGATCCCCCACTATCTAATATCTTCTGTGACGGAAGTATCTATTGGAAGCATAACATGGTCAGATCATGCCCCGATCAGCCTGCGCCTCTCACTGACCAACACTATTCTCGCTCAGGAGAAAAAGTGGCGTTTAAACGAAAATTTACTACAGAACCCTGAAGTCAGGGAAGACGTGGCTCAAGAGATTAGGGCCTACTTTCAAGTGAACGACATACCTGGGAGTGACCCGGGAATGGTGTGGGAGGCGCACAAAACTGTAATCAGGGGAATTCTGATTAAACATGGATCCTTTTTTTAAAAAAACGAGAACAACAAGTTAAAAAACTACTAGAGGAAATTTTAGTACTGGAACTCCAACATAAAAGGACACAAGAACCTCATATAGGAAGAGAGTTGGGACAGTTGAGAAGGCAGATTACAGAAATTTTACGTTATAATGCTAAAGCAATAATTCAACGGGGAAGGAAAATAAACTATGAACTTGGAGATAAATGCAGCAAGGTGCTGGCCGGAAAACTGAAGGAAAAAAATCTTTCAACCTATATTCCGCAAATAAAGGGAAAGGAGGGACAACTAAAACGAAAGCCAAAAGAAATAGCAGAGGAATTTGGTAAATACTATTCTACCCTGTACAATCTGGGACAAACAACGGAAGACCCGTCAAAAATAGAGGAATACCTTTCCTCTGTAGACCTAACAAGGTTATCACCCCTAGTCCGAAACAGCCTAGAAAACCCTATCTCGATAGAGGAATTAAATGAAGCATTAAAAACTATGAAGGCCGGGAAAGCCCCAGGCCCCGATGGATACACATTAAGATATTATAAAGAATATGTTGAAATACTAGGGAATCAGATAGTAAAGGTCTTTAATGCAATGGGGCAGACTGCGGCATTTCCGCCGGATGCGCTGTTAGCTCACATTACAGTTATCCCAAAAGAGGGCAAGGACCCGGCGGAATGCGGTAGTTATAGGCCGATTTCACTATTAAACATCGACTTAAAACTTTTTACGAAAGTACTGGCTACACGGCTCCAAGAATGGCTCCCTGAGTTGATAGACATGGACCAAGTGGGATTCATTCCATCACGAGAGGCAAGAGATAATACTATAAAAGTCCTTAACCTGGTTCAATATGTTAATGACAGAGACATTCCTTGCTTATTTTTAAATACCGATGCAGAGAAAGCATTTGACAGAGTAAGTTGGTGTTTTCTTTTTTCAGTGCTGCGCCATGTGGGATTGGGAGAGCGAATGATCGGCTGGATCAGAAGCGTCTATACAACCCCACATGCCGCAGTAAGAGTTAACGGAGTATTCTCCAAACCTTTCAAGATTACAAATGGTACGCGACAAGGATGTCCTCTTTCACCTCTACTGTTTGCACTTTATTTGGAACCTTTACTAAATAGAGTACGCCAAAACCCGGATATACAGGGAGTACAAATTGGAGAACAGATACATAAAGTATCAGCTTATGCGGATGATTTGTTATTTTCTATGCCTAACCCACATGTGTCACTTCCCAATTTTGTGAAAGAGATCAAAAGATTTGGTGAGCTGTCGAATCTAAAAATAAATCATGCTAAATCCGAAGCAATGAGTGTGGCAATGCCGCCTCAGAACTGTAAGATTATACAATCAAACTTTAGATTCAAGTGGAAGACTGCGCTAAAGTACTTGGGTACATTGATTCCATCAAATTTAAAGCACGTTTTTAAAATCAACTTCATACCACTTTATAACTCTGTAAGAACACTTCTTGATAAGTGGCAACATGGATTCCATTCATGGTTTGGTCGAAACAACATAGTTAAAATGAGTATTCTGCCCAAAATTGTATTTCTGTTCCAAGCCCTGCCGATAGCCATCCCAGCGGCTTTCCTACGACAAATGAGTACCCTCTTGATGAAATTTATATGGGCAGGAAAAAGACCAAGAATAAAAAAATAATTGATTATGTTACCCAAGTGCTTTGGGGGGATGGCAGTGCCAGACATTGCTAAATATTATCAAGCAGCTCACCTGACGAGATTGGTAGACTGGTGTAGGCATAGGAACTACAAACGATGGGTGGACTTGGAGCAGCGGATCAGTCCGATTCCACTACGCAGAGCCCTGTGGTGCTATAATTTACTACCAAGCACGCTGAGGAAACACCCCATAATCGGCCCAACATTGTCAACTGCGGCTAAAATCTGTCGAAACCCAAAGTTCTCAACAGGCCAATCTCCCTTATTCCCTATAGTAGGGAATCCTGGTTTCTTGCCAGGAATAGAGGGAGGAACATCTAACAACTTAAAAGGAAAGGGTAATGTGCAGGTCTCAAATTTTTTGCAAACAGAAATATGGCCATCTATTGAGTCCCTAATGAAACCAGGGGGAACCTTTGAATTAGGTTTATGGCAGGCGCTCCAAGTAAACCATTTCCTGAGGTCGCTGGGACAACCGTCTAACTTCCGGCGTCAGTTAACAAAATTTGAGGTTTACTGTGATGAAGAGGGACCACTAACACGAGTGGTTTCTAAGATGTATGGATTGCTAAACTCCCCTCAGTGGGATTTTGTGATGCCAGGAATTAGTAAATGGGAAAGAGATCTGGGGAGGACTTTTACGCCAATCCAACGTAAACGTATAATCCATTTGGCATTGAACTCCTCGGTCTGTACGCGAACCCAGGAATCCAATTACAAAATTCTAACCCAATGGTACTACACTCCAGTAAAGATGCATAAATTCTCTATAGAAAACTCAGAATTCTGTTGGAGTTGTGGACTGGAGCAGGGAACCTTGTTGCATATATTCTGGTCCTGTGGAAAAGTAAGACAATATTGGTTGGAGATTCAGAGAATTTCCCAAAAGTTTACAGAGCTCCCTATACCAGATGATCCAGCTTTTTTCTTGCTCCATTGTTCACAGATCCCAGTGTCAATTTATAAAAAATCTGTATTATGTCACCTGATTAACGCTGCTAAAAGCGGAATTACCTTACATTGGAGAGATACTAGAACACCATCCATCGTGTGTTGGCTTAATAGAGTCCAAGAGATAGGAGCTATAGAAGATATGGTTCTTTCAGCCCGAAATAAAAGGGAACAGTATATTGAGACATGGACAGGGTGGAATTTATTTGTTCTCTCCGAAGAGGGGAGGAGACTGTTCAACGAGGAAAATGTGGAGTGAGGGGCCCCCCCGGGTGAGATGCAATAACACGGAAATGTTGACTCCATCTTGGGTTACACGGAAGGGGAGGAGGAAAATATATATATATATATATTTTTTTTTGGAGGGGGAGGGATGGGTGGGGTATATAAAGAAGGTGGAGTAAAGAGACTTAGGAGACGGAGACTAGGAGTCAAGGCAGGGCCCAGAGTCATGAATAAGACAGACTAAGATGTTCTGTTTACTAGTACAGGGAAAGAGAGAAATAGATGAACTGATATTTTTATTGTTACTAGTATTGTTTTTATTTCTTTTGTGTCTATATTCATGGCGGTGTCATCTTGCCCTGCGAGGCAATATGAAGGTGACTATGTTCTTTGTATTTACTTGTTTTTTGTTATTGTTTTGTTCTCTTTTGAACATCTCTCTTTGTTCCCTTGGATATAAAAACAAAAATAAAGGATATGAAAAAGAAAGGAAGGGAAGAAAAAAAAAAAAAGGAAAAGGATAAATCACAGGTCACCTTTATACAAGAAACCCATTTTAAAGAAGGAAAAATCCCGAACTTGAAAAATCACAGGTACCCGACAGTATACCATAGCACATCACAAAACTCAAAGTCATATGGGGTATCTATCTTGATATCTAAACAAGTGGCTTGGAAGGAATCTGCAGTGATAAAAGACGAAGTGGGACGATTACTGATAGTCAAAGGGACACTAAACCAACAGAAGACCACTCTGGTAAATATCTACTTACCAAACGTAGATCAGATAAATTATTTAGAATCATGTTTAGAAACGGTCTATCAATATAGAGAAGGTATAGTGGTGATAGGGGGAGATTTGAATATGGCTCTAGATCCTATAAAAGACACGTCGAAAGGTATCTCTCACCTGTCATATGCCAAATTAAGGAAAGCGAAAAAATTATTACAAGAACTACAAATGATAGGTAGCTGGAGGATGACTCATACACATGAGAGGGATTACACGTTCTTCGCAGCTAGGTATGGGACATACACCAGAATCGACTATGTATTTATTCCGCAAAATCTAGCGACTTCCTTAGTGGACGCCACTATCGGAACATTTACGCTTTCAGACCATGCTCCAACAGACTGTACAATTAAATGGGGAGTAGAAGATAAGAAGGAATGGCAATGGAGAATAAATGAGACACTACTAAAAGACAGGATATACGAAGAGAAAATAAGGGAAGAATTAGAGTAATTCTTTGAAATAAATGACACAGATGAAATAACTCCTTTTTGTCTGTGGGAAACGCAGAAATGCGTAATGAGAGGTAACCTTATCGCAATGGGGGCACATAGACAAAAGATGTTAAACGAACAGATAGACACAATGTTTAAACGAGTAGGGGAGCTTGAAACCGTACATAAAAAATCCCAGGCTCAATTAATAGAACAGGAACTAGACAGGACCCGAGAAAAACTGAATCTGTTGATGATAGACAAGGCTAAAGCTAAATTAACAAGGGGGAGGCGGATGTTCTATGAGTATGGGAATAAACTAGGCAGAACATTAGCCAATGCCTTGAAAGAGGCACAGACAGGTAATCATATTACCCAAATTAAAACATCTAACGATGAAATGGTGAATACTCCACAAGAAATCGCAAATTGCTTTAAAAAATACTATGAAAAATTATACCAGCTGGAGGATAAAACGTCTGCAGAGAAGGAATATGAGAAACTAGAAAGAGCCAAGGATTATATTAGGGATACCTCGATGCCAAAAATACCAGAACAGACATAGGAATGAAAATAGATGCGCCAATTACAATAAGGGAGTTTATGGATGCTCTAAAAATATTAAAATTGGGCAAAGCACTAGGCCCGGATGGGTTTAGTTTAACATACTATAGGATGTTCACGGAAAAACTAGCACCAAGATTCATAGCAGCTTTCAACTCATTGCGGGAAGGGAAAAAAATACCAAACGAAACATTAATGGCACATATAGTAGTTATTCCAAAAGAAGGCAAAGACCCCTCACAATGTGCCAGCTATCGCCCTATATCATTGTTAAATGTGGACCTAAAAGTATTTACTAAGATTCTCGCTAAAAGGTTAGAAGAATGCATCTCAGATCTGATACACCCTGACCAAGTGGGAATTAAACCAGGTAGAGAGGGGAGAGAGAACACGCAACGAGTGGTAAATGTGATATACTTAGCACAAAAAGAAAAGAAGCCAATGATATTAGTAGCTAGTGATGCAGAAAAAGCGTTTGACCGAGTAGAATGGACGTTCTTAAAAGCAACGCTGCAACACATAGGTATAGGAGAAGGGATGATGAGCTGGTTTACAAACTTATACTCACAACCACGTGCGAAAGTAAAAATAGATGGTAAAATATCTGACCCATTCGATATTCTAAATGGGACAAGACAAGGCTGTCCATTATCGCCTATAATTTTTGTTTTGATTATGGAACCATTCCTAAGGAAAATACGTGCTAATGTGAATATCAGGGGGGTAACAACAAAAGGAGAGGTACAGAAAGTGGCGACATACGCAGACGATTTAATTTTCTTTATAACATCTCCAGTTATCTCCCTACCACCTCTAATGGAAGAAATAAGAGAGTATGGTAACCTGTCCAACTTTAAAGTCAATTATGGGAAAACAGAAGCTCTAGGAATAGAAGTAAAAGCGGAAACATTGGAGCAGCTTAAAACTCATTTTGACTTTCGGTGGACGGATTCCCATATAAACTATTTGGGAACAAAGATATCAGGGAACCTAAATAGACTATTTGAATTAAACCATGCAATGTTGGCTAGGCGTATAAAATCAGATCTAGTCAGATGGGACAAAGGAATATTCACATGGTTCGGGCGGACAAATATACTAAAAATGAACGTGCTTCCAAAAATTCTATATTTAATACAGACTTTACCAATCAAGATCCCACAAAGCTTTTTAAGAGAACTAAGAACAAGATTTTTGAAATTCATATGGGGAGGGAAACCAGCAAGGATAAGTAGGACTATTCTATCACTACCTAAAGGTGAAGGAGGGAGAGGATTCCCAGATTTAATAAAATATCAGGAAGCAGCCCATTTAACTAAAGTTGTGGAGGGGTGTGGTCGTAACAGAAAACCTTGGTTAAAGATGGAACAAGCGACGGTAGAGGTTCCATTAGAAGGATTGGCCTGGATACCAGACAGTGAAATAACAATAGAAGTAAAGAAACATCCAATGGTAGGAGCTACCATACGGACTATTAAGAAGATTTTTGAAAAAAACACAATATCAAAATACCCAAGCCCACTGACACCGATTTTAGGTACTAAGGCTTTCCAAATAGGTTTGATAGACTCAAGGTTTAACGCCCTGCGAAAAAGAGGTATAAGTAGGATCATACACTTCTCAAAAGATAACCAACTAATGACAAGGAGAGAGATCGAAAGAGAAGGTATGCCAGAATTAGATTTTCTGAGGCAGTTGCAATTAGAAGCATTTCTTCGGACAAAGGTAGATATCTATACTGTAGTTAGGGCCCCGTCAAAATTTGAGCAAATATGCTTAGAAGGGAACTCAATAAGATATTCCCTGTCATATTTGTATGTAATGCTAATCAAGCTAGACATCCCACAGGAATTTATGTTTGTACGAGCATGGGAGAGAGATCTCGGTTTAATATTTACCCAAGATCAAAAAGATAGGATCCTGCGATTTACACATAAGGCATCAGTAGCAAGTAAATATGAGGAGGGAGGATATAAAATATTAACGAGATGGTATAGAACACCAACAGCACTACACCGAATATACCCAGAAACGTCAGATATCTGTTGGAGATGTCGTGAGGCGGAAGGGACATTGGTGCATATTTGGTGGGAATGTAGAAAAATACAGGAATTTTGGAAAATGGTAACGGAAACAATTAACACAATAACAGGAATCAATTTAACAGATAGACCATCGGCGGTTTTACTACTAGATATCCCAATGTCAATAGAAAAATATAAGAACTCATTGATAAGACATCTTATCGTAGCCGCGAGGGCGTGTATCCCTGCTATGTGGAAGCAGGAGACCCCCCCATTAAGAGCACAATGGCTTGCAAAAGTAGCAGGGATTCAACAAATGGAGAATTTAACTATGGCACTGAAAGATGAAGATGAGAGATACCGTGCAACATGGGCTCCCTATGTGAAGTATAGAGAGGGGTAGGGGGGAGGGGTAGGGAGGTGGGTAACGGCCAACATGAACCGTACAGATTAATTAATAAAAAAAAAATTTTGGTAAAAGGGAGGGGGGTGGAGAGGGTAATGAAGTATAAGAGGAAGAAGGAAGAAAGGAAAATGAAAAATGAGAAGTACTGTGAACCAGGATAGTAGAGGGAAGAGGGGGGCTGGGGGGTTGATATCTTCCCACCGCTTCCTCGACTCTGTGATCTACTCTATATAAGTAGGAAAGATGAAATGTAATTTCCTGTAACGTAATTCTTGAAATAAATAAAGAATTGGAAAAAAAAATACTGCAGTATTTTTGGCAGCAGTGATTTTAATAATTCCTTTAAGTGAACAATAAAAGTGAAATATTCCTTTAAATTTCTTACCTGGGGGGTGTATAGTATGCCTGTAAAGTAGCGCTTGTTTCCCACGCTTAGAACTGTCCCTGCACAAAGTGTCATTTCTGAAGGAAAAAAAGTAATTTAAAATCACTCGTGGCTATAATGAATTGTCTGCTCCCGGCAATACAGAGAAAAGTCATTCATAAAAAAAAAAAATGTGTGGGGGTCCACGGCATTTTTTTTTAAATTTGGGGTGGAGTTCCCCTTAAAATCCATACCAGACCTCAAGGGTCTGGAATGGATATTTGGGGGGAACCCCACATAATTTTTTTTTAATTTGACGTAGGGTTCCCCTTAATATCCATACCAAATCCTACGGTGAGTGATTTTAAATGACTTTTTTCCTTCAGAAATTACATTTTGTTCAGCGACAGCTCTAAGCACAGGAAACAAGCGCTACTTTACAGGCATACTATACACCCCCCCTAGGTACGAAATTTAAAGGAATATTTTACTTTTATTGTTTTACTTAAAGGAATTATTAAAATCACTGCTGCCAAAAAAACTGCAGTTTTTAAAACTTTTTTTTGCATTGATACATGTCCCCTGGGGCAGGATCCAGGTCCCCAAACACTTTTTATTACAATAACTTGCATATTAGCCTTTAAAAGTAGCACTTTAGATTTCAAATGTTCGAGTCCCATAGACTTTAACAGGGTTCTAAAGTTCACACAAACTTTTGGTCTGTTCGCAGGTTCTGGTTAGTGTTGATCAAGAATATTCGCATTGCGAATATTCGTTACGAATATTGCATATTCGAGTATTCGCGAATAACTCGAATATTGCGGTGAATATTCGCTATTGCGAATATTCGTATTTTTTCAAATTTATTTTTAAAACAGATCACATCCTAGTGATCTCCATCGACGTCTAAAAGCATTGCTGGTATGATTAGAGACCCTGGGCCGAGTAGCTGAGGCGATCCTTTTATGTTGCCGAATATTCGCAATGCGAATATTCGTATTTAGAATATTCGCAAATACTTTCTCTGCCCTTCTTTTGCATCAGAACCAATCAGAGTTCTCCTACCACAGTTGTCAGAGGTTAGCAACCTCCATAGCAACCAATAGGAACCTGCCTGCACGACCATTATATAAGATCACTCCCAGCAGTATTTCAGTGCAGATTCACAAGGTGGCTAGAGAGAGTGGAGTGTTTCTGTGCGTTTTTCCTGTGTATTGCGATCTTAGAGCTTAGCATTGTGCTTCCTATAGTGCTTTCAGTTCTGAGTTTCCTGCTTCTAAAACCAAATGCTTTTTTCAAAGCAAAAGACCCAACAGCTTTTCTAAAAGCTCAGATTTGTGTTGTTTTGTCCAGGTTAGTGTAGCTTAGTGTTAGATAGATTTCTGTGTAGTTAGTGTAAGTGTACATTTCTTTAAGGTAGCTTAGTTTAGTGTGTGTTTAGTCTCTGTGTTTTGTGTATAAAAAAACAAAAAAAATTAGCTTTAGTTTAGTCATATAAGTTTGTGTAAGTAGAGTTAGTGTTTAGTGCATATTAGTTTATTATTTGTAGTCCTCGTCTTTGTCCTTGTCAGTCAGTGTAAAAAAAAAAAAAAACTCCCCACCATCTTCGCTTCGCAGGGCAGCACAAAATAGCGACCCGAAAATAGACTGGCGAAGATCCAGGAAATGATCTCCGTTTTCGCGTGTTGTTCGCGTGCATGCGCATGCGCGGACGAGAATTTCGCAATCAATTTTGCATTCGCATTAGCGAAATTTCGCAAAAATTTTTTCTTGATAAAATATCACGAATATTCGATATTAACGAATATTTCACGAATATTCTTCTATATATTCGTGAAATATCGCAAAATCGAATATGGCGTATTCCGCTCAGCACTAGTTCTGGTGCGAACCGAACCCAGGGGTGTTCAGCTCATCCCTAGTGGCTGCATTTGATGGCACAGTTTCTGAGCTTGATGGGCACAGTGGCTGTGTTTGATGGGCACAGTGGCTGCGTTTGGGCACAGTGGCTGCGTTTGATGGGCACAGTGACAGTGGCTGCTTTTGATGGGCACAGTGGCTGCGTTTGATGGGCACAGTGACAGTGGCTGAGTTTGATGGGCACAGTGACAGTGGCTGCATTTGATGGCACAGTTTCTGAGCTTGATGGGCACAGTGGCTGCGTTTGATGGGCACAGTGGCTGCGTTTAGGCACTGTGGCTGCGTTTGGGCACAGTGGCTGCAATTGATGGTTTTTTTTTTCAGTTTGTTTGCGCCCCCCCAAAAAATTTGGAGCACCAGCCGCCACTGAAGACTTCACTGTGCAAATCGACACCACCTTCCACTGAAAATATTTAAAAATGATGCATATATATGATGCATGATTCTGGTAGGAGCATATGATGTGTGCCCCTTCTGGGGAAAAGTACTCATCTGAACAGTAATGAACTGTGAGTGATGCCCAGTCATGAAGTATTGTGACCCATACCTGTACAATAGTTCTCTTTCCTAAGAGGCATGTAAATGACAGGTTGGGTTTGCAGAAAATGGGCAGAGTAACAGGATTGTTGTTCTGCCCAAAGAGGAACATCAGCAATGGGTGGAGGAGGAGGCTGGGAACAATAATGTGTAATAATATAAACTATAAAGACTCCATTTTGTAAAAAGCCGCCAGTTTAAATACATTGCCTGTTTAGAAGTGTTTTCTCTTAGGCCGCGTACACACGATCGAATTTGTCCGCTGAAACTGGTCCGACGGAAAATCCGATCGTGTGTATGGGCTAGCCGACATGTCTGACCGGCGGACAAATTTTAAAGCCTGCGACATGTCCTTCGGATATGTCCGCTGGTTAGTACACTAACCAGCGGACATATCTGCCGGCACAAGCGACGCATGCATGGAAGTTTTTTAGTTCCTGGTGCGGTGACGTGGCGGCGTCAACGTCAACGCCAGGTCACCGCGCTGTCTGGCGGCGGGGATTTTGATCCGATGGTGTGTACACACCGCTGGACGAAAATCCCGAGGAGACATGTCCGATGAAAATGGTCCGTGGACCTTTTCCATCGGACATGTCCCTCCGTGTGTACGCAGCCTTACTGTTTATCTTATATATCTGTATAGGAATGTTTGTATGGCAACACACCCCTATTGTATTTTTTTATGGTCAAGACGTAAATCTGGTTTACCTTGAGGCAAGAAGCCTAGATTTATTACTTAACCTCCCTGGCAGTATGATTCTGTCTGGAATTGCATACCAAAAGCGGTACAATTTTTTTGCATGGAAATTGGGTGTTTTATACTGTAGGCCTGCAATTCTTAGGAATTACTCGCTTAAATCTGTCCAAACAAGACATCCCGGGTATGATAAAGTTTGAAAAACAAAATCATAAATTTTAATATAATAAATAATTATAAATAATTATAACAAATAATAATGTAATTATAATAAAAAATATTTAATAATGTAATCAAATCAAAAACACAGAAATTTGCTCAGTTGCAGAATTGTCGCTGTCATTATTATTTTATATTTATTTTTATGACAAATTTTCCCACAAATCGCTATCGCTCAATTCTGCAAGTGATTATAATTTATTATCTCTGTTTTCTAGCTGATCTAAAACCATTTTTGACATAAAGGGACACTTTTGGTTGCTATGAACAATCTACAGTTTCCAGGCAGAAAGAACATTTTTTATTATATAAAAGGACATGCAGGGCACTGGACAGACCACTAGGGACAAAGGGGGTGTGTATTTTTTACATCCAGTACTGTAATCTATAAGATTACAGTATACTGTATGTATTGTGTTTGTTTACTTTTTTGAATTTGGCGCCGTTCTCCACCCCCGTGCATCGCTGGAACCAGGAACAAGGTAAGCCAGCACGCGCTGCAGGCTCTGCATAGCTACCCCGAGCGTGACTCTGGGATACCGATTTTAGCAAAAAAAAAAACACCCCGAGTCACGCTCGGGGATACCGCCAGGGGGGTTAATGATCAGCTAAACAGCCCCTCCCCTTTCTTTTGTTGTATATTATATATAAACCACATGATTTCTAAGTAAAGTCAGCCTCTTGGTAAAATGCTTCAATTGTGGGGCAGAAGATCACTGGAGAAACCAATGCCCCTGATGAGTCCAAAGACCAAACTTCTCAGCCCTTACCAAACACACAAAATAACACCCAGCGGACACCAATTCAACAAACACAAGGACCAAAATTCCCCATTCAGTGGCCAAATCAGCAACAATGAAGTTGCCCTGAAGGTAGTGTCCCAGCGTTTGTCTCTCACTCATATAACGAACATCCGATCTTGACATTAAATGTCCAAGGGAAGCTGACCCCTTTTCTCCTTGACTCTGGCGCCACAAAATCAACCCTGAGTGCGGATTTCTATAGAGGAGAGACAACAAATGCTGAACCTTCGGTAGGAATTAATGTAATACTAACCAAAACCTTTAAAACCCCACCCCTCCCTGCGGTAAATGCAGAGCAGGGATCAGTGTTGTTTCACCACAGTTTTAGGATAATCTCCAATTGCCCTGTTAATCTCCTGGGGGAGGTACCTGATGGGAAAGTTGTGCATAAAAATGGAAATAACAAGTCAGGGTGGTGTCATCGCACACTCTAAAAAGGTTCTGATATGGCCCTTAATGCTAAGCACAGAATTAAAAGGGGACCTTGAGAAAGTATGGTTGAAATCTGAATGTTCCTTTTGTCTTATCTCTGTGTAATCGCCCTGTATAAAATAAAAATAAATAGAGAATTAAAAAAAAAAGAAAGTATGGTCACAGAGTGCACTCGATGTGAGATTCATCTCCTGCACCCCTTATAGGGACACACTTAAATAGTGGGCACAACCTATCTACCACAAACAATATCCCCTGTCCAAAGAGAAGGAGGAGGGAATTGCGTTTGCTACAGGCCTGAAGAAGGAGCGCATGCTCCGCAAACACGTTGCCTATTGGTCCAATTACAACCCAGAAATGTTGTCATCTACACGGCCCGCCGCTCACCCGGAACTGCCATCATCCTCTTGCCTCCCTGTGGGATTGAGGTCCAGGAAGCGTCTGCAAACACCGGCTCAACCCGCTCCACTACACCAGTCTGCAGCCATCGGATGGACTCCCTTCCCGGATGCTTCGACACTACATGTCTGTAATGCCCATTTTAACTTTACTCTTGTGAGTAAATACGCTCTGTTCGCTCATTAAAATGCACTTTATTTACTACACTTACAGTGGCACTTGTGTGCTTTCTCCCCCAACTGACCAAGTTTGCCTCTCATCTGCACTGGGCTGCCTTCAAAATGTTTTTAGTACAGACTGTATAGACTTTTTTGTTTTAACACTTTCTTCCCTATATTCCCCTTATTGTTTTAATCTGATGATCCCACATGATTGCTGGTACAAGTGCCAACTCTTTCCTATGTGTAGTTATAAGTTTGTGCAGGACCTACGGGCCATAAACAACTTAGTTGTACCTATTGCACCCATAGAGCCTGGGCGGACTGACCATTGAGTCACTCGGGCACTGCCTGAGGGCCCCATGCCACTAGGGGGCCCCATCAGGGTTGCCAGGCTCAGTAAAACCAGGGACAGTATGTAAAAATCTGTGTTTTTTTAACATCTGTCCCTGATATGTCCGAAACTGACATGCTTTTGATGTGAAAATCCAGAGCTGCCTGCCTCTGCACTGCCTCCTGGCATGGTGGCCATCTGTAAGCCCAGGGGCCCCATAATCTTCTATTGCCCGGGGGCCCCATGAGTTGTCAGTTCGCCCCTGAGCCTGATGTGCCATCACTCCTCACCTCCATTCCATCTGACGCTGAATATTTCTCTGTGATTGATTTAACAAATGCATTTTTTTCCATCCCTGTGGACGAGGAGAAACCACCAGATGACATGGTGTAGCATGTTCCAGGGCTATGTGGACTTCCCTGTAGTCTACTTAGTGGCCCTCCAAGAAACCTTGCAGTCCTGGACTCCCTGCCATGGTTCAGTTTTACTCCAATATGTTGATGATTTACTGTTGTGTAGTCCAAGCCAGTTTGCATGTAAAGAGGATGGTTTAGATCTGTTACATTGTTTAGCAGATAATGGTCACACGGTTTCTAGAAAAAAGCTACAATGCTGTCAGGAAACTGTTTACTACCTTGGTTTCATGCTTTCTAAAGGAGAAAGGAAAATCAGCCACAAGAGAGCTATGGCTCTCGTGGGCCTGCCCCACCTACTTACTAAGAAAAAACACAAACACAAACCAGATTGTATAAAATGGAATGATGAAGTGCGTAATGCTTTTGTGTATCTTAAAACTGCAAGATCACAGCTCCTGAACTTAAATTACCTGAATATGACAAAATGTTTAATTTATTTGCAAGGGACAAAGAGCATAGAGGCAAACTGCGCCCTATTGCATTTTTTTTCAAAGGTTGTGCTTATGCCAGTACAGGGTATGCTGGCATGTCTCTGAGGTTTAGCATCCTGTGCAATGATTGTGGAAATGGCTACTTCATTCACCTGGGTCATGCAACTACACTACATACTACCCACAATGTGTACATACTGTTAAAACTAGGGTTGTCCAGATACCGATACTAGTATCGGTATCGGGACCGATACCGAGTATTTGCGGGAGTACTTGTACTCGCGCAAATGCTCCCGATACCTAAATAGAATACTTTTTTTGTATTTATCAACATGTTCTGTGAAAATTCTTTGAGTTTTTTACTACTGCGTGACAAGAAAATAAAACATTTTTATTCATTTTTATTCTTTTATAATGTCTTGAGTTAGAGTTCTTCATAATTCTAAAGAAAATATCCTTAGTCTGTATTGTGGTTTGAAAACTGTCACATGACATGTAAAAAAGTATCGGTATTCGGTATCGGCGAGTACATGAAAAAAAGTATTGGTACTTGTACTCGGTCTAAAAAAGTGGTATCGGGACAACCCTAGTTAAAACCATTTATACTCAACATATGTCGGTCAAAAGGTTGAGCGGCTATGAGGTGATCTTGTTGTCCAACCCAAAACTTGAGATAAAATGCACATCACCCACCTTTGGCCCCACTCCTATTCTGAATGCCTTACTAGGCTTGAAGAGAGAGGAAGAGGAAGTAGTGCCTCAGCATGAGTGTATGGACCTCACACACCAAGATACATCTCCCAGGTCTGACATGTCTTCAACCACCCTCCCTGATGCACAAAAATGTATTTGTAGATGGCTCTTGTTCAAGGCCAAATGATAATACATATAACGCAGGGAATGCTGTAGTTCAACTACCCGATGAGATACTAGAAGCACACCCAGTTCCCTTCCATTCAGCTCAAGCGGAAAATAAGGGGTTACATAGCGGCCGATGGTAAATTCATCTCACATTCCACTTTGGTTACAAGTCTGTTAGAAGCAATACCATCCTACATTGCAAAGCCTACACAGGACAACAGGATGACATTGCTAAGCAAAATGCACTAGCAGATAAAATAGCAAAGGAAGCAGCTAGCAGGCAAGAGGCCACAATACAAATGCCCTTTCAAGCTCCAGAAATGCCCCTTCTAGACCAAACCTTATCCGACCTCCAGGTCCATGCCAAACCATACCATAGCAGGCTGAACCATACCATAGCAGGCTGAAAGATATATGTGGAGCCTGGTCTGCCTAAGGATCATCTAGTGATCTACTTGCAGCCATGTGTTTAAAAAATTAGGCAAATCAATAATGGGATGCAGGTGCCGTCTACCCTCCCCCCCCCAGAAGGCGGTGAAAATCTGCTGAAAAAAAAAGCATCTCACGTGTGGCTCCCTCGGTGTCCCAAGAGGGCGTGAGCCCCAACAGATGTCGTCACCTCCGATGCAATGTGCGTGACGCAGCGGCAACGTGGGCATGCCGAAATACTCGCGCATGCACACCACACCGCCAACGTCCGGAGGCAATCGGGGGATGCCGCCGGCAGGATGGTGCCTACCCCAGTGGCCATGGTTGACGGCCATAAGGGCAAAGCATAGAGGAGAGGTGCGGATGGATAGTCCCACCCAGAGGCGTATCTAGGGTATGGCAGCCATGGAAAGTGCCATGGGCGCCATGGGGAGGGCGCAAAAAGCCACCCCCCTGCACTAATGTAGCTCCCGGCGCCGTGCCCGCCCTGCTGAAGTGAGGCGCCGCCACAGCAATTGCTAATATTTCTCCATCTGCCTGGGGAGGGGAGTGACAGGTGCACCCAAGACGGCCGATGACTGGCCAGACCAGATCCACATAGGGTAGTGGCTGCGTTTGATGGGCACAGTGGCTGCAATTGATGTTTTTTTTTCAGTTTGTTTGTGCCCCCCCCCCCTAAAAAATGTTCAGCACCAGCCGCCAGTGGTCCCTCTCTGTCCCCGCCGTGTCCCTGGTTATCTGAAAGATGGGTTTTTAAATGTTTTGACAAGGGCGTAGTTTCAGTGCTTGCCATAGGCGCCATTTTCACTAGATACGCCTCTGGTCCCACCTCCCACCCTGCCGCGAAGCCCAGAAAAGTCGTGATCCAACTGGGGGACACCAGAAAAAGCCACAAAACTCTCACGGATTATGCAACACTGGGTACATGGATATAAATGAAAAATCAAATATATAAACAGTCCAAAGATGAAAACAATATACCATAAAGTAAACACTTCTTATTGTGGGGGTCATATACAAAGTATTGCATTGGTGAACATATAATATAATTGATATATGAAAAAAGGGGGAGGAAAGGACCAGGGAAAGGGACTGTATGGCCCACTAGGGGCCTAAAGGGGTTACTTGAAGCAACAAAAGTAATGATCAGAAAACTTAAAGATACAAAACAATATTTATTAATATGTATCAAAGTTAAAATTATGTACAGCACGACTATATTGGAACTCATAAACTGGTCGCCTACCTATGTGGGCTGACCGCTATGCAAATCAAAAAGAAAAGATGTCACATCAAATAACAGATAACCTGACCCATGATGAACGCCGTGCTTTGAAAAATTTACAAAACAACAAAAGCATAGTCATAAAAAATAGTGACAAAGGTGGCAATGTAGTTCTCCTAAAACAAGAACAATATGAACGAGAAGCTAAACGCCTGCTTAATGACTTAACCACTTATAAGAAACTTGAGGATAACCCCTTTCCTAGCCTTGTAAAACAGCTGAATCAAAAATTAAAATTGGCCAAGGATGAAGGTCTACTGACGATAAAAGAATTTAATTACTTAGGGGTTCAAGAATATAATATACCAACATTCTATATTATCCCCAAAGTGCACAAAAGCCTAAATGAACCTCCTGGCAGACCTATAGTGTCAGCCTGTTATGGTCCTCTTGAACGACTGGGCAAGTACCTTGACCTGCTGTTAAAAGAGATGGTGACTGAACTCAAATCCTTCATCCAGGACACACAACATGTCCTGGGTAAACTTAACGAACTAGACATGGAAGGACAAATGGACAATGTACTACTTGTAGGTATCGATGTAGAATCTTTATATACATCGATACCACACGTGGTGGGAATAGCAGCTGTGGAGAAATTTCTTGAAATGACATACCCGGCATCTGGACCCCAGAATGAATTTTTGGTAGAGATGCTACATTTTGCACTATATAACAATTTCTTCCAGTTTCTGACTACATTCTACCACCAGATAAGAGGTACCTCGATGGGGGCACCCTGGGCACCTGCCTACGCCTGCCTCCATCTAGGAATCTGGGAGGAGGAGGATGTATACACGTCGCCGATGTACCGCCCCCACGTACTAACGTGGTGGCGGTACATCGATGACGTGTTGATGCTCTGGCATGGCTCAATTGAACAACTACATCAGTTCATGGGAGAACTTAATACCAATGCCAGAAACATCCACCTCACATACACTTTTGATGAGGAACATCTCTCCTTCCTAGACCTAAAAATAACTAGGAAACAGCATCAACTCCACACCTGCACATTCCGTAAAGATACGGCAGCTAACAATTTGTTACATGCCTCTAGCCATCATCCCCATTGGCTGAAAAATGGCATACCAGTCGGCCAATTCCTCCGTATCAAAAGAAATTGCTCAAACCCGGCTGACTATAAACGCGAAAGTCAAGACCTCTATGCACGCTTTCGCGAGCGTGGATATTCCCATGGCCAAATAAAAAAAGCCAAAAAAAGGGCAGCGATACGCAATAGATTGGACCTTCTCACTAAGAAAAGGACGGTTGATAGACTCAACTCGCAACCAACTGAACCAATCAGAATCATTACACCGTATGGCTCACAATGGGACAGTGTACGCAAGATACTTGCCAAACACTGGGGCATACTGTGCAATGCTCCTACTTTGACGAATATTGTAGGTGACTCCCCAAAACTAGTTGCGCGCAGAGCCAGGAGCATAGGAGATATTCTGATAAAATCAGAATTCACCAAAGAACCAGAAACCACCTGGTTATCCAAATATCCAAGGACACTTGGAATGTTCCCTTGCAACAGATGTAAAATATGTCCATACGTTGATAGGAGCTCGACCTTCACTGATGCACTTGGTCATAACTCCTATGAAATAAGGAGTCTCATTAACTGCTCGACTACAAGAGTTGTTTATGTCATCACTTGTCCTTGTCCCAAAATATACGTGGGCAAAACCAAGCGTGCACTGAAGGTCCGCCTGGGGGAGCACCTACGTGAGATCAACGACAAGGAGAAAGAGCCTGAAAAGCCCCTTGCAAAACACTTTGCCCAATATCACAACAGATGCTCAAAAGGCCTAACGGTCAAGGGCATATATGCACTTAAAGTACCTAATAGACGTGGCGACTTCGATCGCATCCTCCAACAAAAAGAAAAATGGTGGGTATACCACCTCAAATCTCTGGTCCAGGTGGGACTTAACACCGAATTAAACCTACAGATCTTCTTGGACCCCTAATTACTACAACATGCCCGGCATACATTATACATTATATATGATTCACTAATGGAAATACTGTACCATCCTTAAAACCTCTCTCATTGAGCGATAAAACATCCATATCTAGCTACTTTACAGAACAAAACCATCCATAGGGAAGATATAGTCTACTGGTCCTGGGACTTTCTGTTGTTATTTTTACTATCTTTTTCAGATTCTTTGTCACTTCTATTTCCTGCTCTCTCCCCCATTAGCCAATTAGAATGTACCATACTATTCTACCATTATGCACTTCCAGTGTGCCTATAGATCACACAGGAAAAGGCCACATTGTGAGTTCATGTTATATGTTGATTCCTCTTGTTTTTTCTTTTCCCCTTTTTTCCTTTCCCCAATTCCCAATTTTCCCAAGTTACCTTCCTTTTTGTCACTTGTTTTTTCTCCCCCCCCCCTTTAGTATTGTATATGAACACAATGACTTTTGAGGAAAAAATAGGTTCCCTCGTGCCTCAGCAATGGCCAACTAGCAGTGTAGGGCGGAATATTGCAACTTTGCAATTTGACGCTAATCCGCACCAACGGCTAGTTGTTCCCTTCAAACGAGATAAACACAACATGGAACTCTGCTGTTTCTAATGACCCAGCACAAATCAGAAAAGAATGCTACAAGACATATTCGATGTCATAAAATAATGACATAACATTTACCTCTTCTTTGTAATTGGTGAGTAACGCCGGGAGCGATGCATATAAAGCAACATCCCTTCTGACGTCCAACACGTCCGAGACGAAGCCACGCCAGTGTGCAAGGCAAAACGCGTCGACGTCACCAGCTAGCGTGATCACGTGACCCCGGAAGCCGGCTGGCTCGTACGGAGAACGGAGGAAGATGGGAGCTGTAGGCGAATAATACCAGCCCCCCACCAAACGCTGCCGCACCATCGGAGCTGGAGGAATACAAGCCGATGATTCAAGGCAACAAGTTGAAGCTGCCTGATCACTACTTGATCATACTACATCGAGGCGCAATCAACGCTCCAGCCCCATGGCTAAATATGCCGTCTGACATAGCCTCACTAATACATGGATTTTCAAAAAGAGTGAGGCAGACCGCGCAGCTAAGGAGGTGGTAATGTATCAATGGTGTTATTCCTCTTACCACCACAGAACCCATAAATGATTTGTTATGAGCTCAATCATTTTAACAGCTTAGAATAAACCTTGCTGAAAGTAGTCGTTACATGGAAATATTATGAATGACCAAAATCTGCCCATAAATAATATATGATTATGATGGACTGAGTTCTTCATCTCTTGAGCTTTAACTACCTCTGAATCAACTACTGCCTAAGGACAATTAATAAGCACTGGCCATTCGGAAACACTTATAGAGCCAATCACTGCTAGACTTTCTTTTGTTCCGCTGTGGCCCTTTATTTCAGTTGGTTTTTATTCCATAGACAACAGCTCTATATGTATTTTGGTTAATTAGCTGCGTGACTAAAACTAGTCACACAGCCAATCTTCTACCTCCACACTCCCCTCCCTTCTCCTCCCTACCTCCATCCATCTAGCCGGTCTCCAGCCCCTACATATAGGATTACACTATAATTTTGAATTTCCTTTTTTTGGCGGACCTCCTGGGAGGGGATATATATTACCCCCCCCCACCTTCTTTATAATCTTCATCTACTATGATGACCGCATCAAAATATAACTTTTTAAGAGTGTATCCATAGTGAGGGCTGAACACTAGGGTGTCCGGACAGCGCGCATAGTTTGTATGTGTTTGTGTTTGTCCATAGTCTTGTCTAAGTGTTATTTGTTCTTTTCTTTTTGATTTGCATAGCGGTCAGCCCACATAGGTAGGCGACCAGTTTATGAGTTCCAATATAGTCGTGCTGTACATAATTTTAACTTTGATACATATTAATAAATATTGTTTTGTATCTTTAAGTTTTCTGATCATTACTTTTGTTGCTTCAAGTAACCCCTTTAGGCCCCTAGTGGGCCATACAGTCCCTTTCCCTGGTCCTTTCCTCCCCCTTTTTTCATATATCATATTTATGGTTACAGCAACATCACCTAATTAGGTATATGATCCAGTACAAGTGGCGACAACCATCGCCAGTACACTAGTGGATACTTGCGCTTCCCCTTGCTTCCCTTACCCCTTGATTAATATATAATATAATTGGCATGAAAATGGTGTGGCGATACAGTCCACCTCCTCACCTGTGCAGTAACATTCTTTGATCTAAATGTAAGATGCCATGGTTCAGAGAAATCTTTAGATTATTTCTGATGCATCAAGGAGGGGAGCTAAAAGTATGTCTCGTCTCCTTACTCAAGGGGTCAGGTGTTGACCTGACGTGAGATTAGGCCATTCATCCCGAGCATTTGCTCATCAAGGACAAATGGTATACACAGAAGAGGTGGATATACTGTAGAGTACCGTCACACTGCTCACAGCCATTATCTCTCGTGTGTCAAGGGGGAGGGGTGTTTAACCACCCAATTTTACACACATGGCCAAACTAGGCAAGAGACGAGAACATTTACTTGTGATAGCAGATATGTTCTCACGATGGACAGAAGTGTTCGTCACAACAAAGGAAGATGCACAAACAGTGGTCAGAATCCTTACACAGGTAATAATCCCAAGATGGGGCTGCCCACTTCAAATAAAGTCAGACAATGGTCCTGCTATCATAGCCAAAGTGTGTCAGGATTTAGTGAAAACACTGAAGATTGACTGGAAGTTTCACATCCCATACAACCCCAAGAGTTCAGGGATAGTAGAAAGAATAAATAGGACACTTAAAGATAAAATCAGGAAAGCCACAGGTGGAACTTTCAACGGATGGAAAAGGGTACTTCCTGCAATCCCTGCAGAGGTAAGAATGGGCTAGGCAGCCATTAATGTTAGAAAGAGGGGAGCTTGATCTCTTACAGGAGGAGTATGTAAAATATTTGATTGAAACTTTGGATAGAGTTGAAAAACGTGCCGCTCGCACCTCTCCTTTTTCTTCACAGGAACCTACTCATCCATTCCAAGTGGGAAACGTCGTAGTGGTCCAGCAACTATAGTGTACCAAGAAGGAAGAGTACCCATTTGGACCCCCAACTACAGTCATCGCGGTTACCCGAACAGCTATTCTGGTAGAGAAACAACAGGCCATTCATACCAGCCATGTGAAGAAGGTGAACCAAAAACCTAAGAAGCAAGATAAAGCACAGAGAGGTAAAGCAGGTGATACAAATCCTTGAACAGTGAATGAAGCAGGTGGTCAGGACTCTGAAAAAAAGGGATTTTTAAATACAGCTTACCTGTAAAATCCTTTTCTTGGAGTACATCACGGGACACAGAGCGGCATATTCATTACTATATGGGTTATATGGAGTACCTTCAGGTGTGGACACTGGCAATCTCAAACAGGAAGTCCCCTCCCTATATAACCCCCTCCCCTAGAGGGAGTCCCTCAGTTTTGTAGCAAGCAGTATGCCTCCCAAAATGTTTCCCCAAAAGAGGGGTGGGAGCTCTGTGTCCCGTGATGTACTCCAAGAAAAGGATTTTACAGGTAAGCTGTATTTAAAAATCCCTTTTTCTTTCTCGTACATCACGGGACACAGAGCGGCATATTCATTACTATATGGGATGTCCGAAAGCAATGCTTTAATGAGGGGAGGGAGACATCTTCCAAAGAAGGATTCAATTTAGAGGTATACTCAAATAATAATAATAATTCCAACTTAGTCAAGAAAAAACTTTTTTTTTTTTTTTTTTTTCTTTTTTACAACCAAGGGTGCTTCTGATCCCGAGGATCTTAAACTGCAGCCTGTAGTACTGCCTGTCCAAAGGCAGAATCCGCATTCCTTCTCACGTCTAGTTGATAAAACTTTGTAAACGTGTGGACTGATGACCACGTCGCCGCCTTGCATATCTGAGCCATAGAGATCTGATGGTGTGCTGCCCAGGAGGCACCCATGGCCCTGGTAGAATGGGCCTTTACCGACAAAGGAGGAGGCAACCTCTTCAAACCGTAGGCTTGAATGATTAATTGTCTAATCCATCTCGAGATGGTGGATTTTGCAGCTGCCTGCCCCTTCTTGGGGCCATCTGGTAGAACGAATAACACATCTGTCTTCCGGATCTTTTCTGTAGCTTTAAGATAGGCCTTCCTGGCCCGGACAATATCCAAGGTATGCAGCAACCCCTCCTTTCTAGATGTGGGTTTTGGAAAGAAGGATGGAAGTACCAAATCCTGGTTCAAGTGAAATTTGGATATAACCTTTGGTAGAAAGGAAGGATGGGGCCGGAGAACTGCCCTGTCCTTATGCAGAACGTGATATGGTTCCTTACACGATAAGGCTGCTAATTCTGACACTCTCCTGGCCGAAACTATGGCGACCAAGAAAACCAACTTTCTTGTCAGTAAGACTAAAGGAATCTCAGCCAACGGCTCAAAGGGTTGTTTCTGTAGAGTGGACAGGACAAGATTTAAGTCCCATGGACAAATTGGTGACTTGACAGGAGGATTAATACGCAAGACCCCCTGTAAGAAGGTCTTTACCAGCGAGTGGGTGGCCAGCGGCCTCTGAAACCACACTGACAGAGCTGAGATCTGTCCCTTGATTGTGCTTAGTGCCAGGCCTTTATCCACTCCTAGCTGGAGAAAACTTAACACCCTATCAATAGTATATTTGCGGGAATTCCATCTTTTGGATTCACACCAGCCTACGTAGTTCCTCCACACCCTGTAATAAATCACCCTGGAGACCGGCTTTCTAGCCCTAATCAGGGTAGGAATTACCTGCCTAGACAGACCTCTACCCCTGAGAATCAGGGATTCAGCCTCCAGGCCGTCAAATTTAGACGCTGTAATGTAGGGTGGAGGATCGGGCCTTGTGAGAGTAGGTCTGGTTGTAGAGGAAGAGTCCAAGGGTCTCCCACTGCCATCTTCAGGACTAGTGAGTACCAAGTCCTCCGGGGCCAAGCCGGAGCTACTAGAATGACTGGCTTGTGCTCCACTCTGATCCTGCGCAACAGGCGAGGGAGTAACTGTAGCGGAGGGAATGCATATAGAAGTTTGAATTGATGCCAAGGGCAAACCAACGCATCGGTTCCGCAGGCCATAGGATCCCTCGCTCGAGACACGAACCTGTCTAGTTTCTTGTTGAACCTGGATGCCATTATATCTACGTCCGGCATTCCCCACCTCTGGCAGATTGTCTGAAAGACCTGGGGATGCAGAGACCACTCCCCTGGCAACAGACTCTGGCGACTTAAGAAGTCTGCCTGCAGGTTGTCCACTCCGGGAATGAATATCGCCGAAATGCAGGGTACATGTACCTCTGCCCACTGAAAAATCAAGCTCACCTCCCTCTGAGCGGCCTGACTCCTGGTTCCCCCTTGGTGGTTTATGTATGCCACCGCCGTGGCATTGTCTGACTGGATTCTCACCGGGAACCCCTTTAATCTGGAGGTCCATGCCAGAAGGGCTAGGCGAGCAGCTCTGATCTCCAAGATATTGATGGGGAGCTGCCTCTCTGCTTTCACCCAAGTTCCCTGGCGAGAGAACCCCTCGAAGACCGCCCCCCAGCCTGCCAGGCTGGCGTCTGTGGTAACTACCTTCCAGACAACAGGGCTGAAGGATTTTCCCTTTAGAAGATTCTGGGGGTTCAACCACCAGGCCAGGCTTTGTCGGACCCTTGATGATAGCGTCAAAGGGGACTCTAAGGCATGTGCCCTCTTGCCCCAGGCTGCTAGAATGGCTGCCTGTAGGACGCGAGTGTGGATCTGAGCGTATGGTACTGCCTCGAACGTGGCCACTAGCTTGCCTAGTACTCGCATACACAGGCGAATAGTTGGTTTTTTATTGTTTAGAACCAACTGAACCAACCCCTTGATAGCCTCGATCTTTACAAGGGGCAGGAACACCCTTTGCTGTTCTGTGTCTAACCTCATGCCGAGGTATTCCAACTGCTTTGTAGGCTGGAACGCTGACTTTCCCCGGTTTAGGACCCAGCCGAATCCTTCGAGGTACCGAACCGTGAGGTTTACTGCCTGTTGCAGACCCGGCCGTGAGTGATCTATGATTAAAAGGTCGTCCAAGTATGCTAGGACTGTGACCCCTTGGATCCTTAAATTGGCCAGAACTGGGGCTAGGATCTTCGTGAATACCCGGGGGGCCATGGCCAGCCAGAAGGGGAGCGCCCTGAATTGGAAGTGTCGCTGCCCCACCGCGAAGCGTAAAAATCTTTGATGCGACTGAAAGATTGGTACATGAAGGTAAGCATCCTTTATGTCTATGGAGGCCAGAAAATCGTCCCTCTGAAGCGCGGCGGCTGCTGACCGGATGGATTCCATCCGGAAGGAACGAACCCTTAGGTAACCGTTTAACCTCTTTAGGTCCAAGATTGGCCTGACATCGCCGTTGGGCTTTGGTATGACAAAGAGATTGGAATAGAAACCTAGCCCTTGCTCTTGGGCTGGCACCTCTATTATTACGTCCTGGCAAAGCAGGTGATCCAAAGCTGCCCGCAATGAGGCCTTCCTTGCTGGATCCTTTGGTAGCCTTGATTCTTGAAAATGAGGCGGAGGACACCTTAGAAACTCCAGTCTGTAGCCTGTGGTTACAGATGCCCGGACCCATTTGTCGGGGATCTTGGCTTCCCAAACTTCTGAGAAGAAACAAAGCCTTCCCCCCACCCGCGAGAGTGGGGGCGCCCCTTCATAAGGCAGACTTAGGGGCTGTCTTTGTCGGCTTGCGATACCATGGCCTCTTACCCCCAGGGGCCTGTCCCTGCGATCTACTGTTAACGTTGGATCGTGCAGGCGGCCGTCGATACTGCCTGGAATTTGAGGGCCCCGAGACAGGAAAGAGCTGCCTTTTAAATGTAGGACCCCGGAATGTCTTTTTTGACCGGTAAAAGGGTACTCTTGCCACTTGAAATAGTCTGAATATATTTATCCAGATCCTCTCCGAAGAGTCGTCCTCCATGGAAGGGAAACCCTGCCAGAAGCTTTTTGCATGGGGGCTCCGCCGCCCAGTTCTTCAACCATAAGAGCCTTCTCATGTGCACCAAAAATAGTGATAAACGAGAGGCCTGCTGGATGGAATCTTTTATAGCATCTACAGCAAAACACAGAGCTCTGGGAATGTCAGAAAACTCTTCTGCTTGTTGGGTAGGCATGTCCTTTAACATTTCTTTTGTCTGGTCTTTTAACGCCTGACAAACTCCAATTGCAGCCACAGCTGGCTGTACCACTGCTCCTGCCGTAGCAAAGGATGCTTTTAAAAGCGTCTCTAACCGTTTATCAACCGGATCTTTAAACATATGTATGTTTTCCACCGGGCAAGTTAGTGATTTATTCACACATGAGATGGCTGCATCCACTACTGGGAGCCTCCACCTCTTGGAGAATTTTTCCTCCATGGGGTAAATGACCGCAAATCTTTTCGGTGGCAGAAAAAATCCTGTCCGGCCGTACCCAATCCCGAAAGATCAATTCCTCCAAGAGAGGATGGACTGGAAAAACTGCGTTGCTTAACGGAGCTTTCAAAGAGCCCAGAGAGGATACCGGAGGAACCTGAGGCTCTGGCAATGGTAAACGAAATGCCGAGCGGACCATGTCCGTCAAAGACTGTACCCACAGTCTTTCTGTCTGGGAGTCTGAAAATGGTTCCTCAGAGGCAGATCCCTCAATCCCTGAACCCTCTTGGTTCAGGTCTAGTTGATCCTCCTGTGATTCCAATTCCTCCGGAGAGAGAATCTCAGCATCTGAGGATACACCTCTTGGTGATGGGGATCTAACCCGTTTCTTACCAGGAATAGCTCTAGCGATCAATGCTGCTATTCTCTCTTCTAGCCCCCCTAGGGATACGGCTAGCATCTCCTCTGTGATAAACACAGGGCTGGGCTGATCTGGGCCAGCCTCCGCACCAGATCCCCCTAATGGCTCATCCAAGGCGCCCTTTATGTTAATAAGTTGCGGGGAAAGTATCGGCATATCATCAGAATCAGAGGGGGAACCCCTTTGTTTTTTGGTCTTTTTTGTACCCTTTGACCCCGAACCTTTGGAAGCCATAATACAAAATCGAGGGACTCCGCCAACAACAACAGACTGTAGTGGCCAGGAGTACAAAACCAGAGCTTAGGGGACAATAGATCACTAATGCCCAAAAACTGATGGGGCCCCGTATGTTTTTCTTTTTTTTTTTTTTTTTTTTTTTTTAAATATATATTATATATATTTTTTTTTTTTTTTTAAAACATACAGTGACCCCAAACTTAGTTTGCCAGCCTCCAACCTGCTGCAAAAGGGGAATTTCTTGGCTTAACAAAAAAGGCATTGGAACAAAGTCCAGCATGTACTACCCCTCTTCCGCCACCGGGAGTCACTGTTCTGCCGCTCTGCGTCCTCTCCTTCTGAAATCAGCCTCAGACTGAGCACTGACAATGCCTGCTGATCTATAACAGCACAAGGCGCGCCCCTGTATGACGCCGCAGGCACGCCCCCCCCCCGCCCTCCTCTCTGAACGGCGCGAAAAAATGTCTATAAGACGTGCGCACGCACGCGCGCGCGCGTATGCCGGAACAGGAGGAACATGGAGGAGCCGCGCTGCTGGAGACCCAGGACTGCAGTATCAGGCGGCAGATTCAAACCCCCGGCCAGGTAGGACTCTCCAAAAGGCCCCATAGGGATCCTTACTAGTCCAAGGAAGAAAGCAGCAGGTTAGCTAGCAACACATTCTTAGACAGGGGAACCTAGTGATGGGGGAAAAAAGGGGTCATCCTGTCTTTCTCAGACATAGTGAGCAAGGTTGCCAATGCAGAGCATACTTAGGCTATCCCCCCTTTTAGGTTACCCCGGAGAGCCTGCTGTCGAACCAAGTCCCGCAGGCTCCCCCTTACCTGCTCCATGCTGCAGGATGTTTGTCCAGCAAAACGATCCAATCTTCTCCCATCTCCGTGGGTAGCGTAGTAGACCTTCAGGCCCTGGGGTCCTATGAAGGTACCCACTGTCCTGGACCTATATAGCACCCTGGCAAACAGGAACTTATGGTTTTTACAAACTCCAAGTCCTGGGCCCAGGGTCCAGCCCTCCAAAGAGGAGCATTATAGGCAAAACCCCACGGTTTGGGGCCCGGGTACTGTCCACTTTGGCACTGAGGCTCCTTGGACAGATCCGGTTAGCCCGCCCTTAATCCCAAGGATGTGGAGCAAAGCTATTCCGTGACCAACACCTAAGACACTGGCGAAAAAACTGAGGGACTCCCTCTAGGGGAGGGGGTTATATAGGGAGGGGACTTCCTGTTTGAGATTGCCAGTGTCCACACCTGAAGGTACTCCATATAACCCATATAGTAATGAATATGCCGCTCTGTGTCCCGTGATGTACGAGAAAGAAAGATGACCTTGCTTATTTCACCACAGACTTCTGGGAAGGCCTTGGGCCTCCTGTTCTTAATGACTTTGATGGTGTTCTTACCAACATGGATCGTAACTCACTGTATTTATCATCCTAAAGATTTGGAGGCCTTTAGAGGCATATGTGGCCTATTCAAGAACACCACTAATTTTACACTTATTAGACATAGAAGAGATGTATACTCAGATTATGAGGGAACTAAAACTGATAGTTTCACAGGAAAAATTGTATTACTTACATTTTAAATATCACTATGCCCAGAAATCAGGATATGAAAAATATTGGATATGCAGCAAACTACACCCTAGCTCAGCAGGTATCCCCTCCTATGGCTGTACCCTTGAATTTCACCCCCTTTCTGAATCGAACACCATCACCTTTCCAGCCATGGACAAAAGTCACTTCCCTGATTGGTGTTTTAGGTTGGGAAATTCATTGCAGGGTGGAGAGGTATGTAGCCATACTAAAATTAACTTCTCTGTGACCCTGACTTCTCCACAATTTTTTCCACTGTAATTTAAATGACACCCTATACACTTTTTTGAGTACTAATACTGACACTGAGATGGGAAAGTTGCTTTACTCCTAGTTCTTTCAGGTCTCTCTACAGCAAATCCTCAGTTCTCAGCCACTAGCATTGGGTAACAGTACATCTGTTGTGGTAAAACATGTCATCCATGGATTCCCATGGACCCTCAGGGATGGTGTTACCTTGCATCACTGATCCCTATAATGGATATATTGGGGGTCAAAAAGGGAGGACACCTACTGAAGGCCAGCATACACCCCAGGTACCCTCTCTAGCACCGCCACAAGAGAGATTTGTTTTTATAGAAAGACATGGCCTGGGCATGGTTCCCCTCATGGACGGGATAGGGAATTGATATGATAAAAATACTCTAAAATATTAGACAAGATTTTAGACAAGAATTCTGATGACATTTCAAAACTAAACTTAGAAACAAGGGCAATCAGAAAACAGATAGAACTCCATGATCTAGCAATAGAAAGTAGAAGTGTGGCACTCATTGGCCAATGCGAAATAACTGAGGACTATGAATGTTGCACTTGGATACATAACACCAGTGTAGAGGTACCCAATTATTATGAGATCATTGCACAACACAGGAAAGAAGTAGACAAATTACAGGTTGAAGCAAGGGATGGACTCCTTTTAACAACATAGGAGGGCTAGGCTTTAGTGGGATATTCTCATGGATAAAAGACATTGCTCTGGTTATTATAGTGATCTTGCTTTTTATCTTATTCATGTATGAATGTGTTTAGAAGTATTTTCTCTTACTGTTTATCTATTATATCTGTATTGGAATGTTTGTATTGCAACACACCCCTATTGTGTTTGTTTATGATCAAGAAGTAAATCCTGTTTACCTTGAGGCAAGAAGCCTAGATTTATGACTTAATGATCAGGTTGTCATCTAACTGTTTATAAGATAGCAAAACTTGTTTTCTGACAGAGGCTCTCGGAGCTAAACAGCCCCCCCCCCCCCATTTATTTTGTTGTATATCCCATATAGACCACATTTCTAAGTAAAGTCAGACACTTGTGTCTCTTGGAACCACGGTGGCTTGCCAAATTAATACAAAGGATGGTCCAGAACCGATAATTCATATCACACTGAAGTATAAAAGGGTAATAAAAACTTTAGTTGAACACTGCCATACTCATTCTCTCTCTTTTTCCCATGAAAAAGTACATTTGTAAAACAAATAGGGGTTGATTTACTAAAACGAGAATACAAAATCTGGTGCAGCTGTGTATGGTAGCCAATCAACTTCTAACTTCAGTGACATCTCATCAGTGCTGCCTCATCAGTGCCCATCAGTGCAGCCTCATTAACACAAATCAGTGAAGGAGAAAACTACTTATTTACAACATTTTCTAAAAGTAACTAAGACAAACTTTTTTTTTCTTTTTAAATTTTCTGTCTTTTTTTGTTTGTTTTTTTAGCAAAAAATAAAAACCCCAGTGGTGCTTAACCTCCTTGCCAATATTCCCGAGTGTGGCTCGGGGTGAAATTTCAGTACCATTAGCGGTAACCCTGAGAATCGGCATTGCATTGCTGGATCCTGGAAGAGGTTACTTACCTCGTCCCCGGGTTCCCGCAATGTACTCCCACTGTGTATGGTGGCCGGATTTTCCACCCGATGCACTGTGTGCCCTGGTTTCCTTTCCCTGCGAGTGTCGCAGGGGGTAGAACCGGCGGCAAATTCAAAATGTATAAAACACAACACACATGATACATTGTAATCCTATTGGATTACATTACTAAATAAAATAATTTGACCTTAGTTTGCCCCCCAGTGCTTTCTCCAGTGCCCTTGCCTGCAGATTTACTGTACTTTCTGCCTGGAAACTGCAGAGTGACCATGGCATCAAAAAAAGCGCGCCTCTACCTCAAAAACAGTTTATGTCCAGCTGGAAAACAGCAACAGCGATACAGAATCGCTTGCAGAACTGAGTGATAACGATTCGTGGGGAAATTCATCATCAGACACGGAAAGCGATTTCAGCGATGATCCTGCGACTGTGCTCAGTGATGTGCGGATTTAATGCTCTAGTGACTGCGGTACAGAGCACATAGCGCCCCCAGGATTCCCATTTACTGGAGCACCTGTTATCAAAGTGGATGTTAAAGATGACAACCCCTTGACATACCTCCAACTCTTTTTGACCGATAAGGTTATTGAAAAAATTGTTACGAGACAAATCGGTACCAGGAGCAACAAGCTGCTACGCAGCAGAGGTTTTCAAGGAGCAGAAAGTGGGAACCAGTAACCAAAGAGGACATTTGGAAGTTTCTGGGCCCAATAATTCTTCAGGGAGTGATGAGAAAACCCCCTGCAGAAGTGGTATTGAACAACCAATAAATTACTAGCACGGTCATGTTGGAGTACAAATTTCTCTGATAATGAAGTAAAAAGGAGAAACTACAAAAGTAGTGACAGGGCGGACTTTTTAGGCAATCACAGGGACATAAAGGGTTTGGAAATATAAATTTAATTGCAAAAAATTACATACAATAAAATTCATAGAAAGTAAAAAGAGAAAATGATAATATATAAACATAGTACATTCACAGGCAATATTATCTTTCGTCTCGCCTACGCGTTTCACCTAACAGCTTCTTCAGGACGAGTTTGAGAGAAAGTTTTGACATAAAGGTATTGCTAATTTCATACATCCGAATAGGTAAGAAGAGATAGAGTCTCCTATAGTTGACAGTCGGCCAAAGTATATATAAAAAAAAGAGTAAATTCTGAAATGAATCAGGGATTGTATTGACCCGGGACCAGAACAGCAAAGAGCATGGGGTAAAGCCAAGGAGGAATTTAGATCCAAAACCACGGCAGCCACACTATAATGTCCAATATAGGACAAGCCAAAAGACCGGAAGCCTTAGTGAGGAAACAGTCTCATACGTCCCGGGGGAAGGGGTAGCCTGTGCTGTATGGCCAGGCTACCCCTTCCCCCGGGACGTATGAGACTGTTTCCTCACTAAGGCTTCCGGTCTATTGGCTTGTCCTATATTGGACATTATAGTGTGAATGCCGTGGTTTTGGATCTAAATTCCTCCTTGGCTTTACCCCACGCTCTTTGCTGTTCTGGTCGTGCTGCTGTCGTTGTCAACCCGGACTGACTGGTAGTCACTTTATGGACCACATCCCACCAATGGAAAATAAGTCAGCACCCACAAGGATGTGTGTGGTTTGTTGCTCTTAGCGTGATGACACTGTAAGAAAAATCATAAAAGAAACCAGGTTCTATTGTCCTGATTGTGACGTCGGACTTAGTCATGTCCCATGTTTCAAAATTTACCATACCAGGGATGTTTACTGAAGCAATATGACTAGTAATATTGCACCCTTTTTTGGCCAAAAAAATTGTCAGTGTTTTTGATTATATTATTGACTAAATTGAATTGAATAAAAAGTATTATTATTATGTGATAATAGTGAAATACGCGCTAATTATACAACTAATATTGTGAAATCCAGAATCAAAATTGTGAAAATTGATTACATATATTAATCACTGAGGCCCCAAACGGTCAAGAGGATCATGTAAAAACAATGTGCAATATGCCGTGGTAATGGTGCTCATGTGTTTACACCTTGGACTCTTTCATTTTATCCTACCCTTCATATGTAGTGTGGATATTGGATGGACTGTAATTTCAATTAATTAGTTTATTAGGTGTGAACACATGAGCACCATTACCACGGCATATTGCACATTGTTTTTAGATGATCCTCTTGGCCGTTTGGGGCCTCAGTGATTAATATATGTAATCAATTTTCACAATTTTGATTCTGGATTTCACAATATTAGTTGTATAATTAGCCCGTATTTCACTATTATCATTTACTAATTTTGGTTGGTGCACCAGTTACTTATACAGCTGCTTTTATACATTTGGTTATTAATTTTTGTGGTGTAATTTAGAGATTTAGTAGCGCTGTATTTTTTCCATATTATTTTATATTATTATTATTATTATATTATTATATTATTATTTGTTATTATTTATAGTTATTTATTATAATTTAAAATTTTGCGTTTCAAACTTTATCATACCCGAGATGTCTACTAGACTCTTGTTTTGACAGATTTAAGTGAGTAATTCCTAAGAATTACAGGCCTACAATATAAAACGACAAATTTCCATGCAAAATAATTGTATCACTTTCAGCATCAAAAATCTCACATAATCATACCGCCAGGGAGGTTAAATATCACCACAATACAGCTCAATTTGAACTCTGTTTGTCTAAAAAAAATGCTAACCTGGGCAGGAACGGGGTAAAAGTTCCCAATATTGAAGTGGTTAAACACCTCAACCTTTTGTACGAATTTCGGGGATTTTCGCTTTCGTTTTAACAAACAATAACGAATGTGCAGAATCTGAAATCCGAAAGATCCGACATAAAAAATGCTTTATTTTAGTTTCGTAGTAACAACAGTTCGATATAGATAGAAGATTAAGATAAAAACTAATTTTGGAAGTAACTAAATACAGTTATTGTTCGGGCGAAAGCGAAATTCCAAAACTAAATATTTGTGTAAACATGTCTAGAGTTTATTCAAGTCCTGCAGCAGAAATAGTACAGTAACAAGGTAGAATTCTCCTGCTTTCAACAGGTCCATTTTACAGAAAACTAACCAGAAAAAATATTTTCAGCCATATTAGTATTTTAGACAGAGTTCAGCAAATGCACAGCTGGCATAAAACTAAGGATCCATAGTAGACCTTCATTTACCACTACCAGAGTAGCTGGAATTGACATTGACTGGAGGGGCAGCAGAAAGCCCCCCCTGGTCACCTGAAATTAGCTTTATTCCACTGATTAAAAAGTGTCCTGGTTTTAATATGCTGAGGAGGATTTATGACCAGACGCAGGTTCTAATTCTTGTTAATTTTTCTATGTCTGACTGTGTGTTAGAGGCATGGGCATCTCAAAAAGAGTAAGGCCCCAATTGTGTTGCAGAGCAGATCTTTTTTTTTTTTGTGCATTGAGATTTCTGCTGCCAGCCCATTTAAAAAGAATAGACTATCTTAATCACTTCAGCCCCGGAAACATTTTGCTGGCCAAGACCAGAGCATTTTTTATGATTCGGCACTGCGTCGCTTCAACTGACAATTGTGCGGTCGTGCAACATGACTCCCAAACAAAATTGATGTCCTTTCTTTCCCACAAATAGAGCTTTCTTTTGGTGGTATTTGATCACCTCTGCAGTTTTTTTGGGCTATAAACAATTTCGAAAAAAAAAGCAATATTTTTTACTTTTTTGCTATAATAACTATCCCCAAAAAATATATTTTTTTTTTTCCCTCAGTTTAGGCCAATACTTATTTTTCTACATATTTTTGGTAACAAAAAATCGCATTAAGTGTTTATTGATTGGTTTGCGCAATAGTAATAGCATTTACAAAATAGGGGATAGTTTATGGCATTTTTATTAATAATATTTTTAATGGTGGCGATTAGCAATTTTTATCGTGACTGCAACATTATGGAAGATACATCAGACACTTTTGACACATTTTTGGGACCATTGTCATTTTTACAGCGATCAGTGCTATAAATATGCATTGATTACTGTGAAAATGACACGGGCAGTGAAGGGTTTAACCACTAGGTGGCGCTGAAGGGGTTAGGTGTGACCTAGGGAGTGATTCTTACTGTTAGGGGGCATGGCTACACGTGACACGTCACTGATCGCTGTTCCTGATCACAAAGAACAGATGATCAGTGACAGTGTCACTAGGCAGAACGGGGAGATGCATGTTTACACTTGCCTCTCCCCGTTCTTCAGCTCTGTGACCCGATTGCGGGACACCGGCGGACATTGAGTCACGGAGCACGTGGCAGGAATTTTATAGTGACGTAAATATACGTTACTTTGCCCATTCATGCCATTCTGCTGACGTAAATCTACATGAGCCGGTCGGGAACCGGTTAAGGTAAAGTGCCTTGGTGCATGAAAATGTGTTACATTAACAAAAATGCATTAAACAGAAGTATTGGAATTTTCTTTAAATAAAAATCATACCAACCTAGGTGGATGCAGCATCGATCTGATACTGCATCTGTCCCCTACTGGATCTAAGACTGAGAACTGAGTAATCAAAGACCGCTGATCATTCAGTGCTGGGCTGGGTGGAGGCATAATCAGCTGGCCCAGGCTCTGAGCATATCGCTGAGAGGTTGAGCCAGCTGCCGATCCAGGCTCCTGGGTGGATCCTGACCATACGGTTGCGATCTTTCCCCAGCATGGACCAGCCCAGTGACGTCAGTCAACAGCATTTGCCAAAAAGGGTCACAGGGGTGCAGAACAATCTGCGCTCCTGTGATCCACAGGAGAAGCACAACCAAATGAGCTTTGGCTGTCCTTCTACTTTAACATAAAGCGTAGTATGAATCCAACCTACTAAAAGTGTTTTCATTTCAAACAAAGGAATGTTATGTTTGGCTTTTTATAAAGTGGCCTGTTTAAATGGAAAAAAAATGACAAAGATTTTTTTTAACAGAAACCTATTATACTAAATAACTATCAAAACCTTTACCATTGCAAAGTGGCAGAAAATCAACCATTCATGTATTGTAATAAAAGTGATATTTACGATTCAATTATGTGTCAATGTATTTTTAATGCAATTGGTACCTTAGTGTGAGCACTGTAATACAAAATCATTAACATGTTACTAACATTCATTAGTTCTATTCCTGGAAGATAATTGTGTTTCAACAACTCTCTAGCTATGCAGAAAGACATGGACAAACCTATTGTCTATATTTCAAGAAAAAAAAAAACCACATATAATGTTTAGGCTTTCTTTTGTGTCTTTTTATAATTGAATGTAACCACAATTCTTGTGTATTGTACTATATAATAGTTGCCATTTTACCTGAAAAGTAGGTGATGTCATTAGTGGCTTTACCATGAGCGAAACTGAAGAAAAATGATCTGTTTCATCATTAAAGAAAACATTACTTATAAAATTGCTAGAAAAAAAAACACAGGTGGTGCATTGTGTAGAGAAATATCAAAATTAGGTATGCTTGAGTGATGCATTTCCAAGTGTATAATTTATATAATAGTGCACATGTGGTTTATGAACAGAGCAGAAAATGCCAGCTGCATGTGGAGGTGTCACACAGATGTAATAATGCTTGCAGTATGTTTAATTCAAAAAACATGAATCTGGTTTACATGCAGCTATCTTTTTCATTGTTATGGTAATCTTTACCTTAGACCTAAGCCCAAAACATGTACATTTCAGGTGATTTATCCTTCCCCTGGGCAATGATAGGAGGAGGTTTTCCAGAAAAATTAAGGATCAGTGGAGAGAGGTTTCATGAGCAGTAAATTGGTTTCTCTTTCTGCAAAAAGATCCCATCCCAAGCTGAAGCTCTCTCCCCAAAACAGTAGCTTGCCTATACCTAGATAAAGCAAAAAATTCCTAAAGGCTAAGTATCATACTGGTGTGTGGGATAGAATCATTGATGTGCAGCAGGTCTTTAACCACTTCAATAAAGGGCTTTTATACACCCTTCTTTACCAGACCAATTTTTAGCTTTCAGCCCTCTCACACTACAAATGACAATTACTCAGTCATGCTACACTGTACACTGTATCATTTATTTCTCACAAACAAAACTTTCTTTTGGTGGTATTTAATCACTGCTGGGTTTTCTATTTTTCGCAATATAAGTGAAAAAAGAGAGACATTTTTGAAAAAAGAACAAACACTTTTTTAGTTCGTATTGTAAAATTTTGCAAATAAGTAATTTTTCTTTATAAAATTGGGCCAAAATATATACTGCTACCAGGGGCAGATCCAGAGTCTAATCTTGGGAGGGGCACTGCCAAAATTTCTGCAGGCAATTTGTAGGGGCAATGGCTGGTGTTGGGGCTTCAATCATCACGGCACTGTGGTTAATATGGTATCAGGATGATTGAAGCACATCATTTCAATTATTACTGTGTGGGAGAAGCCAGGTGGAGGGGGGATCGGGGGGTTGCAGCCAGGTGGAGGGAAGGAAAAGGTGGGTGCAGCCAGGTGGAGGGAAGGAAAAGGTGGTTGCAGCCAGGTGGATGTGAGGACAGGATTGTTGCAGCCAGGTGGAGGTGAGGACAGGGTGGTTGCAGCCAGGTGGAGGTGAGGACAGGGTGGTTGCCGCCAGGTGGAAGGGAGGATAGGGGGATTGCTATTTATTTCTTATTTCTTTTGGTGGTATTTGATCGCCCGTGCGGTTTTTATTTTTTGCGTTATAAACAAAAAAAGAGCGACAATTTAAAAATATATATATATTTTTTACTTGTTGCTATATAATAAATATCCCAATTTAAAAAAAAAAAAAAATTCTCAGTTAAGGCCGATACGTATTCTTCTACGTATTTTTGCTTTGCGCAAAAGTTATAGCACCTACAAAATAGGGGACAGAATTATGATTTTTTTTTATATTTTTTTTTTTACTAGTAATGGCGGCAATCTGCGATTTTTATTTTGACTGCGATATTGCGGCGGACACATCGGACACTTTTGACACATTTTTGGCGCCATTCACATTTATACAGCGACCAGTGCTATAAATATGCACTAATTACTGTATAAATGTGACTGGCATTGAAGGGGTTAACACTAGGGGGTGAGGAAGGGGTTAAATGTATTGCCTGGGTGTGTTCTAACTGTGGGGGGAGGGGGGGTGACTGGGGGAGGTGATCGATGCTGTCTCCATATGTACAAGAGAAACAGCATCTGTCACCTCTCCCTGACAGGATGTGGAGCTCTGTGTTTACACACAGAGCTCCACGTCCCTGCTCTGTCACCGACAATCGCGTGTACCTGACGGACATCGCGGCCACCGGGTACACGCATCGAATCCTCGGTGATGCGTCGGGACTGTTTTTCACCTGTGGCGCGTGCGGGGAATTACAAGTAAATCACGTCCAAAGACGTGACCCCGGCGCCTCAGGTCCGCGCTGTTGACGTATTCTGTCAATAGCGCGGACCCGAAGTGGTTAATTAGTTAAAGTGTCCCTAAAAATGAGAAACAATGGCTTTGAAATGACAGAGCTCAAATATTGTGGGCACTTTCACACTGGGGCGGGGGGATGTCAGTGGTAAAGTAAAGCTTTACCGTCGTTTTAGCGGCACTTTTCAGCCACTAGCGGGACGTTGGCCATTGATTTCAGGTGTATACACTGCTCCCACAATGCCCCAAAGATGCAGCTGGATGACTTTTTTTCTGGTCCTGCATGCGGATCGCTCCAGTGTGAAAGCACTCGGGCATTCACACTGGGGTGGCAGGGGAAACGTTTTTCAGGAGCTATTTTAGCCCTTTAGCGCCTGAAAAACACCTCAATGTGAAAGCGTTGCCGAAGCGCTTTGCGGGGGCTTTGCCATTGATTTCAATGGCAGAAGCATTTTGGGAGCGGTGTTTATACCGCTCCCACAACGCCCCAAAGAAGCAGCTTGCAGGAATTTTTTTCCGGTCCTGCATGCGCACCTTTCCAGTGTGAAAGCACTCGGGCATTCACACCGGGGTGGCAGGGTGCTGCACAACTCATCAGTAAGATTCAGTAGCATGCACAAATCCGAAATATTCACATCTTTATATAAAGATTCCAAGGAGTGTGCATGCTACTGAATACAAGAGGGGTGTTGCTGGCCAGATCACCAGATGAAAACAGAGGGAAAAGCCAAAGAAAAGAAAACTGATGCAGCCTCCTCATCTAATGGTTGGTAAGCTGCAATATAATGCATTTTGGATTTGGGTTAAATACCGGTTTACATTTTTGCCTAATTTTTTTAACTAAAACAGGTTTAACAAGATTATTGCTAAGAAAAAAAGATGATCTGAAAAGACGATATGGAAAATTAAGATGGTTTGCTATTTTCCAACACGTGCTTGTCTGCCATCCAGGTAAACCAGTAAAAAAATAACAGCAGTCAGATTACCATTCTTCAAATATTTCCCTGTTCTTAACATGTACATGTTAGAAGTATGACAGTCATGTAATGTGCACATTGTACAGATTTTATGTGAAGTTCTATCCAGCATTTATTGCGATTTTTCAAAATGAACATTGCACTAAAATCTGTCATTTCATTTTCTGACCATCCTGCAACCTACATTTACTAAGGTGACAAAATCTATCCTCACTTTGGTTTAAAATGTCTTTAAATTAAAAGTATTTTCCCTTCAAATAAAAAGCACATTCATATATTATTTACTGCTTGGCTATAAATAGTAGAGCCTGTATAGACTTATTCTGCCTCCATTGTAATATTTTCAAACATATACAGGACAGAGAAAAGGTGGTGTAAGATAGAAGAAATCCCATTTAAACACAAGCCAAGGACTTGTGTCACTACCAAGATTACTTACTGTAGTGTTTCCATGACAACTACCAATCAGAAACCCCTGACAAGGAGGCAGCCATCCTTAACATGTGCAGTCGATCATCCTCTTGGCTGCTGTAGGGTCTATAACATTGCAGCTTCATGGATTGCTATGGTATATCAAAATACCGTACATACAAAACTTAATTGAAATGTTAAATAGCATATCAATTCTACAGACAGTTACATATTATCTGTATCGAATATCATGCTATAAAAGATGCTTTTGAATAAGCAGGCTAGTCAGATTTCTTTAAATAAATACATAGATTGTGGTATATCTTTTAAATAACATTTTAATGTTGGATGTTTTTAATGTAAACTCTGTTTTAAGATCCACAGTTGAATTATCTGCATTAGCAAGCTCCAATGTCACTGTATGTCTGTGGCTTTATCTTTGAAGTGCCATTTAGCGATTTTCCTTTGTGAGGAATTTGTGATGCTTTAGTGATGTTTGAATCTGTAATTATGCTTTGTTTTATAGATGCTTTGTTCATTCATTGTGACTTGTGGCTTGATACATGAATGTTACTTTCTGCTCAGGTAAGCACCAACACTGAGTCATTAACAGCAATGTTTCTCAGCTGATTATGCAACAGAAAAAACACAACACATTCAGGGTTGATGGCACAGCTTGCAGTCTCATGTTGTTTTGGTTTTTAGCCTCACCTATATGCAAGAATACAATATCATTGTACATTCTCTTCCTTTATGATTAAAAGTTCAAGAAAGGTTGTGTTCATGCTTGCTTGGGGTATCATCAAACACCCAGGGCTGCTGTTAGAAATCCAGGGCCCATACAGCCTCCCCTACAGCCCCCCCCCCCAGTATCAAAACAATATTTTCCTTAACAAACATTAAAATAATTATTAGTGGAAACATACACAATACAGTGGAACCTTGGTTTACGAGTAATGCAGTTAATAAGCATTTTCAATAACAAGCAACTTTTAAAAAAAAGATTCTGACTCAGTTTGCGAGTGTTGTCTCACAAGACAAGCGGAATTCAAGCTACTGGGGCATGCAGTACCACATTTGGCCAGACGTGCGGGGATGCTGAAGCCGAGCTGAGCCGATCTCAGCTTTTCAGAAATACTTGAAAAAATCGGAAATACTCGAGCCTTTTAAAGGTTTTTCCAAGTTCAGCTGAGCTGTCCTCGAGCCTTTCTGAGTATTTTCGAGGCTCTCTGGCACCCCCCTACCTCTGGCCACATGAGATATTGCATGCCATAGTCAATGCGGAACAAATTATCTTTGCTTCCATTGACTTCTATGGGGAAACTCTCTTTGATACGCGAGTGCTTTGGATTACAAGCATTCTCCTGGAATGGATTATGCTCGTAATCCAAGGTTCCACTGTGTAACTTACAAGATTCATGCTAAATCTAAAAGATAAAACTGTATTGAGTTAATAATGAAAGTGTTGTGTGTGAATGAGGTTTTGGGGCTCATTCAGAGGGATGCTGACTGCTGTGGCCTGTACAGTGTAAATCAGTGTTGTTTTGTGTGGCTGGAGCTGTGTGTAGGCTATGTTACGCTATGGGGATGCAGTAGCTGCATGAACACAGCCACAGCTCCCAATTTGACAGGCGTCAAAAATAAGATCACAAACAAACCGCTTATTCACACTGTATTGACCATAGAATGCATGTGAGCCCATAATTTATTATTTATTTGTGTTATTATTTTTTACATTGTTTATTTTTTTTAACAGCTTTTAAAATATTTTTTAGGCTCAGCATGTTAATTTTTTTTCTTTCACAATGTTAATGGGGGTGGGAGTGGGGTTTGGTGAAATATGAGGGAATCTAAACAGACTACTGTTTTACTTTTGAGAGAAAGACACTTTTTATATAAATTCCTTGGTCCCTTTCACTGCAGCCTCAGCTGCACTGGACAGTTCATTCACAAACTGAAGCATAGTAGGCACAGTTTGCTTTGCTTCCGTTATGAATGAAAACAGTGAGTTGTCAGTAGCGATCAATCATTATGATCATTCAGGAAAGTAAGAGTCCAATAAACATCCCCCGTATCCCTGCAGCAGCCGTAGAGGAAGAGGACATAAGTCAGGAGCACTGCAGTAGGGGATACACAGGGAGGCCAGGGCAGCAGGGGGAAAAGAATAATGCATGTAAGGTTTATCAGTGTGGAAGAAGGTCAATTACTTGAGCTGATCGCCTGTATGGGTCTCGCTTCAGCAGCTGAAAGCTGGCTGGAAGAAGAGAAAGAAGACAGCTTTCAGCTGCTGCAGAGAGCCATAGGGGGAATGGGTCCAGTAATTGCTATCCTGCATTAATCATCCTCCCTGTCCACACCTGATTCCCCCTGGTACCTGGGCCCCACTGCTGGCTCGGACCCCATACATGAGGACTGGTGGTACCTGTAATGGTCATGCATACTTGGCACACGGCAGGCTATGAGTGTGGCAACCATGTTGTTCAGTATTCAGCCTTTAAATTGTATTTGTCATTGTCTTTTTTGTGTTGAACCAGAGACACAGCTGCAGTGTCCTTCCCCCTCCCTTCTCCGTTCAGTTCATACAATCCACAACCTCTTAGTTACATGCCAGGACCTTCCTATCAGTCCATTGCACAGACACATAAACCTCTCCATTAACCAATACACAATTCAGTCTAGGTACCCTCGTAAAACTGTCCATTTCACAAGCTTGAGTAACCTGGAAAACAAACAGAGATCTGCCAGACCACCCTATCATAAATATCTTAGCTGAAACCTCTAGCAATCCACATTTTTGTCTCTTCTTCATAATCCCAGTATATCTCATAACTCTTGAAATAACAACACAGTAAAAATATAAACATATTTACCTCCCTCGGTTAATTTGTAGTGTTTTGAGCCCAAACGTCATTACCCTCTCTTAGGCGAACTGGGCATCCAAAACCAATCATATTTATATCCATTTCAAAGCTAAGGACAATAATATGCATGTTAGCAGACTGTAAACTGTTGGTATTCATAGATCTTAATACTTATAGAAAACTGTACCTAGGGTACAGTCATAAACACAGTGACATCCCAGGGCCACTTTAGAGCTGCTTAATTGGTCTCTGTCAACACTCCCTTGATACCAAAGAAAAGTGCAACCACATGGTTCAGCTGTGCCACTTGTTGGTGAGAAGGGCAGTGGTCTGACATTGCGTTCGTCAAAGTACCCCCTTATCAGTGGCCCTGCAGACAGCACTTATGTGTCCTCATTGTTTTGCACATTGGAGTATATCAGTCATAATGGTAGTGTGTCTTGGGTAGTGATGAGCGGAATACGCCATATTCGATTTCGCGATATTTCGAGAATATATAGAAGAATATTCGCGAATATTCGTTAATATCGAATATTCGTGATATTTTATAAAAAAAAAAAAAAATTGCGAAATTTCGCTAGTGCGAATGCGAAATTGATTGCGAAATTCTCGTCAACACGCGAAAACGGAGATCATTTCCTGGATTACTAAACTAATATGCACTAAACACTAACTCTACTTACACAAACTTATATGACTAAACTAAAGCTAATTTTTTTTTTTTTATACACAAAACACAGAAGGGCAGAGAACGCATTCGCGAATATTCGTAATACGAATATTCGCATTGCGAATATTCGGCAACATAAAAGGATCGCCTCAGCTACTCGGCCCAGGGTCTCTAATCATACCAGCAATGCTTTTAGACGTCGATGGAGATCACTAGGATGTGATCTGTTTTAAAAATAAATTTGAAAAAATACGAATATTCGCAATAGCAAATATTCACCGCGATATTTGAGATATTCGCGAATACTCGAATATGCAATATTCGTAACGAATATTCGCAATGCGAATATTCGTGAGCAACACTAGTCTTGGGTAGGTGAATGAAACTCTTTTATAGGCCTGTTTTATTTTCATACAGGTAAGTAAGGGTAAGCAAATGTTTTTAAAATTGGTCTATGGGGTGTTCTCTGAACACATCATGAAGTCTGAAAACTATGAACTTAAAGGTTCACTAAAGGATTATTTATTTTTTGCTGAAATGACTGTTTACAGGGTATTGAGACATACAAGTTAACTGATTCCTTTTAAAAATGATTAAAAATAGATAAAAATCAATCATATAATGTGCCTGCAGTTTAGTTTCACTTTTAAACTGGTTTCATGTTTCTGTGATGTAAAGAGACACACAGAACAAAAACAAACAAATACAGGGCAGTGTTTTGTTTTTAAAATTAATCTGATTGGTTCTGAGGAGTTTTAGACACACAGTAATGACAGCTTGGACCACAGTGAAAAGCTGCCATGAGATTTTTCATAAGGAGCCAGACAAGCAGGAAGTGTGGAGATCAGAGCAGAATTAGAGCAACTTCAAAGAAAAAAAAACCCAATGAGGACATGAAACCAGGACTGCAGTAAGGTAAAGGAAGCTATTTAGCTAAAAAATAAATAAATTCCTTTAGTGATCCTTTAAAACCAAATCCTGTTAAATCTATGAAAGTGAATCTTGATAATCAATATTGGGTTATTTTAAGGCTAAAATGTATCATGCTACATCTACCAATGAAAATTATTTTACCACGCAGCAAAGAGGGTCCACCTTTAATACGACTTTGAGGGCAAAATGGGAAAAAAACACCAATCCTTTAACTTACATGCCTTGGGATGACTTTAAAGGGTTAGTTAACCTGTTCACAAGAAATAGAATGGTGAACTAGCTCACAACACCATCCACATACCTGCAGTGCACAGTGCATGTAAAACCCCATCTTCTGAAGTCCTCACTAGCTGGGATAATGGTCTGGTGCTTTGAAACTTCACCTCTGGAGGCTGCATACTGCACTGCTTGCAATGGCAAGTACACATTGGTCAGTGACTTTCAAAATGATTCTCATAGGGTAGATGTTTCACATCCTCTGGCTAGTATAGATTTTTAACATTTTAATATTTTAAAGTGGAACCAAAAAGGGAAGATTTGCTCTTTCTCCTCCTTCCTCTGCCACAGTTGGATTATATATATATATATATATATATTTTTGGGGGAAAGCTGGTACCTAGTTTTGACAACTACCTGCTCCCACTTATTGTCTAGGTGATCCGAATGAATATTCTCCTCCCCGCCTCACAAATGCAGCACAGCTTGCACATATGCAGTGGGCAGCCAGCCGTGACACCGCAAGGAGTCACAACTGGCTGCCCCCAGTTACATGCTGGCACCTGGGACCAAAGACCAACGAAGAAACTGGCTTGGGTGAGGAGGGTGCTAGATCCTTGCACAGATGAGGGTCTGTTTACTAAAAGTCAGCAGCTACATTTTTTTTACTTTTAATTTTAAAACATCTGACTGTAGTTCCTGTTTATAATTCCAGATCGTTATCCTGATTGGACAGGGTGGCTGAAGATGTGCAAGATAAGATAAGATACATGCAGCAGGGGTTGGAGTGGTGGGAAGAGTGTTGTAAGTTATTTTACCTTTAAAATTCTTTGTGGACAGGTGAGTTAATCCTTTGTGATGTTATAGAACAGCATTATTCTCATGGATGCCAGTGACAAAGATGAGACAAAGATGAGTCTCTAAGTCAACATTGATTATTTTTAATCCTTATGCTCCTAACTTATAATAAATGGATAGGGAAGTACCGTATAACATATTTACTTGTTTTAAACCTTTATTTTCAAATTTCTTCAGTTACTTCCTGAAATGACCTAGGCCAATGATGTCCAGAAGCCTTCAGGAGGGGAGGATGGGGTTTCTCAGCTTAGCACTACTCGCATGCCAGAGCTAAGGGGAGATGGATTCCAGGAAGTAAATGCTACACAAATCATCTGCCCTTACTCAAGATGGCCAAGACTATGAATGCTGGAGGTGTTTTTGAGATGTGTTCTCAGCAAAATAAAGAATCGAGACATGGATGGATTGATGACTTTGCTTTGAATTTTAAAATGTATTAAATTGCACTTTTGGTTTGTAGTGCTCAGATGCAGTGTATTTATGTGATAATAGATTGAATCATTAAACCCTCCTTCTCCCTTTCCTCTGTTGTGACAGGAAAACATGCTCACCAATGAAAACAGTACTACACTGTGATGACCAATCAGAGCTAACATATGGCACAGAGCCACTCTAATTATCTCTGTGCCTTTAGCCAAAGTTTTCTTCTGCACACACACACGCACACACACAGAGCGAAACTAAAAACTAAAAGGATGTACAAGTACATCCATTATCCCTAGTAAGAGCAACATCTGGCTGTTTATTTACAACAAGACCTAAATACAGCTGCTGAACATTAATATGATGCATTACAACTTAAAATGGCTTATTTAAATATTTATGACACCTCAAAGAATCAAGTTGGCAGCAAATCATGTCCCTATGCATTTTATTAGCAATACTCCTTATCCTTTCTCCATCAGCTTACCACATTGTCAATATGGCTGCTGGGAACCCTGACTTTTTATAAAAATGGACTGGCACATAACAAAACTCTCATTATTAGCTATGGGACCACAGACATTATGCATACACCCCGAAAACAAACATGCAAAGAGGAATAAACAAACTACAACGGAAATCATTCAAATATTTAATGAAGATTAAACACAACATTCCATATCTTAAATTCATATATATACTTTGGAATTTATTTGGCCACGGCCTGATTCACTGGTTTTAATAAAAAGGTAATAATTCATAAAATCATATAACATACTCATAAATGTATATAAGTCCATTGATTAACTTTCCATCACAATCCACAGCCCAGCCACTGAGAATCGAGCCGTTTTAACATTACACTTGAAATGTATTTTCAACTCTCCCATCAAGCAACTTGCCTGACAGAGCCACCACGTGAATCCGGCCGCGAGGGGGGGGGGGGGGGGTTAGGGTGGGGAGCTCCTCCGGCTGGGTCCTGTGATAAAAAAGGCAGCCAGTCCAAACGGAACCAGGCCCCTATATAGGCCCAAAACTGGGTTCCAGATCCTTCCCTGAACCATCTGACTACTGCTAGCCAACCACTGACCTAGTCTACCTTTACCCATTTAAACTGACTGACTTTCTGACCTGAAGCCTGACCCCTCGATGACCCTTACTTTTAACTAAATTAAACCTGCTGCCCATGCCGTGGACCCATAAGGAAAAGAGAGCCTAAATGACTACTCTCTTTCCTTTCCCATTTTAAGCCACCTGACCCAAGTTCAGAGGCCAGGAGGTGCATAAGAAGTGGTTTGCTTTGGAAAGGAATAGTTGCATTAGATGCAACCTTGACCAAAACTTAAAGAACAACACCAAAAGTCAATTCATCCACATCGTCGGTAACAAAACATCTTCTACTATAGTAAATACTCTCTTAGAGGCATTAAAATAAATAGGATGATATTGTTGGTGCTGAGCTTCTGTCGGCTGACAAATGTGTTGGTTTGTTCACAACATAGATCCTTGGTATGCTGCCATTGCATGGGATGAAAGAACTACATGCCTTCTAGCCCTGTTTTGCTATCATGATGTGTTTAATAGAGTTTGTGGTTTTCTGTCCATACAGATGATTAAGCACATATAGCTTTGAAATCTAACCAGTGGAAATGACACAGAGCAACCCTATCAAAGGGTAGGTTGTATTTCTTTTAGAAAGCATCTAGTGTCTATGTTGTGGAATACAATCTATAAAAGGGGGTGGGGGGCAGCCTGTCCAGAACTTCTTTCAAGCCCAGTTCTATCATCTGGAAACTTTGTTGCACAAGATTTAGTACTTGAATTGGCAGGGCATATGTGTGGCATTTCCCAAGTGGAGGGTAGAAGCAATTTTCAGGTGCCTGCTACTTATTATGTTAGCATTCATTGGGGTTTAATAACTAAAACTGGAGAGTGAAAAATCTGGTGCAGCTCTGCAGAGAAACCAGTTTCCAGGTTTTGTTTGTCAAAGCTTAATTGAATGAACTGAAGTTAGAAGCTGACTGGCTACCAGCTGCACCAGATTTTGCACTCTTCAGTTTTAGTAAATCAATCTTTTTTTGTCATTGTCAGGAATAAGGTTTATGCCTCGTACACACGACCAGTTTTCCCGTCGGGAAAACTTCCATGACAGCTTTTGGCCAGGAAAACTGGCCGTGTGTATGCTCCATGGCAGTTTTCCTGACGAAAAACCGCCGGGAATCGCGTCAGGAAATATGTTTGACAAGTTACTACAATGGAAGTAACCAAATGATTTGTTATTATGTGCAGATGCACCCGATTCTGTGTGCACCAGCTTTAGTAAATCTTTATCTACCCGTATACAACATAGCATGTAATTAGTAAAAAATATACTCCCAATTTACTCTTTAATTCCTCACTGTGGGTTTGTTTATCTCTCTACCTCTGTAGCCACATCAGATCTTGTTGCCAGACTCCATCCCAGCGCATTTCATAATGAAAGATTTTGTCAAGGATAAATCTTAGCAATGCATCTCTGCTATTTATTATGGCCATTAATCCCCATTTGCTTCTCCATCTATGTGCACAACCCAATACATGAAAATCCCCAACATCTCCCTAAAATTACCAAAGAGAGCTTTCTAAGTGGCATTGGAACTGGAGTATTGTATTATATCAACATATATTAAATACAATGAAATCATAACTAAAAATATATAAACATAAAAATGTGATCAAATAGGTACATATACAAGAATACATGTATTCCAATATTACTGTATACTAATATACAGTCATAGTACATAGTTACATAGTAGGTGAGGTTGAAAAAAGACACAAGTCCATCAAGTCCAACCTATGTGTGTGATTATATGTCAGTATTACATTGTATATCCCTGTATGTTGTGGTCGTTTAGGTGCTTATCTAATAGTTTTTTGAAACTATCAATGCCCCCCGCTGAGACCACAACCTTTCCATGTAACTAATATCCTCCAGACCCTTTATTAGCTTTGTATCCCTTCTTTGTACTCGCTACATTTCCTGTACATCCTTCCTAAGGACTGGTGCCCAGAACTGGACAGCATACTCTAGGTGCATCCGGAGCAGAGTCTTGTAGAGCGGGAGAATTATAATTTTATCCCTGGAGTTAATCCCCTTTTTAATGCATGCCAATATTCTGTTTGCTTTGTTAGCAGCAGCTTGGCATTGCATGCCATTACTGAGTCTATCATCTACTAGGACCCCCCAGAGCTTTTTCTGACCTAGATTCCCCCAGAGGTTCTCCCCCCAGTGAATAGATTGCATTCATATATCATAATGACCATACTCGTACACATATGCATAAATACATCCATGCAACCATGCATATATGTATATTAATACAAGCACTTCAAATTACAAATAAATATCAAAACAAATAAAAATAATAATAATATTATAATAAAATACATACATATTAAATAATATATAACCCTTTTAAATATCACTAATAAAACAATTGATATCAAATTCTATGTTCAGTCCTTTCGGGCACAAGCAATTCATATCAAAAATCCATTTTATTTCCTTTTCTGCCATTTCCCTAATAATTTTACTACTTCTCCAATTGTTCTCAAATCGCTATCTGACAGACAAACTCCTTGCCCCATGTCACCTGCCAGTGTTAAAAGAGTGTGTGAGCCAGCCCCCCAAAATAGCTGTAGTGAACACAGAGTAAAAAGCACACTAAGCAATCTCCAGTCCTGTACAGTTCCCTTTCTATTTCATGCACCAGCAGTACTGACCAACATACAGGGTTCAGCAGCATTCAACTCCCTTAAAAGAATTTTCAGTCCAAGATTGGATTTGGTAACTAAACTGTTTACTGAAGAAAATGACTAAATGTATTATTTACAGAGTAAGATATCCATAGTCACATGCCAGCAATACATATCATCATTATAGATTTTATTCAACACATACTGTGTTGTCAGTGCTACTCTGGTGCTCACATGACAATGCAGCATTGAAACTGAGGAAGAATGGTTTCAGACTTGGTCCACCACTGCGACTTGCATCAATGCCATGACTCTAGTGTCTGCCTATAAGGTCCCGACTAGGTGGTACCAAACTCACTTACATAATCCATGTATATTTTGGTTTATGTTTTAGGGGCTGACACGCAGTTGGAGTTACGTGTTGGACCTGTCTAATGCTAGGTAATTTTTGATATAAAGTGTTCACTCTCCTTTACAAATTATTTGGCATTTATTTGCCTAAAGACACATGGTTCACTCTCCAACACTTCAAACCTCCAAATCTCACCAAAAATCTATTCAAATTGACATATTTTGTACTCTTGGCCTCTAAACTGACCATCACTAAAGCTTGGAGGAAGCAGTTTACTTACCAGGTTGAATGTTTTTTATATTATTGAACATTTGACAAACACCACTACCAACAACCATAAGAAATTCAACAAGATCTGGAATCTATGGATTGCCCACCATCACCATCAACCTCTTCTGGGATGTGTGCCCCTCTTGTCTCACTAACCGGGTGTGGTGAGGGTCCCCCGTGGCAACCTTCCTCTCCTTCTCTTCCCTCTCTCCTCCTAAAGTATGGGCCTTACCCTCTCTTTCCTCTTTCTCACCCCTACTTTTTCTTTTTCTAACTTATTTTTCTACATTTTCCCCACTGACTTTTCCTCTTCTTTTTCTTCTCTATCTTGGCTGACCATCTTGGTCTTCTTGTCCCATATGCATGATGTGTTTTTTGATATAAACACTTTGTATACTGATTTGTTATTCTTCTAATCGATCTGCTCCCTGCACCCGCTGTCACAATTTTCAATATTAATGAATGAGAAAACTACAAGAACTCAATGAACTACCGGGGTGCTGATGAGCACTCTAGGTAGTTCATTGATGCTTCCTGTATTAGAGTAACTACCTGTACGTATGAGGTACAAGCAGACAGCTCACACTAACAGTCTGTAGAGGCCTTGCATTGCAACCACGATCGGCTGATCACAGGTGCAATGCTGTGCAGGCCCCTAGTAAAAATAAAAAAATCCCATATTTTACCTGCAAAAATATTTGGATTTATTATTATTTTTATTTTTTTTACAAAGGTGAACCAATTTATTAAAGCAGGATTAAATCCAAAACACACATTTATTATATTGCAGCTTACCATTTTATGGATGCGGTAGCTGGATTTCTTTTCTTTTGTAGACTTCCTAACCTTTATTTATATCTGGTGATCTAGCCAGTAGGCTTGTTGTTTTTCAACAGAAAAAGCCGTCCAGCAGAAAGAGCAGTTAGAGTGTTCAAATAAACCATTTAACACTGACAGGGGTCCTTATAATAATTAGTTTACTGCTTAAAAATGTGTGAGCTAGAGTTTGACTTCAGTTTGTTAGTGCTGTTAGTGTATCTTAAGCCTTGTACACACGCACGGTTTTCTCGGCCAGAAACAGCCAGAAAACTGCTGGCAGAGCTTTCTTGCCGAGTAAACCAAGCGTGTGTACGAGGCTTTGAGGTTTCTAGATGAGAAAACTGCCCAGAATCTAGAAGAGAAAAATTGAGAACCTGCTCTCTATTTTCTCGTTGTGATTCTCTTCAGTGTTTTCCTGCCGAGAAACCCGAGCGTGTGTGTATACATACCTGTCAACATGGAAACCCGCGTATGCTCGAAATTACTTTGACGCATGTGCGGTAGCTTCCAAGGCATAGGTAGGGTGAAGCAAGATTTCGGCGACGGCATCGAATGACGTTGATGACGTCAGCGCGTTCGTGCCATTCAAAAGAACGGCGTTTCTTTTGAATCGTACGTGTGAACACTTGGCCAGCAAGAAAATCTTTCCAGGAATCTATGTGTTTTTCCTGACGAGAATCCCGGCCGTGTGTACAGGGCTTAACACTACCCTCCCTAAAACTGACAGTGCTGCTGTCTGAAGGTGTCTCTGTTGCTCATTCATCCAGGATGTAGGCACCCTAACACAGGAGGTGTGTTACTGGCCAGATCACCAGGTGAAAACAGAAGAAAACAGACTAAAAAATTAAAACGAATGCAGCCACCACATCTAATGATTGGAAAGGCACAATATATTCTATTTTTAGTTTCAGGTTTAATACCACCTTAAGCTGTCTACCGAGCTATCCACTACTGCCGTCTTTTTCCTCTGGATCTATTTACCTCCTGATATTGGTAAGATAGACTGGCAGGGCAGCCACAAATTAACAGTGGATGGTCCCAATTTCTAAAAGGGACCTGAACTTCCCTGCATTATCCCTTATGGAAACTGCTAATGGGCAAATGGACACAAATGTTACCAGCCCTCCAATACCACATCACCTTTCAGGATGCCCCAATTTGATCACCTTTCAGGATGCCCCAATTTGTATGATCCCATGCTTGAAGCACTCTCATAGCTCTCCAGCCTTGGGGATACTATCCAATGTGTTATCTATGCTAGGCTGCTGTTATTGTTTCATTACTCACCAATCAGCAGATGAAAACCTAGCAGATGAGATCACAGGACCAGATCAATGAAATATCCAGTGCGACCAATTTTAATTATTTTCTCATTTTTATTTCCAAGCCTTCATTGTATCTTCTAAAAATAAATTTTTGTACTATTTTGGATTAATATCTATAAGGAATTATATATGCTTTGGAAATCCTTGCAGACACACATTTTTTATTCTTCTATTTTAATTTATTTTTCTGTTTCTGAAATGCAGGACTTGCACTGAAGGTTGCGAATCACTTTGGCTTAGATAAGAGTAAGTTTATAATTAAGACATTTTGCGGAAGAAAGGGTTCAATAGCTTCTCTCTGTCACCCACGGAAGTAGGTAGTTGTGAGAAAAAGTCTTTAATCTTTTGGTTGCAAGTCTAAAAAGAAGAAATGTTATTCTTTAGTCCAAATGGAGTTTAGACAAGGCAAATAGCAATTTATTTTGCATACTTGTAATTAAACTTTTCTCTTTTTTGGTTGGAGTCCTTTAACTATTAACCACTAGCCGACCAGCCGCCGCAGTTATACGGCGGCAGGTCGGCTCTCCTGCGTGAGAGCCCGTCATCCTACGTCGGGACTTTCGCGGCCACTAGGGGGCGCGTGCGCGCCGCCGGCGGCCCGCGTGCGCGCCCCCCGCTCACCCCCGAGTCCCGCGCGCGTGCCCGGCGAGCGCGATCGCCGCCGGGCGCGCGCGCTCGTTCGTTACAGAGCGGGGAACGAGAGCTGTGCGTGTAAACACACAGCACTCGTTCCTGTCAGCGGGGGAAACGCTGATCTTCCGTTCATACAATGTATGAACGGAAGATCAATGATTCCCCCTAGTGAGTTCACCCCCCCACACAGTAAGAACACAAATAGGAACACACTTAACCCCTTCCCCGCCCCCTAGTGTTAACCCCTTCACTGCCAATGGCATTTTTATAGTAATCCAATGCATTTTTATAGCATTGATCGCTATAAAAATGCCAATGGTCCCAAAAATGTGTCAAAAGTGTCCGATGTGTCCGCCATAATATCGCAGTACCGAAAAAAAAACGCTGATCGCCGCCATTACTAGTAAAAAAAAAAATATTAATAAAAATGCCATAAAACTACCCCCTTTTTTGTAAACGCTATAAATTTTGCGCAAACCAATCAATAAACGCTAATTGCGATTTTTTTTTACGAAAAATATGTAGAAGAATACGTATCGGCCTAAACTGAGGGAAAAAAATGTTTTTTTATATCTTTTTTGGGGATATTTATTATAGCAAAATGTAAAAAATATTGCATTTTTTTCAAAATAGTCGCTCTATTTTTGTTTATAGCGCAAAAAATAAAAACCGCAGAGATGATCAAATACCACCAAAAGAAAGCTCTATTTGTGGGAAAAAAAGGACGCCAATTTTGTTTGGGAGCCACGTCGCACGACCGCGCAATTGTCAGTTAAAGCGACGCAGTGCCGAATCACAAAAAGTGCTCTGGTCTTTGGACAGCAATATGGTCCGGGGCTAAAGTGGTTAAGCTATTATAAATAATTCATTTTTTTGTAATTCTGATTATAAAATTTATCTAGGAGGTATATTTATAAACAGTGAATTTGACATTCACTGCAGCTAAATCTATTACTGTAACTAATATGCCTCAGGAAGATACACTTGCAGTGAATATTTGGTGAATATAAACCACTATATATACTGTGCATATATTTATAGATATATATAGATTTACTGTATATACCTATATATATATATATATATATATATATATATATATATATATATACTATGGGCCAGATTCAGGTAGATGAGAGTATCTTTCCTCTGGAGTAACGCTTCTCATTTACGTTACTCTGAAGACCCTTTCAGCGCAATTCCTGTAATTCACATAGCAGTTGCGCGTAAACTTGCGCCAGAGTAACGATAATGCGCTGGCGTAACCCGACGCAAGTGGAAGTGGGTGTGATCATATGTAAATGATGGGCGGAGCCCGGTGCAGAGGCTTACGTTCAGCGCATCATCCACGGAGCATGCGCAGTGAGTGCGGCTCCACTCGCCCCCTTGTGCGCATGCTCACAACTTCCGTCGGCACTACTTCCTGGGAAACGTCAGCGCAATGCGTTCCGCTGGGCGCTTAAAAGCGCTGGCGGAAACGCCATTCCGGCGCAAAAGTAGTTCCGTTTCCCCCCACCCCAGGGAAGATACTTTTGCTCTGTAATGGCTGCTCCCGCTACCCCCAGAGAGAGGAGGAACCTCAACTTTAATACCCAGGAGGTCTCTGTCATTATCTCGGCTATGGAGACGGAGAATGAATTTCTCCATGGGAAAAAAAGCCGGAAGACCAGCCGGGAGAGGAAGCAGGGCATCCTGGAGTCGATTGCTGCCAGGGTCAATGTCCTGGGCTACTCCACCCGGACTGCTGGGGACATACAAAAGAAAATAAATGACCTGCGGCGCAAGGTGAGGGACAAGGTGGCCTCCATCAGGAGGTATGAGAGGGGCACAGGTGGTGGTCCCCCATGTCCTGTCACCCTGACCGCAGAGGAGGAGGTGGTTGCTCGGTGCCTGGAGAGGGAGCAGGTGGAGGGGGTCGCAGGCTATGACTCCGTGGAGGAAGGCACAAGGACAGGTAAGTGTTTTTTAATCCCCTATTTGATGTTTTGCATTTGGGGGGGGGGGTACATGTGCCAAGTGTGTGGGACCACCAACATGTGTCTGCTTTGTGTCATCCACAGATGACGGAGCTGGGCCATCATCTGTCAGCCTGCATTCCACCCCATCCCCCCCACGCCATCATGTGCCCGAGCCACTGGGTGGTGAAGAGGTTGTGGAGGAGGAGAGTGGCCACACCACACCTGCCGAGGTGGTTGTGGAAGATCCTGCTGTGGCAGAGCAGGACTTTTCTTTGGTTTTGTCTGTCTCCTCCCCTTCTCCTGGCCCGTCTGTCGTCCCCTCCCCCATCCTTGGAAGCCCCTCAAGGGCGACTCCTTCCACCCGAGGACATCCATCTTCTGGCCCCCCAGGAAGGCGACCCAGAAGACCAGGGGGGTGTCTGATGGTGTCCAGGACCAGTTGGCGAGGGATCACGCCAGACAGACAGAACAAATGGGGGCCATAGCGGTGCACTTGCAGAAAGTGTCTGACAGCCTGGGCTCCGTTGCCAACCTCAGCAACGCAGTGCAGGATGTCAGCTCTAATTGCGCTGCAGTGGTCACCACTTTGGGGGAGGTGCAGGGGGATATCCAGCACCTCACTGCAGCCGTCCAGGCCAACAGTGCTGCCATCCGGGAGCAGGGGAGGCTGAGTCGGCGGGCCCAGCATTACCAGGTGACCCGTCAGCTCCGGATGCAGGCCCAGACGAACAATTACCTTGGACGGATAGCCAGGGCCTTGGAGGGCACGCAGGCCACACCTGCCAGGAGTGGCCCACCTGGGGATCAGCCACCTCCAGATGCCCCCCCACCCCCACCCACTCCATCCAGGCAGCTGCGGAGCCAGAGAGGGGCCCCCAGAAGAAGCCCCCGGCATCCCCGATGAGGCCTTTTTTTTTTCTTGTTTTATATTATTGTTTTTCACATACTCAGGTCATGAGTTTATTTTTTATTTTTCTCAGGGTATGAGATTATTTTTCTTTTATTGATCAGGATATGATCTTTCTAATTTATTTTTGTACTGCACACGGTCAGGAGTGCAGGGGACAGTGTGAATGGTGTGTGAATGTGAGAGGGTGGCACTCCTGAAAGTAAGGGGTGTCACCCTCGGCCGTGGTGGTGAAGTTAACCCCACGGCTGAATGAATCACGTGTGAAAGGTGTGTGAATGGACAGTGACATCATTGGGGCCTTGACGCGGCGTTACTGCTCCCAACTCCTACATGCTGGACTTGGGCTAATCCAATGCGATGTGCATGTGGTGTGTGTGATCTAGGGACATCAGTGGTGTACACGCGTGCACTGTCTGTGTTATTAATGTTTTGGTTTAGTGTCCAAAGATGCCTACGGCGAGGACCCTCCTGACTGCTCTTCCATCAGCAGACTGGGTGTCCTCTGGCAGGGGGGGACTGTGTGGGTCGGGGGTCAGGTCATCACGTATGTCAATATGCAGGCCTTTTTTCATAGCAAAGTTGTGCAGAATACAACATGCACCGATGATCTGACACACAAAGGTAGGGGAATACAATAGGGCCCCCCCAGACTTATCCAGGCATCGGAAACGGGACTTCAGGAGCCCAAATGTTTGCTCCACCACTGCACGGGTTTTGATGTGTGCTTCATTGTATTTTCTCTCTCCTCTGGTTTGGGGGTTCCGGAAAGGAGTCATTAGATGGGGTCCCAATGCATATGCAGAGTCACCTGTAAGGTAAAAGACAGGAGAATGTTAGTCATGCATGTGCGATTTCTGTTGTGCATGACGGGAGGGGATAGTCATGCCTGACTCCCATGTCACTCACCAACCAGCCAACTGTCCCCATACATGTTCTGGTTAAATTCTGCTGGGATGGGGCTCTGACGGTATATGAAACTGTCATGGCTGGACCCGGGGTGTTTGGCACGGACGTGCCATATGAGGCGTTGGGCATCAGCTATCACCTGTACGTTGATGGAGTGCCAATGCTTCCGATTGCGGTATATGTGCTCTGTGGCACTGGGGGGCTGTAGGGCCACATGTGTGCAATCAATGGCCCCCACAGTGCGTGGGAATCTGGCAATGTTGTAGAAATCTGTCATTGCCTTCTGCCGCAGCTCCTCAGTGGTGGGTCTGATGAACTGGTTGGACATGCGTCTGAGGATTGCAGGGACAACCTGGTGCACACATCTGCTTATGGAGGACTGTGACATCCCAGCCACCACTCCACTTGTACGCTGGAATGATCCACTTGCTAGGAAATGAAGTGTTGCCAGGACCTTCACCAGTGGCTGCACTGCTTGTGATCGGTGTGTTGGGCTGGTGATGTCATCCTGCAGGGTTGTGGTTAGTTCAAGTATTGCATCTGGGCTGAATCTGAATAGGCGATACACCTCCTCATCCCCCATGCCAAAGAGGTTCATACGAGTGCGGTATATCCTCTCACGTGCCCGCCTTCTTGGTTCCAGGGGACCCATCAGTAGTTCTAGGACCACGAGTGCCCCTGGCATGTTGGCACACAGAGGTGTTGTCCTTGCAAGTGGGGGTGCTCAGCTAGCTCCGATCGTCGGTAACGCTGCTGTAGCTGCTCTCCTGCTGACCTGTGACCGTCTGGAGTAAAGATAAAGCAGCCTTTTGTAGAAATAACTTTGCGCCGAACGGATCAGATACGCGCGGCGCATGTAGCCAGCGTATGGTGCTAATCCGTTCGTGAATTAAGAAAAATCCCTCATTTGCATATTTGCAGGGGAAATCAATGGGCGCGACTGATGCGCCCAGCGAAAATAAACGCTGACGATACTCTGGCGTCGGAACGTTCCGCCGGTCGCAAATGACCCGTTATTGGGCGCATCTAGTTTGGTGGGTACGGGCACATAGAAACGTCGGCGCATCAGCACAGTTACGCGGCGCATATCCAAATACTCCAGCGCAAGTGTTCCTGAATCTGGCCCTATATACATACATACCCTTATTTGTCTGGACCAGTAACTGCCTACTCTCGTAAAATTTGTTTATTATTTTTAAATATAACAAAGATTGACAAATCGAGTACATACAAGGATGTTGGTTAAATATTCAAATAGCAATAATGCTAAACATATCGATTTATGAACAGGATGAGTACATACCAAATGTAATGAATAGAGCAACAAATAAACCAATAAACTATTAAATTAAAAGCATTAGAAAATTCCATCAGAAGAAAAAAGTAAGCTAGTGACTATGGCCCGGATTCACAGCCATCGGCGCATCTTTATGCCGCCGTATCGTATCTTCTTTACACTACGCCAGCGCAACGTTGAGAGGCAAGTATGAAATTCACAAAGAAAATGCGCCCAACGTTGCGCCGGCATAGCATATATTTGTTGGCATAAGCCGACGTAAGTCAAAGTAGGTGGAAGTGGGCTGGAAGTGGGCATGATGCATTGTAATGAAGCGTGACCCCATGCAATTGATGGGCTGAGCGTCATCCAAGTACTTAAAACGAACGGCGCATGCGTCGTAACTTGGAAGTATCCCCGTGCGCATGTGTACAACCACGTCGAAATAACTGGCTAAGATACGTCGAATCACTGTCTACGACGTGAAAGTAACCTACGCCCAGCCCTATTCACGTAGTACTACGTAAACTATGTAAACGACGTAAAATACGACGGCTGTTCCCTGGTCAATACCTTTGCATGGGTTGCACCTCCTATATGAAGAATAACTTTACGCCGGATGTAACCCTTACGCAAATCGCTTAAAACATGCGCCGGGCGCATCTACGTTCGTGAATCGGTCTATCTCCCTCATTTGCATATCTGAATCAAAACTTCCATATGCATCCAGTATAAATATGCGCCCACAATACGCCGGCGTAGGAAAGTTACGTTGGTCGGAAGAAGCCTATTTGTACTTACGTGGCGTATCTGTAGATACGTCAGCGTAAGTGCTACGTGAATCTGGGCCTATAAGTTAATTTTGCAAAAGCATTATGCTATTTTGAAGACATGTGACAACAACGATAGGCTAAAAATATATATTTATTAACTAAAATTCAGTGTAAAATAATATCAGGCATATTTGGTGATAATACAAATATTGATATACTTTTAAATATTAAAGATATATGATAATACAGATGATAATCACATTTCTACGCTAGCTCTTTTTACAAAATACCATATTTCAATACTTGAATGATAACTTGGTCAATTTAGACTTGGTAACTTAGTAATTCGCTTTTCGTAGCTTTACGGACTTATGTAAATAAACTAGGTGCTGGTTTTAGCTCTTGTGATTCCTTCTCAAAACAGACCTTCTATCTGCACGGACAACATGTTATACTGTGCACAGGGCTTGATAATTTAATCAAGACCTATTTAGCGTAAAATGTATTCTATAATGAATTTTATGTTTAAAGATATATCATCATGACCAAACCATTGATAAGACTATTAACCGCCTTCCCGGACCTATTCTGGCACTTCTCTCCTACATGTACAAATCATCATTCTTTTGCTAGAAAATTACTCAGAACCCCCAAACATTATATATGTTTTTTTAGCAGACACCCTAGGGAATAAAATGGGGGTCATTGCAACTTTTTATCTTGCACCGTATTTGCGCAATTATTTTTCAAACGGCTTTTTTTGTAAAAAAATGGTTTCATAAATTAAAAAATAACAAAACAGTAACGTTAGCCCAATTTTTTGGTAAAATATTAAAGATGATGTTACGTCGAGTAACTAGATACCTAACATGTCATGCTTGAAAATTGCGTACACTCATGGAATGGCGCCAAACTTCGTTACTTAAAAATCTCCATAGACGACAATTTAACATTTAACATTTTGTGGTTTGAACGACATTTACATACGTTGGCGGGACTTACGTGTGTGTACGCTTCTGAGCGCGAGCTACCAGGGACAGGGGCATTTTAATTTTTTTATTATTATTATTATTTTTTTTTTACTTATTTATTTTTTACATTTTTTTTCAATCGCTTTTATTCCTATTACAAGGAATGTAAACATCCCTTGTAATAGGAATGTGTGTGACAGGTCCTCTTTAAAGAAAGATGCGGGGTCAATAAGACCTCACATCTCTCCTCCAGGCTGGAAAAGAATGAGATTGTGAAAAAAAATTCACAGATCTCATTCAAACTAGCCACAATTGCGTTTTTTTTTACTTACGGGACCCAGGCGTGACATCATCACATCGCGCTCGGGCCTCCGACAGTCATAGAGATGACTGCTGACCATCTGGTCACCAGTCATCTCTATGGCAAACATCCGGTGGATGGCAGACGGCCATCATCTCTCCGGGCCACCGATGGGACGGGTGAGCGCGGAGAAGCACCAAGTGGCGGCGGGAGGGGGGGGTGTCCCCTCCCGCCACCTGTAAGAACAATCTAGCAGCAGAACTGCCGCTATGATCAATCTTACAGTGCACACGATCACCGCCGCTAAAAAATTATATCTCAATGATGCCTCTGGGTGCAGGCATCATTGAGATATACCCCTGCAAAGCACAGGCCATCATATGATGTCCACCAGGAATAACAGGTCCCCGTTTTGGACGTCATATGACGGCGTGCGGGTATCAAGTGGTTAAAGTCAGTTTTTAATTATATTCCAAATATATATAGTTATATAAAGTTTAAATGGTTTTAGTAATGCATATGCCAAATAATTAAAACATCAGAAGATAAAGTACTTTACCGGGGGTCTAAGAAACTTTGGTTTTGAGAAGTATCAGTTAGGTGTCTCTAATGACTTCTTCCAACACGCCTACATCTCTGCGCTATCAAGATCTCAACACCCTCTCACCTTCCAAAATTCTTCCAGTCTCTTTCAGGCTTTTCTTTAAGATTTTCTTCTCTGCTTTATCCCACCCAAAAAGTGTCTTTCTGTGTCACTACTAAGTAATTGATGATGTAAAATGACGGGCTGTTCCAATGTTACTATGACAACCACATCTGGTGGCCATCTTGGACTGTTAATATTTTCACCAGTGTTGTATTATGCCGCGTACACACGACCATTTTTAATGGTCTAGAAAAAACAACTTTTTTCTACGTGATTCTTGTCAAGCCTGCCTTGCCTACACACGATCGTGAAAAAAAAATGCTTGAGCAAAGCGCGGTCACTTACGACACCACTATAAAGGGGAAGTACCATTCAGATGGCGCCACCCTTGGGGCTGCTTTTGCTGATTTTGTGTTAGTAAAAAATTGGTGAGAGACGATTTGCGCTTTTCAGTCTTTGTGCTTTTCAGTCTGTTACAGCGTGACGAATGTGCTATCTCCATTACGAATGCTAGTATTACCAAAACGAGCGCTCCCATCTCATAACTTGTTTCTGAGCATGTGCATTTTTTTCACATCATTAAAGCCTACACACGACCGTTTTTCATGGCGTGAAAAACGACAACGTGAAAACAGAGTATGCTCTAAATTTTTAATGCCCATTTTTCACGTCATGAAAAATGCTCTGGAGCCCACTCACGATCGTTTTTAATGACATAAAAAAAAACGAATTTCCCTTTTTTTTTATATAGTGCCTTGGGTAGTGTCGTTGTTTCTCCCAGATAACCAGGTGGAGGGAGGGTATAAATAGGGCAGGGAAGTACGGTTGATGATGACCAAGGCAAAGGAGTGCATGATAGTATGTATTGTATTATTGTATATTGTATGTTCAGTTGTATCATTGGTACATGTATTATTATTTTGTTTTAAATAAAAAAAGGCTTAAATAAAAAAAAAATATTTCACGTCATGAAAAACGGTCGTGTGTACGGGGCATTAGAATTGATTTTATTTATTAATTTAATAACCTTTTGACCTTGGTTTAGCAAAACAAATAATCAAAACTGTCTAAATTCTGCCAAACCACTTGAGACATGGTGGAGCCTTCCTTAGATCTATTACTTTAAAAAAATATACCCACACTAATTACCTTATCGTTAAATTCCTTGAAAATTAAGTCATGGTTCTGACTAGAAGTATAAGGCCGCGTACACACGAGGAGATATGTCCAATGAAAACGGTCCGCGGACCGTTTTCATCGGACATGTCTCCTGGGATCATTTGGTCTAAGGTGTGTACACACCATCAGACCAAAATCTCCGTGGACTGAGAACACGGTGACGTGGTGGTGACGTGACGGTGATGGTGACGCCGCGATGTGCGCAAACAAGGAAGTACACAGCTTCCACGCATGCGTCAAATCAATTTGACGCATGCGGGGGATTTCGGTCCGCTGGTTAGGCGTACTAACCAGCGGACATGTCCGACGGACAGGTTGTTCAGCAGACAAGTTTCTAAGCCGTACACACGATCGGACATGTCCGCGGAAACTGGTCTGCGGACCAGTTTCAGCAGACATGTCTCCTCGTGTGTACGCGGCCTAACAGTTATTCATTAATATTCTCATTAATATAACAGAAAGAGAAATTATGACCTTAAGAGAACTTAATATAATACACTTAAAACCTTCTGGTGAGGGTTCCTCAGTTTCAAAGACAATGAACTAAAGTTAACGTCTTTAGAAAAAATAAATATTTTCAAATAAGATTGCTTCTGGTTTGCTCATAGCATATATATGAAAAATAAAGGGATTTTTAAATACAGCTTACCTGTAAAATCCTTTTCTTGGAGTACATCACGGGACACAGAGCGGCATATTCATTACTATATGGGTTATATGGAGTACCTTCAGGTGTGGACACTGGCAATCTCAAACAAACAGGAAGTCCCTCCCTATATAACCCCCTCCCCTAGAGGGAGTCCCTCAGTTTTGTAGCAAGCAGTATGCCTCCCAAAATGTTCCCAAAAAGAGGGGTGGGAGCTCTGTGTCCCGTGATGTACTCCAAGAAAAGGATTTTACAGGTAAGCTGTATTTAAAAATCCCTTTTTCTTTCTCGTACATCACGGGACACAGAACGGCATATTCATTACTATATGGGATGTCCGAAAGCAATGCTTTAATGAGGGGAGGGAGACATCTTCCAAAGAAGGATTTAATTTAGAGGTATACTCAAATACTAGTAAATCCAACTTAAACGAGAAATGTAAATCTCAAATCAAATCAAGGGAGCCCCCTCAGATCCTGAGGAGCTTGAATCGCGGCCTGTAGTACTGACTGCCCAAAGGCTGTATCCGCATTCCTTCTTACGTCCATTTGATAAAATTTTGTAAACATGTGGACTGACGACCACGTTGCTGCCTTGCATATTCGAGCCATAGAGATCAGATGATGATGTGCTGCCCAGGAGGTGCCCATGGCCCTGGTAGAATGGGCCTTTGCCGACAAAGGAGGAGGCAACCTCTTCAAACCGCAGGCCTGAACGATTAATTGTTTAATCCATCTTGCGATGGTGGATCAAGCAGCTGCCTGACCCATCTTGGGCCCTTCCGGTAAAACGAACACCACATCTGTTTTCCGAACCTTCTCTGTAGCTTTAAGATAGGCCTTTATGGCCCTGACAATATCCAACGTATGCAGCAACCCCTCCTTTCTAGAGGTGGGTTTTGGAAGAAGGATGGAAGTACCACATCCTGGTTCAGGTGGAAACTGGATATAACCTTTGGTAGAAAGGAAGAATGAGGACGGAACCCCGCCCTATCCTTATGTAAAATGAGATATGGTTCCTTACAAGATAAGGCTGCCAATTCCGATACTCTCCTGGCCGAAACTATGGTGATCAGAAATACCGACTTTCTAGTCAGTAAAACCAAGGTACCTCAGCCAACGGCTCAAGGGGTTGTTTCTGTAGAGTTGACAGAACAAGATTTAAGTCCCATGGACAAAGTGGTGATTTGACCGGAGGATTAACACGTAAGACTCCCTGTACGAAGATCTTAACCAGCGAGTGGGCGGCCAGCGCCTCTGAAATCACACTGATAAGGCTGAAATCTGTCCCTAGATCGTGCTTAATGCCAGGCCTTTATCCACTCCTAGCTGGAGGAAACGTAATACTCTATCAATGGTATACTTGCGGAAAACCCATCTCTTAGCCTCACACCAGCCTACGTAGGCCCTCCAAACCCTGTAACAAAATTACCCTGGAGGCCGGCTTTCTAGCCTCAATGAGGGTAGGGATTACCTGCCTAGACAGACCTCTACCCCTGAGAATCAGGGATTCAGCCGCCAGGCCGTCAAATTTAGACGCCGTAATGCAGGGTGGAGGATCGGGCCTTGTGAGAGTAGGTCTGGCCCTAGAGGAAGAGTCCAAGGGCCTCCCGCTGCCAATTTCAGGACTAGTGAGTACCATGCCCTCCGGTACCAAGCTGGGGCTACCAGGATAACCAGCCTGTGGTATGATCCTGCGCCGCAGGCGGGCTAGTAACTGCAGTGGGGGAAATGCATATAGAAGTTATGATTGATGCCAAGGGCAAACCAACACATTGGTTCCGCAGGCCATAGGGTCCCTCGTTCGAGACATGAACCTGTCTAGCTTCTTGTTGAATCCTGATGCCATGACCTCCACGTCTGGCACTCCCCACTTCTGGCAGATTGTCTGAAAAAACTTGTGGATGCAGAGACCACTCCCCGGCGACAGGGTTTGGCGACTTAGGAAGTACGCCTGCAGGTTGTCCACCTCGGGAATGAATGTCGCCGATATGCAGGGTACATAAACCTCTGCCCACCGAAAAACCAAGCTCCTCTCACTCTGAGTGGCTTGACTCTTGGTTCCCCCTTGGTGGTTCACCTATATGCCACCGCTGTGGCCTTGTCTGAATGACTTCTCACCGAGGACCCCTGTAATCTGGATGTCTATGCCAGGAGGGCTAGCTGAGCCGCTCAGAACTCCCAGACCTTGATGGGCAGCTGCCTCTCCGCCTCTGCCCAAGTTCCTTGGCGAGTGAACTTGTTCAAGACCGCTCTCCAGCCTTCCAGACCACTGGGCAGAACCAAGCTGCTAGAATTGCTGCCTGTAGGACACGAGCGTGGAAGCGTGTGGTATTGCCTCGAACATGGCCATCGCATACATAGGCGAATAGTTGGCTCTTTTTTGCTTAGAACCAACTGAATCAATCTCTTGATAGCCTCGACCTTTACCAGGGGCAGGAACATCCATCTTCTGTTCTGTGTCTAATCTCGTGCCGAGATATTCCAACTGCTTTGTAGGTTGAAATGCTGATCTTTCCCCGGTTTAGGACTCAGCCGAACCTCTCGAGGTACTGAACCATGAGGGCTACTACGCATTCCACCAAGGAAGCGAGTGATCTTATGATTAAGAGGTCGTCCAGGTATGCTAGGACCGAGATCCCTTGGATCTTTTGGACTGACTAGAATAGGAGCCAGGACCTTCGTGAATACCCGGGGGCCGTAGCCAGCCCGAAGGGGGGCGCCACAAAATGGAAGTGACGCTGTATCACTGCGAAGCGTAAAAACAAAAATATTTGATGTGGCTGAAAGACCTGGTACATGAAGGTAACCCTCCTTTATGTCTATAGAAGCCCGATCCTTCTGGAGTGTGGCGGCTGCTGGCCAAACGGATTCTATCCGGAAAGAGCGAACCCTTAGGTAAGCATTTAAACCTTTTAGGTCCAAAATTGGTCTGATATTGCCGATGAGCCTTGGTATGACAAACAGATTGGAATAGAAACCTAGCCCCTGTTCTTGGGCTGGTACCTCTACCATTATGCCCTGGTAAAGCAGGTGATCCAATGCTGCCCGCATTGAGGCCTTCCTTGTGGAGGAAATTTTAGAAATTGCGGCCACAGATGATCGGACCCCCTCTGTCGGGGACCGATCCCCAGAGGCCTGTTCTTGCGATCCATTGTTAAAAGTTTGATCGCGCAGGAGGACCGTACTGCCTGAAATTTGAGGGCCCTGGAACCGGGGGGAGCTGCTCTTTTAAACGCAGGACCCCGGAACTTCCTTTGACTGGTAAAAGGGTACTTTTGCCACTTGAAACAGTCTGAATGTATTTATCCAGATCTTTCCATGGAAGGGCAAACCTGCCAGCAGTATTTTACATGGGGCTCGGCCGCCCAGTTCTTCAACCAAAAGAGCCTTCTCATATGCACTAAAAATAGTGACAACGAGACGCCTGCTGGATGGAGTCTTTTTATAGCCTCTACCGCAAAGCACAGAGCTCTGGGAATATCCAATAACTCCTCTGCCTATCGGGCAGGGATGTCTAAGCATCTGTTTTGTCTGGTTCCTTAATGCCTGAAAAAAACTCCAATTGTAGCCACTGCTGGCTGTAGCCAGGGATGCTGGAAAAAGTGTCTCTAAACGTTTATCGACCGGGACCTTAAACATTTGTATGTTTCCCCTTAGGCCAGTTAATGATTTATTCACCCATGAGATGGCTGCGTCCACCGTTGGGAGCGCCCCCTTTCTTTAGAAAAATGTCTTTTCCATAGGGTAAATAACAGAAAACCTTCCAGGTGGTCTCCCATCCAGGCACTAACCAGGCCCTACCCTGCTTAGCCTCTGAGATCAGACGAGATCGGGCGCTTTCCGGGAGATGCGGCCTCAAGGACCTCACGGGTAGTTGAAAAGCAGTGCCCGAACCGGGACCTGAACCCTGGACCCTCAGATCAAAAGTCCGATGCTCTACCAACTGAGCCATCCGGGCCCCCTTTAAAGAGCACTTGGTCAGGGGAAAGAGTGCCTGCCAGCACAAATATTTCCTGGCAGACGTGCATAAAGACTACCCTCTCGTCAGCTTTAGGCGGCAGAAAAAATTCTGTCCGGTCGTCCCAATCCTGGAAAAACCAATTCCTCTAACAGAGGATGGGCCAGAAAAGCTGCGTTGCTTAAAGGCGCTTTTAAAAGAACCCAAAGAGGATACCGCAGGAACCTGAGGCTCTGGAAATGGCAAATTGAATGCCAAGCGGACCATGTCTGTCAAAGACTGGACCCACAGACTCTCCGCCTGGGAGGCTGAAAACGATTCTACAGTGGTAGATCCTCTAGGTTCTGTCCCTTTTGGCGATGGGGATCTAGTCCGCTTCTTGCCAGAAAAAGAGCCAGCGATCATAGCTGTTAACCTTTTTTCTCTAGCCCCCCTAGGGTGACGGCTAGCATCTCCTCTGTGATAACACAGGGTTGGGCCGACCTGGGCCAGCCTCAGCACCAGACCCCCTTAATGGCTTATCCAGGGTGACCCCTATAGGAATAACCTGTGGGGAAAGTATTGGCATATTATCAGAACCAGAGGAGGAACCCCTTTGTCTTTGCCTTTTCTCTTTATTTTTATTTTTTTTATTTTTTTTTGTGTTTTGATCCTGAACCCTTGGAAGCCATAATACAAAACCGAAGGACTCCGCTTACAACAACAGACTGTTATAGCCAGGAGTACAAAAAAATAAGGTTTAGGGGACAATAGGATCACTAATGCCCCAAAACCGGTGGGGCTCAGTATGTTTTCTTTTATATATTATTCACCACATACAGCCCCACCCCCAACATGTTTGCCAGCATTCAACCTGTTGCCAAGGGGATTTTGGCTTAACAAAAAGTATTGGAGCTGACTCCAGCATGTAGTACCCCTTCTCGCCACCGGGAGTCACTGTGCTGCCAGCTCTACGTCCTCTCTCTCCAGCTCAGCTCTGAACTGAGCTAAGAACGCGCCTGCTGTGTATAACAGCAATTAAAGGCACGCCCACTCTACACTGCAGTCACACTCCCCGCCCCCCCCCCCCGAACGGCGCGAACATTTTCTATATGCATGCGCGCGTGCACGTGCGCGCGCGCGACTGTCGGGGGAGGAGAGCCCAGGAGGAGACGCACTCTGGAGCCCAGGAATGCAGGTTGGAGGACGCATCAGGCGGCAGATTTGAATCCCGGCAAGGTAAGGCTAACACAGGCCCCTAAGGAGTCCCTTTAGCCTAGAGACAGATCTTTTTTTTTTTTTTTTTTTTTAAAGATCTTCAACCAGCGAGCAGCAGGTAGCTAGCAAACATACATAGATAGGTACGGGGATCAAGTTATGGGGGGAAACATTTCAGGGCATCCTGTCTATCAGACATAGTGACCATGGTGCCAATGCAGAGCATACTCAGGCTACCCCCCTTAAGATCTCCCCTGGAGAGCCTGCTGTCGAACCAAGTCCCGCAGGCTCCCCTCTTACCTGCTCCATGCCGCAGGACGTTTTGCAAAACGGTCCAATCTTCTCCCATCTCCGTGGGTAGCGTAGTAGACCTTCAGGCCCTGGGGTCCTATGAAGGTACCCACTGTCCTGGACCTATATAGCACCCTGGCAAACAGGAACTCATGGTCTTTACAAACTCCAAGTCCTGGGCCCAGGGTCCAGCCCTCCAAAGAGGAGCATTATAGGCAAAACCCCACGGTTTGGGGCCCGGGTACTGTCCACTTTGGCACTGAGGCTCCTTGGACAGATCCGGTTAGCCCGCCCTTAATCCCAAGGATGTGGAGCAAAGCTATTCCGTGACCAACACCTAAGACACTGGTGAAAAAACTGAGGGACTCCCTCTAGGGGAGGGGGTTATATAGGGAGGGACTTCCTGTTTGTTTGAGATTGCCAGTGTCCACACCTGAAGGTACTCCATATAACCCATATAGTAATGAATATGCCGCTCTGTGTCCCGTGATGTACGAGAAAGAAATATAATATACAGGCCTTCTATATTCTTTTGACCACAATAGTCCTGACAAATTTAACAGATATATATTGAAACCAGAAAAGATGATGTGTTTATAAGTACCACAGAATACTAAAAGAAGGATAGAAAACAAAAAATTGGGGTAGATAGAGAGAATAGGGTAGAACAAATTGAGGGAGGGAATGAGGGGGAGGGGGTTTACAAGTGGTGATGTGATCCCAAATGAATAGAAAGTATAGTCAAGGCAAATAGAGTAAAATTGCCAAGACAATAATAGTGGGTCATCAATCCAAGGAAGCCAGAGTTTCTCAAATAAACTAATTCGATCTCTTTCCATTGCTTTCATTTTAGCATGAATAAGAGCTGTATTAGTTCTGTATATGGTTTCAGCTAGAACTAAATATTGAGTTTTCCATGCCTTAGCAATGGTTTTGCGGCTGTTAGGAGATGTAAATTAAGGCAAAATTGATTCTGTTTGATCCCATCAGGTTTTAGGTTTAATAGGGCTGTAGCAGAATTGGGCTGTATAGGTGTATCAAAGATTTTGGAGGCTAAGTCAAAAACTGCCTTCCAGAAATTTTGGGCAATTGGGCAATCTTACCAAATATGAAGTTGAGTGCCAAACTCTGACCAGCCACAAAAACAAGCTCCAGGGTAATGAGAAGCATATTTTGATATTCTAGAGGGGGCCAAATATCAACGGGTTAGCATTTTAAAGTTAGATTCCACAGCAACAACATTAGAAGAAACAGACTTAGGGCCAGATTCAGCAAGACTTGCGCTGGAGTAATTCGATATGCGCCGCGTAACTGTGAATATGCGCCGTCGTTTCTATGTGGCCGTACCCACCAAACTAGATGCGACTGAAAATGGGCCATTTCCGATCGGCTTAACTTTCCGACGCCAGAGTCTCGTCAGCGCATAATTTCGTTTGGCGCATCAGTCGCGCCTATTGATTTCCCCTGCAAATATGCAAATGAGGGAGATTTCCCAATTCACGAACGGATTAGCACCATACGCCGGCTATATGCGCCGCGCGTAACTCTTCCGTCCGGGGCAAAGTTATTTCTACAAATAGCTGCTTTATCTTTACTCCAGACGGCCTCAGGTCAGCAGGAGAGCAGCTCCAGCAGCAGCGTTACCGACGAAACTAGCAAGCTGAACAACCACACTTGAAAGGACAACACCTCTGTGTGCCAACATGCCAGGGGCAATCGTGTTCCTAGCACTAGTACTGGGTCCCCCGGAACGAAGGAGGCGGGCACGTGAGAGGATATACCGCACGCGCATGAGCCTCTTTGGCATGGGGGATGAGGAGGTGTATCGCCTCTTCAGATTCAGCCCTGATGCAATACTTGAACTAACCACAACCCTGCAGGGTGACATCACCAGCAAGACACACCGCTCACAAGCAGTGCAGCCACTGGTGAAGGTACTGGCAACACTTCATTTATTTGCAAGTGGATCATTCCAGCGTACAAGTGGAGTGGTGGCTGGGATGTCACAGTCCTCCGTGAGCAGATGTGTGCACCAGGTTGTCCCTGCAATCCTCAGACGCATGTCCAACCAGTTCATCAGACGCACCACTGAGGAGCTGCGGCTGAAGGCAATGACAGATTTCTACAGCATTGCCAGATTCCCACGCACCATCGGGGCCATTGATTGCACACATGTGGCACTCCAGCCCCCCAGTGCCACAGAGCACATATACCGCAATCGGAAGCATTGGCATTCCATCAACGTACAGGTGATAGCCGATGCCCAACGCCTCATATGGCACGTCCGTGCCAAACACCCCGGGTCCAGCCATGACAGCTTCATAAACAATCAGAGCCCCATCCCAGCAGAATTCGAGCAGAACATGTATGGGGACAGCTGGCTGGTTGGTTAGTGACATGGGTGGCAGCCATGACTATCCCCTCCCATGATGCACACCTCACAAGTGGCACATGCATGACTAACATCCTCCTGTCTTTTCCCTTCCAGGTGACTCTGCATATGCACTGGGACCCCATCTCATGACTCCTTTCCGGAACCCCCAAACCAGAGGAGAGAGAAAATACAATGAAGCACACATCAAAACCCGTGCAGTGGTGGAGCAAACATTCGGGCTCCTGAAGTCCCGTTTCCGCTGCCTGGATAAGTCCGGGGGGACCCTATTGTATTCCCCTACCTTTGTGTGTCAGATCATCGGTGCATGTTGCATTCTGCACAACTTTGCTATGAGAAAAGGCCTGCAGATTGACATACGTGATGACCTGACCCCCGACCCACACAGTCCCCACCTGCCAGAGGAGACCCAGTCTGCTGATGGAAGAGCAGTCAGGAGGGTCCTCGCCGTAGGCATCTTTGGACACTAAACCAAAACATTAATCACACAGACAATGCATGCATGCACACCACTGATGTCCCTAGATCACACACACCACATGCACATCGCATTGGATTAGCCCAAGTCCAGCATGTAGGACTTGGGAGCAGCAACGCCAGCGTCAAGGCCCCAATGATGTCGCTGTCCATTCATACACCTTTCACACGTCATTCATACAGCCGTGGGGTTAACTTCAACACCACGGCCAAGGGTGACACCCCTTACTGGCAGGAGTGCCACCCCCTCACATTCACACACCATTCACACTGTCCCCTGCACTCCTGACCGTGTGCAGTAAAAAATTAAATACATATCTCATAACATGAGAAAAAAAATAAACAAAAACTCATAACCTGAGTATAAAAAAAATATACAAAAATAAACAAAAACTCATAACCTGAGTATAAAAAAAAAAAATATATAAAAAAAAAAAAAAAACCTCATCTGGGATGACGGGGGCTCCTCCTTGGGGGCACTCTCGGGTTCCTCAGCTGCCTGGATGGAGTGGGTGGTGGGGCATCTGGAGGAGGCTGATCCCCCGGTGGGCCACTCCTGGGAGCTGTTGGCTGCCTGCCCTCCAAGGCCACGGCAATACGGCTGAGATACAGGTTGGTCTGGGCCTGCATCCTCAGCTGGCGGGTGATATGATGCCGCTGGTCACGCTGCCGCTGCCTCCCCTCTTCCCGGATGGCAGCTGTGTTGGCGTTGACGGCTGCTGTCAGGTGCCGTACATCAGCCTGCACCTCCCCCAGGCTGGTCACAACGTCCTGCACACGACTGGGCAGCTGTGACATGGAGCCCAGGCTGTCAGCGACCCGGTCTAAGTGGCCAGCAATCTCCCCCATCTGCTGGGTCTGCCTGGCGTGGTCCAACAGCACCTGGTCCTGGACCATATCAGACACCCCCCTGGTCTTACGGGTCGCCTTCCTGGGGGCAGGAGAAGGTTGTCCCCGTGGGGATGGAGTCGCCCTTGAGGGGCTACCTAGGATGGGGGAGGGGATGACAGAGGGCCCTGCAGAGGAGGAGGACTCCTACAACAATAACATAAAGTCCTGCTCAGGGACAGGCTCCTCCTCAACCACCTCTGCAGAAGTGGTGTGGGCACTCTCCTCCACCTCGGTGTCTCCAGCACCCAGGGCCTCGTCATCAGGATCCCGTTGGGAGGTTGGGGTGGACTGGCCGGTAAGAGATGATGGCCCAGCTCCGTCATCTGTGGATGACACAAAGCAGACACATGTTGGTGGTCCCACACATTTGGCACATGTACCCTCCCCCCCCCACATGCAACACACCAAATAGGGGATAAAAAACACTTACCTGTCCTGGAGCCTTCCTCCATGGAGTCATAGCCAGGGACCCCCTCCAACTGCTCCCTGTCCAGGCAGCGGGCAACCACCACATCCTCCTCCGTGGTCAGGCTGACCGGACATGGTGGACCACCACCTGTGCCCCTCTCATGCCTCCTGATGGTGGCCACCTTGCCACGGACCTTGCGCCGCAGGTCGTTAATTTTTTTTTGTATGTCGCTAGCAGTCCGGGTGGAGTACCCTAACACATTGACCCTGGCAGCAATGGTCTCCAGGATGCCCTGTTTCCTCTCCCGTGGAGGAACTGATTAAACGTCTCCATAGCCGAGATGATCACAGACACCTCCTGGGAGTTGAAATTGAGGTTCCTCCTCTCTTTGGGGGTAGCGGGAGCAGCCATCACAGTGCAAAAGTATCTTCCCTGGGGTGGGGGGAAACGGAAATACTTTTGCGCCGGAATGGCGTTTCCGCTAGCGCTTTTATACGCGCAACGGAACACATTGCGCTGGCGTTTCCCGTGAAGTGGTGCCGACGGAAGTTGTGAGCATGCGCACAAGGGGGCGAGTGGAGCCTCAATCACCGCGCATGCTCCGTGGATGATGCGCTGAACGTAAGCCTCTGCGCTGGGCTCTGCCCATCATTTACATATGATCACACCCACTTCCACTTGCGTCGGGTTACGCCAGCGCATTATCGTTACTCTGGCGCAAGTTTACGCGCAACTGCTATGTGAATAACAGTACTTGCGCCGAAAGTGTCGGCGGAGTAACGTAAATGAGAAACGTTACTCCAAAGTAAAGAAGCGCCCATCTACCTGAATCTGGCCCTTAGTGGCGGACCATATGCTAGAAAATTCAGTAGCATTAAATGAGCCATTAAGGTCTAGTTCCCATTTGGAAACATATGAGGGGGGGCAGTACTAGCTAAAATTTGCTTATAGAGAAACAAAACAAGTCCTCTAGCATGAGGGTCAGAATTAAATATGTGTTCATCTAGGATAGTTGTGAGTTTGACTAAAGTTGGTCAAAAAAATAGATTTGCAAATTTTGGAACAGTTCTGATTGAGGAAGTCCAAATGTATCACGCAAAAGTAGGAAAATAATGCATAGAGGAGGCAGATAGCAAATTATATGAGTGGGATAAATTAGCTGTAGTCCATGCTTTGAAAAAATTAGGAGCGATATAGGCAGGGTAAAAAGCTGGATTTTTAACAAAAGAAAGGAGCGGTAAATGAGGGGTTTGAAGGCCAAGAGAAGTTTTGAATCTGTCCCAGATGGATAACAAATGTTTTGTGATAGGATTGCGAGTTAAAGTACGATCAGTTGGTCTTAACCATAACATGTTAACTACTTGCGGACCGCCCACCGCAGTTATATGGCGGGACGGTAGCACTGCTGGGCGAGAGCACGTAGCTCTACGTCCTACCTTTAGCTGCCGCTAGGGGGCGCGTGCGCGCCACCAGCGGCCCACGCACGCCCCTGCTCGTCCCCCGTGTCCCGCGTGCCCGGGGGGCGCGATCGCCGCCGGGCAGTAGTGTTGAGCAGAATATGCCATATTCGATTTCGCGATATATCTCGAATATATAGTCGAATATTCGAGATATATTCGTTAAATGCGAATATTCGCGATATTTTTTGGAAATGAAATGATTGCGAAATTTCGCTATTGCGAATTGCGAATGCGAATTGCGAATGCGAATGAAATTTCGAGAAATGCGGAAGGAGCACTCTGATTGGCTCAGAATATTCGTGATATTTTATAATACAAAATAATTGCGAAATTTCGAGAAATGCGTAATGGAGCACTCTGATTGGCTCAGAATATTCGTGATATATTACCATACAAAATAATTGCGAATATTCGGCAAATGCGGAAGGAGCACTCTGATTGGCTCAGAATATTCTTGATATTTTATCGTAATTTCGCAAAAATGCGAATGAGAAATTGATTGCGGAATTTCGACAGTAACACTCTGAAATAGAATATATGTGTTATTTTAGCTAAAAACAATATTGCGAATTTCTCGAAAATAATCGCGCGATATCGCTATTGCCGAATAATCGCATTGCGATTTTTCGGCAATATAAAATGATCGCTGCAGCTACTCGGCCCAAGGTCTCTAATCATACCAGCAATGCTTTTAGACGTCGATGGGGATCTCTAGGATGTGATCTGTTGTAAAAAAAAATTGAAAAAATACGAATATTCGAAATAGCGAATATTCACCGCGAAATTCGGAATATATCGCAAATACTCGAATATGCCATATTCGAGCCGAATATTCGCAATACGAATATTCGTGAGCAACACTACCGGGCACGCGCGCTCGTTCGTTACAGAGCGGGGAACGGGAGCTATGTGTGTAAACACATAGCTCTCGTTCCTGTCAGCGGGGGAAACGCTGATCTTCTGTTCATACAATGTATGAACAGAAGATCAGTGATTTCCCCTAGTGAGTCCACCCCCCATACTGTTAGAACACACCCAGAAACACACTTAACCCCTTCCCCGCCCCCTAGTGTTAACCCCTTCACTGTCAATGGCATTTTTATAGTAATCCAATGCATTTTTATAGCATTGATCGCTATAAAAATGCCAATGGTCCCAAAAATGTGTCAAAAGTGTCCGATGTGTCCGCCATTTTATCGCAGTACCGAAAAAAACGCTGATCGCCGCCATTACTAGTAAAAAAAAAATATTAATAAAAATGCCATAAAACTACCCCCTTTTTTCTAAATGCTATAAATTTTGCGCAAACCAATCAATAAATGCTAATTGCGTTTTTTTTTACGAAAAATATGTAGAAGAATACGTATCGGCCTAAACTGAGGAAAAATAAATAAATTTAAAATCTTTTTTGGGGATATTTATTATAGAAAAATGTAAAAAATATTGATTTTTTTTCAAAATAGTCGCTCTATTTTTGTTTATAGCGCAAAAAATAAAAACCGCAGAGATGATCAAATACCACCAAAAGAAATCTCTATTTGTGGGAAAAAAAGGACGCCAATTTTGTTTGGGAGCCACATCGCACGACTGCGCAATTGTCAGTTAAAGCGACGGAGTGCCGAATCACAAAAAGTGCTCTGGTCTTTGACCAGCAATATGGTCGGGGGTTAAGTGGTTAATACTGAAATAAGGTCACAGTCAATATACTCAATTGTTACCCATAATGGAATTTCTTTAGTTGCATGGTATTTTGGTAAATGTGCAAGGTGTACAGCATGATAGTAAGCAGAAATATTTGGATGACCTAAACCTCCACAGCATTGTTGGAGACAGAGAGTGGATTTAGAGGTAATGTTTTGACCCAGATAAAGGAGATAATTCTGTGCTATATACAATGTAAAAAATTAGATGAAACTGGGGTGAGCAAGACTCTAAGAAGATATAAAAACAAGTAAAATATAGCCATCATAATTACATTTATTTTGCCTATCCTTATTAGAGTTTCTGATTTTCAATTCGTTCTTCCCAGGCCTTTCTGTTCTTCAGTGCGTTCTGACCAGCCAAACGTTTTCTAGCCATGTTGCGGCTACCTACTCGTCGTAGAGTTCGTGCTGTGCGGGGGCTTGGTGTTGGGGTTCTTGCTTTGACCCAAGCCCAGTCCATGAACAGGGTGGGGAGCGTGACCAATTCTCACATATGCCTTTGCTGCGGGAGATCCAGGAGAATAATCCTGATCATTCTAGGAATTATCTCAGAGTGACGGACCCCGTTTTTCACTGTCTGTTGGCTTTGCTGTCCCCTTATATCACCAAGGAGGACACCTGCATGCGGCAAGCCATCACTCCCGGGCAAAGGCAAGTCGCCACGTTGCGCTACTTGGCGAGAGTGAGAAGTCTGCAGGACATCAAGTTCACAACAATCATCTCCCCCCAGGCTCTGGGGATCTTTTCCTATTTACGTTACGCCGCCACAACTTTACGCGCTACGCCGCCGCAACTTTACGCGCAAGTGCTGTATTCACAAAGCACTTGCGTGTTAAGTTGCAGCGGCGTAGCGTAAATTGTCGGCCTAAGTAAAAATAGGCGGGTAGGGGGCGTCTCCTATTTAAATTAGGCGCGTCCATGCGCCAAACGTACTGCGCATGCGCCGGCCATAGAAAAACCCCCAGTGCGCATGCTCCAAATCTTGTCGCTACTTGTCAATGAAAGAGATGTAAACATAACTTACGCCAGCCCCATTCTGAATCGACTTACGCAAACAACGTAACTTACGTCCAATACGACGAGGTCACGACGTCCATACTTAACATAGGATGCGCCTGCTTTGGGCAGCTTTATCTTTACGCCGGGAAAACCCTTACGTAAACGGCGTAAAGTGACTGCATCGGGCCCGCGTACGTTCGTGAATTGGTGTATCTCGCTGATTTACATATTCTCTGCGTAAATCAGCGAGAACGCCCCTGACGGCCATTTTAAAACTGCATTTAAGATCCGACAGTGTAATACAATTACGCCTGTCGGATCTTTGCAGCAAACCCGCGTATCTTGTTTTCTGCATACATAAACAGGTAAGCCGGCGCAAAGTATGAGTTATGCCGGCGTATCACTGATACGCCGGCATAACTCTACCTGAATCTGGCCCTATGTATTTAATGTATGCTAATGTATTGTATTTCTTTCATCATCCCCTATTTACCATGATTGTAATATGCTGTGAATGTCCCCTTTGTCCCCATGCATGATGTAAGCTTTTAATGCTCCTTTTTTGGCCTACATCCATATTTGCCTTCACTAACCTATCCAGCATGCTATCCTGGGCCCATACACACCTAGCCTAGTCACTTAACAATGTATTTTGTCAGCTCCATTGTAGTGTCTTACCCTAAACACCCCCTAAAATGTGTACAAATGTTATTGTTGTCATTAAATTCAGGCCAGAGGCTTTTTTAGAACCCTCCCCCTCTAAAATGTTTACAATGGGCCATCAGAGAGGGTGAGGAATTTGATAAGTGGACCTTATATTTTTGTCTTTAAATACTCCTTTAAATACTCCTTAAAAAATTGTTATACTGATGTTGGCCAATAATGTTTGTGTCTAATCTGCTTGCAATGTTATGTTCAAAAGTAAAAAAACATTCTGGTTTGACTCCACAGTTTCCTTCAACGCCACAGGAATGGCAGACTGTGGCTTCCCAATTTGCCACGCGGTGGGACTTTCCCAATTGCAGAGGGTCAATCGATGGGAAACATGTCCACATTGTCCCACCACCCCACTCGGTGTCATACTATTTTAACTATAAGGGGTTTCATAGTATTGTGATGATGGCGATGTATCAGTGACATATTAGTTTTTATATGTGGACATGGGGAAGAATGGCCGGATGTAGGATGGTGGAGTCTTTGCCCAGACCGAGTTTTCCAGGCAGCTCCAGAGTGGTGGCTTGGAATTTCCACATGCTGGGGATAACGTGGAAGGACTCTTGTTTTTCTTTATCGCTTATGAAGCGTTTGATCTGGGTGATCACCTGACGAGGCCATTCCCCATGCGGACCCTCACCCTGGAGAAGAGGGTTTTTAACTACTGGCTGGCTAGAGCAGGGAAGAGTCGTGGAGAATGGCTTTGGGATAATGGCCAGCCGGTTCCTCCTGATCCTTACGGCAATCAACATGGCGGAGTATAAACTGAATCCCATAGTGCTAGCATGCTGTATTCTTCATAACGTTTTAAGGAGAAATGCTCCAAGTTATGTGGCCTCAGTTGGGCCTGAGGCTGGACTTCATGAAATAAATACCCTGACCATCCTGGCTTGCCCCCTCCCCCCCAAAAAAAACAATATCTTGATTTTTTTTATGGGTAGAATGGCCATTGCTATGCCAGCAAATTTCTGATTCTTTTATAAAATAAAAAAATATTTTGATCTGATAAAATCTTGAATTTTATTTATTGCTTATGCTTCTTTTAGCTGTCTCCTAAGTTCTCCTAGTACACTTGTAGTGTCAAGTGGCTTTTCCTTTATTAAATAATCCCCATTGTCACTGTAAACCCCAACTTAATACAAAAACTGGTATTAAGCATTGAAAGAAGAAGCCACACATTGTTGAGTCTAAAAATGTTTACTCCGTGCACATTCACATGTGCATTTAAAAAAAATGTAATACCTAAAAAAAATCTTTGTTTAATACAGTTTTTTTAACAGACATGTTTCAAACTATAACATACACAACTCTGGAACTTACAGAGTTCAACGTAGAAAAAGTGAAGGCAATATCAGACAAATGTGTTGATCTTGTCCTCATCAGATGGGGTGATGTCACCCCTGTAAAAGCCACATTTTGAAGATGCACACAAATTGTAAGTAAAAATGGGGATTTCCCTCCTGATCCCATGCCTAATGTCAACATGTGCTATCTCCCATCATGGGGATCAAAACATTTTTTTTTTTTTTTAATTTTGGGTGATTTAGATTCTGCCTAAAACATCAATCGTGTTCTTCATTTTTTGTTTAACATCATTGATCTTTTGCTTGATCAGGACTATTCTATTATGTCCTGGATGAGGATTTGTGCACTTGCACTGGTGAAACGAGATTCTTTATCCACATCACCTAAAATTGAAAAAAACACACCATGTATTATAAATATGCAGGCATGCATCTATTACCTGAAGCTGTGGTGTCAGACACTGACCTGATGTGGTCACTATTTTTCCCACTTCATACACCTCTCCTCCCTCCACATCCTCAGGTTGTGGTGTCATCAGTTCCCCTTCTTTCCGAGGTGTGGGTTTCCTGGTGCCTTTATATTTCCAGAGTCTTTTCTCCCCTATGAGAATGAAACAAAAGGTTTACTTAGCACACAGATATTTGAGGTCAGAAATAGAAATATGAAACATTGCTTGGAAGTGTGGTACAATTGTCTGTTTTGGCAGAGTTCCAAGCTGAAGACATGATTTTTTTCCCTTCCTAAAGATGGACTACTTACCTTTTTTAGACTAGTTTCACACATGGGGACACCCCAAGTATCCACTGGAGCACCTGTGTGGAACACCCTAAAAAGACTGTTTTTGTGTCCCACACTAGTACTTCTAAGTCCAGATGTGTAAACAGCTGCTGAGTGTCCTCTCCTTACACTGAATCAAGTTTGCATTTCATTCTAGTTACAAACACATCTAGACAACAATGTACTAAACTTATTTTAATAAAAATAGGCATGACCAAATGTACTTAACCTGTATCTGCCTAAAACATTGGGCCAGATTCAGATACACTTAATATTGCGCCGCGTAATCGAAATACTCTACGCTGCCGTATTTCACCAGGCTCTACACCGAATCCTGGTAGATTTTTGCCCGTACGCTACGGCGGCGTAGTCTATTTCTCGCCGCGTAATCGAAATACGTGATTGGGGGGCGTGAAGCATTTAAATTAAGCGCGTCCCCGCGGCGATCGAACTGCGCATGCTCCGTTCAGAAATTTCCCGCCGTGCATTGCGCAAAATCACGTCATTACGTCATTCGTTGTTAGCGGCGTTTACGAACATTCCTATTCCCGGACGACTTACGTAAAAAATAATAAAGGACGTCGGAAAACGTAGAAATTCGACGCGGGAACGACGGCCATACTTAACATGGGCTGTCTAATATTAGACCAGCAAAAAGCTGGTATAGTGTTACGTAAGAAAAAGATGACTAAAGGTGCCGTAAGAGATTGCGATTGAAGATCGTAATTTCTGGGATCGCCGCCAAAAGCTCATTAGCATACCCCGACGCGGAAAACGACGGGAAGTCCACCCACAGTGGCCGCAATTTTATTGCAGCGTAGATCCGAAGGCGTACGAACACGTAATCCAGTCGAATTGTAGCACGCAGCCGTCTATTCATGGTTTGAGCTTTCCGACTAGCTAAAAAACGTGCGTAATTTGAAATTACTCCAGTCTAACACCAGTTAGACAGGCGTAATCGCTCTGTGAATCTGGCCCTTTGTATTTAGTGGACGAACGAACAATGTTTACTACGACCGATAACTGTGCCCACAAACATGAAAGATGCCATTTTAAACTGTACAACAGTAAAGAAAAGCACATGGAGCAACATAATAATAATAATAATAGGAACACAGGACAAATACTTAGGGCCAGATTCACAGAGCCCTTACTCCTGTCTAACTCGCATTAGACTGGAGTACTTTCAAATTACGCACGTTTTTTCACTACTCTGAAACCTCAAACCATGAAAATACGGCTGCTGGTTTCAATCCGACTGGCTTACGTGTTCGTACGCCTTCGGATCTACGCTGCAATAAATTTGCGGCCGCTGGGTGGAGTTCCCGTTGTTTTACCCGTCGGGGTATGCAAATGAGCTTTTGCCGACGATCCACGAAGTTCCTGGATGGACACAAACAAGGAGAGAAGGAGGGAGGGGAGAACTCTGGCACTTCAGCGCCCCCACCTCTGCAGGCGCCTGGGTGCAAGGCACCCTGTGCACCCTGCCTAGGATCGGCCCTGATAGGATCTCTAAGGCCATGCTGATCAATCCTAGAAAACGATTTGTGTGGATGGGAGTAATGTGTAAAGCGTTTTTGAGCTGTATTGAGCTCACCCCAAGAGTCTAACATGTTATGCTTAGAGATATTTTGCTGAAATGAAAGCTTAGGGGAACAGAAGGAGGGAGAAGGGGGAGAACATAGTTCGAGTCTACACATTATATCACTTTATCTAACTTGTGTGAATCAATTACATGAAAAAGATGATAAAAAAATGATAATGGATGTTTATTAGGAGCATTAGATGATACAATGGTTACAGCAACATCAGAAATGTGCCCAATAAGAATGAGATACTGTAGCGACTTTCAGGATCTTTCATTTCAGATAAAAGTAAAAATGGGGTTGTACGGTGAATAAGAAAACATTGTTGTTTAGTAGCTGCTGAGACTGTATATACCTGTGGATAAGAAGAGCTGAAAAACGTTGGAGTAGATTGTTTCGTAAAATTGGTCTCCTGTAGGCAAAGAATGTGGATTTTAACTTTGGCGAATGACCGGAATGCTTTAGTGCATTTTTGTGGTATATTAAGACCTTGGACATATTGGAAGAACAACAGCAATCTGCTTACATACTGTGACTGCCTATATGCATTATACCTATCTATGCAGCGGGTGGCATTGTAGCATTATAGTGTGTACTCTATGATACAAAGTAATGGCAGGATGTACCATCTGTATCTAAATATGTACCTGTTTGTTGTTTTCTTTCTGTTCCGTGATAAAGATATCATCCATGAAAGTAAAGCTATCCTCTGCAGGCAACAAGCAGGCACCCAGGCATCCAGGCACTGAAAATAATTCTGTAAGTCTGAGTACTGCATACAAGCAACTGAAATATGGCAAGCAGTTAAGATGTGAAGTTTGCAATAGCAAAGCTGAACAATGACAATTACCAGCTGTGGAAGTTTAAACTGGAAATGCTTCTTAGCAAGGATGACTTGTGGCAAGTGCTGAATGCAGACAGACCCACAAACAGAGAGACGGAGGAATGGGACAGGAAAGACAGACAGGCAAAAGTAACTACAAGCTTATTAGTGGAAGATGACTAGCTTATCCACATAAAAAAAAAAAAAAACGGCCAATAGTATGTGGATTTTATTACAAAAACTGCATGAGCATTCAAGTCTAAACATTAAAGCGGGGGTTCACCCTAAAACATTTATATACCGTTAGATCCAGCATACTGCTAACATCGACAGTATGCTGGATTTTTTTTTAGTGCTGTACTTACTGTTTTACAGCTTTTTTCACCCGGCTTCCGGGTTCTCGATCCCCCCGGGGGGGTAGGCGTTTCTAAGACAGGCCGTACATGATTGACGTGCGGGAAAGCGCGTCACGTCTTCCGAAAAAACACAGCGTGGGACTTGGCTTTTTACGGCGCCTGCGCAGTCGGCTCTACACGGCAGGCGCCGGCGCCGTATAGCGCCGTAAATTGCCGAGTTCCACTTCGTCTATTTTCGGAAGGCATGTCAGTCATGTATGACCTGTCTTAGGAACGCCTATTCCCCGCAGGAATCCCCCCTCAGAGCCGGATAAGAAGCCTGATAAAACGGTAATTACAAAAAAAAACAGCATACTGCAGATGTCAGCATTATGCTGGATCTAATGGCATAAAGTTCTTTTCAGGGTGAACCTCCGCTTTAAGCTGTTTCTACTAGATCATAGAGTGGCTAGGCACCATCAGAGAGGACATCAAATATAACCATATTGTTGCCCTGCTCCTCTGCAGCCTTCCAGAGATATATAACTGCTCTTATTAATGCTTTAGAAACCAGACCTGAACAGGAACTGATGCTGGAATATGTCAAAGGCAAATTAATCAATGAACATGACAGAAGGAAATTAAATATGCACCGTGATGACTAAGCTCTTAAGATGTACAAAGGCACAAAGCACAACAAAGACAGCAGAGACTGTTTTCACTGTAAAAGGACTGGTCACTTAAAAAAGGACTATTCTTGCTTGAAAGCTGAGCTATCCACAAAATAAAGAGTCAAAGCAATCACAAAGGAAACTACAGACACATCATGGAGTGGCACCTTTAACCATTTTAGCCCCGGACCATATTGCTGTCCAATGACCAGAGCACTTTTTGTGATTCGGCACTGCATCGCTTTAACTGACAATTGCGCGGTCGTGCGATGTGGCTCCCAAACAAAATTGGCGCCATTTTTTTCCCACAAATAGAGCTTTCTTTTGGTGGTATTTGATCATCTCTGCGGTTTTTATTTTTTGCGCTATAAACAAAAATAGAACAACAATTTTGAAAAAAATGCAATATTTTTTACTTTTTGCTATAATAAATATCCCCCAACAATATATATATAAAAAAAAAACATTTTTCCTCAGTTTAGGCCGATACGTATTTTTCTACATATTTTTCATTAAAAAAATCGCAATAAGCGTTTATTGATTGGTTTGTGCAAAAGTTATAGCGTTTACAAAATAGCGGGTCGTTTTATGGCATTTTTATTAATATTTTTTTTTACTAGTAATGGCGGCAATCAGCATTTTTTTTCAGTACTGCGACATTATGGCGGCCACTTCGGACACTTTTGACAAATTTTTGGGGCCATTGGCATTTTTATAGCAATCAATGCTATAAAAATGCATTGTATTTCTATAAAAATCTCATTGGCAGTGAAGGGGTTAACACTAGGGGGCAGGTAAGGGGTTAAGTGTGTTCCTGGGTGTGTTCTAACTGTATGGGGGGGTGGCCTCACTAGGGGAAATCACTGATCTTCTGTTCATACATTGTATGAACAGGAGATCAGCGTTTCCCCCGCTGACAGGACCCAGAGCTTTGTGTTTACACACAAAGCTCCCCGTCCCCGCTCTGTAACTAACGAGCGCGCGTGCCCGGCGGCGATCGTACCCACCGGGCATGCGCGCGGGACTCGGGGGCGAGCAGGGACGCGCCCCCTAGCGGCCGCTTAGGAGCAGACGTATAGCTACGGGCTCTCGCCCAGCAGTGCCACCGTCCCGCAGTAATATGACGGCGGGCGGTCGGCTAGTAGTTAAAGTAATACAGAGCAGCAAGCCACGCGGCTGGTGCAGGAGCCCTCGGGCTTTCACATTGAGTATGCAGTGAAGGAGTTTTTCAAGCGGTATAGCAGCGCTATTTTTAGCACTGTACCGCCTAAAAAAATCCTCAGTGTGAAAGGGGTCTAAGTGGCAGGGGTTATTAGCAGACCGTTTAACAATATTTACTGGATGAAGCTGAGACGGTATATGGTATAATATGGCAGAAACGTCCCTTCAGGAGCAGAGCTCTAATCTGGCATGTCTGCTCAGCCAGGCTCTGGCCATGCACCTTTTCAGTAACTGCCACCTCTCATAATAAATATTAAAGTATAAGTAAATGGAAAAGCCTTTTTTTATTTAGTAAGATCAACTGTCAGGTTTTTATTGTTGTCTGTGCACCTGTAAAGGAACAATTACTCTCTTGAATTGTCTTGATCACCAGTGCAATCAAGAAGGAAAGGTAAATCCAATATTTTAAGATGCCACCAGAACAGAAATGGAAGGGAAATTTTCCCAGTGGGGACACCTGTTCCTGTGACAGTTGGATAAGACTAATGCCCTGTACACACAATCAGAATAAACTCTGACAGGTTTTTCCGACGGAATTCCGTTCAAGCTGTCTTGCATACACACGGACACACCAAATTCCGACCGTCCAAAAACGCGGTGACATACAACACTACGACGAGCCTAGAAAAATTAAGTTTAATGCTTCTGAGCATGCGTCAAATTGTTTCCAAGCATGCATGTTTTTTTCTCCGTCGGAGTTCCATACAGACAGAAAAATAGAGAACATGTCCGATGGGGCATACACAAGGTCGGAATATCCAATTCCATCTGACTTTTTCAATCAGAAATTACAATCGTGTGTACAAGCCATAAGAAAGATTTTCTTCATGTTGAAAAGATGGATGGAAAAAATCGTTTTTTTTAAAACTGCTTACCTGTAAAATCCTTTTCTTGGGAATACATCACGGGACACCGAGTCCTAATTACTTAATGTGTTATGTAGTCACCACAGGTGATTGGACACTGGTTAACCCAATTAGAATTGAGTTCCTCCCCTCTATTAGCCCTCCCAAATGGAGAGTGCCTTAGTTTTGTAGTAAAGCAATAAGTGTTCCACGTTTAACTTCGAAGAGGGGTGGGAGCTCTGTGTCCTGTGATGTATTCCCAAGAAAAGGATTTTACAGGTAAGCTGTATTAAAAAATCCTATTTTCTTGATCATACCTCACTAGACATAGAGCCTTAATTACTTAATGGGATGTCCCATAGCAATGATAAAATTGAGGGGAGGGAGACACAGATCAGAAATAAGGCTGCCATCGGGCCAGAGGATCTACCCCCGAAGGTGGCATCCTCATACCCTTTCACATCTACCTGGTAGAACTTAGTAAATGAATGGACTGAAGACCAAGTAGCAGCCTTACAGATCTGAGCCATGAAGGCCTGGTGAAGCATTGCCCATGAAGCACCAACTGCTTTAGCCGAGTGCACCTTCACCTGAAAAGGAGGAATCTAGTTTTCTAATCATAGGCCTGAATAATGACTTGTCGAATGCAATCTGCAATAGTAGGTTTCGGTGCTGCCTGGCCCTTCCCTGGGCCATGGCAGAATAACAGACAATCAGTCTTACGTATCAGAGCCATAGCTTGCAGATAAACTTTCACCGCTCTTACAACATCCATAGAGCGTAGAACTTCTTCCTCCGCAGACTGCGGATGTGGAAAAAAAATGGTAGGACTATATCTTGATTCAGATGAAATCCCGAAACCATCTTAGGTAAAAAGTCGGGTGAGGACACAGCACCACCCTGTCATCATGAATAATAGACATGTGCAGACTGGAATATTTCATTTATTTTTTTTCGTTTTCGTCCAGAAAATAAATTTATTTAGTTCCCGAAAATCGTTTTGATTTATTTCGTTTTCGTCTGGAAAGTTTTGGTCCGAAAACGACGATTTTCAATGACTTTGTCGAATTAAACAACGGAAATTTGACAAAGCATCGAAAATCGTCGTTCTGAATACAGGGAATATACCTATTCCCTGTATTCAGAACGACGATTTTCGATGACTTTGTGAAATTGAAAGATGGAAATTCGACAAAGCATCGAAAATCATTGTTCTGAATATAGTGAATATACCTATTCACTGTATTCAGAACGACGATTTTCGATGACTTTGTGAAATTGAACGACGGAAAGTCGACAAAGCATCGAAAATCGTCGGATCTGAATGAAAACGAAAATAAAGCCTTTTTTATGTTGGATCTTTCGGTTTTCGTTTCTTGCGCTTTCGTTTTCGTTCGTTAAACGATTTTTGGACGAAAATGCATTCTAACAAAAACGAATGCACATGTCTAATGAATAATCATATACGGTTCTTTACAGAAAGAGCCACCAATTCCGATACTCTCCTTGCCGAGGATATGGCTACAAGAAAAAAAATGTTCTTTGTCAAAGAAGCATGGTGTAATGGTTCAAAATGTAGCTTCTGTAAAACAGATAATACTATATTCGAATTCCATGGGCACACGGGAGACTTAGCCGGTGGATTCAAGTGCAGTGCTCCCTGAACAAATGCCCGTACTAGGGAATAAGAGGCAAGCGGTTTTTGAAAAATACTGACAAGGCCAAGATTTTGCCCTTGATAGCGCTCAAGGCCAACTTCATATTTAAGCCCAACTGAGGAAGGGCAAGAATCCTATTAATGGCATATTTCCTTCTGGGTTCACACCAGGAAACATATACCTTTCAGATTCCGTAGTAGATGAACCTGGAGGCCGGCATCCTAGCATTAACCAGAGTGGATAGGACTGGACCTGAGAGCCCACGTTTACTCAGCCAAACCATCAAAATTAGACTTTGTAAGGCAGGATGGAATATAGGACCCTGCGATAGTAGGTCCGAGCGTAGTGGGAGAACCAAAGGTCTACCTACTGCCATCCTTACGATTTCTACATACCAGGGTCTCCTGGGCCAAGTTGGATCAAAATCACCGGCTTTTCTTCCCTCTTGACTCTCTGAAGGAATCGTGGGAGAAGCGGAACTGGTGGGAACGCGTAATCAGAGACTAACGATCCCATGAGATTGTCAGGGCATCTGACCCTCGTCCAGATTTTCGTCGAACCTGGAAGCCAACAGGTGCGCATTTGGAGTACCCGATTTCTGACATATGATTTTAAATATGTCGGGGTGTAGAGACCATTATCCTGGACTCAGCTGCTGGAGGGTTAAAAAATCCACCTGCCAATCTTTTACCCCTGGAATGAAGACTGCAGACGGGCGAGGATCTGCCTTTCTGCCCAGGCTAGGGTGTGATTCACCTCTCTTTGGGCATCCAGACTTCTGGTGCCTCCTTGGTGATTGATATAGGCCATGCCTGTAGCATTGTCGGACTGAATCCGAACAGGCCAACCCTGCAGTCTGTAAGAACAAACTCTGAGGGCCAAATTAATTGCCAGAATCTTCAGAATATTGATGGGAAGGAGCTTTTCGGCTCTGGATCACTTCCCTTGGGCAGATGCTTCTTCTAGAACTGCCCTGTCTGTGACATCTGTGGCATCTGTGGTTACTAATTTACAGGTAACCAGAGTGAAGGAATTTCCTTCTGACAGATTGTGGGGGAGCAACCAACAATTAAGGCTCTGGTGAAACTTTGGAGATAAGATCATAGAAAGGTCCAGGGCCTGAACATCTTTGTTCCAAGCTGACAGGATTCTGCCCTGTAACGTCCTTGAGTGAAACTTGGCATAAGGAACAGCCTCGTATGAGGCTACCTTCTTCCCCAATAACCTCATGCATAGAGATGGAAGGCCTTCTCTTTGCCTTTATCACTCAGACCAAGTCTCCTATACCTTTTGACTTTGGCTAGAGAAGTAATACCTGCCTTTGGGACGTGTCTATAATCATGTCCAAATAATCCAGCCTTCTTTGAGGCTGCAAGGAGGATTGCCCCAGATTGAGGATTCAGCCTATGTACTCTAAATATTTCACTGTGCTGTGCACATAGTGCCCCAAGCGTACAGCGGAATGATCAATGATCAACAGATCGTTCAGAAAGGTTGTTACTGCTATGCCTCGTGCCCTTAGCCAGGGCTGGAGCCAGTATTTTTGTGAACACTCGAGGTGCTATAGCCAGCCCGAAAGGAAGGGCCACAAACTGAAAGTGGTACTGAACCTTCGCAAACCTTAGAAACCTTTGGTGAGCGGAAAATATTGGCACATGCCGATATGTATTTCTGATGTCTATTGATGCCAAGAATTCTCCTCCCTGAAGGGTGGAAACAATTGAACGGACAGACTCAATGCAAAAGCAGCAAATGTTCAGAAACTGATTCAGGCCTTTCAGATCCAGGATAGGTCTGACATCCCCATTTGGTTTTGGAACTGTGAAAGGTTTGAGTAAAACCATGATCCCAGATCCTCTGGGGCTAACTCCATGATTACTCCTTGGGACAACAGGTGTTCCAAGGCCAACAGTAAGGCCTTCTTTTTTCTGGATCTTTGACAACTCTTGATCTCAGAAAATTGGGTGGCAGAAGTTCTCTGAATTCTAGCTTGTAGCCTGAGGACACTGTGGAGATGACCCACTTGTCCTGAACTTTGTTCCGCCAGGCGTTTGCAAATTGCAGCAGCCTTCTCCCCACTCGACAAGTGGGGGCATCCCTCCATAGGGAAGTTTTGGGAGTCTGCTTAGACTTTGAACCCCAAGCCCTTTGAAGGACTTTTATTTTATTTTTTAACCGACAACAGAGTAGACTTGCCTCCGGTAAACTTTTATATGTATTCATCCAGGTCATCCCCAAACAGGCATCCTCCCCGAAAGGGGAATGCTGCCAAGTATTTTTTGCAAGAAAACTCAGCCTCCCAATGTTTTAACCAAAGGGACCTGCGCATGTGTACCCGCAGGAGATTCAAGCGGGATGCTTGCTGAACAGAGTCTATAATCGCATCAACCGCAAAACACAAGGCCTAAGAAAGGCCTCATAAACCTCAATCTCCTTTGTAGGGAGGAGGTTAATTATATGCTTCATTTGTTCCTTGAGGAACTAAGTTGTAGATAGATTGGAGAAATATCGCGCTGCTTTAGGTAAATAATGTGAGCCGCTAAACACAGCTAATAGAAAACAATAAGCAAAAAATAATGTGGATAAAAAAATGTGTAGCGCTAAGTAAATAGAATATAAATAAATATATCTATGTGCTAAAAAATTGTATGTGATTAGAAAATATGATCATAGAAAGAATATTTTGTGAAAAAATAACCAACTATACACAATAAAAAAAAAAAAAAAAAAAAAAAAAAAAAAAATGACCAGTAACCAGTGAACAAAATTAAATAGTCACTAGTATAAGAAATGGAATGTCCTGAACAAAAAAATTGCAATCGATGTCCAAATCCAAAAGCTATAAGTGTTCAATATAAACAAGTGATGTCCTCTATGCGCACTCTTGTGTGGTGATATAAAAAAGGAAGAAGACCTTCACCCAATAAAGCATGGAGGCTTACCAGATCAAGTGGACTCTGCCAGCTATACAGACTGGAGAGTCACATAAGCTTTGGATCATCCAGCGTGGATCGAAGCCTCATAGAACTGCCGGTGACAGGGATGTACGTCAGTATAGTAATCCGGGAGGGGGACTTCAGTTATCCAGGGCTTGATGCTCAGTAGGTATACGTTGAGAATGGTGTGTAGGAGAAAAGAAGGAGCAATAGTGTGATACCGTCACGGTATTAAAAGATTTAATAAGTAATGAACTTACATGGATCAGGATAAAAAAAGCGCGCTTGCAGTCATAATGTGGCGACAGTAGAATCTTCCCTGACGCGTTTCGTGTACAAACACGTTGTCAAAGGGTAACAGACCACCATAGCCACTTGAATATAAATACACAATAAGTGGTCCCTTAATGAGAGTCACACTCACCTCACATGCAAACATCATTAATTAGTTCACTTCCTGGATAGGCCAAAATGGTGTCTGGGCTTGAGTTCCAAGCCTCATTATGAGTGTATAGTAATGGCATACAAAACTGAAAATATCTTGGATCATAAGCCACTCGCCCGTCCAATTGAGGTTAAATAATAAAAATACTAAAGAAACACAAAGGCTGCATAATGAGCCTGAGTGTTTATGATGTATAAACACAGGATATACCCAGATAGCAGCCGTATATAGGCAGCTCTTCTGAGTGAATCCCTCAATAAAGATGGCGTCGGAAGACCTAATACATCACAAGTAGGGGACCCATGGATAGATCTACATGGGGCCTCGAGTGATGTGACGTCGTGCGACGTGTAAAGCGCGGTGACGCGCAAGTCCGTAGGCGGGTCCATCTACGTACCAACGCGGGCCCCGTGACGCACTAATAAAGAGGTGCCGGGCGCGGACGGCGTAGCGAAGAACTACGCTTACCCAATCAGACGGCGCGCACGTGAGTCACAGCCACTGTGCGGTCAATGATTGGAGAACATGCCCCTCACATATTTTACACCGTGCGCGTCACGACGAACGCTGTAAAAAACACGTGGTACGCTGCATCACATGCACTCCACATGTCATGTGATGCGCTCCATCGTATGCGTTCCATCTGTCACGTGATGCGCTCCATCACAAGCGCTCGTCAGGGTCCACATTAAATGGATAAAAATAAGTTAGAAAAAAATTTTGCAATATGGGAAGAAAAAAGTTACAATGTATAAAATTGATGAGTCAATGAAGTAAATAAATGACTCTCAAAAAAATAAATTGGTAAACAAGTATAAAAGGACAACCTTAATAATAAAGGGATAAAGGAGGCGTTCGCAGTAGCATTACATTTATGACTAAAAGAACAAAAGGAAGGCCGGCCTTAATATTAAATGGGTCCTGGAAGTAATGGAAGTATATCGGAGGGCAATGAATAATTGGGAATAATTAAATGTGCGAACTGGAAATGTAAGTGGGACTCTCAACCAGGGCACCACGCACAAATGATTTCCAAATTACAATTATACATTCGATACAATATGTAATAAACAAATATTCATTGAATAATATATGTACCAACAAACACGTTTTACGAAGTGAAGCATAGTAAATACAATAAAAAATAATAAATATATAAATGAATAATAAATACTGTAACATGATGTGTGTTAGTGAAAACATATGACCATATCATGTCTCACATAATAAACAAATAATCATTGAATAATATATGCACCAAAAAACACGTTTCGCAAAATGAAGCATAGTAAATAAATAAAAAAATAAAAAAATAAAAAAATGAAAAATATAATAAATATATAAATGAATAATAAATACTGTGACTTGATGTGTGTTAGTGAAAACATATGACCATAGCATGTCTCACATTAGGACTTATCAATGAATGAATTGATGTCCCAGTCTACATTCAAGCCTAATGGGCGGTGGGACTGGAGTTCAAAAATCCAGAACGTTTCTAAACGTGAAACGCCCCTAGTTTTAGCACCACCCCTCCATGGAGCTTCATATTTGTCAATTATTAAGAACTGGGAGCCACTAGGATCTCTATTATGATATTGTTTGTAGTGTCTTGGGACAGTATGATTGACATCCCCACTTTTAATGAGAGAAATGTGTTCACCAACTCGTACTGAGAAAGATCTGATCGTACGGCCCACATATTGCTTGCCACACGGACAAGTAATTAAATACACTATGTAACTAGTTTCACAAGTACAGAATTGTCTGATAGCATACTGTTTGTGTGTAATCGTGGAGGAAAAATGTGTGACCTTGCGTTGCAGAGGTGTATTGTGCTGGCATACTTTGCATTTTTTGCAAGGAAAGAAACCAACCATTTGGTGAAAAAAAGAAATCTTTTTTGGGGGATTAATGATGTTAGGGGCAATGCGATTGTGTAGTGATGGTGCTCCCCTAAAGACTACCTTTGCTCGTTCTGGGAGTATAGAATTCAGTATAGTATCATTTCTGAGAATGTCCCAGTGTTTGTTGATAATATTCACCACTTGTTTATGTTGGATGGAAAACGAGGTAGTCATAGCGAACCTAAACTTGTCATCAACTGGAAGCTTGGGTTTGACTGCAACTAATGATGATCTATCAAGGGTAAGTGCTCTTTGGATTTCTGAATTAACTAATTCTGTTGAGTACCCTTTCTCCACAAATCTATGTTTTAACATTTCTGCCTCAGTTAGAAAAGATGTAGTATCTGTACAATTTCTCCGGAGCCTGAAAAACTGGCTCCGAGGTACGGATTTAAGCCATGAGTTGTGATGGCAACTGTCAATAGGGATGAAGGCATTTCTGTCTGTTGGTTTAAAATAAGTCTTAAACTGGAATTTGCGATTAACCAGTGCTATTTCCAGATCTAGAAAATGTACACTGGTATTGCTAAATTCAAATGTAAGTGATATCCCTCTGTCATTCTGGTTCAAATCATTGAAGAAGGACTGTAATGTATCAGAGCTACCATTCCATAGGAGGAGGATGTCGTCTATATATCTAGCCCAGATGACAAGGGATGGGTGATTTTGCAGATAGACGACATCCTCCTCCCACTTGGCCATGAAAAGGTTCGCAAGGCTAGGTGCGAACTTGGCCCCCATAGCTACACCTTTTTGTTGAAGGTAATAGCACTCATTGAACCAAAAATAGTTGTGTTTGGTTGCAAATTCAAGCAACTCTATGATGTAGTTGCTCTGAAATGGGGCAATGGTAGGTTCTTTATTTAAAAAGTGTTGCACTGCTGTGATGCCCAAGTGATGCGGGATGCAAGTGTAAAGGGAGGCCACGTCTGCGGTGGCAAGTATGTAGTCACCTTTAACTTCCAATTGCTCCAATAGTCTGATTGTATCACCCGTATCTTTAAGATACGATGGAGTCTTCCTAACCAGAGGTTGTAAATAATGGTCTATGTATTGGCCTATACGGGCCGTGACAGAATCAATGCCACTGACTATTGGTCTCCCTGGCGGTTGGGTAGAGTGCTTGTGTATCTTAGGCAGATAATAAATGGTAGGTATGCGTGGTGCTTTTGGTACAAGGAAAGCCTTTTCTTTTTTATTTAAGATTTTCAAATCAAAACCTTTATTAACCAAGGTTTGTAATTGTTTTTTGTAAATATTGGTGGGATTACTAGGAATCTCTTTGTATGTATCGGGTTCATTAAGTATCCGTAACATCTCAGTCTCATACTGGGATTTGTCTAAAATCACAATGCCTCCGCCTTTGTCGGCGGGGCGTATGACTAGATCCTTACGGTCACACAAAGATTTCAACCCAGACTTCGATAGGGAGGGTGTGTATGGTGTCTTAACAGATAGTTTAGACAAATCGCTAAGGACGCATTCCCTGAAAATCCTAACAGCTGGTGCTACTGTTACAGGGGGATTAAACAGGGAAGGATTAGACAATCCAGAATGCACTGTCCCTGATGTCGCTGCCCTGTCTGTGTATCTTTGTGTGTTGGAACTTATATATCTTTGTATGTTGATCTTACGGATATATTTTTGGATATCAATAAAGGTCCCAAATTTACTTAATTGCTTGGGTGGAGCATATTTGAGACCTTTATCTAATATCGATTGCTCGTCAGGTGTAAGTGTCTTAGTGCTAAGGTTGAAAACACCCTGGCATTTTATGTTCTCCTTCTTTTTCCTTTTCTGGATTCTCCTGCCACTTCTGCAACCTCTCTTGGGTTTGGACCTTTCTTTGCGAAATGGTCCTCGTGAAAACCCCGTTCACCATAAGTATCTGACCTTTCTTGGTAAAGTGGGGTTAACTCATGGCTATCCGCCCCATAGTAATAAGAGTCATGTTCACGTCTTTGTTCCCTTAAAGGAGAGAACCTATTATGTGTTGGAACGGAGGGTGCATACTGTGGGTGGGAGTATTGAGGATATGCTTCATAATATTCTCTATATGGACCTGGTGAGGCATAACTGCCTTGTCCATTTTGGAAGCGTGGTGGGTAGTGTTGAGAACCACCCCTAGATTGGCCTCTACCACCACGTTTTGCCCTATTATTACCCCTTCCCCTGGTGTAATTCCTCGGAGTACGAGGACTGGGGTATGCCGGTCTAGACTGAGAGAGCGGTATGGCCCTTGAGGTGTCACTACCCCTCTGAGTTAGATGGTTAGATCCAAACTGAGCAGCGACAACTCCAGGAGCCATAGAAGGAACTGGAAGAGATGGTAATCCAGATTCTGTGGCGGGAGTCGTGTCCATTGCTGGAACTGATGTGGTAGATGTGACAGACTTCTGCCAACCAAAAACACAATTATTTTTGTAATCGCCCACATCACGAGAATACTTTTTGTGTTTTTTATTTCGCTGATCACGGTCCTCTTTTTCCAAATGGTTCTGAAGATTGGACGAAAGAGAGCCATATTCAAGCGAATTTTTGTGTGTGGAGAGTTTATCTTTTATTTCTTGAATCTCTCTATCAAAGGAGAGCAATCTATTCCTTTTCTTAGAGACAAGAAAACTCAAAAAACCAACACCTGCTTCATTGAAATAACTAAACCAGGCACTAATTTCAGAGTCACCCTGTTGTGGGTGTACATCCCAACGTAGGCTACGTGGGACCATACTTTCAGAAATATACTGTTCGAGAAAAACAATATCCCATAGGGTGTGTAGTTCGGAAGTCATAATGTTTTTGAGTCTTAAAAACAACCCCCCCAACTCAGTGTCATTACCAGTGTTAGTGAAAACCCCTTTGGTATCAACAGTCCTGGATGACCTATAATCAAAGACATCCATAATGGTGTGTCTATAGACAAATAATAGGACAGTGAAGCTGCAGCGATATTAATGTTTCAGTGGATAACAAGTTGTAGATAGATTGGAGAAATATCGCGCTGCTTTAGGTAAATAATGTGAGCCGCTAAACACAGCTAATAGAAAACAATAAGCAAAAAATAATGTGGATAAAAAAATGTGTAGCGCTAAGTAAATAGAATATAAATAAATATATCTATGTGCTAAAAAATTGTATGTGATTAGAAAATATGATCATAGAAAGAATATTTTGTGAAAAAATAACCAACTATACACAATAAAAAAAAAAAAAAAAAAATGACCAGTAACCAGTGAACAAAATTAAATAGTCACTAGTATAAGAAATGGAATGTCCTGAACAAAAAAATTGCAATCGATGTCCAAATCCAAAAGCTATAAGTGTTCAATATAAACAAGTGATGTCCTCTATGCGCACTCTTGTGTGGTGATATAAAAAAGGAAGAAGACCTTCACCCAATAAAGCATGGAGGCTTACCAGATCAAGTGGACTCTGCCAGCTATACAGACTGGAGAGTCACATAAGCTTTGGATCATCCAGCGTGGATCGAAGCCTCATAGAACTGCCGGTGACAGGGATGTACGTCAGTATAGTAATCCGGGAGGGGGACTTCAGTTATCCAGGGCTTGATGCTCAGTAGGTATACGTTGAGAATGGTGTGTAGGAGAAAAGAAGGAGCAATAGTGTGATACCGTCACGGTATTAAAAGATTTAATAAGTAATGAACTTACATGGATCAGGATAAAAAAAGCGCGCTTGCAGTCATAATGTGGCGACAGTAGAATCTTCTCTGACGCGTTTCGTGTACAAACACGTTGTCAAAGGGTAACAGACCACCATAGCCACTTGAATATAAATACACAATAAGTGGTCCCTTAATGAGAGTCACACTCACCTCACATGCAAACATCATTAATTAGTTCACTTCCTGGATAGGCCAAAATGGTGTCTGGGCTTGAGTTCCAAGCCTCATTATGAGTGTATAGTAATGGCATACAAAACTGAAAATATCTTGGATCATAAGCCACTCGCCCGTCCAATTGAGGTTAAATAATAAAAATACTAAAGAAACACAAAGGCTGCATAATGAGCCTGAGTGTTTATGATGTATAAACACAGGATATACCCAGATAGCAGCCGTATATAGGCAGCTCTTCTGAGTGAATCCCTCAATAAAGATGGCGTCGGAAGACCTAATACATCACAAGTAGGGGACCCATGGATAGATCTACATGGGGCCTCGAGTGATGTGACGTCGTGCGACGTGTAAAGCGCGGTGACGCGCAAGTCCGTAGGCGGGTCCATCTACGTACCAACGCGGGCCCCGTGACGCACTAATAAAGAGGTGCCGGGCGCGGACGGCGTAGCGAAGAACTACGCTTACCCAATCAGACGGCGCGCACGTGAGTCACAGCCACTGTGCGGTCAATGATTGGAGAACATGCCCCTCACATATTTTACACCGTGCGCGTAACGACGAACGCTGTAAAAAACACGTGGTACGCTGCATCACATGCACTCCACATGTCATGTGATGCGCTCCATCGTATGCGTTCCATCTGTCACGTGATGCGCTCCATCACAAGCGCTCGTCAGGGTCCACATTAAATGGATAAAAATAAGTTAGAAAAAAATTTTGCAATATGGGAAGAAAAAAGTTACAATGTATAAAATTGATGAGTCAATGAAGTAAATAAATGACTCTCAAAAAAATAAATTGGTAAACAAGTATAAAAGGACAACCTTAATAATAAAGGGATAAAGGAGGCGTTCGCAGTAGCATTACATTTATGACTAAAAGAACAAAAGGAAGGCCGGCCTTAATATTAAATGGGTCCTGGAAGTAATGGAAGTATATCGGAGGGCAATGAATAATTGGGAATAATTAAATGTGCGAACTGGAAATGTAAGTGGGACTCTCAACCAGGGCACCACGCACAAATGATTTCCAAATTACAATTATACATTCGATACAATATGTAATAAACAAATATTCATTGAATAATATATGTACCAACAAACACGTTTTACGAAGTGAAGCATAGTAAATACAATAAAAAATAATAAATATATAAATGAATAATAAATACTGTAACATGATGTGTGTTAGTGAAAACATATGACCATATCATGTCTCACATAATAAACAAATAATCATTGAATAATATATGCACCAAAAAACACGTTTCGCAAAATGAAGCATAGTAAATAAATAAAAAAATAAAAAAATGAAAAATATAATAAATATATAAATGAATAATAAATACTGTGACTTGATGTGTGTTAGTGAAAACATATGACCATAGCATGTCTCACATTAGGACTTATCAATGAATGAATTGATGTCCCAGTCTATATTCAAGCCTAATGGGCGGTGGGACTGGAGTTCAAAAATCCAGAACGTTTCTAAACGTGAAACGCCCCTAGTTTTAGCACCACCCCTCCATGGAGCTTCATATTTGTCAATTATTAAGAACTGGGAGCCACTAGGATCTCTATTATGATATTGTTTGTAGTGTCTTGGGACAGTATGATTGACATCCCCACTTTTAATGAGAGAAATGTGTTCACCAACTCGTACTGAGAAAGATCTGATCGTACGGCCCACATATTGCTTGCCACACGGACAAGTAATTAAATACACTATGGAACTGACATACACCAATGGCTGCCACTGCAGGTTGTACTACAGCCCCAGCCATGGAAGAGGAGGCTTTCAATAGGGACTCCAGCTTTTTATCTGTTGGATCCTTAAAGCCCTGAGCATTGTCTATAGAACAGGTCAGGCTTTTGTTTGCACAATATATAGCTGCATCTATAGCAGGTACCCCCCATTTCTTAGTGAAACATTCCTCCATAGGATAAAGGAGGGAAAACTGCTTAGGAGGAGAAACAGTTTATATGGGTGAACCCAGTCATCATACATCAGTTTATCCAGCAAGGGATGAACTGGAAAGGAGCATGCAGCCTGTGGTGATTTCTGAGATCCCAAAGAGGAAACAGAGGACATAGAAGCTTCCACAGGAGCAATTTATAAGTGACACACACCATCTTTGCATATTATTGCACCTGCGTCTTTAGCGACTGAGAGGTAGCAGGAATCCTCTCATCCTTTGAGTCCTCAGATTGCACATGATCCTCATCTCCAGAGAGGTATTTTTCACCCTCAGAAGGCTCATCTGATGAGAGAGTCAGAGCAGATGAAGGGGATCTACCTTGTTTTCTGCTATTATTTAAGGAGGTTGCGATAATAGTAGCAATCCTTTCTTCTAGGCCATTCAAAGCAACTTTTAAAGCATCCTCAGTGAAGTATACAGGAGCTTCCATAGAAGAAGCTGCAAAAAAGCAGACAGGGGCTCATCCTGTGAGGCTGCTATCAGGCTGACAGAGTGGGCTGGTAAACTGCAGGCAAGCTCAGATTTCTTAGCCATAAGCGGGGATCTTCTGATGCCTCTTCACCAGCCCTTGCCCCTCTTCCTTACTGTAAAGCAAAGGTACTATCCACAAAAAATGCAAACACTGGTGTGTTATAGTCTTCCAATACACATATATTAGCTCAATGCACAACCTGATGCAGAGTAGGAGTCTTATGGTTTGCCTGGTTCAATCCACAGGGATGCTTACAGCCCACAGCTTTCTGTCAATGCCGCTTACAGAAGGCTTCTGGCGTGCTGAGGTTTCATCAGCCTCACAGGTGTGCCATGTCCATGCACGGGCACATGCAACCATGGCCTCCCCCTCTCCATCTGCCCATTTAGACAGCATAAAAACGCGCTCCTGGCGCACACGCTCATGTGCATGCGCCACTTTCATGGCAGGGCGAAGGGAGACGAAGAGGAGGGGGTGAGATTACTGAGGCATCATTCGGAGGACCCCTGTATGCGTTTGTGGCAGAGCTTACAGCGGAAGAAGGTGAGTGTCATTTTTTATTGACCGACTTCACTGAGTTTGTTTCTGGATGGCTATGTAAGAATACACCAGGTTTGCACATACTCCCTTCAGTGGTGAAAATCAGGAAGACATCCTACTCCAAAGAAGATAATACATAAATACAATTATCCTCTTTTTACCTGAGCAAGCTGCAGGAAAGGCTACTAAAAGTAATTCCAGCTTTCATCCATCACGGCGGGCAAGTTGTGCCAACCTTCAGGTTTACAAAGAATTTTATTAGAGAAAACCTCATACCTGGACCTGTAGAAGGCTCCGCCAGAAACTTTTCGTGCCACAGATATATTATTACACCAAAGTCTGGATCCCAGAGCCCAGACCTCCGCAGAGAGATATTACAGGCAAACCTTATTTCTTCTTAGACAAGGCAGGGTACCAACCATCTTACACCTTTGATATCAGCCCGAGGAATGGATCCGGTTATAGCTCCTAGGTCTCCGCAGCCATACCATTAAAAGAGCATTTTTCTTCTTAGCACATTTTGAACGTGACCAACCACCTTAACACTGGCGAAAAAACAGAGGCACTCTCCATTTGGGAGGGGTTATATAGGGGATAAACTCAATTCTAATTGGGTTAACCAGTGTCCAATCACCTGTGGTGACTACATAACCCATTAAGTAATTAAGGCTCTGTGTCCCGTGATGTTTGATCAAGAAAATGGTTTTAACAATCCTCTACTCTATCCAATGGAAAAAAAAATGGCTTTAGATATACTTTAAGGTTTTGAGTATGTGCTTGCAGTGACAATAAGGAGGGATGATTTTAGGTAAATCCAGGAACAGACATATATAAGACCTCCGTCTTGACTCCAAGTGCTATTTGTTCCTGCACACCGTGATAATGAGTCATACTTTGGAACTTTAAATAGACCTATATTCCAGAACACAAGTCTAAAATTTAAAATATTTCTATCAGCCTAATTGTTTGCATCCTGTGCTTTTAAACTCTAATCCCAGATACAAAAATGTAATATTCAGTTGAACCTCGGATTGCGAGTAACGCGGTTAACGAGCGTTTCTCAAAACGAGCACTGTATTTAAAAAAATCCTAACTCGGTTTGTGAGTGTTGTCTCGCAAAACGAGCAGGATTCAGGCCAAAGCGGTTTGCAGTCCCATACGTTTGGCCTGAGGTGGGGGGTGCCGGAGCTGAGAGGAGCCGAACAGTGCTGATTGTGCCATTCAAAAATGCATGGAAAGGCCCTGCTCGGCTGACCTCAGCAAACCTCGGGAACGGAGTCTTTCCGAGGTTTGCTGAGGTAAGCCAAGGTGTCCTCGGGCCTTTCCGCCTATTTACAAAGCTCTCCGGCGCCCCCACACCTCTGGCCATATGCGGTATTGCATGCCAATGAAGTCAATGTGGAACAAATTATTTTCGTTTCCATTGACTTCAATAGGGAAACTCGTTTGATATGCGAGTACTTTGGATTACAAGCATTCTCCTGGAACGGATTATGCTCATAATCCGAGGTTTCACTGAATTGCATTTTACCGGTCCTTAGATGTTTTCTTTATTTTCATCTGGTGATCTTACAGTTAACACACTTCCTGTCCTGTGGTTACAATGGCAATTCATTTATTTATTACTAGTATTTATATAGTGCTGACAATATATGCAGCACTATATACATTGTACATTCATATCAGTCCCTGCCCTCAAAGAGCTTAGACTTTAAAGCCCTTATCTCACGTACACACATATATACTCACTGGCCACTTTATTAGGTACACCTGTTCAATTGCTTTGTAACACAAATTGCTAATCAGCCAATCACATGGCAGCAAGTAAATGCATTTAGACATCTAGACGTGGTAAAGATGACTTGCTGTGGTCTAAACTGAGAATCAGAATGGGAAGAAAGGGAATTTAGGTGACTTTGGGGTTGGTGCCTGAAAGGCTGGTCTGAGTATTTCAAAAACTGATCTACTGGGATTTTTTCACACAGCCATTTCTGGGGTTTACAGAGAATGGTCTGAAAAAGAGAAAATATCCAGTGAATGGCAGTTGTGTGGATGAAAATGCCTGTCAGAGGTAAGAGGAGAATGAAAAAAGGAGTCTCAATTCATTTGGGCCCAATTTTCATGGACTTGCGGCTGCTTTCATATTACCTAAATTGGCAATAGCTGTTTGCCTCAGCATCAGTGTATTTAGATTGCCCCTTTAAGTATACCTTCTAATGCTTAAAGCGGCAGCAATTTTTGCCTCAGTTGTACTATTTTAATTTTATTGTCCTTAAAAAAAGTTCTAGTTTCTTCCAGGAGCTCCCAGAATCTTGGAATTCCCTATAAAGGTGGTTTTCTCTCAGCAGTCTTCACGCAGAGTGGTCAGCAGCAACACTGCAAGCTTCCCCGGCGGGGATTTTGGTTTGATCGTGTGTACACGATCAAACCAACACATCCCAGCAGACAGATTTGTTCAAATCGGTCTGTCCGACCGATTTGAACAAATCTATTTGCTCGTGTGTACGGGGCCTAAAGCCCTAAGGCTAGTGTCTTTCTGCTGCTCTGTTCCTCTGTTATGAGCACAAGGAAATTGGGGGGCTAAAGTAACCAAAACAGCAGTGTTTATCCTTATGACATATCACAAGAAGCACCTCCATGGTTAACATAGAACAGAATTCAAATTAGACTTGGGAAACTTAACATTAATAAATCACCGGGACCAGAGGGTACTTAGGGAATTCAGTCAAGTAATTGCCAGACCATTAGTCCTATATTTTACTGACAGTCTATTGACTGGAACAGTACCAGCTGATTGGAGAAAAGCCAATGTAGCACCAATATTTAAAAAGGGCCCAAAATACATCCCTGGGAATTACAGACCAGTTAGCCTAACATCAATAGTATGCAAGCTCTTGGAGGGGGTGATAAGGGACTATATACAAGATTTTACTAATGAGAATGGTATCATTAGCAGTAATCAGTATGAAGAATCGTTCTTGCTAAACCAATCTATTAACCTTCTATGAGGAGGTGAGTTGCCATCTAGATAAAGGAAGGCCGCTAGATGTGGTGTGTCTGGATTTTGCTAAACCATTTGACACAGTTCTCCATAAACGTTTACTGTACAAAATAAGGTCCGCTGGCATGGATCATAGGATGAGTACATGGACTGAAAACTTCCTACAAGGGTGAGTTCAGAGGGTAGTAATAAATGGGGAATACTCGGAATGGTCAGGGGTGGGTAGTTCTGTGCTGGGACAAATCCTATTTAATTTGTTCATAAACGACTTGGAGAATGGGATAAACAGTTCAATCTTTATGTTTGTGGACGATACTAAGCTAAGCAAGGCAATAACTCCTCCGCAGGACGTGGAAACCTTGCAAAAAGATCTGAAAAAATTAATGGTGTGGGCAACTATATGGAAAATTAGGTTTAATGTAAAAAATGTAAAATAATGCATTTGGGTGGCAAAAACATAAATGCAATCTTCTCACTAGGTGGAGAACCTCTGGGGAAATCTAGGATGGAAAAGGACCTGTGGGTACTGGTAGATGATATGCTTAGCAATGGCATGCAATGCCAAGCTGCTGCTAACAAAGAAAACAGAATATTGGCATGCATTAAAAAGGGGATCAACTTCAGAGATAAAACCATAATTCTCCCACTCTACAAGACTCTGATCTGGCCACACTTAGAGTATGCTGTCCAGTTCTGGGCGCCAGTCCTCAGATGGATGTACTGGAAATGGAGCGACTACAAAGAAGGGCAACAAAGCTAATAAAGGGTCTGGAGGATATTAGCTATGAGGAAAGGTTGTGAGCACTAAACTTAAAGGATCACTAAAGGAAAACATTTTTTTTGCTGAAATGACTGTTTACAGGGTATAGAGACATAAAAGTTAACTTATTCCTTTTAAAAATGATTAAAAATAGATAAAAATTAATCATATAATATGCCTCTAGTTTCACTTTCATTTTTAAACTGGTTTTGTGTTTATGTGAAGTAGAGAGAGAGACAGAACAAAAACAAACAAATCCAGGGCAATGTTTTGTTTTTAAATTGAATCCCAGGGCAGTGTTTTGTTTTTAATCTGATTGGTTATGAGGAGTTTTAGACACACAGCTTGGACCACAGTGAAAAGCTGCCATGAGATTTTTCATAAGGAGCCAGACAAGCAGGAAGTGTGGAGATCAGAGCAGAATTACAGTAACTTCAAAGCAAAAACGAACAATGAGAACATGAAAACAGCACCGCATTAAGGTAAAGGAAGCTATTTAGCTAAAAGAAAAATTCCTTTAGTGATCCTTTAACCTCTCTGGAGAAGAGAGATTTCAATTTACAAATACTGTAGTGGTGACCCCACAATAGGGATACAAATTTTTTGTGCAAGGGAGTTTAACAAGACACAAGACACGTGGCTACTTATTAAAATTAGAAGAAAAGAGGTCTAACCTTAAACTACTGTGGCAGTGAGACCCTGTGCGACCTTAAAGATTGCTGGTTTACGCCAGATTTTGGAGAGAAAGGCACGCTGATTGCACAGCTCTGTGTTGGGCTATTTAGTTGTGACCTGACTATGGCTCAGGGCCCCACCCCACAGACAGGAAGTCTGTACATGGGAGTCAGGTGGACTCCCATCCCTCTGAAAGGAGTCAGACGCTGCATGGATGCAGCCAGAGCATGTATGTGCAGATGCCATTGGTGATAGAGCAGCAAGGCACTGATCAGGAGTAAGCTAGGAGAGAGCTTAACTCTAGGAAACTCTGTTCTGAGGAGCAGACCTAAGGCCTAGGCTAAAGGCCTGAAAAAGCTGGATAGCAAGAATGAAAGCCAGGAGTCTAAAGTATTGAGAATGCAAGATGCAGTAATGGTGGAACCCCCTGTGAGGGCTACTGATGTATTTGTGAACTTTTTGTGCTTTTAAATAAAAGTTGGCTACCAGGCACTTAAACATTCAGTTCTGGACTGGCGTACTCACTAAAAACGCACCTACCGCTGGAGTCTGATCACCCCAATCTTACACTGCATAAAAGGTTCTTTACTGCAAGGGGGGAGCATCGATAGTTTTATAAAACTATTAGATAAGCACCTGAACAACAACAACATGGGATATACAATATAATACTGACATATAATCACACACATAGTGAAGGAGGGATGTCCACTAGTTGCAGAAAGGTGAGGAAAGGAAAGAGCCCCACCACACGGCACGTCTAGTCTCACAGAACTCTCACCTCCAGCCAGACATAACCAGCATGTAGGATATCCTTGGTATAGACAATCTCCCCCAGTGATGTTGTTTGTGGATCCCCACAGGTCAATGGAACGATGGATGTCTAAGTACTCAGGTATATTCACAGGACACAGATAAGGAGAATCCGGGAAAAGACAAAGGAAGCCTCCAATAGTGCGTTAACTTGATAACCAGGGAGTTTTAATAAAACAAATGTACTTACAACAAAAAAAGATAAAATTGGCATCAAACAGCGGGATCGTAGCGCTTGCAGCACGTCACTCATCTGCCCGTCCTTCCCTTCCCTACGCGTTACGACACAGGGTCACGTGTCTTCATCTGGGGAATGCTATTGGTTGTGGACGGGTATATCGTATTTATACGCAAACCGGAAGTTTCGTATCGGCCATTTTTTCGTAGCCCGCCGCATATAAGGACAGTGTACTTGAGCTGTTTATAATTGCGCATAGATTACGCAATAGAAAACTTTTTTCAGCGTCACTTTCAGTAGTGGCCTTGCTGTATATGCTATGCATTATAGGATATTAAAATATTGAAAAAACTTTTTACAGAAAATTAGTATACAGCCACATCATATTTCTGCAAAACCGGAAGGTTTACATCGGCCATTTTTCTGTAGCCCGCCGCATTCAGGAACAATATGCTGTAGCTGATCTCATTTCAAAATAAATTGAACATGTCTATGGACTTCTTGCAGCGGGACTTATTGTTATGTGTATTTAGTAATTTTGGGACACAGCCCAACATGCAAAAGGGGTTGATTAGCCTATATGTTTCTCATATTATTCCATGTATTGGTGCCTCGCCATCTAGTGTTTATATTTGGGTATTGCCACAAATTGTCCAGATCATGGATATAGTGCCTTTTTTCATCAGAAAAATACTGGGTGATCGGGCATCTGAGTGTCGTGTTCACATGAAACAATTAATATTTCAGAACACTTTTTCCGAAAAGAACAACAAAGACAGAATATGCGATTTACAATGGTCGATTACCTCTTCCTCCTATGAGCAAGGGGGACAGCACAAACCATTACATTGCACATAGCCGAAATATTTCCCTTAGATAAGAACAACTCAAAAAATTATTAAAAATTCTAAAAATTATTTAAAAAACAATTGAGATCGAAGTCCACATTCATCCCTCCAGGGACTAGAGTTTTCATCTTATGGATCCATTGTGACTCTTTTTGACTTATAGTCCTTATTTTATGGCTTCCCCTCCAATTTTTTGTGTATTTATCAATACCCCAAAACTCCAAACAAGTGGGGTCTTTATTGTGTACTTTCTTAAAATGTCTTGACACATTGTGTTTGGAGGATCCTTTAATGATATTTTTCACGTGTTCCTTTACCCGGACTTTCAGGGCTCTCTTTGTTCTACCAATGTACTGTAGATTACAGCTACACTGCAGGACATAGACCACCCCCTCGGTATAGCATCCAATACATTCCTTAATATCAAAGGTCTCTCCTGTATTGGTGGCTATAAATTGCGTCCGTTTCTTTTGGGGTTTTTTTGTTTTTTCACATGCAAAACAGCCTCTGCAAGGAAAAAAACCTTTTCCTGTGAAAAATACAAAAGGGGGTTTCGGTGGGGGGTCCACAACAGACTTGACCACTAGATCTTTGAATGTAGGCGCCTTTTTGTACAAAATCTGTGGTTTCTCCGGGAGTATTTGGCACAGATCTTTGTCGCTCTGTAGGATATACCAGTATTTCTTAATGATCTTTTCCACATCCTTGTGCTGAGAATTATAATTCAAGATCAGAGCGGGAGCTTTTTGTTCTCTTTGTATTGGAGCCTTTGGTAGTAACATTTTAGATCTCTCTAGTGCGCCCACCTCTTTGATTTGCTTGGAAATGGATAGTTCATCATATCCCTTGCTGGTGAACCGTGACCCAATCAATTGGGCTTGGTTCATATAGTCATCTACCTTCGTGCAATTCCTCTTCATTCTAACCAGTTGGCCCCTTGGGATATTGAATAGCCAAGGTTTATGGTGACAGCTATCGGTGGATATGTAACTATTAGTATCCACATTTTTGAAGAAGGTTTTCGTAGTGATCTTATCCCCTTCTATACTGATATTTAGATCAAGAAAATCGACAGATTTCTCATCGATCTTCCAGACCAGTTTGATATTTTGCTCATTGGTGTTCAGTTTGTTCAGGAAGTTTTCAAGTGATTCCTTACTTCCATTCCAAATGATAATGAGGTCATCAATGTACCTCTTATATAGAGTGAGCTCCGCAGGCATATCTTCATATACCGCTGACTCCTCCCACCTTGCCATAAATGCATTGGCTACGCTAGGGGCAAATTTAGCTCCCATCGCGATGCCAATGGTTTGTTTGTAATATGCTTGGTCGTACCAAAAATAATTGTACTTCAAGCATATATCCAGGCACTTAATGAGGTATTTCCGTTGCGAGCATATGAGGTCACTAAAATTTCTCAATAACCATTTGGTGGCATGACATGCGTCATGATGTTTAACAATCGTATATAACGATGACACATCTGCAGTCGCAAGCATTGTTCTGCCTTCCATCACTGGTATTGAGTCCAATAGCTGTAAGATATGTTTCGTATCTTTTAGGAAAGCGTTGGTTTTTTGAACCGCTGGTTGCATGAAGTGGTCTATATATTGACCCAATCTTGAAGTCAATGAGTCTATTCCGTTGACAATTGGTCTACCTGGAGGATTCTCTTTTGACTTGTGTATTTTGGGGATGGTGTAGATTACCGGTACCCTGCATGATTCGGGGATCAGGTATCTTGCCTCCTTTTTATTTAGGATCCCCTTCTTTGTTCCCAGACAGATGACTCTTTGCACTTCCTTCTTATATTTCAAAAGTGGATTTCCAAGCAATTTACAGTAGGTGTCTGTGTCTTGTAATTGTCTGTCCAATTCGTCTTTGTATTGTTGTTTGGACTGGACCACCATTGCCCCCCCTTTATCCGCTGGACGGATCACAATATCTTTTCTCTGGGTGAGAAGCTTAATTCCCTTTTTCATATAGCCGGGATCCGACTTGGGTTTAAGTCTCAACGAATCTAGATCATTCAGTACTAATTTCTTGAAGACATCTATATGTTGATTATTTGTAACTTGAGGGTTGAATAGGGACTGATTCCTCAGGTCGCTGTGTATGGGGAGTGTGGGATCCCTACTCGTAGGGAGTGTGATTTTGGTGGGATTACTAAGGAAATATTTTTTGATGTTCAACTTTCTTATATATTTCCGGATGCCTATATAGGTTTCAAATTTATTCAGATTTTTCATTGGGGCGTATTTTAGGCCCTTATCCAAGACTGCCAGTTCTTCTGCAGACATGGTACACCCGCTAATGTTTACGACGTTCTCCCCACATCTTCTCTCTTTCTTTTTGTGTTTCTTTCCCGCTCTAGTGCCTCTCTTAGTTCGGGGCTGAGCCTGCTCTCCTGAGGGCGGGTTCTTGGGGACCGACATTGTTCCTGTGTCCGTTGAGGAGAGTACTCTCTCCTCTCCCTGTCTAAAAAAGAGCGTTGGGAGTTGTAGTCATACTGATGTTGTCGGTAATCTGCGGGGTACGCTTCTTGGTGGTGTCTAATAGGGTCAAACCTATTGTACATAGGAATAGGTGATCTCAGAGGTCTTCCATATTGGTCATAATAGGGAATCTCCCTTTGCTCTCTATGGTTCCCATCATTGCTACCATTTCGTGGTTTTTTGAAGCGTTTCTTGAACGGTTTCTTTTTAGTATTTTTTGGGGTACGAGGACCTTGATAGCTATTGGAAGGTGGTCCATAGTTGGGTTTTGACCTTTCTGGATAGGGGTCCCTCCCTTCGAACCTAAATTCCTGTCTTGGCATATCAAGATGTGTATCCCTTCCTTCGAGTCTTACATCCTGTCTTGCATATGATGTAGTAGGTTCCTGTATTCTTACTTCCCTTTCAGGGGTTGAGTAAGTGGAGGCTGGTTGTGCTGCTTCGGGTTTCAATTGCCATTTGAACACCTGTTGCGTCTTATAATCAGCAGTGTCCCGTTGGTATTTCTTCATTTTCCGCAGCTGAACTTCCAAATCTTTGGCAATCAGGTCTTTGTTGAGCTGGGTAGTAAGTTTATTAAAGTCTCCCGTTTCTTTTAGGGGTTCAACTTTTATTTTTAATTCCTCTATCTGCTTCTCTAGCCCTCTTAATTTCCGCTGTTTGCGTTTAAGCAGAAATTTCAGACCTTCTAGACTTTTGTTATTAAAGAACTCATACCATTCATCCATCGCTTCTTTACCAATCAAACCATCGTTGGGGGGTATATCCCAGCGAAGTCTGCGTGGTACTATGCCATCTCTAATGTACCTGTCAAAGGTATTAATGTCCCACCACAGACACACTTTTTTGTCCATGTGGTGGCCTAGCTTTCTAATCAGGCTTTGTAGGTCCAAGTTATGCGTCTTGTTCTGTGGGTTAAAAACCTCATCTAGATTTACATTTCTACTTTCAACAAAAGTGAAAACATCCATAGTGGCAGCAAAAAGTAAAGTGTAAATAAGTGTTATATCAAGTGGAACTTCTGCGCTACTAAAAAAATCTCTAAACAATAACAGTCTGCAGCAAACACAAAAAATGCATACACAGCATTAGTAATAAGTGAATAAAAATAGTAGTGCTAGCGCAAGTGGTAAAGCATAACTTAGGATGTATAATAATGGGTAAGCACACAGTACACAAAGTGTGCTAAATCAGTGGTATCTGTGACAAAGCAAAAAAAAGCAAAAACAACACAACAGTCCAACAAGGGTGCTATGTCCAAACCAAGTGCACTAAAGTCCTTAATGTGAACAGTGTGAAGGAGGGATGTCCACTAGTTGCAGAAAGGTGAGGAAAGGAAAGAGCCCCACCACACGGCACGTCTAGTCTCACAGAACTCTCACCTCCAGCCAGACATAACCAGCATGTAGGATATCCTTGGTATAGACAATCTCCCCCAGTGATGTTGTTTGTGGATCCCCACAGGTCAATGGAACGATGGATGTCTAAGTACTCAGGTATATTCACAGGACACAGATAAGGAGAATCCGGAAAAAAGACAAAGGAAGCCTCCAATAGTGCGTTAACTTGATAACCAGGGAGTTTTAATAAAACAAATGTACTTACAACAAAAAAAGATAAAATTGGCATCAAACAGCGGGATCGTAGCGCTTGCAGCACGTCACTCATCTGCCCGTCCTTCCCTTCCCTACGCGTTACGACACAGGGTCACGTGTCTACATCTGGGGAATGCTATTGGTTGTGGACGGGTATATCGTATTTATACGCAAACCGGAAGTTTCGTATCGGCCATTTTTTCGTAGCCCGCCGCATATAAGGACAGTGTACTTGAGCTGTTTATAATTGCGCATAGATTACGCAATAGAAAACTTTTTTCAGCGTCACTTTCAGTAGTGGCCTTGCTGTATATGCTATGCATTATAGGATATTAAAATATTGAAAAAACTTTTTACAGAAAATTAGTATACAGCCACATCATATTTCTGCAAAACCGGAAGGTTTACATCGGCCATTTTTCTGTAGCCCGCCGCATTCAGGAACAATATGCTGTAGCTGATCTCATTTCAAAATAAATTGAACATGTCTATGGACTTCTTGCAGCGGGACTTATTGTTATGTGTATTTAGTAATTTTGGGACACAGCCCAACATGCAAAAGGGGTTGATTAGCCTATATGCATTTATGGCAAGGTGGGAGGAGTCAGCGGTATATGAAGATATGCCTGCGGAGCTCACTCTATATAAGAGGTACATTGATGACCTCATTATCATTTGGAATGGAAGTAAGGAATCACTTGAAAACTTCCTGAACAAACTGAACACCAATGAGCAAAATATCAAACTGGTCTGGAAGATCGATGAGAAATCTGTCGATTTTCTTGATCTAAATATCAGTATAGAAGGGGATAAGATCACTACGAAAACCTTCTTCAAAAATGTGGATACTAATAGTTACATATCCACCGATAGCTGTCACCATAAACCTTGGCTATTCAATATCCCAAGGGGCCAACTGGTTAGAATGAAGAGGAATTGCACGAAGGTAGATGACTATATGAACCAAGCCCAATTGATTGGGTCATGGTTCACCAGCAAGGGATATGATGAACTATCCATTTCCAAGCAAATCAAAGAGGTGGGCGCACTAGAGAGATCTAAAATGTTACTACCAAAGGCTCCAATACAAAGAGAACAAAAAGCTCCCGCTCTGATCTTGAATTATAATTCTCAGCACAAGGATGTGGAAAAGATCATTAAGAAATACTGGTATATCCTACAGAGCGACAAAGATCTGTGCCAAATACTCCCGGAGAAACCACAGATTTTGTACAAAAAGGCGCCTACATTCAAAGATCTAGTGGTCAAGTCTGTTGTGGACCCCCCACCGAAACCCCCTTTTGTATTTTTCACAGGAAAAGGTTTTTTTCCTTGCAGAGGCTGTTTTGCATGTGAAAAAACAAAAAAACCCCAAAAGAAACGGACGCAATTTATAGCCACCAATACAGGAGAGACCTTTGATATTAAGGAATGTATTGGATGCTATACCGAGGGGGTGGTCTATGTCCTGCAGTGTAGCTGTAATCTACAGTACATTGGTAGAACAAAGAGAGCCCTGAAAGTCCGGGTAAAGGAACACGTGAAAAATATCATTAAAGGATCCTCCAAACACAATGTGTCAAGACATTTTAAGAAAGTACACAATAAAGACCCCACTTGTTTGGAGTTTTGGGGTATTGATAAATACACAAAAAATTGGAGGGGAAGCCATAAAATAAGGACTATAAGTCAAAAAGAGTCACAATGGATCCATAAGATGAAAACTCTAGTCCCTGGAGGGATGAATGTGGACTTCGATCTCAATTGTTTTTTAAATAATTTTTAGAATTTTTAATAATTTTTTGAGTTGTTCTTATCTAAGGGAAATATTTCGGCTATGTGCAATGTAATGGTTTGTGCTGTCCCCCTTGCTCATAGGAGGAAGAGGTAATCGACCATTGTAAATCGCATATTCTGTCTTTGTTGTTCTTTTCGGAAAAAGTGTTCTGAAATATTAATTGTTTCATGTGAACACGACACTCAGATGCCCGATCACCCAGTATTTTTCTGATGAAAAAAGGCACTATATCCATGATCTGGACAATTTGTGGCAATACCCAAATATAAACACTAGATGGCGAGGCACCAATACATGGAATAATATGAGAAACATATAGGCTAATCCACCCCTTTTGCATGTTGGGCTGTGTCCCAAAATTACTAAATACACATAACAATAAGTCCCGCTGCAAGAAGTCCATAGACATGTTCAATTTATTTTGAAATGAGATCAGCTACAGCATATTGTTCCTGAATGCGGCGGGCTACAGAAAAATGGCCGATGTAAACCTTCCGGTTTTGCAGAAATATGATGTGGCTGTATACTAATTTTCTGTAAAAAGTTTTTTCAATATTTTAATATCCTATAATGCATAGCATATACAGCAAGGCCACTACTGAAAGTGACGCTGAAAAAAGTTTTCTATTGCGTAATCTATGCGCAATTATAAACAGCTCAAGTACACTGTCCTTATATGCGGCGGGCTACGAAAAAATGGCCGATACGAAACTTCCGGTTTGCGTATAAATACGATATACCCGTCCACAACCAATAGCATTCCCCAGATGAAGACACGTGACCCTGTGTCGTAACGCGTAGGGAAGGGAAGGACGGGCAGATGAGTGACGTGCTGCAAGCGCTACGATCCCGCTGTTTGATGCCAATTTTATCTTTTTTTGTTGTAAGTACATTTGTTTTATTAAAACTCCCTGGTTATCAAGTTAACGCACTATTGGAGGCTTCCTTTTTTTTTTCCTGGATTCTCCTTATCTGTGTCCTGTGAATATACCTGAGTACTTAGACATCCATCGTTCCATTGACCTGTGGGGATCCACAAACAACATCACTGGGGGAGATTGTCTATACCAAGGATATCCTACATGCTGGTTATGTCTGGCTGGAGGTGAGAGTTCTGTGAGACTAGACGTGCCGTGTGGTGGGGCTCTTTCCTTTCCTCACCTTTCTGCAACTAGTGGACATCCCTCCTTCACACTGTTCACATTAAGGACTTTAGTGCACTTGGTTTGGACATAGCACCCTTGTTGGACTGTTGTGTTGTTTTTGCTTTTTTTTTTGCTTTGTCACAGATACCACTGATTTAGCACACTTTGTGTACTGTGTGCTTACCCATTATTATACATCCTAAGTTATGCTTTACCACTTGCGCTAGCACTACTATTTTTATTCACTTATTACTAATGCTGTGTATGCATTTTTTGTGTTTGCTGCAGACTGTTATTGTTTAGAGATTTTTTTAGTAGCGCAGAAGTTCCACTTGATATAATCACACACATAGGTTTGACTTGATGGACTTTTTTCAACCTCATCTATGTAACTATATAACTTCTGACATGCTCTCTGACATAGGAGACAAAAGCAGCTGGAAATGTGTGTTGGTGATGTAACTTAGAGACAGATAAGCAGAGAGCTGGTCTATTCACAGAACAGCTCTGCAAGTTTCTCTGCCTATGTTGATGGGGGGTGTGCCTTTTCTCCAATTTGCTCTCACACAGTGTATGACTCTCCTCCCACTGCTGAAACAGGAATAAATATTTCTAACACAATGTGCGCTTTCTAAAGAATGTAGAAAGCTGCAGACAGCAGATATGCATGTAAAACTTATAGAGGGAGATTTGTATCATCTCTGTGTATCATCTGAGGCTGTTCACAGAGGGTATATGTGAGGGCTTGCATCCAACTTTAACCTGCACTAACTGCATTTAATGAACTCATTTGTAAATTACGCTTAGACATTAGTAAAGATTTTTTTTGTATTCTGCTTCACAAAAATGACTGGAGCTTACTATATAACATATCATGTAACTATATAATTTAAGTTTTTAATTAGGCGAGTGCTGAATTATACATGTAGTAAATAGAAAGCTCAGTATTATGTCTTTTGTAATGTGGCAGTTGATATAGACAATGCTATGATATAAAGGCTTGCAGTGGAGTTGCTATGATACAAAAACTGTATGTTACATTATGTTATGCTATACTAATACAAAAGCTGTCATGAGTGACACTTTTACATCACAATCCCATTCCCTTTTATCACACATACTCAAGTGGTGTGAATGCTGTCTTTTTTTTAAAAGGAGTAAGAATGTATATTATTTGGGTAAATTTAATTGAAGTGTGCAGGTTAATAAACTGATGTTTTTTATTTTTTTATTTTCATAGAATCTTTATTTTACAAATAAATCTACAAGATGTTTCTATGATACAGAGTTTGAACAACCTTCTGGGCTTCTTGTTAAGAATATCGGGCAATAGCTGCTCCTGCCGATAGAATATGCAAACAGGCAGCATCATTACTGGGCATAGATGGTGTACTTGCTTGACCTCTGAATTCCCTGCAGATACACCTTTAAAACTGAAAATGCCTTCAGTTGCTTTCACTCTGGCAGCAGAAGCTTTCCTACTGTTATTTGACATTGCATTCATTACATTACAAAAATGTAGGAATGTGTAAAATAAAAAGACTTCTTTATCCACTTTATAATTAGATTATAGCAACAATTAGGGAAAGACATAGCTTTTGCTCCCTCTTGCAATAATCAAATTAAATCAGAGGACAGAATTGAATCGCTCCATCTATGGCATAAGCTATTCGAGTGTTATTTGCCATAACAATCTCTACTGTTTTACTAAGCCTGAAAAATGTATTTTAAAATACTAAAAATAAAGAAGTTGTTATGCCTTGTACACACGACCGGTTTTCACGACGAGAAAACTGCCATTTTTAATATTGGTCGTGAAAACCGATCGTGTGTAAGCTCCCTAGCAGTTTTCTCGACGAAAAAACTGCCCACAAAAAATTGAAACCAGCTTTCTTTTTTCTTGTCATGTTTCCCGTTAGTCTTTTTCTCGTTGCGAAAACCAGTCTTGTGTGTATGCTTTTCCGAGGGGGAAAAACGCGCATGCTCAGAATCAAGTATGAGATGGGAGCACTCGTTCTTGTAATACTAGCCTTCAGAATGGAGATAGCACGTTTGTTACGCTGTAAATTATTGCATCGTTTAATGCAGCGCATGAAAAGCGCAAATCGTCTTTCACCAAACTTTTACTAACATGAGGATCAGCAAAAGCAGCCCAAAGGGTGGTGCCATTTGAAAGGAACCCCCTTTATAGTTCCGTCGTACGTGTTGACAGACGTTTTTTTGCAAAAAAAAGCACAAGTCATGCTGGAGAGGAATCATGTCGGGAAAAACAACGGCTTTTTGAACATCAGGATGGTGTGTACGCGGCATAAGTCTTTTGTATTTCCCAGGGCACGATTGGGTGTTTAAAGTAAACACACTCGAGGTTGCTATTTGTAAAAAATAAAATACTTCTTTATTGGATCACCTATGTGTTAGGAACCGGGGGTTTTGACCATTGTCTCCGGAGTCGGGTGCAACCTAGGTTTGGTCTATGTGTGAACCTTCGGCTAGCCAGGCAACCAATAAAACCAATACGCAATATGGGTTATTAACGGAATGCTTGTATTCAAATCGACAACATGTACATTTTATAGCCTTAAACCACAAAATTTCCCTTATACCGCCCACAAACTTAAAAAACCCTCCCCACAGCAACATCCAATCATATATTGACTTTATAAAAAATTCCCCAGTTATATAAGAACAAAAGGTTATACAGAGTTTACAAAGTCATCAAAAGTACATATTGCATTTGTGACGCGCGAATCATATAACACCTTGACCACAAGCTCTGCTTATACCGAGTATCACCAACATTGTCTTGACCATCTGAAGATGTGTGACTTGAACTTGGCAGACGTTTATATATTTTCTAATTCTACAATTCAGCACATCAGACATCATCTGCCACTAAGGGTAAGGGCCAAATTGCCTTAAGATTCTGTACTAATCCCCAGGTACCGTTTACCCTTCATTAGAATAATTGGTGTGTGTTTCTGTAGGTCTAAAACTACCCTCCCCTATATATTTCTGACCTGGGGGTTCTATCCCTTTCTTCTCCCTCTATGAGTGGGTATTGTTTATGGAAAGAAGGTTTGAACTGCAAGTGTAGAGTTGGAAGGTATGATGTACAATCAAATAGATTTGTTTCATGGCCATACTTAAGTAACATATAGAGGTGAAGCGGAGGAAGCAGATAGTGTCCTTTCCAGTCTTGATACTCTGGGTTTGTCGGGTCCTAAATGGGGTCTGGTTTGACAGTTATCCTCTTAGTCAAATAAAAACGATAATCTGTAGTTGAGACACTAGATCCCTTCCCATAAGGGGAACTGGACAAAACAGGCAATACTACCGAGGCAATACTGCAGAAGTCAAATGTGTTAAACAAAATTCCTTCCATAAAAAAAACTTCAAAGGGTGCTATATTACATGTTATGTCAGTACATTCTGCATTGATACTTTTAGGATCAGTTAAACAACTCCTAGTGCTCCAGTACTCCTAGTGATTCTTGGTTTACTTTCAAAATTTTATGAAAGGCGGTGCAAGTCCTAGAGACAAAATGCAGCACCTCTTTCTTAAAAGTTTCTAATGCTAGTTGTTCCCTATTGTTTCCTTAAATCGGCTGCCATATACCCGGCTGTACTTACTAACCGTTTTTTATCCCCTAAATCTGGACACAGCCTAACTTTCCATACTCCCCTCAGAAAAATAATGATCAATCTAATTCTGCTGTTTACTCTGAACAGGGGATCTTTTTATGAGTGACATATTTTATCTCCTCTATAGGGGCAGAGTTGGGACTGTTGGGAATAAAATCTATAATTCAGTGAAAGCTTCAATGGGCACCACTGAGGATTCAATAATTATTCCTCCGTTATTCCTGGCTAAATGCCAAATGATACTAAGATATCCTGATATGTGGCCGTAAATCTGTACCTCTCCAATGAACTTCATAAAAAAAACACCCCGAGACTCTACATATATATACAATGTTTATCTAGTAATATAAACAATACAAATAATAAATACACAAGTTTATTTGTAATATTCTGACATATTCCATCACCCACTTACACAGAATACTTTTAATCCGTTCACAGAGAGCTCTGGGTAACTTCTCGAAACCTCACTCACACTTGACATTTTCCAAATGCTTTATTTTTGTATTAGCCAATGGACTCCAGACACTGATTCGTTATTAATCGCTGGTGACAAAATTTAATGACAATAACGTTTGTCATTGCGGCCGCTCTTTTTCCAAAAGCGGGGTTCACTCATCTTCTCGGTCTGGGTCCATTGGCCCTCACTATCAAAATCTAAGTTTTCACAGTAACCCATAAAACACCTTGGCTCGTGGTGGCACAAGACTTTTTATGTATCTTCATATAATTACAAACAATCACTTCATCTACTTCAGATCAATATTACTCTTACAAACAAACTGTCCACTGGTGTACCTTTCCCATTGTTAAGTATTTACATATGTGACACAGTCTATGATCAACCCCTTTAGGATTATCAGGTGGGCCCTTAAATCATCTTTTTCAGACAACTTATTCAAAATGTATATACTCTACTCTTAATTGTCTATGTACTTTTAGAATGCAGTAGGGGGTGTAACTTGTAAACCTGACCCCCCTGCTGTCATACTTGCTACTTCAGTTAATGACTGTGTAACGGGCACTCTTGCCGAGTAAGCTAAGAGTCTCCTCTAACAAAGGTTCTATATCTACAACCTTTTTAATTTTAGACACAACCCCCCCTCTGTCCTGTTTCATGTATATGCGAGGAATTGGGGGAAATCTTTTCCTGTACACTTTTAATGCCTTTTCCCATTTCTTAAAACAAGTTCTCATATACTTTTCATCCCAGCCACCTGGGGGATGGGGATAATTGTAGTTTGGGTGAACGCCCACTATTCTTTTGACCTCATCCAAGTCCCCTTCATTGCGAGGACCTATAGCGACAAGCCGCATAATTCCCAATTGCCGACCGCGCTCATATATGTTCGCCCAAAATGGATCAGTGGCCGTAATCCCATAGGTGCCTGATACAAATTGTAACGGTGTGGGCCTGGCTCACCATTGGGGTGGTCCTTTCCCAAATTGTTACCCATGACTTAATGAATGAAATTTTAACAAAATCCAAATAAACTCTATATATTCCTTCAAGCAGTAGCACAATGCGGGTTATAAAAAGCAGCAATTGTATTATTAGTGTTATGTTAGCGATAAGCTCGAGCAGGCACAATAACATTAATTTCTTAAAATACTCTTCCTCTTACTCTAAATATCTCTGACAATGTATACATGCACAGTTCACGGTTTTGACAAGAAGAACACACAAATATAACAGGAAACAAAAAACAGATCAAATTTGACCTGACTGTACAGTTTCTATGTTTCACTTTCGGTCCACAGACAAACCAAACCATGTAGCTGAAACAAACATATGCACTTCGATATATCAGCTTCGGCTAAAATAATTTTTATCCTTTTTTATATTCCTTATCCCATACGTATGTTTTTTAACCTTATTTACCGTTTATTCCTTATTCCGTATACCTTATTCCTTTTATACCTTTATGCTCCTTGTATACCACATAAATCCTTTTGCTTTGTCCTTTGACTTTTAATAAATCCTTGAGCGAAATTAATTTTCACTTAAAGAAACCCTGCCTTTCACAAGCGCAGACTACAACTACACTATTCTTATGCTTGCAAAGTCCCTGCCGCAGACGTGCAATTTCTTACAAAAACTGCGTCCACTGATGTGTCTCCGAAGTCGCCCCTTCTGACGAGAACCACGTCGCCGTGTGTCACAACAGTCTATTTAAAATTAACCTGCCGTCCTTCCGGCCACTATGTGTCCCAGGAGCCCGCCCCTCCCATTTTTGGGAATCACATCAGTGTATTTGAAACTAGACTAACCTATCGCCCTGCCAGTCACTGTATGCCCCAGGAGCCCGCCCCTCCCATTTTTTGGGGAACCACGTCGCCGCGCGTCACAACAGTGCTTTTGAAACAAACTAAACTGCCAACATCTAATATTACTTTATTATCGGATTATCGGATCTTACTGTATTCAGGAGAGCTACAAATCTCAACCAGCAAAAAAAAATGGAAGAAATGGATAGACTCACCTGAATAACAGTTCCCCCTGGTTCAATCCCTGCGAGAGGTCCCGGCGAGAGGTCCCTGTGAGAGCTCCTGGGTTTCGGCACCAATTGTTAGGAACCGGGGGTTTTGACCCTTGTCTCCGGAGTCGGGTGCACCCTAGGTTTGGTCTATGTGCGAACCTTCGGCTAGCCAGGCAACCAATAAAACCAATATGCAATATGGGTTATTAATGAAATGCTTGTATTTAAATCGACAACATGTACATTTTATAGCCTTAAACCACAAAATTTCCCTTATACTGCCCACAAACTTAAAAAACCCTCCCCACAGCAACATCCAATCATATATTGACTTTATAAAAAATTCCCCAGTTATATAAGAACAAAAGGTTATACAGAGTTTACAAAGTCATCAAAAGTACATATTGCATTTGTGACGCGCGAATCATATAACACCTTGACCACAAGCTCTGTTTATACCGAGTATCACCAACATTGTCTTGACCATCTGAAGATGTGTGACTTGGCAGACGTTTATATATTTTCTAATTCTACAATTCAGCACATCAGACATTGTGGTGGCACATAACATTAGCAAGAACATTTTGATAACATCTTGTGGTTACATAACATCTCTCAAAAACATCTCTCTTAACAGTTTAAGTAATTTAAGCATTTCTGTAAATTTCCAAGCTGTATATAAAACAAGCAGAATATGCTATATGATATGATATATGTTTGATATATTGGCAATATGTATTGTATTGATATATGGGCCATATACTGTGTATATATATATTATGTTATATAGGCCATATATTGACAATTTCCTCACACTATGCACAATGGTTCTGAATCCTGCATGGGTCCATCTCTCTGGTTGTGCTCAGTTCTGCTATGTTTTTTACAGAAGGTTTATAATTATTATCTGTCAGAGCTACAATTCTTAAAAACTGCTTATTTAGATATTAAATGCCAGTAACTAATTCTAATTACTGGTTTGGTATTGCAGTTTCAGTCCCACGATACTGTTTTGTAAAGTAAAGGTTTCTACCATCAAGATAATCATGAGGTATTTATGTGATGTGAGTAACTGAGGTGATAATTAATGTATATACAGTATCTCACAAAAGTGAGTACACCCCTCACATTTTTGTAAATATTTTATTATATCTTCTCATGTGACAACACCGAAGAAATGGCACTTTGCTACAATGTAAAGTAGTGAGCGTACAGCTTGTATAATAGTGTACATTTGCTGTCACCTCAAAATAACTCAACACACAGCCATTAATGTCTTAACCGCTGGCAACAAAATTGAGTACATCCCTTTACCCTTCCTGTTCTGCCTGCTTCTGATCCCCCTCTGTGTCCCATGTCACGGTGCTGCCCCCCATGGCACTGCTGGCTTACCTGTCTCATAAAAAAATACAAATTGTAAAATAAGATACATTTTAACATTCTTTAAAAAAATATATTAACAAAAAAGTTTAAAGATTTGTCAAAACTTTAAAAAAGGGCTAATTCACACAGGTTTGTGTCCGCTAATAATGATTTTAGTGTATTTGTTTGTGAAAATATTGTTTTGATATATTTGGGGGGGGGGCCTGGGGGGACCTGTCAGGTAGGCTGTACGGGGCCCTGTGATTTCTAACAGCAGCCCTGGGCCTTACCATGGTCAACCAAATAAGTTGTGTGGAAAATAGATGTATTATTATTATTATTATACAGGATTTATATACCGCCAACAGTTTTCGCAGCGCAGCGCTTTACAATATAAAAGGGAGACAATACAGTTATAATACAATAAAATACAAGAGAATTAAGAGGGCCCTGCTTAAAAAAGCTTACGATCTGATAGGGTGGGTCAGGTGGTGCAAAAGGTTGTAACTGTGGGGAATCAGCTGATTGAAGTGGTACAAGATTAGTTGGAGACATGATAGGCTTCCCTGAAGAGATGAGCTTTAAGGGATCGCCTGAAGGTAACAAGAGTAGGGGATAGCCGATAAAGGTTGAGGTTGCGAGTTCCAGAGGATGGGAGACTCTCTGGAGAAATCATGGAGACGAGCATGGGAGGAGAAGATGAGAGAGCTTGAGAGTAGGAGGTCTTGAGAATAGCAGAGAGGACAGTTTGGGTGATGTTTGGAGACAAGATTGGTGATGTAGCCTAGGGCAAAGATATGGTTGGCTTTGAATGTTGTGGTTAGTATTTTGAATTTAATTTGAATGAATGAATGAATGAAAAACTTATATAGCGCGGCAAATGCGAACTGAATCGCCTCTGGGCGCTGGTTGTTTCTGTCTCTCTGGTCATCAAAAGAGCAGAGTTTTTATCTGTCTTCTGAAGGTCAGGTGGTTTTCCTCCAACCGAATGCTGGTTGGTAAAGCGTTCCATAGTCTGGGACCTTGGAAAGCAAACCTTCTTTCTCCTTTGGACTTGTATCTGGCTTTGGGTATCTTGACCAGATTTTGGTCGGTGGATCGCAGAATGCGATTGGGATTGTGGACTTCTATCTTTTCGCATAGATATTGCGGGGCTTTCCCATGGATGCACTTATGTGTCAGACAGAGTGCTTTAAAAGCAATTCTGTCTTTTACTGGCAGCCAGTGAAGGGTTCTCAGTGAAGCTGAGATTGATTCCCATGGTTTTTTTCCCAGTCACCAGTCTGGCGGCCGTATTTTGAACGACTTGCAGACGAGTGATTTGGTACTTGGGGAGTCTATCAAAGAGAGACAATTCTCTAAACTGAGATGATGATCCTTTTTGTTGCAGATGCGAAAGTACAGTTGCGTGTCGTCTGCATAGGAGTGGTAAAGCAGCTGTTGGCTACTGATGATTTCGAAGAGAGTGCGAAGATATATTTTGAAGAGCACCGGTGACAGGGGTGATCCTTGAGGGACTCCACATGACACCGTGCATTTTTCTGAAGTAAAAGATCCTAATTTTACTGTTTGTGATCGGTTTTCCAAAAAGGAGGAGAACCATGATAGATCACTTTCTGCGACTTTGGCTACTTCAGCCAATCGAGTCAGTAGTAGTTTGTGGTCTACTGTATCGAAGGCTGCACTTAGGTCCAACAGAACCAGGAGACAAGATTCTCCTTCGTCTGCGGCCTCAAGTGCGTCGTCCCATATTTTCAGCAATGCTGTTTCCGTCCCGTGTACGGGACGGAAACCGGATTGAAATGGATCAAGTAGATTATGGGTATCTAGATGCTGTTGCAGCTGTTGTACCACTGCTTTCTCCATTATCTTTGAGAGGGCGTTTAGGCCTGTTATGGGACAGCGGTGAGTAGGGTCTTTGGGGTCTAGGGTGGGTTTCTTCAAGATGGGCTGGATAGTGCCCTCTTTCAGCAGGGAGGGCACTATGCCTTCCCTGAATGACTGGTTTATTAGCTGCATGATAGGTGGTGCCAGGATGTCGGCGCATTCCTTCAGCAGTTTAGTGGGGATAATATCATTAGGCGCTGTGCTGTTTCGCAAAGTGTCGATGATATTTTTTGTGGCATCCACGGAGATGGGTTCCAGAATGAACTTGGTTGATTGTAGATGGTTTCTATCGATGTTGCGAGGTTGATCAAGGGGGGAGTTGCAGGGGGTATTGTTTTGACGAATGCTTTCCCGGATTCCCTCAATTTTATTGATGAAGAAATCCGACAATTCATCGCAAAATTCTTGGGTATCTGAATTGGGGGCCTCAAGACAGCCTGGATTCATGGTCTGAGTGACCAACTTGAAGAGTTTGTGAGGGCGATTTAAGGCGCTATTGATGGCCTTAGAAAAATGATGTGTCTTGGCTTGGAAAATTTCTTTGTGATATTTTCTTGTTATGGCCTTGTAGCAGATGAGGTTCTCTTCTGAGGCGCTGCGTTTCCAGGCGGCTTCCGCCCTTCTGCGCTCTTGCTTCAGTAGTGACAGCTGGTTATTGAACCAGCCACACTTGTTTTTCCGGAGATGCGGGCTTGGTGTTTCGGTGCTACTAAGTCGGCTGACTGTAGTAGGGCTGCATTTATGGCATCCAGTGTATCTGAAACTGTTCGGAGTGGTCGGAGTGCCTTTATTTTAATTCCTAAGGTAGATTTGAAGAGCTCCGAATAGAGCTTCTTCTGAGATCTAGTCCAGTGTGTTGTCACCGGCTTAGGTGTTTTTATCAATGGGGGAATTTTGGAAATTATGAATTTGATTGATTTGATTTTTTCAGATTTTGTCTGAAAATTAGGTCAAGCGTGTGACCTGAAGCATGTGTGGGCCCACATACTAGCTGCTGTAGCCCTAATCCTTCCAGTTGGTCAATACAGGCGTCCGCGGATCCTGTGAGGAGTTGGCCCAGAGATTGAAGTCCCAGAGTAGCAAAAGATGTTTGCTGTTCAGGGTATAAGTGGAGATAAACTCCGTCAGTGAAGGTAAAAGCTGCGATTTTGGTCCGGGTGGCCTATAGCAGAGTAGAATACGGACGGTCTCCTTGGAATTTGTTTGCAGTCGTAGAGTAAGGGTTTCCATGAATGGAAGAGGATTTTGAAGGACTGGTTTACTTGCTAATTACTAATTTGCTAGGTGATCGGGAGCCAGTGTAGGGATTGGAGCAGAGGGTTGGCAGACACTGAGCGGTTGGTAGGATGAATAAGTCTGGCAGCAGCATTGATGATAGACTGAAGAGGGGATAGCCTATGAGAAGTTAGTTGCAATAGTCAAGGCGAGAGATAACAAGGGAGTGAATGAGGAGCTTGGTGGATTCATTTGTTAAAGAGGGGCAGATTTTAGAGACGTTACGGAGGTGGATTCTACAAACTTTTGACAACCATTGGACTTGAGACTGAAATGACAAGTCAGAGACTAACATTACACCTAGTACCCTGGCGTGAGGGGAGGGACTGAAGTTTGCATTGTTGATTTTGATGGAAAAGTCATGGAGGGGGACACGGGTGTGGGGGGGGGGGATATTATTAGCTTAATTTTAAAGAGATTTAGTTTAAGGAAGTGGTGTGACATCCATGCTGAGATGTATGAGTGCTGCTAGCATTGCTGCAGAGGTTATAGAGATGGGGAGTCAGCCTGTCAGTGCTAAGATCATACACCGCACAGTGCATCAAATTGGTCTGCATGGCTGGAACCATGTCCTGTGGTCTAGTGAGACCAAGATAAACGTATTTTGTTCAGATAGTGTTAAAGTGGATCTCCCACGCAAATACAATTTTTTTTTTGTGGTAGTTAAATAGTTAATAGCACTGCTTAAAAAAACTCATGTATTTTGTGTCCAAGGTCCGCACCTCTGTCATTCTGCCTGCAATTTACACTTATATTCCGCTCTTGGTGCCATTGCCATTTTAACTGTGGGCATTAGAAACCTACAAGCAGGCACTTCCTTGTTGTGGTGATGCTGATATCCCAGTCCTGGTTCGTAAATCGCACAAGATTACGTATCACAGCTCCGCGTTCAGAAATCGCGTGAGATTTCGTATCACAGCTCCGAGATGAACACTGGGAGCTATGAGAGAAGTTCCCAGAGCACACTGCGTGGTACGGGAAGTGACACAATGCCCGAAGAATACCCGCAGTTGTGCAAACCGGAAGCCTCATCAAACTTAAGGTACCGTACACATATGAAAATTAAAAACACCTGTTTTAGGGATTTTTAATGTCTGCAGTACAATTAGTCTAATGTTGCAATTAGGGTGGAGATCCGCTTTAAGTGTGTGTGGCAGCAACCAGGTGAGGAGTATAAAGACAAGTGTGTCTTGCCTACAGTCAAGCATGGTGTTGGGAGTGTCACGGTCTGGGGCTGCATGAGTGCTGCCAGCACTGGGGAGCTGCAGTTCATTGAGGGAACCATGAATGCCAACATGTACTGTGACATACTAAAGCAGAGCATGATCCTTAATATGATCCCTTCAGAGACTGAGCCACAGGGCAGTATTCCAACATGATAACGACCCTAAACACACCTTAAGATGACCACTGCCTTGATAAAGAAGCTGAGGGTAAAGGTGATGGACTGGCCAAGCATATCTCCAGACCTAAACCCTATTGAGCATCTGTGGAGCATCCTCAAACAAGGTAATGGAGCGCAAGGTCTTTAACATCCACCAGCTCGTCATTCCTCGTCATGGAGGAGTGGAAGAGGACTCCAGTGACAACCTGTGGAGCTCTGGTGAACTCAATGCCCAAGAGGGTTAAGGCAGTGCTGAAAAATAATGATGGCCACACAGATATTGACACTTTGGGCCCAATTTGGACATTTTCACTTTTGTTGCCAGTGGTTTAGACATTAACGGCTGTGTGTGTTGAGTTATTTTAAGAAGACAGCAAATTTACACTGTTATACAAGCTGTACACCCGCTACTTTATGAGCAGGGCCCTCTTAACTCTGTTGTATTTATTGTATTGTAACCAGGGTTTTTTTTTCTCACAGAGAATAGGTGAAGGAGCCACAAATCCCCTCCCCCCATGCTACCGCAAAGGGTGGATGTGACCAAATGGATAAGTGGGAGGAGCCTAAAGTTACACACAGAGTAAAGGACAATGCAGAGAATGCAGCGATCAGAAGTAAGTAATGTAGAATGTGCAGTAAGTGATGCCCAGGCACTGTACAGAATACAGACAAAAATTAACCCCTCTAGCCAGTACAAACTCCTCTCCTCAAGCCCATATCCACCCCAGTTCAGATCTTACCCAGCAGCCCCAATCCTCTGTCCACCTCCCCACAGCCCTAAAGCCTGATTCACACAGGTAATCTGATCTGTGCCCTGTTTACCCACACAGGGATGCACATCCATGTAGGTGCTTTTCCCTGAACTCACCATGAGTGCTTTGGGGATGTACACCTCGCACCAATGTCATTTTGAGAACTGTGTTGGTACAGCCCTTTTGTCCCAATAGATAAGAATTGGACTTCCGGCAAAGGGATGTATGTAACATCTGTACATCCTTGTTTCAGTAAAACATTGGCCTGCGTGAGGCACAGAAAATCACTCAGTTTGAATCCCCCAGTCCACTCCCTTTGTAGAAACTATTAGCTCCCAGCTTCCCGTAAAATAAAGTTTTACAAGTTAGTTCTAGAAGAAACTCCTGAGCCACATACACTAGGTCACACTGCAAAGTCTTAGTGTACACAGGGCTCTATCTTGCTCCCTCGTTCTTCTGCTGTGTGGAAAGCCTGCTATTTATTTCTACTCATTATTCTAAGGCACCACTATCAAAGAATGTACCTGTGCACGCTGGAGGGGAGAAGAGGGCACCTGCAACATTCAGCCTGTTAACGCCTGCTACCCATTGATGGGCGGAACTTGAGCAGGAGGAGAGCGATATCAGATCACTCTGCCTCTCCTGCTCCTGCCTGCCAAAGCCCAAAGTTTGCAGACCGCATTTAGCAACGTTGGGTGATGGGTGGCCGGTGTTCTGACGGAACATCGGCACCTACTGGATTGAGGTACCACCCCCTCACCTACACCACGGCCCACCCCCTCTTCTGCTGTTATGGAGATATGCAGGACATGTGTGGGAGAGCTGCGCTGTCACTTGGAGACACAGAAATGGAGCTCCAAGCTCTCCAAGCGGCAAGCTCTGGGCCGGTGCCAGAGGTGGCAGAACGCTGTTCCGCCACGTTACGTTAAGTCAGCAATGGTAGAAAGATCAGGTGCAAGCAGACCACAGGCATTACTGGTAAGTAGTCATTTTGGCCCTGCCTCACATTTTTTAACACAGCGCCCAGTTAATCTTCTGTTTAACTTTGGCAATGGTCATACAAGGAAAGCATTTGCATTTTACAAGGAGAGTGGTATCATGCAAATATTTTGTACTATAGATCAAAGCCATAAGTCATGGCCTCTTTTGTCTATGTCTTACCACTGGAGTCTTATAATCGGAAATTCCAACAAGAAAACTGTGGATTTTTTTTCCGACCAAATTTTGGCTCAAACTTGTGTTGCATACACACTGTCACACAAAATTCCGACCATCAAGAATGAGGTCACGTACAACACTACAACGAGCCGAGAAAAATTACGTTTAATGATTCCGAGAATGCGTCTAATTGATTCCGAGCATGCTTGATTTTTTTTGCGAGTCGGAATTGCATATAGACGATCGGAATTTCCGACAAGAACTTTTCAGAACCAGCTCTCAAATTTTTGCTGTTGGAAAATCTGACAGAAATAGTCCAATGGTCTGAACTTCTGACCAAAAGCTCCCATCAAACTTTTCTTGTCGGAATTTCCGGTTGTGCTTAGAGTACCATTAGAGTATCAACATGTGATTTTACATGGGACTGTATGCAGAATGTTACTTATAAATAATGACCCAAGAGACATGTACATTGGAGTAAACTTGGCCGCAGGCCTCTATTACTGGTATTTAAATTGATTATCGATATTTTATTCAAACAAATAACCATTGCTAGATATCAAATAAAAACACATCACTTATTTACTTAAACAACCATACATTCATCAACCCAGCCATTATGACTCAGGTTGGAATTCACGACTTATTAACTTACCCCTCTCATTTGCGAAAACCAAGAGGGGTACCACTTAATAATATAAGGCCTCGACAAGGAAGGGGGAGGGGAGTTCACAGGTGAGGTTACCTGAAAATTTGGTCACAACAAGCTTGTTGAACCTGCCTTAAATAACCTTTTTGCCTTCCAGAACATTCCCTGATGACTTGTGAACTAACTATGACCTTTCACTGGTCCCTAACTAACCTCACATTTTACCTATAACCTTACAGGGGGTGGAAAAAATTACAAACCCCCCGCCCCCTTAGCCTAATTGCTCTCGAACTAACAGGTGTGAAAGGGGGGACCTAGAAACTCCCCCTCTGCCACATTCCCATGGGCTCGGGTGGCTTAAAACAGCTCCCCTCACTCTCATTCCAGTAAAAACTCAACTCTAAAATATCAGTTTATATGATGGTGTCAGATAGTAATATAATAGTGTAGTGTAGAAAACAAATATCTACTTGTACATGGCACTAGGTTTTTTGCTATGAATCATCATTTTGATATAAATAGGTGTGCCTGTTTTGCCAAACTAATTTGCTGCTGTAATTGTATCAGAAAATAAATGACTCTATTTGTACCTTGGAGAGGTTAATTGCACTGTGCTGTCTATCATTAATTTAACAAAACAGATGTGTGCTAAAGGATCTGCAGTCTTTAATGTAAACAAAAGACATAACAGCATTCCCAAGGGGCTTAAAAAAAATTGCACATTTAAGGAAGATACGTGTATACACATGGTCCTCAGGCTGGTTCTGGATCTCCTCCAGGGAAATCACAGGGCGCGGATTGACCTCTGTTTTTCGTATTCTTTTAGTAGGTGATAAAAGCATTTGTCAGCTCTTATTCGCAAGATGCAGGAGATGGAATTGGTTTTTGGGTGTTTGGTGGGCCTTGTGTGTCAGGACCTATCTCTAGAGCTTTCTGCAACCTGATAATTGCCAATAACAGCAAGAAATTCTGTTATCAAAACAGACATTTACAGGAAAACTTAAATTAAGATAAAAAGCATAACTACAGGATAATCCATAATATCAAGTTATGTATTCTGTATATTTTAATTACAAATATGACCTGAGAATTGCTCATGATGAAGGCTGCAAAAGCAGTTCAATACAGATGCTTGCTGTTTGGATGGGTATTATGGGGATGTGAGCATGTCCACCACTGGTTGGAATTCTATTGTTTGTACCAGTTTGTTGTACTTGTCAAAAGGCAAGTTTATCTTTCTGTTACAGGCCCAATAGGAACATTACTCCTTCCATAGGAGAGCATATCTTACCTGGTAATTCAACTTTATTAATTAGTCTCTTCTGTGCACAGGCATTTTTTATATATAAGCTGACTGATGCTAAAAGCTCTCTCTATGTTTCATTCTGTCTGTAATGAGAGTCTGATGTTGTGTGAAAAGGATGATCGCCAGGGCTTTTTTTCTGGGGGAACTTGGGGGAACTCAGTTCCACCACCTTTGGCTCAGACCCTTTGGTGCCCGCTCACCACAATCACTTGCAAACACAGAAGTCTGGTTTCTGTGTTTTACAAGTGACTGCTTTGTAACCCCCTGAACTCTGCACACTGTATGTAATGCAATTCTGGTATTTAATGCCCCTTTAAGACCCTTCTACTGTTTGTGAAATCTGAACGGGTCGTGGTTGAGTTCCTGCACCTATTTTCTGAGAAAAAAAGCTCTGATGATCGCTGACAGAACACTAAAAACATATCAGCGCTTCTTGTTTGGTTTAGGGGACCTATTAGGAAAAAATCCTAAGCATGGCCGTACATTATTAATTTTATTTGTTCAACCAATGCGTGAAAAAAGAGGCGATTCCTCAATCCACACATTCGAAGTGGATCTGGGAATCCCTCCCGCTGTGGTACTGTATTCTGACAGCAGAAAGTCTTCCCCACCAATAGAATACATTGATTAGTATTGCTGGCTATGGCCCGTGGCACTGATAGTTTTGGAAAAACCTGACAGGCTGGCTGTACATAGGTTGATTGATAGAGTGACTTGTGCACAACCAGCTGGACCAGACTAATTTTGATCCATGCATGGTCAGCTTTAGTCAGGAATGGACTTGGGTTTAGTTAATGGCTTGAACAAGCAGATGTTCTATTTTATGCTATCGGTTTGCTTTACAAAGCCTACTGCAAAGATGTTATATTTGCTTACTTCTAAATAAAAGTTTAGGACATATCTAGTTGGTCTTTCCTGGGTGTCCCTGTCTTTTACATGGCTAATAGCAGATGATCCTGCCCCCCAAATAGTGATACTGTGTGAGTGGATATATGATTTGGGCTTCACAACATGGTGCACTGTCCTGCTGAAAGATGGGTACACTGTAGTCATAAACAGATGGACATGGTCAGCAAGGTAGGCTGTGGTGTTTAAATGATGCTCAGTTAGTACAAAGGGGCCCAAAATGTGCCAAGAAAATATCCCCCACACCATTACACCACCAGCCTGAACCGTTGATACAAGGCAGCATGGATCTGTGCTTTCATGTTGTTTATGCCAAATTCTGACCCTACCATCCTATTGTCACAGCTGATATCAGGACTCATCAGACCAGGTAATATTTTTCCAATCTTCTGTTGTCCAATTTTGGTGAGCCTGTGCGAATTGTAAGCTCAGTTTCCCGTTCTTTTCTGACAAGTGTGGCACCTGGTGTGGTCTTCTGCTGCTTTAGCCCGTCTGCTTCAAAGTTTGATTTGTTGTGCATTCAGAGATCGTATTCTGCATACCTTGGTTGTAAAAAGTGATTATTTGAGTTACTGTTGCCTTTCTATCATCTCAAATTAGTTTGCCCATTCTCCTCTGACCTCTGACATCAAAAAGGCATTTACATCTACACAACTGCGGCTCACTGTATATTTTCTATTTTGTGGACCATTCTCTGTAAACCCTATGAATGAAAATCCTAGTAGATGAGGAGTTTTTTTAAATACTCAGGCCTCCATGTCTGGCACTAACAATCATGTCACATTCAAAGTCACTTAAATCCATTTTCTTCCCCATTCTGATGCTCAGTTTGACCTTCAGCAAGTCATCTTCACCACATCTAGATGCCTAAATGTATTGAGTTGCTGCCATGTGATTGACTGATTAGCAATTTGCGTTACCAAGCAATTGAACAGGTGTACCCAATAAAGTGGCCGGTGAGTGTATATATTATATATTATATTATAATATATTATTATTGGGCAATTAGTGTTCTTTGACAATCAGTAAGGGAGGCCTCCATATTTCTTTCAGTATAGGTTTCTTTAAAAAAAAATTTTTGCTATGTATAGTTTTTATTCAATATATACCTGAGGAACCTATAGTTGGTTGTTACATGTGTTCCTGCTTAATAGTATTAGATTGTAAGCTCTTGTGAGAAAGACCCTCTTAACCCTCTTGTATTTGATCGCATTGTATTGTCTACCCTTTTATTATAAAGCACTGCACAATCTGTGCTATATAAATCCTGTATAATAATAATACTAATAATAATAGTTTTTGCACAATAATTGTAACATCAATAAAGCACATCTTATCTCAGTATACAGTACGTCCATTTTTTCTATTTAAACTTGAATGGTTTGCTAAATATAATAGATTCTGTAGGTTGGCTCATAACTGTATTATAATGTTGTAAAACGCTGCACAAACTGTTGGTGCTATATAAATCCTGTATAAAAAATAATAATAATATGATCTCTAATCAGACATGTAGATAGGAAGCTGATTTTACTGTCTGGTGTACAGCTAAACATTAAAGGATCTACAACACTCACTAGGAAATGTCATAAAAACACGAACAGCTGTAATTAAATCACATGAAACCTGAATTTAAAATATTCTGTCATGGAGGAAAAGAGAACAAAACTGCTGCAGGTACAAAGTGGAGACACCTCAAGATGCCCTCAGCATCCAACCAAGTCTTTCAGTAATAGCCAGGGGCGGACTGACTATTCGGGCACTTCCCGAGGGCCCCATGCCACTAGGTGGCCCCATCAGGGTTGCCAACCTCAGTAAAACCAGGTACAGTATGTAAAAAAAAATACATCTGTCCCTGAAATGTCCCTTACCGACATTCTTCTGGTCTATCCCAAGATTATAGCTGCCCCGCCTCTCCAGTAACTTTTCAATGGGTATATACTGTGTATACTGTGTATTCTGTGTGTATGCATACTGTATGTGTGTGTGTGTGTGTGTGTGTGTATACTATGTCGCCCCATAATCTATTGCCTGGGAGCCCCATAATCTCCTATTGCCTGGGGCCCCATAATATCCTATTGCCCGGGGGTCCCATAATCTCCTATTGCCTGGGGGCCCCATAATCTCTTATTGCCCGGGGGGCCCATGAGTTGTCAGTCCACCCCTGGTCATAGCTTTATTCCAGGCCTTCTGTCAGGCAGGGCTCCAACACCTCTTTGTAGTGTTAGAACTTTCCACTAATCCCAGCTCCTGCATGTTCCTATTGTCCTAATAATATGGTGGGCAGCATCACTAGACAATAAAAAATACAGGAGGTAGAAGGTGGTTGGTAAAATCCAACACTATCAGTATGTGCAGAAGCTTTGCTTATCAGAAGGGTCTGAGATGTTGACAGCAAATTATTCACCACCAGTGAATGTGTGTAGAAAATCACTACCACACAAAAATTGCCCCAAATGTATACAAGCTTAAAAATACATGTATACCTCCTAAGAGCCCATTCACACAGGGTCAACACGATTTCCAGCACGACTTTGGGAGGCAACTTGGACACGACTTGAGTATAAATCATCAGGCAACTTACAGGGCAACTTCAAGTTGCCTCCAGGACAGTACAAGCCAACTTCAAGTTGCCTCCAGGACAGGAGGCTTTCCAGTGGCCAATCAAACAACAATCAGCTCTGTGGGAGGGAGGGGTTTGCCTGAGAAATGTATGTTATCTTCCTGTATTGTTGCTTCAGTTAAGACAGTGATCCGACTTCTGAGGCGACTTCCATCAAAATCAATGGATATAAGTTGCCGACAAGTTGCCTAGAAGTCGAAGGCTCCCATTCACTTCCATAAATTTTCTCGACTGTGGGACTTGGGGCAGCTTATAGTCGAATCCCAGGTCGCCCCAGTGTGAACCGGCTCTTATACTTAGTTCACACTGTCAACAGCCTGAAAGTCGCGCGACTTACAGTGCGACTTTGCCAGACGACTTTGAAACAATTTCAGGGAATGCCTGTGTAATCTTCCTGTAACGTCTAAACCAAATCACATTAATTAAGATGAGAATCCGACTTTAAAGCGGTATTTCACCCTAAATATAAGATCTCCCATGCGCTTCAGCATACTGGCGTCAGCGCCAGTATGCTGGGTTTTTTTTTTTTTTATAGCACACTTACTGTTTTATCGTAGAAATCCTTTTCTGTCCCCCGTGGTGGACGGCGCCAGTACAGCGCGTCACATCTTCCTAAGATACCCGATATGGACTCGGGTATTTCCGGCGCTATGCGGCGCCTGCGCACAGACCTAGGAGCTGACTGCGCAGGCGCCGTATTTCTCCGAAATAGGACTCGGAGAAATACGGCGCCTGCGCAGTCAGCTCCTAGGTCTGTGCGCAGGCGCCGCATAGCGCCGGAAATACCCGAGTCCATATCGGGTATCTTAGGAAGATGTGACGCGCTGTACTGGCGCCGTCCAACGCGGGGGACAGAAAAGGATTTCTACGATAAAACAGTAAGTGTGCTATAAAAAAAAAAAAAACCCAGCATACTGGCGCTGACGCCAGTATGCTGAAGCGCATGGGAGATCTTATATTTAGGGTGAAACTCCGCTTTAAGGCGACGTCCATTAACCACTTCAGCCCCAGAAGATTTACCCCCTTCATGACCAGGCCATGTTTTGCCATACTGCACTGCGTTACTATAACTGACAATTGCGTAAACGTGCGATAATGTACCCAAATAAAATGTATGTCCTTTTTTTCCCAACAAATAGAGTTTCTCTGGTATTTGATCACCTCTGCGGTTTTGATTTTTTTTGCACTATAAACAACAAAAAAATAAACATTTTGAAAAAAATTATATATTTTTTACTTTATGCTATAAAACATACCCAATAAAAAAATGTAAAAAATCAAATGTATTTAACAATTTAGGCCAATATGTATTCTTCTACATATATTTGGTAAAAAATCACAATAAGTGTATATTGATTGGTTTTCAGAAACTTTATAGAGGCTACAAACGATGGAATTATTTTATGGAATTTTTATTATTATTATTTATTAGTAATGGTGGCAATCAGCGATTTTTAGCAGGACTGCGACATTGCGGCGGACAAATTGGACACCTAACTGACACTTTTGACACTTTTTTGGGGATCAGCGACACTAACTGTACCAATGACACTGGCAGGAAAGGGATTAACATCAGGGGCGATCAAAAGATTACATTTGCTCCTAGGGAGTGCATGCTAACCGTGTGGGGGGTGGCTTAACTGGAGGAAGAAATCCGAAAAATAAGATCTCTATCTTCCTCTCTGACAGAATGGGGACATTGCAAACATTTCAAAGTGCATAAACATACATATGTTGTCCAAATTCTCTTCAGTATTCCAAAAAGAATCATCGCTATCCGACACGTTTCAGGTCCAAGCCCTTCGTCAGCCCTTCGTAAGGGGGCTGCTGTTAATGGGGACTCTGATGTAAGGGGGCTGCTGGTAATGGGGACTCTGATGTAAGGGGGCTGATGGTAATGGGGACTCTGATGTAAGGGGGCTGATGGCAATGGGGACTCTGATGGTAATGAGGACACTGATGGTAATGGGGACCCTGATGGTAATGGGGACTCTGATGTAAGGGGACCGCTGATGGGGAAACTGATGTAAGGGGGTGCTGTTGGTGACACTCAAAATTAAAGTGGGCCGGTCTGGATGAAGTCCAGGGCCAAATTTTTGTCCCAGTCCAGCCCTGGTACCTACCAACATAAGGTGAATGATACAATGCACAGATATGCAGTTGTTCAGACAGGAACTAGTGGTCATTGCCACAGATGGATCGATTGGAGGTTTGGTGTGGCCACTGGGCCATGCAGGTTTTCACATGGAGGACCCCACTGTGGAAGGTTGCAAGCGTGGATGTAAAGGAGGAAACAGAACCTGAAACAAAAAAGGGGGATACATAATAGATCCCACCTCACTCACAAAAATGACTGAGAAATATTGTGGCCGCACATGGAGAACCACTGCAAACCACAGAGTCAAATAAAAAGAATTGTACTTCTGCGCTACTAATATTAAGTAAGTGCTATATATTAAATATAATGCTGCGTACAGGGGAAAAAATTCCTTCCTGATCCTCCGAGAGGCAATCATATTTACCCTGGATCAACTTTACCTATAAATGTTAGTACCCAGTTATATTATGTACATTTAGGAAAGTATTCAGGCCGCGAAGAAACCTTTCCGTATTTGGAGATGAAATCTCTTTCCTCTAGACGTAAAGAGTGCCCCCTTGTCCTCAGTGATGACCGTAAAGTAAATAACTCAACACCAAGTTCACTATATGGACCCCTTATATATTTGTACATGTTGATCATATCCCCCCTAACTCTCCTCTTCTCAAAAGTGAATAAATTCAGTTCATCTAATCTTTCCTCATAGCTGAGCTCCTCCATGCCTCTTATCAGTTTGGTTGCCATTCTATGCACTTTCTCCAGATCCCTGATATCCTTTTTGAGAACTGGTGCCCAAAACTGAACTGCATATTCCAGATGAGGTCTTACTAATGATTTTTACAGGGGCAAAATGATATCTCTCTCTCTAAAGTCCATACCTCTCTTAATACAAGAAAGGACTTTGCTCGCTTTGGAAACCGCAGCTTGGCATTGCATGTTATTATTGAGCTTATGATCTACCAAAAGATCCTTCTCCACTCTGGATCTCCCCAGTTGTACTCCTCCTAGTATGTATGATGCATTCATATTCTTAGCCCCCAAGTGCATAACTTTACATTTATCAACATTAAACCTCATCTGCCATCTATTCGCCCACTTAGACAGAGCATTGAGGTCGGCATTGAGGTCGGCTTGTAAATTGGCGACATCCTATAAGGACGTTATTCCACTGCTTAGCTTGGTGTTATCTGCAAAGACAGAAATGTTACTTTTGATGCCAGACCTAATATCATTTATAAAGATATTAAAAAGTAAGGGTCCCAGCACTGAACCTTGGGGTACACCACTGATAACCATAGACCATTCAGAGTAAGAATCATTAACCACGACTCTCTGAATTCTGTCTTTTAGCTAGACATGTGCAATTCGTTTAGTTTCTAATTAGTTTTTAATGAAGATTCGTAAATTCATTAATTACGAATTTTCATATTACCAAAATTTTTATTTCCGAATTTTCTGACTTCCGAAAATTTTGAATTTACGAATTTTCGGAAGTACGAAAATTCGTAAATTCAAAACTTTCGGAAGTCCGAAAATTCGGAAATAAAAATTTTGGTAATATGAAAATTCGTAATTAACGAATTTACAAATTTTTAAATTTTCGGACTTCCGAAAATTTGAATTTACAAATTTTTTCATTTCTGAATTTCGTAATTCCTATTTTTTTCATTTTCGCATTTCCAAATTTCGGAAATTCGAATTTTAGATTTTAGAATTTTCGAAAATCTGATTTTTTTTTCAATGTTAGAATTTTAGAATTTCGAATTTTCGAATTTTTTAAATTTAGAATTTTTTAATTTTCAAATTTTCTAATTTTTCAATTTTCTAATGTTTAATTTTTTAATTTTTCAATTTTTAATATTTTCAAAGGGATATTACTATGCCTGCTTATTTCCTGTTATTAGAGGTACATTGCAGGGGTGTATGGTGTTTTCATGTTTTATATAAAAAAAAAGTGAGACTCACTATTTTCTCTATTTCCTTGGTATTCCTCTGGGCTCCATTCCCCGCACTCCTAGGTCGCTACAGTGCAACCATGACACACAGCCCCCTCGGGGTTGAGCTTGGTAACAGCAATATGGGGATATGGCAGCTGCCCTGTGTCTCCCCATGCTGGATGCCATCTGCGGCGCTTTGCCCGCGTCCTCTGTGTCTGGCTTATCCCCTTCGTAGGTGGAGCTGTGTCGCAGAGGCGTGACATCATCTGGCGCATGAGCTGTAGCCTCGTGAAGCCGCTGGTGGCCATCTTGGTACACCGCAGAAGCCCATCTGTATATAGGAACCTGAATGCCTTCATTATGGCAGCAGCTCTCGTCAGGGAAACATCTCCTTCAGCTTAGGGGAGAGTCCTTCTGGTCAGCTGTTTTGAGCATTTACATTATGGAGCCAGCCCAAGGTAAATAGGAAAGTGTTTTATGTACTGTATGTTCAAATGATTTCTTTTGAATCTTACTATGTGTATGTAGCATTACCCCCAGTGGAGCTGCTGGATTTTTGGGCGGCATGGCTCTTTCCGAATTCCTAGGGGTGAATGATGCGTATTGCATTTAGTAGAAGTAAAGGAATGTCTACGACAGGTGCTCTTTGCTGTGCTCTTTATTACCCAGGCGGGCAAAAACTTGTGGTGAGAAAAGTAAAGTTGAAGAAAAAGGAAGAATAGCAGATTTAGGCGTGATAATAAGGAAACAGTACTACTCCCAAGCGTAACACTTCTCTGCGCCACTCCTGCCGGAGTGCTTTTAGTGTACCCGGACAGGTCCCTCTCCCTGACCTGGCAGCCGGAGTATCACTTGGACAATTGTAGAATAAAGTCTCTGCCACAGACCCTCCTTGGCAAACTTGAAATTGAAGAAATAGTCTCTGCCACAGACCTCCCTCAGTGAGCTTCAGAAGGACACCTCTGCCACAGGCCCTTTCTGGATTGAATTCTTGTAGATATCCCACCTTGGATAAGTTACGCCTGGCTCTCCTTCAACTTGTCATCCAGGTTCCGACTGACAGGTGATCAATCTCTCAGTGTGCGGCTACCTTGATCCCTGGTGGTTTGTCCAGGCCCTTTTGGACCACCAGCCTCTCAATGGCGCTCCTCAGACTGACTCTCCACCGAACAGCAGTACAGCTTGGGATCTTCAAATGGGAACCCAGTCACTCACTGGGTCCCCGTCGCTGTTCAGATGCTCTGGGCCAGCATGGTCCCAGAGCCAGGAACACTGCATGGCACGCACGCCACGGCCAGGTAGGCCAAAACGCCGGGGGCCCCGTGATGTGGTCACCCTAAAGGTGGGTGCCACACTGGACGAAGAAGACCCAGAACCAATGGCGTCTGCCTCATAAATACCCCTCCCCAGCATGCACAGCAAGGACAAACCCTCCTGATTGGCTGTTGGGAGAGGGCATCCAAACCTTGACTCCACTGCTGCCACCTGCAGCACCATGGCTGGAAGAACACCCAGTACAACATAATAAGCCTACAGCACAGCCTAGCTGAGACAGAGACCCAGTTTTGCACTTAACAATTTGGATCAGAGTTTAACTACACTCTGATATATTCTTAAATTTAACTAGCACCGGTACTATAAAGCATACAGCCGCTACATGTATGTATGTATATGGGTATATACTTGTGTACAGTGGGGATAGAAAGTTTGGGCACCCCAGGTAAAAAATTGTATTATTGTGCATAACAAAGCCAAGGAAAGATGGAAAAATCTCCAAAAGGCATCAAATTACAGATTAGATTATATATTTGTACATGTTGATCATATCCCCCCTTATTCTCCTCTTCTCCAGTGAATAAATTCAGTTCTTCTAATCTTTCCTCATAGCTGAGCTCCTCCATGCCCCTTATCAATTTGGTTGCCCTTCTCTGCATTTTCTCCAGTTCTCCGATATCCTTATTGAGAACTGGTGCCCAAAACTGGACTGCATATTCCAGATGAGGTCTTACTAATGATTTTTACAGGGGCAAAATGATATCTCTATCTCTGGAGTCCATACCTCTCTTAATACAAGAAAGGACTTTGCTCGCTTTGGAAACTGCAGCTTGGCATTGCATGCCATTATTGAGCTTATGATCAACTAAAAGATCCTTCTCCACTACAGATCCCCCCAGTTGTACTCCCCCTAGCAGGTATGATACATGCATATTCTTAGCCCCTGATGACTGCCATTTCTTAATTACATTCCAAACAGAGGATATTGACATCTGAAAATACTTTGCTATCTTCTTATAGCTTTGTGAGCGTCAACTATTTTCAGTTCAGTTTTCTAGACAACTGCTTAAAAGAACCCATGGTGCTGATTGTTGGGGCAAGGTCAGATGAGTCTGGGCATTTAAAACCTTTGATATTGACAAAATCTAACTTTTTTTGACATATTATAAGAATGTCTAATCTGTAATTTGATGCCTTTTGGAGATTTTTACATCTTTCCTTGGCTTCCTTATGCACATTAATACAAATTTTTACCTGGAGTGCACAAACTTTCGATCCCCACTGTAGGTATGTGTACATGTATGTATGTATATATGTATGTAGGCATATTCTTTTCTGTCATCCTTGTCTTTAAAAAAAAAAAAAGATAATATAAATACATATATATATGGCAAAAGAAACATAAGAAGATTAACCTAGTTGGTTCTCCTTTCTGACAGCCATTACCCGCAGTCGAGTATTACAAAAAGATCCTCAACATACCACTAGGTAAGTGGCTGCAACTGCCAGGTAAGTTCAAATAAAAGATCACTTAGGTATCCTGTATGGGAAAAACAGAGTTTCTGTCTTTTCCTTTCTTACAGCCCGAAGCATAAACTAGAGCACAGAGGACACTCTTCTTCAGCCCACGCACCTCATAGCCACAGATTTTCTCTGCATTCGGCTAGAAAACCTCCCTCTCCACATCGTACTGCCCACCCCGAAGACAATGCTTGCTGGGTCTGTGGAAATGATGCACTTCCAAAAAAATTGGTCTGCAGATCTTGTTTTCTAAAAGCAGCCAGAAATGGAGAAGCAAGAATCCTTAGACACTATTAAAAAAACGAATAAAGGACTCAATCCATGAGTTAGCTTCTTCCCAGGATCTTGGTACCCCTTCATCAAATGAAGTTTGAAAATCTCGGCCCAGCAAATAAACGCAGGGATCAGTTCAGATGAGACCGGAGACACATGGGAAGAATGAGGCTCCTTCTTTGATTCTGGGATACCTAGTCACAGTAAAGCGGAAGGTAGTAGAAGGCCCGATCGCCTATAGCAGTCCTCACAAGCTTTACCCTCCAGCTGACCTAAATGCACTTTTGTTTGTTTTCTTACCATCGGTGGTCGCCTCTGCCAGTAAATTAGAAAGAAATGTGACACTCCCGTCAGAGGATGCAGCGTCTCTAGAAGATATACTGGATCGCAAGATTGATGCCGGCCTTAAAAGTGTTTATCAGGCAGCTGAGGGGGCACGTAAACCAGCAGCCGCTTTAGCTTCCGCTTCCAAAATGACAAGGGCATGGTCTATCGATTTTGAAATAGCCCATAAAATTGTCAAGGCTCTGGAGTAATTAAAGTTGGTTTCAGACTCTATGGCCGAGGCAGCCGCTGATACATTGAAATGTTCAGCTCGGGCCCTACTTCATAAGGTAACTGCCAGGGAACATAGAAAAATCTGAAGGGATCCCCAGGCTGCCCTCTTAAACATTAGAAAACGGGAGGATACATCTAACTCTCTCTCAAAAGTCCTTCTGACTTCTCGCCCGTCAAAGCTGGGCCACCTGGGGCCCAGCTCAGAGCTACCGCTCTAGTTGGCCGATAACCTTGCAGTCCAATAGGTGAATTCCAAAATTCTTGTTGGCCACTTCTGAAAATCCTAGTGCAACCGGCCCCGTACGTCGTTTCTGCTCACCAAGACCCTCAAATCCGGAGATGAAATGGGAAATTCTGATCCAGCTCGTATAGAAGTTGATATATCAGGAATATCAGTTCCAAATTCTGGAAGTTGTTTGGGGGTTCTTATTGCCCAACCCTTTTGTTTCAAAGGAAAAAAAAAAAGATATATAGGTGGCTGGAGGTCATCAGGCTGGAACATTTCAAGAAAGAATTTCTTAATATGGTAATCCTAGCAATTCGACCAAAGGATTGGACGGTCTCTATAAATCTCAAGGGTGTCCACCTGCATAGTCTTAATCATATCTTCCAGCTCTTTCTATGTTTCAAGACATTAGGGAACCTCATCTACAGTATCAAGGCCTACCTTTAGACACATCATCAGTCCTAGATCCTTTTCAGAGGTTCTAATGGCAATTTTTTGCTCCACCTTAGGAAAAGAAGATGCGTATCCTGCACTAGCAAAACGATATACAGACCATGTCTCATCTCAATGAAGAGCTTCAATCTCACCTACAGGAGGCGATGGTCACCTTAATGTAGTACGTCTGGCTAATAAACCACCCTAAGGGAGTCAGTTTTGCCAGCGCACCAAAAAATGATATACCTCGGAACATTGTTTGGTACACCTAAGGGGGTGATTTTTCTCCTTAAAGAAAAAAAAACCCAACCATAGCCCAAGTGGGAAAAGCTATGGAAAACAGAGCCATTAAGTAACAGAATATCTGTATCTCCTTGGGTCACTTTCCTCCTGCATCCCAATAGTACAGTGCGCACGGTTACATCACTGCACATTTTGACAGTGGATTTTTTTCTAAGGGAGAGGTTCACATTTCAGAAGATTCTATTTTCGGTGGTGGTAAAATTTATCCTATACTGTAGACAAGTCCTCGCAATCGGTGGAATCACTGCCAGTTGGACTCCATCCCTTGGTCTACTCCTACATCAGATGCAGGTCATCTGGATTAGAGCGCCACTTATAAAATCAGTTAACCCAGGGCAGCTGGCAATTAAATACTGAAAGTTTAGTACCCAACATTCTGAAGTCAGGTGCTGCTTGCATGGCAATATCCCGTCTAAGCATCTTCTCTGAGAGGCGAGTCCATCTTTTTGCAAATAGCAACTAGTCGACCTTAACCTATGTCCAGAACTAAGGGAGGAACACACACAAACAGGTCATCGTCCATCAAAATATTCCTGATAATACTCCAGGCCAAAGGAATTTCACCAGCCTTGAAGCATCTTTTAGTCCAGCTCTAAAAAATCATCTGTCGGATCGCCTATGAAGGAAAGTATCAGCACCAACGGACAGTCCTTAATCCAGCAGGCTTTCCAATTGGTCTGTCCTCATGGGACAGTCCTCTAATAAGACTTCTTCTCCTTTCTGGTGCATCTCCTCTCAATTATCAAGGCACCTCGTTCCTTCACAAGTTTTCCAGTCTAGAGATTGGCACAGATGGACGCCCTCTTATCCAACTAGGTGCCAGCACCTAACAGAAGAACAAGTTGCCTTCTCGGCTACAGTGCCTTGGTTGATCAAGAAGATCTTGGTTCGCTCTGCTTATCAAGCCGTCCCTGTGCTGCCATTTAGCACTTCCAGTTCCACTAAATCGGATGTTCTGGGAACGCTTCTTCTATCCACATTCAGAGTCCCTGGAGTTGATCACATAAAAATTGAGCAGGGAAAATTTAAAGAGGTGAGATGCTCCCACGAAATAAACATTGCTTTAATCCATAAAGTCTTCCTCCATTGGCACCTATGACAGGGTTGTAAAGAAGGTGTTATTCATGAAGAATAGATGTCTCAGGCCTGTAAATCCCAGCTAACTTAGATATGAGACGTAGTGCCAGGAGGTTCAGGCTTGAGCCTTTTCAGCCCTGTCGTGCATCAGATGGATCTTGAGTCCACTTTTAGAACGTTTCTCAAGAGCAATTCTTAGTTTGAGGTCCCCGAGGGATTCACTACGTTCAAAGTGAGATCTGCCTTCGGTACTCAGTTCACTCGCAACTCTTCCACTCGCATGCACGCAAGAACCTTCTCTATAAGATATTACTCTCAAAACTGTTTTTTTCCTTGTTCTTAAACACTGTCTACTCTGAATGAATGAATAAATGAATGAATGAATGAAAACTTATATAGCGCGGCACATACGAACTGAATCGCCTCTTGGCGCTTGTTGTTCCAGTCTCCTTTGGTATCAAAAGAGATGCGTCTTGATCTTTCTCCTGAAAGCTAGGTGGTTCTCCTCCAACCGAATGCTGGTTGGTAAAGCGTTCCATAGTCTGGGACCTTGGACCGCAAATCTTCTATCTCCTTTGGCCCTGTAGTTGGCTTTCGGTATCTGGAGCAGATTTTGATTGGTGGATCGCAGAACGCGATTGGGATTGTGAGCTTTTATTTTTTCGCATAGATAATGGGGGGCATTCCCATGAACACATCTATGCGTTAGACAGAGTGCTTTAAGTTGGATTTCCAAAGATAATGGGGGGCATTCCCATGAACACATCTATGCGTTAGACAGAGTGCTTTAAGTTGGATTTCCAAAGGTTCTTGGAAATCCAAGCCACAGGGGCTGAGGACCCCTGTATTATGTTCTTTTTAGACAGGGTGTTCATTTGTCTGTCTTGCCAGTCCAGACCTAGAGCTCCCTCTGCAAACCACCTCAACCAGGAATAGGTACTTCCAGCTCTTGCGGAATGTTCCAGCAACTCCAGACTGCACGAGCCAGATGGGGCAAGGTCTCACAGACATTTCATTGGTCTGACACAAACTTTTCATGATACTAACAGCTTCTTTTAAAAATATACATAGGGGCAAAGAAAATTAGACTGTCAGCATCAAAGACAACTTTGACAAGTTGGATTGTTCATCTCACTCAGAGAACGTATCGGGCTAGTGGTCTTCCGGTCCCAAAGTCAATGAATGCTTACTTTGCACAGGGAATGGCATCTTCCTGGGCAATTATGGAAAGATAAGTATTACATTTTCCGTTATCGCTCTTCTTTTTATCATTGCTGTTTGAATTGCGGGTAAAGTTCTGGACAGTCACATAATCGTTTAAAAACTGCTTTGAATGTAAATAACATTTACACGTGAAAATAAGTATTTCTCTCATGGGTGTGCTTTACATAATATTTACATTTAGACCTTTTCTTTAATCAATCATGTGACTGTTAGGCTGCATTCACACCTGAGCGTAGGCGGGAGGCGACGTATTGCAGCGACATGGATTTGGCGTTTTTTCCCCGCGATTTGCGGCGACAAGTCGCTCATTGTTTTTCGCTGGAGGGGTGATTTTAGCATTGTTGGCTATGCTCGAACGCCCAAGACGCCTGAAAAAAAGGGTCCGGGACTTGTTTCAAGCTTAAGGCGTACGGTGTTTCGGCGTTCGGCGTAGAGATGTAAACCATCTCCATAGCCGACAATGTAAATTCGCCCCTCCAGCGTATTTCAGGCTGCTACAGCGTTGGGCGTAGGGCGACAAAACACCTAGGTGTGAATGCAGCCTTAGAACTCCAGCCACATATTCACACAGATGGCAATAATAAACAGCAGAGCAATGAGTAAATATTCTGCTGCCCAAGGACTGTCACCCAGGATGGCTTGTTGAGGAGGAAATTAAGCAGTTTGGAGCATGTGCCAACGGAATAGCAACACAGAATAGTGAACATTGCTCACAATCACGTTGTCACTCTTAATAGGTAACTGGCAGGATCACCAGGTAGTTTTAGCCACAACACAACTAATACCTTCTATGGATTAAGGTATAAAACCTTCTGCAGGCAGCTCCCTCCCTCCAGCACCCCCTAAATACGTACCTGAGCCCAATCTCAGCATTCTCTCTACCCATTGGCTCAAACAGCAGCAGGAGCCATTGGCTTCTGGTGCTGTCATTAACAGCCAATGAGGAGGGAACAGGGGGTAGGGTTAAGCTGTGACCATATGCATAGCTCCTAAATCTCTCTAACAGCCAGTGAGGAGGGAGTGGGGGCAAGGCTAAGCTGTGCTCTGTATGCATAGCTCCAAACTGTCCCTAACAGCCAGTGAGGAGGGAGCAGGGGCGGGCTAAGCTGCAACCATATGCATAGCTCCTAAATATCCCTGATTACAAAGAGACTGCCCCTAATTTGAAAAAAAGTCCTTCTCTGTCCCTCTTTCCTCTTCATTTGATCTAATCTCTATCCTTCAAAAAATGTTTCGCTGTGCTAAACCTTTCATCTAATTTCAAAATTTCTGCATTTGTTACTTAAAAAAAAAAAATATAGGAATATTATTGGTAAAAAAAAAGGTGACTTGTGGGTTTAACTAGAATTTTTTTGTATAATTCTCCTTCAATAGGGTATGGCAGGGGGTGTGTCCCATGCCTACATACTTTTGCAAATAGTTCCCTGATTCCTATCTCGAAAAGTTGGGAGGTACAGTATATGTATGTCTTATGGACACACAGAGCCGACTCAGCTAATACCCCCATTGAAAATGTCTTGTTATGGGGGCACTCAGCAAAGAGGAGGCACCAGGAGCGCTGGTATGGAACCCAAAAAGAGGTGGATTGGGTAGGGTTGCCACCTCATGCCTTTAAACCCAAACATATATGAATTATACAGGTTCTGAGGCTAATTTGATGCAGATAAGGCACCAAGTGTGTTTAATTTCCACCTTAATCAGCCACAGAACCTGTGTAATTATTTTGTGTTTGGGTTTAAAGGGATGAGGTGGCAACCGTAGGATTGGGGCTTTTCTGTGTAAAATCATTGCACAAAGCAGGCAAGTATGACATGTTTCATATATAAAAAAAAACAACTGCCCCTTTACAATCACTTTAAAGCTACAGGATCAGCATGACAGTGAGGCAACTGGCATTTTCATAAGGATTGGCTAGCAATGTCTCTATGTTACAACAATGAAAGAAACCCTTTACCGTCGTTCAGTCTGCTTCTTTGCAGCTCTCACAAATCTGTCTTCTGGACTCTAATTATGTTCCGTTTAGATGTAGCCCACTGTCACCCCAACCATTTTTAAGCTTTTATCTTCTGCACAGTTATTGTATACAATGTAAATTGAGCAAGCTGTTTACTTTGTGTCTGGAAATCGCAATGCTTTTTTTGGACACACAATCACAATGGCTTTGCACTATATTACGCAGCAGACCTGTGTATTGTCATCCCTTACAATAAACAAGATGGTGCTTTTTCAGGACGTAAGACTTGTAGACACATACAAATGTAAGGACAGCAAGGCACACTTTCATGCCGGTAGCCCATTCTGATTAAACAGAACATCCAGATTAACCTTTTTATTTCCTGCATGATGCCAAAAAGTTCTGAAGGCTTTCAGCAGCTTACCCATAATATATTTCATTTTTTAAATGCACAATCGGCTGTCATTGCTATAGTAACCATAACCAACAGGACAGTCCCAGAGCACGCTGATTAAATCCAAAGCTTGATGTTGTATTGAAGTGACATTAACCTCTTTTTGCCTGGTTTTATTGGATCCAATAATTTGCTGCATTCAAATTAGTTAATTGTAACCCTTAACTGTCAGCCATTAACCACAGTACAGACACAACCTGCTATTTTATCATACAAAGCATTAGCTTGGGCTGAAATACAATCAAAATAATAATTGTGGCAGATTCCTGCAATTGCCAGTGAAATAAACTCACAAGCAATAGGGTCAAACAGGTTAAATTGTGGTACCCTTTAGTCACAATAGCTGTGCAAACATCAGGGTACAAACTGGAAAATGCTTCTGAGCATGCATCTGTATTTGGTGCGTGTATATGTGTGCAAGGTGTTAGGCAGAGGCTGACAGAGGGAGAGATAGGGTGGGAGGGAGAGGATAGAGGGAGGTGCATGAATTTCACTGACTGCTGCATCTGCTCCTTGAAACACACACACATACAAGCATCATACAACAGCATCCTCAGCCATCATCCAAAGGTAACCCTTCACAGGAAGCAAAAGCATCTTCTGATGAGTCTGGGAAATTAACACTCATGGCAGTGTGCAATGCAACAGTCAGTTCTTCTAGGGGTATGGTAAACTGCCCCTTCTTTTTCTAGTGGAAGATGCTTTCATCTCTAGAGGTCTATTGAATTAAAGAAACCATGATCTTGTTGCTGTATATAATCTCTAAATGGAGAAGGGGATATAGGTTTCTTGGATCTAGCTGAAGACACCATAAGGAGAATTTATTGGTATACATGGTTTTTATTACATATCAATTCCTTGGCATTTAACTACAATGGGGAACTTTGGACGAAGATAGACAAAATATGGGACTTACTGGACTTACTGGACTGTTTCTTAGGTTGACGAGAGGATGTATAGAAGAAGTGGATGCGACGCACACAAGCAGACCTTTGATCATGTAGACCTTAAGAGTTAGCCTAGGTAAGTCCACACCATTCACATCTATTGTTCTCCTGTGTAATGATGCACACGGAAGGGCCTGGAATACATATTCTATAGATATTACTTGCTTAAAAACATATTGATAAAACAATAATATGTATAATATGAAGAGTTATCTGTAATAGCTATAACATAATATCAGTTTATGGTGCAGAGGTATATGGTTCCTTCTAAACCAAGACAATATGTATTATCAACCCTGGTGTTCGACAGCGGCTTAAGTATTAAAGCCCAGCAGAACGGAAAAGCCGGAGTTAAGGCAATTAAAGGAACCTGATGTTTAATCCACACAGTGATTCAGTGAATTATATCTGCTGCATTGCTGGAATCTTGAAATATTAGTTGAGCTTTTATCTGACCCAGTTTTCCGCTGCTTAGAAATTTGGTTTGTATAGTCTCCACAAGGGAACAGTTGTCATACCTGTAAATTGTTTCAGCGTGATCTTTGACCTTTAAAATGTCAGGTTTACAATACAAAATCCACTTCGGTGTCAGTGGTGCACAAATTCATAGTCGTTTGCTGCGTGATGTAATGCCAGGTCTGAATGATATAAGTTAGCTGACAGCTGAAGCTTACGTAGCCACATTTTTGTGATTTTTTTATACTGCATAGTAATTCTTTTCTGCATAGTGTCTTTTATCTTCAGCCAAATTCAACTCAGAGCTCAGTATTGTGAATATGTCATATATATATACGTTGATCAATAAGGTACACAGATTCTGGAAGTCGAATGCAGAACATGCATAGAAAATTTATATTTATTAACAAGTATAATTTGTTTAAATCTATCTGAGGATGAACTGGGATTGATGCTACAAATGTTTGTCTGTTCCTTTGATGCGTCTTAATCCTGTCTGCTTTCAAGTGCGGATGCTGGCAATATAATTAGAGCACAAATCTGCACCAAATGTTATCTCACCATATCTCCAAATAAAATACAATTGTATTTATTTTTGAAATCCTCATATCTTTTTATAGTACAATTATACCTTCAGTATTCCTAAATATTTGCAACAGGTACTGCACTTGCCTTACTTACCCAGCAAAATCAATCCTGGAATACAGCAGCCAACCAGCATGACATTTGCCTACATTTTTTTTTCTGGATCATTCACCAGAAGAGGCCATATTACAAGGCTTAATACACTGTGTCTCCTGGAAGCTTTTAAATGTAGGGTATTAGGATTTCCAGCCCCACTGAGCATACAGACACAACATACAATGAAGCACACATATTATTGGTTGCATAATCCTGGATCATTGCAGAAGCAAAGAACAACAATGAATGCAGTGGTCCCTTGTGAGTGATAACACACATAGTGAAAAGTTTTCCTATTAATATGAAAATATTCATAACAGTAGTGATTGCCGACAATTGATTCAAGGGCAAGGGACATTCCACAGACCATATTCTGCCAGTATGAGCTGAGCAATAGTTCTGAATCATTTTTGAATTAGAAGCAGCTTTGGTAAATTATTTCAATCGTATTGCATTTTACTTGCAAATTTATATTCAAAATATATATTGAAATATTTGTAATTTTTTATATATTTTTTAAATATTAAGGTATTTTAAAGGGAACGTGTCTTTTTTTTTTTGAAGCTAAGATAAATATATGAGTGTGATCAGTTCATTGTAAATAATTAATGTACAGTAATCCCTCAGATTGCGAGTAACGCGGTTTACGAGCCTTACGCAATACAAGCTATTATTTTTATTTTTTAATTCTCACTCGGTTTGCGAACAATGTCTTGCAAAACTAGCAGGATTGTAGCCTCTGGGGTGTGCAGTACCGCATTTGGCCAGAGGTGCAAGGTCCGCCGGTGACACTCGGAACCGCTCAGAGCCGAACGGAAACACTCAAACACTCTGTTTCCGAATGTCACCAGCAGCCTCACCTCTGGTTAAATGTGGTACTCCATACACTAGCAGTGCCACTGGGATGGATTATCTGAGTTTCCATTTTTCCTATGGGAAAACTTGCTTTGATATAAGAGTGCTTTGGATTACAAGCATTCTTCTGAAACGAAATATGCTCATAATCCAAGGTACCACTGTAATCTGTATTGATATTTTACTAACCATAAATTACCATATATACTGCCATATTTGCTCATTGTATTCAGATACAGCATTTCCTGGTAAATAGAGCAGCATAGTAACTGTGTTCTCCTAGTTCTTTTACCTCATTGTATGTCTGTAGTTCAGCTCAGGCTGACTGAAAAAAAGACACCGTCAAAGCAGTATTATACCCAAAACCAAAATGTAATATATTACAGTTTACAAATTATTAGATGTGGTGGGTGCATCAGTTTTATTTGCTTTGGCTTTTTTCGCCTCTGTTTTCACCTGGGGATCTGGCCAGTAACACACCTGTATTAGAGATACAGAATTCTGGAGGAATGAGCACAAGAGACACAGAAAACAGCATAATTGTGAATGGGGAGGAGGGTAATGTTAAATGTATTACCAAATTTATATACACTAACAAATTGAAGCCAAACTCCAGCTTACACTTTATAAGCAGTTACAGTAAACATTTTTTTTTAATTTTGGAAAAAAGGCTTCACATGATTAAAGTGGTTATTTCCGGGTTTGCGGGCTCTGGCACTGTGATTGGCATGTGCGCGGGAGCCGCCGGTCACAGAACATCTACTGAAGAAAGTGAGTGAGCCGTTTCTTCAGTGACCATGTCCGATGATGTTGGCATATGCGGATACATTTAATATCTCCTAAATGGTGCAAGCTTAGGAGATATTCATGGTACCTGTAGGTAAATGTAGTAGTACAGGGTTTACAACCACTTTAATAAAAGCTTATCATTTTAATCACCCCTGCCAGTGGTTTAGAAAGGAGGCAGGGATGAGGGCGCTCTGGTGTGGCTGGGTATCCGGTCCTTAGTAGCAGTGGAGAGGTGGCACTAAAGGCAACACTTTGTAGAAAAGAAGCAGCTCTGGGGGGGTCATAAAGGAAAGAGAAAGGCACCTCCAAATGCAGTGGTTAAAATATGTATTACAGGCACAATGGGATTAAAAACACTTACAAGATAGTAAGAGGTCATGGGCATATAATGATTTGTCCTCATGCAGGTTGCTGTAATCCTCATTTGTCTGGGGGAGAGAGATAGCTGTCCTGCAGCTGTCAGAGTCCCTAGTGACGTGGATTGGCGAGTAGGTGGAGATGCGATGAGAAACCTGGGTTCTGGAATCAAGCTGAAATGCACGCAACCAATGTGACATCAGGTGAAGGTGGTGGGCGGTAACGTGTTTTGGAACATGCACAGCTTATGAGAGGTTAGGTGAGGAAAAAGGGCAGGGGTTGGTGTCTTCTGATAGGTTGGGAAAAAAAGAGGGGCTGAGTGTATACCTGTTGATGGATGTTGGTTTCATAAAGAGCCAGAGTCAAGTGACCAGATATGTGACATATTGAGCACATTAGATTTAGTTTGCATCTGGTCTTAATGTACCCGCAACGAACAGACAGGGTTAGAGCAGGATTAGCACAGTGTAACAGCATAATGAGATGGAGGAGTGCGCACACACACACACACACACATATATATATATATATATATATATATATATGTGTGTGTGTGTACCTGTCCATACATACATATAGCATATAGGTGGTGGTATATTACAACCAAAGTTACTACATTGAGTCTACTGGAGAGCTTGTGCTTTTGAAAACAGACTTGCTGGCGTGATCACCAGATGAAAATAGAAGAAAGAAAGTATAACAAAGTAAATTAATACTGACATCAAATCTAAGAATGTGTAAGCTGAAATGTTTGCTTTTGGGTTTATTATTGCTTTCATATTTACTATGTAATTATGTTTACCTCAGCATTTCAGCTGGGATACATACTCTCCTGAAATGCAGAAATGCAAAACGTCAATCAATGAATAATTAACAAATCAACTCATATACAGCTAGCATTTAAAAAATAATTAAACATATTTGAAGTAAACTTTACAATAAAAATCTAAATATGTACTTGCTAAATGTACTACATATCTTCATTACACACGTGCATATAAGGACAGCTGGATGGATTTATGGAAGAATCCTAAAAGTCCAATTGAACCCTGAATTTAAATCAGCTAAATACATTTCAGGTGCCTCAAAACATTCTACAGTAGCCACTGCCTGTGTAGAAAAGCGTGTCTACTGTCAGCATGCTGCAGAGTGCGACCCTTGCTCTCTGTGAGGAAACTGTTGTTTTTGCAGAAATATAAATTTCGAAAATTTTTTTTTTAGAAAATCTTATTAAGAATTTTCGGAAAAACTAACGATTTTCTAATCAATGATGATAGAATCGTGCGAGAAATGTAATTGAAAAAGAAATGCGCATGTCCAAGAAAAGAAAATTCAGGGAAAGAAAAGAAGATTCCCAGACACAAAAATTCTTTTCTGTAGGAACATGAGGTGAAATTGTAGGTTTGGTTGGTCGAATTTCAAAATCAATGGTGGCACCATCGAATCACAAAACGCACACATTTTTTGATTTTCAAAAGAAAATTCTTTCGAAATTCAACTTGCAAATTTCAATTTGCAGGAAGCATGAACTTTACTGATCGCAGAGCTTTAGGTCTGAACCAGCAAACGTGCATCAGACCTCTGCAATTAGATTGCTACTTCCACACATAAAGCAAGGGTCCCATTCCTCAAATACAGGAAAGGGACAGGGATTTCTACTCAGGCTGCCACTGCTTTGAAACAAAACATTAAGTTTAAGATATTGAATGCCTTTTGGGATGTACCTGGAATTAGATCATACAAAATGAGGACTCTGTTGGGCTTAACTATTTCTGTTGTTACAATTTTGCAGGCTTACCTTTAGAAGATGTATGTTTGCCATATTTTTTTTTTTTTTTTTTAGCTTTGCTTGAAACTGACACTTCACCTTACCAGAAGTTTGACAGTTGACTTACCTCACTTGCTGTCTTCCACTTCTGTGAATGTATATTGTTGCCAAATTAGATACCATTAGAGAAATGTAAATATCCTATATCTGCAATGGAACACCTGGGCACCTGCAATGGAAATTCTAGCTTGGCAGTCACCATACTGATATAGTCACCTTACTTGTGCCTTCACTGCCTCTGAAAGAATTGGTTGTCCTGGAGCATCTCACTTAGGCATTTAGATCCTTGAGAAATTGCTATCAAAGTTGCCAACAGACCATTAACTCCACTAATCCTAGTGTTGGTGTGACAGCCAAAGGGTTACTCTAATAATAGAGTATTTAACTGTTGAGTCCATATAGCTCCCTGCTTCCCACACTTCAGCCCACAGGTCCTACATTCTTTGTATATTCTGCTGTGCTAAAGAAAAATATGCCTTTGGAAGCTACTAGAAGGAACTCTGGGTAAATGTGATCACGGAATTTCACCCTACAATTACCTAATGTACAATAATCACTCCAATACTACATTTATCTTAATACATCTATTGAGCCATACTGCTGGCTATTATCAGTACACAAAACAAATCATGGTGTGTCACTTAGGCCCCCTCATATTCTCTCTGTCCTGTGATTGAAAGGTTTACAGCAAAAAAGGACCCTGTCCTGTCTAATGTTTATCACTCCCCGTGGCTTACAACAAATTTTAATTTGCATGAGCCTCTTCATTTTTCACATGCGGTTAGACTGTGGTCTTTTAATAAAGATGTAATCAAATAGTAAGGGCACTGGAACAAAATGTGAATGCATCCTCTACACATTATACCAATGCTGTTTATAATATCAAGGAACTCTTAAATTGCAATTTTGTAATAAAATGGGATTTATAGCGTTTTCTTCCAAAGATGACTAAAAGGGCCTACAAGAGTTTCTTTTTTTTTTGCTATGGAAAGAACGTGAGCAAGCAGTTGGTAAAAGCTGAGAGTAAGGCCGCATACACACGATCAGTCCATCCGATGAGAGCGGTCCGAAGGACCGTTTTCATCGGTTAACCCAGTGTTTTTCAACTCCAGTCCTCAAGGCACACCAACAGGTCATGTTTTCAGGCTTTCCATTATTTTGCACAGGTGATTTGATCAGTTTCACTGCCTTAGTAATCACCACAGCCATTTCATCTGAAATCCTGAAAACTTGACCTGTTGGTGTGCCTTGAGGACTGGAGTTAAAAAACACTGGGTTAACCGATGAAGCTGACTAATGGTCTGATGTTCCTACACACCATCGGTTAAAAAAACGGTTGTGTTAGAATGCGGTGACGTTTACGTCTTTTAACACAATGACGTGCTGAAAAAAATGAAGTTCAATGCTTCTAAGCATGCGTCGACTTGATTCTGAGCATGCATGGATTTTTAACCGATGGTCGTGCCTGCTAACGATCAGTTTTGACCAATCATTAGGCGTCCATCGGTTACATTTTAAAGAAAGCTCTCTTTTTTTTTGACCGAAGGATAACTGACCGATGGGGCCCACACACGATCGGTTTGGACCGATGAAACGGACCTTCAGTCCGTTTTCATCAGTTTTGACAGATGTACGCGGCCTAACAGTTGACTACTTAGGTTTTGGCATACCTGTTCAGTAAAAACAAGAGCTAATCATGTTAATATTTAACCTATATGTATGAAAGATAATCTTGAGAAGAGATTATACAATAGTATCATAGATACATAAAAAAGTATCCCATACAAAGACCTTAAGGACATGCTGCAGTTTGCAAGCACTAAAGGATCTGAGCACACCAGTGTCTGTAAAAAATGTTTTGGGAAATATATCTTCTGATTGGACTAACTTAACGCAGAACTGGAACTCTTTAAGGAATTCATGAGAAAAGTGTATTATTTATTTAAAAAAACTATATAAATAAACTACACAAAACTTCAATGTAAGAAGAGTACCAAAATTGCGAAAAACAGAGCACTGAGCTTTTACTCTACAAATTTTCCATGCTTTTTGCACCGTCTTTCCTTTACAGAAATCACAGATCCTACTCAGTAATAATGCCAAAACTATAATATAGCTTAGATATAATTCCTGAGCACCATTGTGGTGACCAGAGCATACTCAGCCTTTCATTGCAGCATCCTAAAGATATGGGGCCAGATTCAGATACAATTACATTGGCGCAGAGTATCAGAGATACACTACGCTGCCTTATTTTACCAGGCTGTACGACGAATCCTGGTAGATTTTGTCCCTTACGGTACGGCGGAGTAGTGTATTTCTCTCCGCGTAATCGAAATACGCGATTAGGGGGCGTGAAGCATTTAATTTAGGCGCGTCCCCGCGGCGATCGAACTGCGCATGCTCCGTTCAGAAATTGCGCGAAATAACGTCGATACGTCATTCGTTGTTTGAGTAGCGTCGTTTGCGGACATTCCTATTTTCCGGACGTTTTACGTCAAAAATAAAAAAAGACGTCGGAAAACGTTGATATTCGACGCGGGAACGAAGGCCATACTTAACATGGGCTGTCTAATATTAGACCAGCAAAAAGCTGGTATAGTTTTACGCAGCAAAAAGTTGACTAAAGATGCCTTAAGAGATTGCGATAGACGTTCGTAATTTCGTGGATAGTCGGCAAAAGCTCATTTGCATACCCCGACGCGGAAAATGACGGGAACTCCACCCAGCGGCCGCAATTTTATTGCAGCGTAGATCCGAAGGCGTACGAACACGTAAACCAGTCGGATTGAAGCCCGCAGCCGTAATTTCATGGTTTGAGGTTTCAGATTAGTGAAAAAACGCGCGTAATTCGAAAGTACTCCAGTCTAACGCGAGATAGACAGGAGTAATCGCTCTGTGAATCTGGCCCACAGTGTTCTGCAGCACATCTTGGAAAGATTCCAAGGAGATTCTAAAACCTATATTTCATTAACAGAATAAACAATCCAAAATGACAACATTTGTAAATTGTATAATGATCTGTGCTAGGTCAATTTCGTATTTTATGACCTTTATTGTCCTGATTTAACACTTGTTCCATGGCACCAGGGCCACTTTATGACAAAAGAAGAATTGGAATACAGAATAATTGATGGACCCCAGGCAAACTGCATAGTGGTGGTTTGTAACATATGTTTAAATATATCAGAGCTGTGTTAGGGCTCTGAAGTCATGCTTATGCTGAACTGAGTATTAAGCCTGGCACACATGATCAGATTTTCTGGGGACAAAGCGTAGAACTTTTGGCCGAAGCGGTTAGCCATGAACTTGTCTTACATACAAACGGCAAATACTTGTTGGCCAACAAACACAAAATTACGTGTTTTTTCAGCTCTTTAGCGCCACCCTTTGGGCAACTTTTGCCAATGTTGTGTTATGGTTAGCATTGCTTCTGAGCATGCATGTTTGTACTTTGGAGTTTTGCCCGAGGGACTTGTGAAGACACTATCGGATAATGCAACAACACACATTTGTTGGCGGAAAATTTTAAAGCGTGCTATCCAACATTTGTTGGTGGAAAATCTGACAACATTTGTCCGATGGAGCATACAAACGGTTGGATTTTCGGACAACAGCCTGCCATCACACAATTCCCATGGGAAAATCCGATTGTGGGCCTTAAGTCCATCCTTACCAAGAGCCAAATTGAGCACTTTGGAAAAAGCACAGGAAAGTAGAAGGGTAGTTTGTGTATTATTTCCTAGTATGCATACTGGCAAAAATGACGTGACTGTAAATACATGGCCTTGTATGTGCTACTTTAGGCAGCACAAAATGCAGGATCTCTCATGACTATTTCAACTGGAAATAAATCTAATACAGCACCAAATACATTAGGTATGTTTAATGGCGTGTATCCTATTACCTGCAGGCCACTGGTGCTTCTGCTAAAAACCATCCCTGCAGTGTCTCCCAGGTGTCAGATACTGCCCTGTGTGTCTTCAGGCACTGTGTGGTAAAATTTTACATTGCAATCACATCCCAAAACAATAATCCACTTTTGCTTTCACATGAATGAATGATGGAACTCAGCAGAGCTTTACTCAAACTTCAGCTTTAAATCACACTGATCATTTTAAAGTGCACTTGTCATAAGACAATAATGGGGATGTCATTGCTGGTCTCCTTTTGAAAATGCTTGTTGCTTGAATTTGTCTGGCTTCAATACATTCAAATCACTGACCCTAAATAAGTAGGCTACAAATGAGTGTAAGAAACGTGTTGAGGTTCTTTATTTCTATACTTTTACCAGGTCAGTGATTTGGAAAGAAGTGAAGGCAAAGCATTAGTATGACAGTTAGGCCCCTTTCACACTGGGGCAGGAGGTGCGCTGACGGTATAGCGGCGCTATTTTTAGCGGCGCTATACCGTCGGATATGCGGCGGTATTCGGCCGATAGCGGTGTGGTTTTAACCCCCGCTAGCGGACGAAATAGGGTTAATACTGCTGGCAATGCGCCTCTGCAGAGGTGCATTGCCGTCGGTATTACCGCGGTTTAGCACTGCTTTCAATGGGAAAGAGCGGTAAAGACACCACTCTTTCACCGCTCCATAGATGCTGCTAGCAGGACGTCCTGCTAGCGCACCGCTCCAGTGTGAAAGCCCTCGGGGCTTTCACATTGACACTGCAGGGCAGGAGTTTTTCAGGTGGTATTTAGGTATTTTACACTGCTTTCAATGGGAAAGAGCGGTAAACACACAACTCCTTCACCGCTCGATAGATGCTGCTAGCAGGACTTTTGGAGCGGTCCTGCTAGCGCACCGCTCCAGTGTGAAAGCTCTCGGGGCTTTCACATTGACACTGCAGGGCAGGAGTTTTTCAGGTGGCATTTAGGTGCTATTTTTAGTGCTAAAACACCTGAAAAACTCCTCAGTGTGAAAGGAGCCTTAGGCAGCTAACATGATAGGTGCACTTTAAAGAAGAATCTTGTCTCGGTTTGCAAGTGGTTTACCAGGATAATGGCTGAAACTATCAGCCATAACCCCAGAATTAAATTTTTTCAGAGCGGCCCATGAGCCACTGGAACACTTTCAGAAGCAGCGAGAGGGGACTACCCTTGGTGGTGCTCGGGCTTACCTTTATCACCAGTTTGCCTGAAAAATTATCCCATGGTGCAGCCAGCTGGTCACAGAGGCGATAAAAGACTAGATCATTTTTGATTGCCTATATGGCCTTGGAGGACCAGAGCGATGCCATGATGCCATTTATTTTTTATTCTTTTGCTTTTAAAGGTAAAGGAGAGATTTTTGGACTTTTTGACTCCAGATCTCTCCATATAGAGGATTTACCATCCTTATTTATATTACAAGGGATGTTTATATTCATTTTAATAGGAATAAAATTGATTAAAAAAAACATTTTCTAGCAAGTTAAACTTAATTCAGATTACTAAAGTTTAAACTAGGAATTCAGCCTTCATGTTTTTTTTTTTTTTTTTCACTTTTAGATGAAATGAGAAAGCATTAAAATGTATTGGTTTTTACTAGGTGCCAAGATTACTCCAGATATGCAAAAAAAAAAAGAAAAAACAAGTCATGGAGGGCATTTCCCATCAAAATTTTAATTAATGCACATAGGTACATCCTGGGTCCAATGTCAGTTAAGAAGTAAAACGGTTTTGGGAAAACTCCCCAAACTAAAGCTATAAAAAAAAAAAAAAAAATAGATAAATAGAGCCTTCTTTTGGTTGTATTTGATCACCTCTGTGTTTTTTATTTTTTGTGCTATAAACAAAAAAGGGCAGACAATTTAGAAAAAATATATATTTTTTACTTTCAGCCATAAAACACATCCATATAAATATGTAAAAAAATCTAATTCCTTCAACAGCCATTATGCCATTATGTATTCTGCTAGATATTTTTGGTAAACAAAATCCCAAAAATCATTTATTGATTGGTTTGGGCAAAAGTTATAGCGTCTACAAGCTATGGGATATTTTTATGGAATTTTTATTTATTATTATTATTTTTATGTAATAATGTTGGCACTCAGCGACTTAAATCGGTACTGCAATAGTGCGGCAGACTGTAGGGACACTAACATAAATTTTTGACACTTTTTGGGGACCAGTGACACCAATACAGTAATTGGTGTTAAAATTATGAACTGTCACTGTACTAATGACACTAGTTGGGAAGGGGTTAATATCAGGGGTGATCAAAGGGTTAAATGTGTTCCTAGTCTGTGCTTTACTAAACTGTGGCATGTGCTTGTACTAGGGGAAGGCAGAGATTCGTGTTTCTGCTTATCAGGAACACGGAATCAATGTCTTCCCCGGTGACAGAACAGCAATCTGCCTGTTTACAAAGGCAGACCACCATGGGATTGCAGGCTGCAATATTCCAATAACACACAAAAACACCAAAAGAAATGGAGTAAACATGACTTTATTGGAGTAAATAATTTACAAAATGTATTTATAGTGGCTTTCAAGATATGCATTTGAAGCAATAAATCTGCTCAGTCCTCATGACTCAAGCATAAAAGAATCAAAATTATTAAACAACAGTCCCCCTTAAAACAAGGTGACAATCCCCTTGGGAAGCTTGTGGTGTTGCTGCCGACCACTCTGCATGAAGACTTTTATAGGGAATTCCAAGATTCAGGAAGGTCCTGGAAGAAACTAGAACTTTTATTAAGAGGACAATAAAAGTAAAATAGTACATCTGAGAAATTGTTGCTACAGCTTTAGAATGCATACTTAAAGCGGATGTCCCCCTGAAAAAAAATATTAAAAGCCAGCAGCTACAAATAATGCAGCTGCTGACTTTTAATATTAGGACACTTACCTGTCCTGGAGTCCAGCGGCGTCCGCAGCAGAGGACGAGCGATCGCTCGTCACCCTGCTGCTCCCCCCTCCATCCACGGTGAGGGAACCAGGAAGTGAAGCGCTCCGGCTTCACTGCCCGGTTCCCTACGGCGCATGCACGAATTGCGCTGCGCCCGCCGATTGGCTCCCGCTGTGTGCTGGGAGCCGAGTGTTCCCAGCACACAACGTGGGGGGGGCGACGGGATGTGGGGAAAAAAAACGTCTTTTCCCCGAACGTGTGGCCGGAAGTGGGTGCAAATACCTGTCTTTAGACAGGTATCTGCACCCCCCTCCCCCTGAAAGGTGTCAAATGTGACACCGGAGGGGGGGAGGGTTCCGATCAGCGGAAGTTCACTTTAAAGGGGCAATCTAAAATACACTGATGCTGAGGCAAACTGCTGTTGCCATTTTAAGTAATAGGAAAGCAGCCGCAAGCCCATGAAAAGTGGGCACAAATGAATTTAGCCTCCTTTTTTCCATTCTGCCTGTGTAACGAATAATTGGCGGGTGCTGACAGACATCGAGTCTGCGGTACCCGTTGGTTGGTCTGCGAGCCCCCAACCCAAAAGTGCTGGATCACGCAGTAGGTATGTGATCCAGCGCAGGAAAGCCACCTTGCAGCCATATATATATATATATACAGTATACGGTCGGCAAGCGGTTAAAGTAGAACTGTTGCAGCAAACAAATCAAATCTTTCAACTGTGATATGTTATTTGATAGTTTAATATTTTAATCAGGCACAACATTTTAAACTAACATTTGCATATGCACCATTTACCAGCCATAGTCTAACACATTTTGAAATGTCTGAGAGATTTGTTGACAGCTAATACTGAACAGTGTGCGGTACACAAATCGTTTAAAAGTAATGTGGCCCCATCTAAACATCCCTAGAGTGCCATGAATCCACTGTGCGATTCATATAATTGATTACCACATCTCCAATGGGCTTTTGTATCACACAGAAGAACAATGATGATGCAAAGTGCAATTATAACTTTTCATTCAAATTAATCTTAAAATGTTTTCAATCACTAGAGCAGCTACCAACAATTCCTTCTCTCCAGACATCTATTGCCTGCCTTTATAGTTTTACATATGAATGTTATTTTTGATGCATTTATAAAATACACTTTATCTTGATGCTGCTATCAGAAAAATTAGTTCTGTTTTTCAGGGTTATTTTTATCAGATACTTTTCTGTGCTTACATAACCCCAAGGCTGATGAATAATTTAATGAGAAATACTAGACAGTATAAAAACAACAAACATATTAAACCAAAGTGCGCATGAATGTCTTTATAGCACAATCTTTGAACTGCCTAAAGGTTACCATACTTGTTGCAATCTGCACATACAATCTTTGTACAATCAACAAGATCTACTAAAACTGTAACATGAGGTCCTACCTAATCTGTGTAATAAATTTAAATCTAAACATCCATGGCCTTTCACTACATATTTGTTGGTAAATCAAAAGGAGATTTTACAATCAGATTGTAATGTGTGTGTTGAGCTTATATCTTAACCGATTATGGTCCATCCTATAGTTTTACTGCTACTGGGTGGCACCTCTGCGCCAGATCCTGTATATATACACTTGATCTGGCTCTTTCAAGTAGGGGGGCACACATGCGCGCCGCCGGCGGCTCGCTCCTGCTGTGATCACACACAGTGGGAGCCCAGTGGCCGGTACTGCAGACTCGATGTCCGCCGGTACCCACCGATCATCGAACAGAGAGGCAGAATTATGGTCTGCCTATGTAAACAAGGCAGATTGTCATTTTGATAGGAGGGAAAGCATGGGGTCTCTGCAACGCAGGGACAAGGATCCATGTCTTCCCCTAGTATAAGCACCCCCCACAGTTTAGTAAAACACATGTTAGGTACATAGTTAACCCTTCGATCGCCCCTGATGTTAACCCCTTACCAACCAGCGTCATTAGTACAGTGACAGTGCATATTTTTTTTAGCACTGATCACTGTATTATGCTTTGTGTACACAGAATGTTCGAAAACCTCTTCTGAATGCTGGAACTTGACAGCTAGTAAAAACATCAGTTTTGCCACTTTTACATGCTGCATTTATGTGCGTTTAGTGGTCTCTCTCTCTGACCTCAACTGCTTCTAAACTGCTATAAACGCCTGAGTGTACATGTACCCATAAGATAACATTGATGGGATTTCAGGGGCTGCTAAAAGAAATGCTCCAAAACATCTGCTTACCAGCTGCTGTGTACATGAGACCTTAGTGTCACTGGTCCCCAAAACAATAAAAAAAATGGCAGAATGTTTGCTGCAATATCCCCGTCCCACTATAAGTCGCTTATCACCGCCATTACTAGTAAAATAAATAAATAAAAATATCCCATAGTTTGTAGACCCTACAACATTTTGAGCAAACCAATCAATATGCGCTTAGTGGGATTTTTTTTTTTAACAAAAATATGTAGCAGAATACATATTGGGCTAAATTTATGAAGAAATTCGATTTTTTTTTTTTATCATTCAAAGGTTTTATTGAAATGAAACCATAAGAAGTTTACAACATAAGATACGTGAATATTGCAATAACATTTGTATACAACAATAGAAAATAATGTAGTCATATACATTTCTTTCATAAAGCATGAACATTCTTAATTTACAAAGGCACATTCTTTGGCAGAAATTCCTGAGTGGATTGTTAGTAAAAAGAGATTAGAGTCAAAGGTGAAGAGGAAAAGGGGGAGAAGAAATTTGATTTTTTAAATGTTTTCATTTGATAACTGAAAGTAAATAATATATTTTTTTCAAAAATTGTCTCTTATTTTTTGTTTAAACTTTTAACCATAAACTCTAATGCTGCGTACAGACGATCGGTTCGTCTGATGAAAACGGTCCGATGGACCGATCGTGTGTGGGCCCCATCACTTTTTTTTCCTATGGGTGAAAAAAAAGAACCTGTTTTAAAATTATCTGATGGTCAAAAAAATGATAGAAAAAAAAATCTTCTGTGGGGAAATCTATCGATCAAAAATCCATGCATGCTCAGAATCAAGTCGACGCATGCTCGGAAGCATTGAACTTCATTTTTTTCAGCACGTCGTTGTGTTTTATGTCACCGCGTTCTGACGCGATCGGTTTTTTAACTGATGGTGTGTAGGCAAGACTGATGAAAGTCAGCTTCATCGGATATCTGATGAAAAAATCCATCGGTCCGTTTTCATCGGATGAACCGATCGTGTGTACAGGGTATTACACTAAATTAACCTCTTAAAACAAGTTCTACCTGGTCATCACTGCAAGCATCTCCATCAACAAATGGCAGCAACATTTTGACTCTTTCCTTATGTTCTATGCATGTGGTCTATGCACAATGAAACATTTTTTTTTTGAATAAACTAACACATAACACAACTAACACATACAGTGGAACCTCGGATTGCGAGTAACGCGGTTAATGAGCGTTTCGCAAAACACAAGCACTGTATTTTTAAAAATCCGAAATCGGTTTGCAAGTGTGGTCTTGCAAAACGAGCAGGATTCAAGCCAAAGCGGTGTGCAGTAGAGCATTTGACCAGAGCCGAGCAGAACCATTTGGAAATGCTTGGAAAACCTTGGAGATACTGTCCTTTGGCCTTTTCGGGTGTTTCCGAGGCTCTACGGCACCCCCCCCACCTCTGGCCACATGCGGTATTGCATGCCATTGAAGTCAATGCGGAACAAATTATTTTCATTACCATTGACTTCTATGGGGAAACTCGCTTTGATATGCGAATACTTTGGATTACGAGCATTCTCCTGGAATGGATTATGCTCATAATCCGAGGTTCCACGGTGTGTGTGTATATATATATATACTGTGTATATATATATATATATATATATATATATATATATATATATATATAGATTTTTTTTTAAGCATTTGCTGGTATTAATGGAAAATGTACATGCTTGTAAAAATAAAGAAAAAGTCCATTGTCTTTGTTAAGCTATTTACCAATGCAAGAAAAAAAAATACTAGATGTTCCCAAACCTTTAAAAAATAGAATGCAATGAGTTATTGCTATGTGAGAAAACTAAGTTCTATTAGTAATGCAAAGCCATTCTTAAAAGTATCAATCACAAAAACGATGGCTTTCTTTCAGAAAACAGTGATACTCGTTCATAACAACCTAATATATAGTGAGTGTATCAGTGAGCTGGGTTGTGTCACAGGGCTATCTTTGGTGGGAAGTGTGAAAAAAGGCTATATATGGTAAACATTGAGGTCACATGACTCTTTAAATGTCTTTCTTAAAAGAATGCATACATGTTAATGGATTATAAACATACAACTGTTGTAAGAATATATAGGCTTTGTATTCTACAGAAATATTTATAATGTTTACATATTTCGTTAAGTATGAAACCAGTGTAAAAATGTGCCACTTAGCACACACACACACAATATATATATATATAGTAAATGGCTTTCAAGCTATTTATATTAACAAGATATAAATGTAAACTAGATGTAGCTTTCACAATGGGCTTGACATTTTGTTTGAATTTTATATGTCTAGAAAATCATACAACTAAAGCTGGCCATACATTATACAATTTTCTTATCCAATTTCCTTTAGATTTACCTTCAACTATGTAGTGCAAGGGCCTGCCCGATTGCATACAAATTGAATGTGTTTGGGTTTGACCTCATATTATATGGTTTTGGTAAATCTAAAGGAAAATTGTACCAGAAAATTATATAATGTATGGCCAGCTTAACTTGCAACTTTTTTCCTGACTTGCCAAAAAATACACACCTGACACAGATTATGGGGTTGATTTACTAAAAGTGGAGAAAGAAAAACCTGATGCAGCTGTGCACGATAGCCAATCAGCTTCTAACTTCAGCATGTTCAATTAGGCACCTTTCACATGTGCGGACCGTATGTCCGCATTTTCATCCATCCGTTGCGGATGAAAACGGAACATTGGTCCCTATGTGATTGCTGTAATCACCTGCCTCCGCAAAGATCCGAAAAAAAAAATTTCTTCTGTCTGGAGGATCGGATGAACACGGACATACGGACCGTGTTCATCTGATCCCCCCATAGGGGAGAGCAGAGGAAAGACAGGGCGGTCCCTGCACAGTGTGCGGGGACTGCCCTGTCAGCCAACGGCTCAGCGGGGATTTCACGGAGGATCCCCGCTGAGCAAAGCGGACACACGGAGGCGGATCATTACTGATCGGCATTTGTAAAAGGCCCCTTAAGCTTTGACAAAAAACGTGGAAGCTGATTGGTTTCTTTGCAACAGCTGCACCAGATTTTGCACTCTCCAGTTTTAGTAAATTAACCCCTGAGTGTGACAGAAAAATATAATTAAAACTTAACTCCAGGCAAACAGCTAAATACACAGATGACATGCATATACTGTATATGGGGGTGTATTTCCTGCCAAAGGATTTGTATTTTTGTCCATTCATATATGATATTTTCAAAGCTCTGCCAAACAGCAAAGCCATGTCTGGCAGGACAGGTGGTGTAATTTTTCTCTGCTGCAGGTAAGTAACACTTTGGGGTTGATTTACTAACACTGGAGAGTGCAAATCCTGGTGAAGCTCTGCATAGAAACCAATCAGCTTCCAGTTTTTTTTTTTGGTCAAAGCTTAACCACTTGCTTACCGGGCACATAAACCCCCTTCGTGCCTTTGCGAAATTTCAGCTTCCGGGACTGCGTCACTTTAACTGACATTTGCGCGGTTGTGCGACATGGCTCCCAAACAAAATTGGCGTCCTTTTTTCCCCACAAATAGAGCTTTATTTTGGTGGTATTTGATCGCCCGTGCGGTTTTTATTTTTTGCGTTATAAACAAAAAAAGAGCGACAATTTAAAAAATATATATATATTTTTTACTTGTTGCTATAATAAATATCCCATTTTTTTTAAAAAAACAACATATTTTTTTTCTCAGTTAAGGCCGATACGTATTCTTCTACGTATTTTTGTAAAAAAAAAAAAATCGCAATAAGCGACTGCTTTGCGCAAAAGTTATAGCACCTACAAAATAGGGGACAGAATTATGATTTTTTTTTTTACTATAAATAAGCACTAATTACTGTATAAATGTGACTGCCATTGAAGGGGTTAACACTAGGGGGTGAGGAAGTGGTTAAATGTGTATCCTGGGTGTGTTCTAACTGTGTGGGGGGAGGGGGGTGACTGGGGGAGGTGACCGATGCTGTGTCCCTATGTACAAGGGAAACAGCATCTGTCTCCTCTCCCTGACAGGACGTGAAGCTCTGTGTTTACACACAGAGCTCCACGTCCCTGCTCTGTCACCGCCGTTCGCATGTATCTGGCGGACACCGCGGCTGCCGGGTACACGCATCGGATCCTCAGCGATGCGACGTCACTGTTTTTCCCAGCTGCGCGCCACCCAGTGGGGAATTAAAACAACATGACGTCCAAAGACGTGACCCCGGCACCTCAGGTCCGCGCTGTTGACGCCTTTTGTCAATAGCGCGCATCTGTAGTGGTTAACTGAACAAGCTGAAGTTAGAAGCTAATTGACTACCATGCACAGCTGTACTAGATTTTGCACTCTTCCGTTTTAGTAAATCAACCCCGCTTATAGGGCCTGCCACTCCCCCATCAAGTCACTGGACAGTCAGAGGAGAAGAGCAGCAGAATAGAAAGCTCAAATCTCTCTCACTCGCTATCTCATGTTATCAGCACATTCCTCGATCGCACATGAGCTCTGCCACACACTTGATTGCCACCTTGTGCTGCTTTTCCCCTTACCCAGTCTGAGGTCTACTGTACAAGACATTCCAAGATGCTTATACCTAGACAAAAAACAGGAATTTACTCTGCTTGCATTAAAAATAAATGTAATAATGAGGAAACAGCTGTGTTAATATATATACTTCATATTTGCCTAAAGTATAGTTTTAAATAGTGAGTTGAACATGAAATAGGCATTGCTATGATCCACACAGAGAAGAGATGTCCAGGCACTTATATGGGATTGTACAGCCCATCAACACCCATCATACCATAAGAACATACCTTAAATATAAAATAAAAACACAAGGATTGTGGAGAAGTTTAGGCCGCGGCCCCTTTATTGGGTTTAAAACAACTTTAATTATAAAATGAACTTTAACCTTTAGGCTTCATTTCCATGGATGTTTTTACAGCCACTTTTCTGAGCGTTTTTTGCAGCTTAAAAACGGCTCTCCATGTTAGTCTATGGCCTCATGCCCACCATGATGTTTTTGAGCTGTAGATGGCTGAGCCGTTTTTAAGCTGCAAAAAAAAAACAGGACCAGTGCGTTCTGAAGCTCCAGCAATAGAGCTGTAAAAACGCCAGATGTTAAAAAACGCTCAAAAACACTCAAAAACGCTACCGCAGCGTTTTTGAGCTCCAGCTCAAAAAAAAAAGAAAACATGGACAGGCGTTTTTAAGCTGTAAAAAAGGCTAAAAAAAAGTGTCTGTAAAAACATCCATGGAAATGAAGCCTTAATACCAAACAGAATCGCTGTTAACCATTAAAAGACCAACATGCTTAGTCACTAAGGCCCCTTTCACACTGGGGCATTATTCAAGCGTTATTCGAGTGAAGCCTCATCTGCAATCCCAATGTGCTGGTAAAGCACCACTAACACCCTAATGTTTTTGGGCGTTTTTGCAGTGCCTCAGTGTGAAAGGCGTTTTTACAGCGCTTTCAATTCATTTCAATGGAGAAGGGTGTTTTTGGAGCATTTTTTCAGCGCCCAAAAGCTGCTCCAAAGATGCTGCTTGCAGGACTCAGTGTTAAAGGTATCCATTAAGATGCATGGAGAGAGTTTTATGAGCTTTTTTATAGTGCTATTTTTAACGCTAAAATGCTGTAAAAACGCTTCAGTGTGAAAGGGGTCTAGGACTCAAGCAGCAATATCTTATACCAACCAAATACCAGTTTACCAACCACTGTCCACCCACAAAGTGGGCGACATTACCCAAAAAGATAGACCTTCAATATCAAACAGAACTGTTGGTAACCAATGACAGACCAACGTGCTTAGTCACTAAGACTCAAGCAGTAATATTTTATATAAAACAAGTAACAGTGTACTAACCACTGTCCACCAACATTACCCACATAAAGGGGGACCGCGAAGAGTGAAATTAAAGGGGAGGGAGGGTGGGAGAGCAGGTCAAAAGATCCTGAAGTAAGGCTGAGGAGAATCCAGAGGTGAGTCCAGCTGACAGACCTGAGGTAAATGCTGACTCCTCTCAGTGACAGGAGAGGGGATATAAGTAAAAGGTTACACTCATTGGCTAGATGTTTCCCGCCAAAGGATTTGTCACCAATCCATAGTTCTGCAGCTGAGATAAATCTTCTTAGTAACAGCAGGCAGCTTGTCACCTGAAACACAAAACAGAAAGAACTAGCAAAGTAGCCATAGAGAGACATGTACTTAACAATTATCATAGCCCTCTATTAGGCCCCTTTCACATGAGCGGACGAACGGTCCGCTAATTACAAGTCCGTTTACGGACTTGTAATGTGTCCCTATGGGAGCGGATCCGTTAGCGGATGATGCATCCGCTAACGTCCGCTCGATCCGCATCCGTTTTTGCGGGCGGAAGAATGTCCTATTTTTCTTCCGTCCGGCCAAACGGATCGGATGCAAACGGAGGGGAGAGCAGAGGAGAGACGGGGCGGTCCCTGCACTGTGTGCGGGGACCGCCCCGTCCGCCCGACAGCTCAGCGGAGACCCCCCGCTGAGCTGACGGACACACGGAGCGGACCGAAAAACGGACCGCTCCGTGTGTAAGGAGCCTTAAGAGTAAAATGTATTTATTAAACAAATGGGCGTTAGGGGTGACAATCTCATGGGGCCACTTCTCTATTTTATACTTTCGTGGCCCTGACATTCTTTAAAGACATATAATGACAGCATCCCCATTTCTCTCAGGGTAAGGTTTAATTTAAGGGTAATTTATAACTTGGACTCAATATACCAAAATTTTAGTAAGTTAATGAAAATTACAGGAATTTTACAGTGTCCATCCTTGATAACCTTTGTTTGACCAGTAATCACTGCTCTTAGAACATAAGTTGTATAATAAAAAATACCAGTCACTGAGACCACGTCCCTATTTGAAAGAGAAAATATGTTGGGTGTGATAACATCAACGAGTCTTAAGTGTCATATATATATATATATATAGGACATTTTATGTAGCTTCTACAGTAGGGTCTGGAACGTTGTATGAAGACAGCTTTCTCCTGTTTTCATCTGATACAACACTACTGAAGAGAGCTCAAAATTCCACACATTCCTGCTATTAAAAATATAGAAAGAAGGTCAAATATAGGCAAATCACTTTCTGTGGTCATATAAGGTGTTGGTAAAAGACAAATGTAAACAAAATAAGCAATTGAAGGGGAAACTCAGAGAAAAAAGTGGAATACACTTGTGCAAACAATCTTATCTGCCCAAGAATTTGTACTTATATAGTGACTTTTGTGATTAATACATCTATTTTTCTGTCAGGAGATACTGTATAGTGGTGTCATGTCTCTGCCTGCAGCCTTCTGAGTGGACAATAAAGGAGTAGCTGAACACTGATAGCTCATGGTCAGCATGTTCCCCCCCCCAGCACATGTGTATGGAGCACAGTCTGATTGGCTCCTAGTGCTGACTCTTTCTCTACCATCCTCAGCAACTCTGAGGCCGAGTTCACACTGTCGCGGCATGCGGCGCACAGCAGGGGTCCAGTGCATGCTGGTTTACGGTCTCAGCCCAAATTTTGGGTTGAAATTAAACCTGAAATGGACCAAAAAATGCACGCATTTTTCCGGCACACCGCACCAGACGTGCTGCGGAGATATGTGAACCGGCTCCATAGAGAGCCAGTCACATTCTCCAGCTATGCATAGGTGTGAACCAGGCCTGATCAAAGAGGCTAATATCAACACCAGTTCAAGTACATACTGTATGTATGTGTGTGTGTATATATATATATATATATATATATATATATATCCCCTTCCTATCGAGCGTATGCAGATATGCGTCCTCGGTTTTCGGGGATTTTCCCAGGATGAGGCCCGCAGCTGCAGGCATCATCCCGGTGTCATTTTTTAGAGCAGGGGATCTGCTTTTCGGTGATAACAACCGATGCGGCTGAAAGCGGCTCGGTTGGTATCCCAGAGGAGCAGGAGGGGACACCCCCCTCCTGCCGCCTCCGCCGCTCTTACCGGGCCCCCCGTCCCACCTGGAGACCCGATCCATGGTGCACCACCTCCGGCGCCTAGAGAGAGACTGAAACGAAAGCTACGAAAGGCTTTAATTCAGTCTTTTCAATGTAAACATGGAAGCGACGTCATGACGTAACTTCTTGGCTACTCGGCTGCCAATGGCTCCCGATTTAAAAAAATACACAGTATTCAGAATCGCAGTTTTTGGCGATCTGAATACTTTGAAGTGCAAAGAAGGGATCTTTTAGACCCCCGATCCCTCCATAAAGAGTACCTGTCACCACTTATTACTGTCACAAGGGATGTTTACATTCCTTGTGACAGCAATAAAAGTGATCAAAAACTTTTTTTTTTTTTTTTAGAAACACAATTTTATGTTATAAAAATCAATAAAATCAATAAGAAATTGTCAGAGCAAGAGCAATAATTCTAGCCATAGATCTCCTCTGTAACATTAACCTGGTAACCGTAAAAAAAAAAAAAAAAAAAGATTAAAACGTCACCTATGAAGATTTTTAGGTACCGTAGTTTGTCGTAGTTTGTCGCCATTCCACAAGTGAGTGCAATTATAAAAAACGTTGTCTACACACCATCGTTTTCTGAAAATGCTCTTGCAAAGCGTGGTTACGTACAACACGTACGACGGCACTCTGTTCCATTCAAGCTCGCATCATAACTTGCTTCTGAGCATGCGCAGGTTTAAAAACTTTGTTTTAAACGTCGTTTTAGCCCACACACGATCATTTTTTTTTACACAAACAACGACATTTTGAAAAACATAAAAAATTGAAGCAGGTTCGAATTTTTTTTTGGTCGTTTTTCAGAAGACAAAAAACTACGTAAAGCCCACACACGATAATTTTAAATGACGTTTTTTAAAACGTTGTTTTATTTCATCACAAAAAATGACCGTGTGTACGCGGCATTAGATTTACATGACTCTGCCACAGCCTGCTCAGTCCTGTTCATCCCTCAGACTGTGGCTGGACAGTAAAAGGACAAAAGGTAAACCGATGGGTCCATCCCTCTGTGACTCTGCTGCCTCCTCTTGTCAGAAGTACCAAAGAGAACTGGTGCTCCAAGCCTGCAATATGCCCATCTCTGCGGATTCAGGTGGTGGACAATGGTGCTTATTAATGCTCCCTACTTGGAATGGACAAACAAGCTACCCAAAATCCAATGACATCAGCCATCACAAAGTTTTATTATTCCAGACTAGATCACAGAAGAGACCACCCAGACAAAGCTTTACTCTGACATATTTCACCCAAGTGGCATTAAAGTTAGTGCTCCCAATTACTGCAAGCTCCTCTGTACAATAAACCACACAATGTATGTGTTTTTTTTTTTTTATATTCTTTATATTTTTATATTTTATATACCTGACCACCCGGCTGACTTCAGAGGGCGATCTAAGCCCCTCCCTCTGCAGTCCTTACATCAGGGAAGAAGAGCATCGGAAATGTAAAAAAAAGTATTTGGCAGGAGAATAAAAAAAAAAAAAAAAACACATACATTGTATGGTATATTGTGTTATAACAGATTGCTTGCACAGATAGTAGCACTGACCTTACAACCACTTTAATGATATAAACATTTGTGTTTTTATATCTGTCAAGTGTTTAGGTTTAAGTAAAAAAATATATATATACTATATACATTTCTGTTCCTTCCTGTTTGAATTCTTGGGCTTTACCTTTAAATGCTATTGTTGCCGCTAACTTTATACTGAGGTTTAAGAGTAATACCTTGTTAGGGGGTTATTGTCACTGATGAGAATGATTATTTCAGCTGTGCATATTACATATTACTGTGTAACTGGGGTTTCAGGGCACATGTTATATAATTAGTTGCTGTTTTCTTAGCAGATTGGAAATGTAATGCTTGTTCCTGCAGAGAGGCCAAGGGCGGCATTAGTGGCCCAAGAATGAAGCAAGTTTTGATCACTTCTGTTTCATAAAATGTTCAGCCTTTTTTCCCTATATTTACTATGCATGCTCATTATACCATTTTTTTAAATCAATTACATTACATTCGTTGTTATTAATTCTGCATGATAGTTTGCACCATTGAACTGATTTGTATTTCAGTCAATACTAATTTCAGAACAACCAATGATGCAACAGCAAAGAAAACTGCATTTACCATGATGGTTGGAATACTAATTAGCAGTTTGCAGTTCAATTAGTTAAACTGCTAGCAATAATTGAGTCTGTTGTGAAGACGTTTTCAGTGTGTTTTAACACAATGTCACCTTTCGTTCTGCCTGTTAGTTGTGGCGTGCTGTATTAGGTTAATCTGCTTGTGAAATGACTCACAATTTAACAGCCTAGCCAGCGAAGAGGAATAATAAACACCGGCAATATCAATACTCTGCAACCTTGGAGGCACATGAAATCTTGATATAGGCAATCTATTATCATAGATGTGTTGCACTTGGGGCTTCCAGAAAAGGTGTTTTTTAATCATCTGGAGTACCAGATTTATATATATATATATATATATATATATATATATATATATATACACACACATTCCGGGTAAAATAAGTATTGACCATGTCACCATTTTATAGTTAAATATATTTCTTAAGGTGTTATTGACAGAAAATTTTCACCATGACGGTAACAATCCATACACACAAATGAACCAAAACAAATAAGTTCAGAAATTAAGTTATGTGTAATAAAATGAAATCACACAGGGAAAAAGTATTGAAATATGAAGAAATGGAGGTGCAAAAAGGCATAGAAAGCCAAGACATCAGCTGAAATATATCAGTAATTGATGATTACTGATTGGAGAAAAGCCAATGTGGTACCAATATTCAAAAAAGGGCATAGACATATTGCTGAAAACTACAGGCCAGTCAGCCTAACATCAATAGTGGGTAAATTATTGGAAGGGATGATAAGGAACTATATATAAGAATTTGCTGAAGAAAACCATATCATTAGTAGTAATTAGCATGGGTTTACGAAGGGTCATTCTTACCAGACCGATCTGTTAACATTCTACAAGGAAGTGAGCTTGTCATCTAGATAGGGGGAGACCTGTGGATTTAGTGTATCTGGATTTTGTGAAAAGCATTCAATACAGTTCCCCCAATAAACACTTAATCTGCAGACATGGACCATAAGGTTTGTTTTTGGATAGAAAACTGGTTACAGGGGTGTGTCCAAAGGGTGGTGATAAATAACGTATACTCAGACGTGTCTGGAGTGGTAAGTGGAGTACCCCAAGGTTTGGTCTTGCGTTCCAATTCTGTTTAATTTATTCATAAATGATATAGAGGATGGGATAAAAAGCTCAATCTATGTCTTTGGGGATGGCCCAAAAATAAGCAGGGCAATACCTTCACATCAGGATATAGAAATTTTATAGAAAGATCTGAACAAAATAATGGAGTGGTCAACTACATGACAAATGAGGTTTTATGTGAAGAAATGTAAAGAAAAGATATATATACGGATCAAGCACGAATTGGGGTAGAGGAATAGCCAACAGCATTACCGTCCCTAAAGGTAATAGATATATATTCCCAATTAAGGTATGGGGCGTGGGACTGTACGAATGTAAGTTGGGTGTGTCGTATTGAAAAATGAATAGAAAAATAATGGTATTGACTCTGGAACCGCAGGGGTCATCCACTACAGACAAAGCTTGTATATATAAAGAGATGTAAAGTAATGCACTTCGGGGGCTAAAAACATAACATAAACGCAAACTACTCACTAGGGGGATTTGTGACAATACGTGTGAGGAAGAGCCAAGTGATATCAGAGACTCTTGAGCATTGATGTCTGCCCCTATTGACGCATAAAGAGGGACTCTGCCCCGCCCTCTGCTCCTTCCTCACTGGCTGTGATTGACAGCAGCAGAATCCAATGGCTCCCGCAGCTGTCTCTGAGTCAATAATGAGGAAGAGAGCACATACCTGGATCAAGATGAGGTGGTTGGGTGGGAACTGCACGCAGAAGGTTTTTACCTTAAAGTATAGAATGCATCCAGGTAAAAAAGATTCTGCCTTTAAAACCACTATAAGTTACTAGCAAGTCAGGAATTATACAAAATAATATACTGTGCTTTATGGCTCCAGCTGCCTCATTTTGTAGTTCAAAAGGAGTTGAAAATGAAGGATTATGGGAAAAACTCCAGATAAGGCTAGTGGAAGCTCCTGAAGATGTTATGTTGTTTTGAAGGAACTGATATTGGTTCTTGGTTCTCTGTACACTAGCTGTTTTCTGTAGTGGACATCTGCATCTTTGCCCTTTACATCAGCTTTCCTCAGTCTGTAAGAGTCATCTGCATTCTGACCCTGTATATCAGTCCTCCTCTGTAGGAGACATTTACATTGCACTGTACATCAGCTCTCCTATGTACGGTTCATTTGCATTCCTGCGTGCACACCAGCGCCTCCCTAAAGGGTCATTAGAATTTTTGCATTGTACATCAGCTCTCCTTTATAGGCGTCGACTGCATCTTTGCTTTGTATATCAGACAGTTTTTCTATGTATTACAGGGTCACAGGAGAAGTGTGTGATGAAGCAGGAACAACAGTGTTCAGGTTGAAAAAAGCTACCTGACCCATATGTATAGCCACTATGTTAGAATTTGCCATTGAACTGTCCTTCTGATACATTACGATGTCATCCATAAATTTACACATGATCACAGTCATATTATGCTATCACTGGCTGATTTATAGACTTTATATCACATGAATTGTCTTTGAAAGCCTTCCTCTAATGTGTTTGATATTTTAAAGTACTGTTATTATTCTTATTTACATGTTTGCATTTTTTGGTTGCAGACCTTTCTCATTTATCTAGGATTGAAAAAGGCCAGTTGATCTTATCTTAAAAAGCACATACTGTATAAACATTTTAGGAATCTACTTGTTCCATAAGAAACAAAAATACTACTTTTACTACTGCTTTCCATCTGGCTCATTTCATTTATTAGTTGATGAATGTCAGGTGAGGGGTGCCAACCGAGCCACCATGAAGGAATACACACAGTGTGTGTCCAGCCTAATATTGACCTTAAAAAAATATTCAGATTTCTTACAAAGAAATGGTTAACTGAGAGCAGTTATAAAGGTCACTAAGCATTGAAGGCTCTGCATACTGCTTCAGGAACTCTGGATCACTGAGCTATAAGTAAACAAAGGATTAATCTCTGATCATCTCAATCTACATATGTATTCTGAGTCAGTGACTCAGAAAGTACTAAAGCCAGTGGGTCAAAACTATAGACAGTCAACTAGCATTTTCAGATGAAGCCATGCAATGGTAGCTCACATATGTCTCTAATGACAGGTTTACTTTGTACTGTGTAAACGAAAAGTGTTGTGTAAACTGTTATCGCTATATAAATCCTGTATAATAATAATAATAATAATGTATATGACTTTGATTCTTAAGCAGTTGGTTCTGTGGCCATCTGGCTTTTTTATGCACAAGACCAAAAATGTGGCCATAAACTACAATTGCTTTACCAGAAACATAAATTCAGGGAAGAAATTGCTGTGGTTAATAACATTTATGGCCCGTACACACGATCAGAAATTGAACGACCGTGTGTATGCTCCATCGAAATTTCCACCAACAAAAGATTGAGCTGGTTCTCAAATTTTCCGACAGAAAAAATTCCTATCGGTGAATCCGATCGTCTATAGTAATTCTGATGCGCAAATTTCTGACACATGCTCGGAAAAAATTCAACGCATGCTTGGAAGCATTGAACTTAATTTTCTCGGCTCGTCGTAGTGTTGTACATCACCACATTCTTGACGGTAGAAAGTTCAGAGAACTTTTGTGTGACCATGTGTATGCAAGCCAAGTTTGTGTGGAATTCCATTGAAAAAACCATACAAGGTTATTAACATAAACACAATTGTGTTCTATTTGTGAAAAACCCATTTACTGTAGATACTTTGAGTTACTTAAATACGTATTTGTTCAGTTTACCCTAGAAAAAATAATAATAACAAAAACTAAAAAACTATAATGCCTTATAAAATAAATCCACTTAAAACAATTCAGACGTCTCCACTCAAAACAGATATTTTTCCTAATACATCAATTACATTTTAATATTACAAAAAGATAACCTGTGTAAATCCAAGATGCAGTTTTTAAATTATTATTTCATTTATTAAGGGAAACAAGTTGTTCAAATCTGCTGTTCAAAAGTTTCTAAACATGCTTAGAAACTTGTCCGCTGGAAACCTGTCCGTCAGACATGTCCGATGGTTAGTACGCCCAACCATCGGACCGAAATCCCGCGCATGCGTCAAATTGATTTGACTCATGTGTGGAAGCATTGAACTTCCTTTTTCCAGCACGTCGGTGTGTTCTACGTCACCACGTTCTGGTTTGAGGGGATTTTGGTCCGATGGTGTGTACACACATCAGACCAAAAAGATCCCTTCAGACATGTCCGATGAAAACGGTCCGTTGGACCTGTTTCATCGGACATGTCTGATCGTGTGTACGCGGCCTCACACTTACCAAAAAAACATTTTGATTATCCCCAAGACTTTAACCACTTCCATACTGGGCACTTAAACACCCCTCCTGCCCAGAGCAATTTTCAGCTTTCAGCGCTCTCCCACTTTGAATGACAAATACTCAGTCATGCAACACTGTATCCAAATGTTTTTTTTTGTCCTTTTTTTCATACAAACAGAGCTTTCTTTTGGTGGTATTTGATCACCTCTGTGTTTTTTATTTTTTGCGCTATTAATGAAAAAAGACCAAAAATTTGGAAAAAAAATGATTTTTTCTTAGTTTCTGTGATAAAATTTTGCAAATGATTAATTTTTCTTCATAAATGTTGCCCAAAATTTATACCTCTACATGTCTTTGATAAAAATAACTCAACATTTTTGGAAATTATTTGGTCTGTGTGAAAGTTTTAGAGTCTACAAACTATAGTGCAAATCATAAAAATATATCACATCTGATCACACCTGATGTATTGAAGGCCTATCTCATTTCTTGAGACCCTAACAAGCCAGGAAAGTACAAATGCCCCCAAATAACCACTTTTTAGAAAGTAGACATTCCAAGGTATTTATTAATGGGCATGGTGAGTTATTTGAAGTTGTAATTTTTTCCCACAATACTTTGCAAAATTAAGATTTTTATTTTTTATTTAAAAATGTTCTCAAAATTTTCATTGTAATAGCTTATTTCTCTCACATGGCATGTGCATACCACAAATGACACCCCAAAATACATTCCGCTACTCCTCCTGAGTAAAACGATACCCCATGTGTGAGACTTTTTCACTGCCTGGCCACATACAGAGGCCCAACATGCAGGAAGCGCCATCAGGGGTTTTAGGAGCATAAATTGCACATCTAACTAGTTGACTACCTATTACACTTTTGAAGGCCCTGGAACACCAGGACAATGGAATTACCCACAAAATGACCCCATTTTGGAAAGCTAACACCCCAACGTATAATCTATGAGGCATAATGAGTCTTTTGAACGGTTTATTTGTTTTCAGCAGTTTTTGGAAAATGTGGAAAAAAAATGAAAACGCATTTTTTTTACACAAAGTTGTCCGTTTCTAAGATATTTCCAACACATAGCATTTAGATAGCAAAAATGACACCCCAAAATACATTCTGCTACTCCTCCTGAGTAAAATGATACCCCATGTGTGAGACTTTTTCACTGTCTGGCCACATACGGAGGCCCAACATGCAGGAAGCGCCATCAGGGGTTTTAGGAGCATAAATTGCACATCTAACTAGTTGACTACCTATTACAATTTTGAAGGCCCTGGAACACCAGGACAATGGAATTACCCACAAAATGACCCCATTTTGGAAAGCTAACACCCCAACGTATCATCAATGAGGCATAATTAGTCTTTTGAACGGTTTATTTGTTTCCAGCAGTTTTTGGAAAATGTGGAAAAAAATGAAAACGCATTTTTTTTTTACACAAAGTTGTCAGTTTCTAAGATATTTCCAACACATAGCATGTACATAGCAAAAATGACACCCCAAAATACATTCTGCTACTCCTCCTGAGTAGAACGATACCCCATGTGTGAGACTTTTTCACTGCCTGGCCACATACAGAGGCCCAACATGCAGGAAGCGCCATCAGGGGTTTTAGGAGCATAAATTGCACATCTAACTAGTCGATTACCTATTACACTTTTGAAGGCCCTGGAACACCAGGACAATGGAATTACCCACAAAGTGACCCCATTTTGTAAAGCTAACACCCCAACGTATAATCTATGAGGCATAATGAGTCTTTTGAACAGGTCATTTGTTTCCAGAAGTTTTTGGAACGTGGAAAAAAAATGAAAACGCATATTTTTTTTACACAAAGTTGTCGGTTTCTAAGATATTTCCAACACATAGCATTTAGATAGCAAAAATTACACCCCAAAATACATTCTGCTACTCCTTCTGAGTACAACGATACCACATGTGTGAGACTTTTACACAGCCTGACCACATACAGAGATCCAACATGCAAGGAACAACGTCAGGTGTTCCAGAGACACATAGCATGCACATACCAAGAATTACACCCCAAAATACATTATGCTGAGCAAAGTGTAAACAAAAGATTACCTGTGGTAATAGTAGCGCAGTTCTACACAGCAGGATAGCACTGGTCCAGGCAGCAGGCAGGGACTTGGTCAGCAACGGCATACACAAGTAGTCAGTTCATGCAACCGGCAAAGGCATGATGTCATAGGTCCGACAGGTAACAGGCAGAAGTAGGGCCTCGTTTAGGACAGAATGGGGACAGGGGTAGAGGCTTCTCCCACCCAAATCTCTTTGAAGCCTCCGGGCAACCAGACCCTAATCTAGGATGAGAAAACAAAAAAAATGTTTTTCTTCATCTAGAAAAACTTTTCTGGAGCCCCTCACATTTGTGAGACCCCTGTGATAAATCCCACTAGTCCAGTAGCAGGGTACAAGATCAGTCCAAGGGGCAGGCAAAAGGCATGGTCAAACAGTCCGAGGTCAGTTCCAGATCAGGCAGAGGCATTACAGAATCGTTGGGCAGAAGAATGGTCAAAAAACAAGCCGGGGTCAGTTCCGGTTCAGGCAGAGATATTACAAAATCGTTAGGCAGAATCGTGGTCAAAAAACAAGCCGGGGTCAGTTACAGAGCAGGCAGTGGCATAAGGGGTGTGAAGGTGTATGAAGGCAGGAACGGAGGATTAATAATTTAGTTTGGTATGGTAAATCCGAAAACAGTCAGTTAGACAGAGGCCAGGCTGTGAAGGGCAATCGGCACACTGGAAAGTTGTGTCTCGTCTGATTTCTTGACTGGAACACACCTTGCATCTTTTTTGACGTCGTCGGCCTGTTTCTGTGGGAGGGACTTTACCGGGAAAATGACGCTCGACGAGACGACTTAAAACGTCAGATCGGATAGTTTGGGGTGGGCCGTTCGGGAAAATAAGGGCAGTGATAAGGTCCTCTTGGTAGCCAAGGAAGCGTTTGGGGTTTTGGGTGGAGTTGCGATAAATTACATATGAGTTGTATATGGCCAATTGAAAAAAATAAATGGCAACTTTTTTGTACCAATGGTACGTCCGCCTTGTAGCAAGATAGGGTTCAAGCATCTGGTCATTGAAGTCGACCCCCCCCATAAACAAATTATAGTCCTGGATGCATGTTGGCTTTCGAATGACGGTGCCACGCCTTCTGCGGGTTTCAACGACGGTGTCATTGTGGATGGTGGATAGCATGTAAACATCCCTTCTGTCCTTCCACTTCACTGCCAGGACCTCCTTATTTCGCAGACTTGCCGATTCTCCACTTTTCAGCTTCTTATTCACGAGACTTTGAGGAAAGCCTTTCCGATTATTCCTGATGGTGCCACATGCTGGCGTCTTCTTCCGGTGCAGGTTGTGGAACAGGGGAAGGGAGGTATAGAAGTTATCCACGTATAGATGGTATCCCTTTTCCAATAGAGGGGTGATGAGGTCCCAAACAATTTTGCCACTTGATCCCAAGTAGTCTGGGCAATTAGGGGGATTCAGTTGGGTGTCCTTGCCTTCGTACACTCTGAAGGCATACAAGTATCCTGTGACTCGGTCACACAATTTGTAGATCTTCACGCCATAGCGGGCTCTTTTGCTGGGGATAAATTGTTTTATTTGAAGCCTGCCAGTGAATTTCACAAGCGACTCATCCACACAGATGTGTTGGTCCGGGGTATACAATTGGGGGAATTTTTCAGAAAAATAAGTCAGTAAGGGCCGAATTTTAAAAAGCCTGTCGTGATTTGGATGATTTCGGGGATGGCACTGGGTGTTATCGTTAAAATGTAGAAATCTCATGATGGCATAGTATCGGGATCTGGGCATTATGCTGGAGAAGATTGGCATGTGATAAATTGGGTTTTTGGACCAAAAGGCACGTGAAGAATTTTTTGGGTTGAGTCCCATACATAATGTGAGGCCTAAAAAAAATTTCAACTCCTCCACCGTAAGGTCTCTCCACTGGAAGGGACGGGCATGATAGGATGTGGGATTTCTTTCAATAAATTGTTGTGCAAATAGGTTGCACTGGGCCACAATTTCAGATAGCATGTCCTCTGTGAACATCAGGTTGAAAAAATCGATCGGGGAAAAATTCTCCGTGTCCACTTGGACTCCTGGCTGGGCCGTGAAAGGGGGAATGTTGGCTTCCCCGGAATTTGGAGGAAGCCACAAAGGGTTCTGAAGGGCATAGGGAAGGCCGGCATAGGTCTTTGGCCTTTCTTGCTGAGGCACTGCGGTGCTGGTGGAAGGCACTGCGGTGCTTGTGGAAGGCACTGCGGTGCTTGTGGAAGGCACTGCGGTGCTTGTGGAAGGCACTGCGGTGCTGGTGGAAGGCACTGCGGTGCTGGTGGATGGCACTGCCTCCTGACCAGAACGCCTTCGTTTAGCGGGCCGGCTATCTTCCTCCTCGGAGTCACTCAGTGTTCCGCTACTGGGGGCAGGCTCATAGTTGACGTCCGACTCAGAAGAAAAATTGGAAGTGGAGTTTGAACGAGAGAGGTCCATGTTGCTCTCATCGGGCGCAGAAATAATTTGGAATGCCTCCTCTAGTGAATAGGATTTTTTTGACATGTTTTGACGGAGCAGATGGGCACGGATTGGCACAGGTGGGCACTGAGGTGGCACTGATGAGGCGGCACAGGTGGGCACTGATTGGCGGCACAGGTGAGCACTGATTGGCGGCACAGGTGAGCACTGATTGGCGGCACAGGTGAGCACTGATTGGCGGCACAACACAGGTGGGCACTGATTGGCGGCACAACACAGGTGGGCACTGATTGGCAGCACAACACAGGTGAGCACTGATTGGCGGCACAGGTGAGCACTGATTGGCGGCACAGGTGAGCACTGATTGGCGGCACAGGTGAGCACTGATTGGCGGCACAGGTGAGCACTGATTGGCGGCACAGGTGAGCACTGATTGGCGGCACAGGTGGCAACTGTATGGGCACAGGTGGCAACTGTATGGGCACAGGTGGCAACTGTATGGGCACTGTGGTGGCACTGTATGGGCACTGTGGTGGCACTGTATGGGCACTGTGGCACTGTATGGGCACTGTGGTGGCACTGTATGGGCACTGTGGCACTGTGATGGCACTGTATGGGCGCTGTATTTAACTCACAGAAGTTTCTCCCTCCTCACACGCTGTCTCTGTGTGAGGAGGGAGAAGCGGCGATGAGAGATGATCTCATTTGTTTACATTTGAGATCATCTCTCATTCGTCCTCAGATCGCATCTGAACGGCCACTCCGATTGGCCGTTCAGGGCGATCTGTGATTGGCTGTGTCCAAGGGACACGGCCAGCAACAGAATTTCCCCGACGCGCGCTCCAGAGCGCGCGCAGGGAACCAGGAAGCAACTGCCGTCAAATGACGGCATGTTGGAAATTGAGGTCCGCGCGGTTGCCGTCATTCGGCGATACGCCGGGCCTCAAGTGGTTAAGACAAATATTCTGTGGACTGATGAGACAAAAATGTTACTTTTTGGAAAGTGTGCTTTCACTTACATCTGGCATAAAAACAAATAGATATGTGCATTCCCGTTCATACGAATGTTCTTTTCGTACCCGCGGGATAATGTGTACATACGAAAAAATTAAAGCACCAAAATATGAAAACGACGGGATTACGAATGAGCCGCATAACGAACGACCGCAAATACGAACGGAATACGACGGAAATACGACAAAACGAAAATGGCAAAAGAACGAAAATGAAATCTGTAACAAAAGATTTGCATGCTGTATTTTGTTTGAATGCCTTTTCTGTTTGTATTTTGTATTCAAAATACAGAATGCCAATCTTCTGTTTATAGTATAAACAGAAGATTGGCATTCTGTATTGTCTTTGAATACAGAATGCAAATCTTCTGTTTATAGTATAAACAAAAGATTGTCATTCTGTATTGTTTTTGAATACAGAATGCAAATCTTTTGTTTATAGTATAAACAAAAGATTTGCAGAATGCAGTGAGTGTAGTTAGTGAAGCAGCTTTTTTGTGCTGAGTAAAGCCAAATAAAGTTTTCTGTGGATTTTCATTTGAAGGGAGATCAGTTGGCCAGACTTTTGAACCCAAAAATGGTTTTATGGAGTTTAAAAACAAACACATTTTCTGAGAACGATCGGAAAACGATCGTTTTTATGTTTGTTGTTAAAAAAGTCTGACCACGTGTATGGATGGGGCTTAACAATAGTTACTATGGATGAGCCGCGTGTTGAAAGTGCAGCGAATCCCACGATATATTTAAGAAAGTACAAAATGACGAAAATTCACGAAAATTATTGTCTAACAAGAAACGACAATAAATTAAACAGAATAACGAACCATCCCGCATGTACGAAAATAAAACGGTAACAAAAATACGAAACGATCGGAATACGGAAAAAAAAACGCGTCGTATGAAAAACGAACGGGAACGAACGGGAAAACGGGCGTCTTACAAAAAACGAACGGAAACGAACCTACGGAACGATACAAAACGGAAAACAAAAAAAAAAAGAGAAAATTTCATAACAAGAAAATCATACCAACAGTCAGACATGGTGGACTACTTACCATAATTGATGGAACCATTTATTCTGAACTCTACCAGAAAATTCTAAAGGAGAATGTCTGGCCATCAGTGCGTGACCTCAAGTGCACTTGGGTTGTGCAACAGGACAATGATCCGAAACACAAGAGCAAATCCACCTCCAAATGTTTTTTTATAAACTTCAACATATCCATTCAACATTATACATTCTTGTATTCCATATTTCCTTAACTTACATTAAGGGTACAAATAAACATTACAAGAAAGACCTTAGTACGATGCTGTCTTATGAAAAGTTTATCAATTATAGTACCCCCCCATAGAGGAAAAAAAAAGATAGATAAATGTTTCCCTCCTCACTCCCCCCCTCTCCTCTGTGCCATTCCTAGCTGCAGTGGAGTAAGTCTACTCTGTCCCTGCCCACTCCATTCCTTCTACGTGAGTCAAGTATTCTCCTACTGTGCAAAGAGGACACTGATGCCCATGGTGTCTATTCTTTTTATGTGAGAGAAAAAAAAGTGATTGTACCATGTGGTTAAATATTAATTATCCATAATTGTGTGTAGCGGCCCTCGTGGCCTAATTCCCCAACTCAAATAACAGCAAAAAAAAAAAAGGAAAGAAAAAAAGGGAAAGGGGGGGACCCCTCTCCTGCTTCAACATGTTTATTGATTCCTCTTTTACCAAGACTTCTTATAAGAGGCCACTAATGGCCATAGTGTCGAAAATAAATTTTTGTACCTTGTGATAAAATGTTTTCAACCATGGGCCAAAATTGCTCCACAGCAATGTGAAAGACTCATTGCCAGTTATAGCAAACGCTTGATTGCAGTTGTTGCCGCCAGTTATTAGGTTTAGGGGGAAATTACTTTTTCACATAAAGCCAAGCAGGTTTGGACAGCTTTTTTGCCTTAATGAATGAAACCATCATTTATAAACTGCATTTTGTATTTACTCGGGTTATCTTTGTGTAGAAATAAAATGTGTTTGACAATCTGAATCTAAGTGTAACCAATATGCAAATACTTTTTCACACAACTGTATATCTTGGAGCTTCTGCGTTGAGATATCTTTATCAGAAAAATCAATTCTCTCCATTTACAGAACAATTGTAAAGCCTAGTAAGGGTCATGTCTACCCCTCCTATAGATTGACAATTCTCTCCATCTACAGAACAATTGCAAAGCCTAGTAAGGGTCATGCCTACCCCTCCTATAGATTTATAATGGAGAATAAACAAATTGGGAAATACATCTTTGAGAAAGTAACATTTTTAAACATTTAAAGTTTACAAAGCTTCAACAGTAGTAAGGAGATTGTTACAATCATATACCAAAAATTGACATCTGTCAGTTGCATTTAAATTTTAAGAAAGTGTTAAGTAAGAATAATGGTTCGGTTGACTGTAGTTTCAAATATTAAGACAAAGTACTACACATCTATACCACTTTAATTTGACATCACTTATCAATTCAGTGGTTCGAAGACGTCTGTCAAAATTAGACATGTGCACAGAAAAAATTTTCGTTTTTTTTTGTTCCGTTTCGTATGGTCCCGTCTGTTCGTTTCCGTTCGTTTTTCGTAAGACGCCCGTTTTCCCGTTCGTTTCCGTTCGTTTGTCGTACGACGCGATTTTTTCATATTCCGATCGTTTCGTATTTCCGTTACCGTTTTATTTTCGTACATGCGGGATGATTCGTTATTCTGTTTAATTCATGTTCGTTTCTTGTTAGACAATAATTATCGTTAATTTTCGTCAATTTGCATTCTGTGTATCTTGAATGCTTTTCTTTTGTTAGTGTCAGTTGTATGTTCATTGTTCAATGACATCTATAACAAAAGAATTTCATTATGTATATTGAATGAATTCCTTTTTCTGTTATAGGTGTCATATCAACATACGAAAATAACAAAAGAAACAGGTTCAAATGCAAATCTTTTGTTTATGTTTTTTTTTGAATGGCCAGAGAGTTACAATACTATTGTTAAGCCCCATACACTTGGTCAGACTATTTTAACAACACACATAAAAACGATCGTTTTCCGATCGTTCTCAGAAAATTCGTTTGTTTTTAAACTGCATCAGAAAACCATTTTTGGGTTCAGAAGTCTGGCCAACTGATCTCCCCTCAGATGAAAATCCACAGAAAAGTTTATTAGGCTTTACTATACAAGTGTACTCACTACTCTGCACAAAAGAGAAGCTGCTTTCAGTCACTGAGGCTGGCCATACATGTTCAATTTTCTTGTACAATTTTCTTTTAGATTTACCAAAAACCATATATGAGGTCAAACTAAACACTTTCAATTGTATGCAATCAGGCAGGCCCTTGCACTACATAGTTGAAGGTAAATCTAAAGAAAATTGCACAGAAAATCATGTATGGCCAGCCTAATGCCGCGTACACACGGTCGTTTTTTGCGATGAAAAAAACGACGTTTTTTAAAACGTCATTTAAATTGATCGTGTGTGGGCAAAACGTCGTTTTTTGTCTTAAAAAAACGACCAAAAAAAAAATTCCAACATGCTTGAATTTTTTGTGTCGTTTTTCAAAACGTCGTTTTTTGTGTCATAAAAAATGATCGTGTGTGGGCAAAACGACATAGAAAATGACGTTTTAAACCCGCGCGTGCTCAGAAGCAATTTCTGAGATGGGAGAGCTCGTTCTGGTAAAACTACTGTTTAGAATGGATTAAGCACATTCGTTATTTTAAATCTAATGAAGAAAACAATGCGCTGTATTTGCCACAATGCTTTTTAAACCATTTCCAAGCTACCCTAAACTCCTAGTTTGTTGTGGCTCATCTTGTTTGACATATTTCTGTCAACCTTTTGACTTTATTATTTTTTTGGGCCCTTTTTTTTATTTATTTTTTGTTTTTTGGGACACGTAATTTTTTTGGGGTAATATCTTTTAACAGATGTTTTGAACTAAAATTTTTTTTTAAGGATTTTGGAGGGTGTGAAGTGACCACAGCAGCTTATTTTTTGTGGTTTCATTTACCCACAAGGAGGTTGTTGTTCCTTGTTTAATGTCGTTTTAATTTTTAAAATGTGTCTGCCTACTCACTATAACAATCTCTATATTTGTTTGTAAAAAAATACACATGGTCAAAATTTGCAAACCAACCAAAATATACCTTTATTCAGGTTAAAAAGGTAAATAAATAAAAAGTACAACCATCTGGCAATCCAAAAGCAAAACCAAATAAAAACAAAGAAGCCTGGATAAAAACAAAGGAGACCCTGCTTGAAGTTGTAAACACAAGGGTCCACCAAGAAAACAATGAAGGCTGTGAAGGCCAAAAAAAATTCGCTTCGGGGCATCATCTCCTCACTTCTTCTTCTTCCCTGCAGCCTTCCCTGCAGCCTTCCCTGCAGTCTTCCCTGCAGCCTTCCCTGCAGCCTTCCCTGCAGGCCGAGTCCTCAGGGGCTGTGTTTCTGGAGCCGACGTGCCAGGAGCCAGAGCAGGCTCAGGAAGAGGAGGAGCAGGAGAAGGAGCAGGAGCAGGGGCTGGAGATGGAGCAGGAGCAGGGGCTGGAGATGGAGCAGGACCAGGAAGCGCAGTAAGGACAGGAGTGCGAATCAGCCCAATGCCAATATCGTCATTGAGCTGTCCCAGTGTGGCCATGCTCATGATCTGGAACATAAGGGATTCGCAGCGCACACGCTGGCCCAGCTCTAGATTTTTAAGCTTGGCAGCGATCAGCGCTGCGAATCCCTCTTCCTCACTGGGCTGCTCTCTGATGGCCAAAGTTGCTTCACGGAGCATGGCCTGGGTCTCCTCCTCCATCTGCATGAGCCTTCTGGCCCTTTTTGCTGGGTTCCGGATAGGAGGGATTTGGGAGATACAATCACGCTGGCGTGACTCCTGTCTCCCACTGGGGCCTGCCTCCTCCTGGCTCCCAGTGGGGCCTGCCTCCCCCTGGCTCCCTGCGTGGCCTGCCTCCCCCTGGCTCCCTGCGTGGCCTGCCTCCCCCTGGCTCCCTGCGTGGCCTGCCTCCCCCTGGCTCCCTGTGGGGCCTGCCTCCTCCTGGCTTTGCTCTGCCTGTGTATAATAAAAAAGGGACATATTTTATTTTTTGGCTTCATTCATCACACACATTTCTAACTTAATGACATATCATAATTGAATGCTAAAATATATTTATCACAGGCCCTCCATCCCTAATTCTGTGGCCCCTTACACAGCTTTAGATATGTGCCCCCTGGAGCTGGGGGCGGGGGGGGTTGATGTTGACTGAAATTCCAAAGTAGGGGGCCTTTACCCAACCGTTTTTTTACTTTAGGGTGGACAAAATGTTAATGGCTAAAAAGGGTGTTTAACATCTGCGGCCACTGTATGGTGTACCTAATGGCGTACAAGAAAATGACACACATTCATTATGACCTCTGCATTTATGTATCTTGTCCCCATTCTGTTTTGCCACTATTGCTTAGTGATATGTTCCAAATTTTTTGGCCAAACATTTATATAATTTCAATCACTTGTAACATAAATTACTCATCATTATTATACTTTGCATTACAAAAATGAATCTGAAAATGCAATACCTGGCTCCATGGGTCACAATCTGCCTCCTCCATGAACTCAGGCTCTTCCTCTGAGCTTGCCTGCTCTTGCCTGCAGGGAACACTGGAGGGCTGACTGCAGGGAACACTGGAGGGCTGACTGCAGGGAACACTGGACTGTCTCCTTGGGGGAAGGGTAGACATGGATGGCCTGGACTCTATGTGATCATCCAGGAACTGCATCTGACTATAGTACCACAGGTTAGGCTTGTAGACGCTGTCAGCTGCAGCCCCAGATCTCATCGAGGCCAGGACTTGTGACCGTTGGGTCCTGTAGGTGCCCCAAAGCGAATTGATTTTAGCCTTAACAGTCTCCAATGTAGCGTTGGGGACCCTTGTTTTTACATATTCAAGCAGGGCCTCCTTTGCTTTCTTCCGGGCATCTTTGTTTTTATTAATTTTGCTTTTGGATTGCCAGAGAACTGGATGTTCCTTCCATCTCTGGATAAATTCTGTCAGAAATTCCGGATCCTTAAAGGCCTCCATTAGTTCTGCATGTACAAAACAAAAAACAAAGCCTAGTGTCAGTCAAGCCACTACTACTAATTAGCTTTTAAACACCATGGGGGTTATTTATGAAAGGAAAATACACTCTGCACTTCAATTGCACTGAAAGTGCACTTGGAAGTGCAATCGTTGTATAAATCTGAGAGGGGTAGATCAGAAATGAGGGGAAGCTCTGCTGATTGTATCAGACAATGATGTGCATGCTAAAATGCTATTTCTAAATTTATCCTTGCATGTCCTCCTCAAGATGTCCAGCGACTGCATTTACAAGTGCACTTGTAGTGCAAAGTGTCTTTTCCTTTAAGTAAATCACCCCCCATATCTTCTAGCCCACACAATCATCCACTGTTCCCTAATATTTGTAATGTCCATAATCCAGATACATACCGTCTTATGATCCGATCGTCTCTTCCGCCTTGTTCCGCAGGTTGTGAACGGCGCTTGCAATGAACCCCCCATATCTTCTAGCCCACACAATAATCCACTGTTCCCTAATATTTGTAATGTCCATAATCCAGATACATACCGTCTTATGATCCGATCGTCTCTTCCGCCTTGTTCCGCAGGTTGTGAACGGCGCTTGCAATGGCGTGGATCCCTTTAAACGGCGCGAACGTGTGACGCGATGCACGAGATCCCGCCCCTGACGTTCGGTCTCGTCTTTTCCACGCCCCTTTCTCGATCTTTCTTTGTGGGTGTGTTTTAGGCAAGAACAAGATGGAGAGAAACATGGCAAGCTCAAGCCATCAGGCAGGCCAGGCCCAGCCAACCGGACGATCCCGGCGGAGGTACAAGGCCTCAAACATGGCCTTCCAAGAGATGGTGGAGATGGTCACCATCTTACAAAGGGAGGATTATGACGGGAAGCATGGCCCTTACCTGCATCCAAACAGGGTGAAGGCCGACATCATGGAGAAGGTGATCAGGAGGCTGCATCAAAAATTTGGCCAACGCAGGACTCGAGAACAATTGAGAAAGAGGTGGTCAGACCTCAAAAACAGAGAGCCTGAACAACTCCAGCATATCAAGAGGCTGATTCGGGGAAAAAGTAAGTTTTTTTTATTTTTTGACACATTTGTGGTGTTTGTTAATTGTGCCATGTGATTTTAATTTCAGGTTGTACTGTATCTGTTTGTGGGCACAAAAAGTGGTCGGAGAAGTCGTCGTTTATACGTTGTTTTTCGACCTACTAAACGACAATCTTCGTGCTAAATATCATCATGCGCCTAGTTCGCATGGACAAAAAGGAGTGTATAAACACTATATCATTCCCAAAAAACGTCTTTGTATTTGTTATTATTTGAACAAACGACGACTCCTACGACCAATTCATGTGTCCCCAAACAGGAATCTTGCCATTTTTGTTGTAATGTGACTTCACTTGTGATCTTTTGTAATGTAGATTTGTACCTAAATTAAAGTCGATGTGAAAAGCTTAGTAAATATGACCAATAAACAGAAAAAGGAGAGTCTGCTCAGCAGTGGATTCTGCACATGTTTATATACTCTGTACTTGTATTTTTAGTTCTCACTCATATCTCTTTATAATCTTTTACCTTTCTTTTTTCCCTATCTTCAATCTCGTAGGGCGCAGTGAAGCAGCAAGGCAGGTTGGAACTTCCGAAGCCCCACCCCCGAGGGATGATGACGCTGCCACCACATCCAGTAAATTTCCTACACAACACTCATACCCAGGTAATCTAGATCAGGGATCCTCAAACTACGGCCCTCCAGCTGTTGTGGAACTACACATCCCATGAGGCATTCATTGTAACACACTGACATTCACAGACATGACTAGGCATGATGGGAATTGTAGTTCCTGAACAACTGGAGGGCCGTAGTTTGAAGACCCATGATCTACATGTAGGTTTTCCGAATTTTAATACCTTTTTTGTTCCCACATTTCAGGAGCAAGTCGTGCAGCGACAATGGACAGGGATACTGCCAAATTTGTGCTGTCCGAAATATGGTCCTTCAGGGAACAACTAGAGGACATCCAGGACACTGCACGAGAAGTGGTAGAAAAATCAAAAGGGCTGGAGACACAAATTAAAAATTTAATAGATTATTTGGGTAGGTTTTGATTTATTTAGTGTTTATTTTGTAATAGAAAAAAGGTTTGGTTTATAATAAAAAAAAAAATGTGATTTTATTTTTTGAATAATGTAAAAAAAAAAAAAAAAAAAGTGATTTTAGTTTTTGAATGTAAAAAAAAAAAAGTGATTTTATTTTTTGAATAATGAAAAAAAAAAAAATGTGATTTTAGATTTTGAATAATGTAAAAAAATAAATATATAAAAAAAAGTGATTTTATTTTTTGAATAATGTAAAAAAAAAAAAAAAAAGTGATTTTATTTTTGGAATGTTATAAAAAAAAACAAAAACAAAAAATATATATTTGTTTTGTAACTAAAAAAAATGTTTTTAAAAAATTTTATGTCAAAAAGTTATGTTTTTCAAGATGCAAAAAATAAAAAATTTACAGTAAAATATGTGTCTTGTTATTTAAGCTCAATGATTAATAGAAAATACTAGGGTTGTCCCGATACCGATGCCGAGTATTTGCGGGAGTACTTGTACTCCCGCAAATACCCCCGATACCTAAATAGAATACTTCCCCCCCCATATTGCAGCGATGCGTCCCTCATACCTTTTTAGATATGCTGACGCCGCCGCATACCGCCTTATCCCCCTGCACAATCGCATAGCTTACATTACAAGCATTCATTCTGAATACTTGTAAATGGCCGTGTATTGACACTCCCCCTCTCCGGATTGGACGGATCCCTCCATCCGGAGAAGGGGAGTTTTAAAACACGAAGCGCGGCCATTTACAAGTTTTTAGAATGAAAGCTTGTAATGCGCTACGCCAAGGATCTCCAAACTACGGCCCTCCAGCTGTTTCGGAACTACATTTCCCATGAGGCATTGTAAAACTCTGACATTCACAGACATGACTAAGCATTATGGGAATTGTAGTTCCTGAACAACTGGAGGGCCATAGTTTGGAGACCCCTGCGCTACGCGATTGTGCAGGGGGATACGGCGGTATGCGGCAGAGGCGGCATCAGCATATCTAAAAAGGTATGAGGGACGCATCGCTGCAATATGGGGGACATACATGGCTGCATATGTGGGGGACATGGCTGCATTTGGGGACACATTTAAAAAAAAAGTATCGGTATTCGGGATCGGCGACTACTTGAAAAAAAGTATCCGTACTTGTACTCGGTCCTAAAAAAGTGGTATCGGGACAACCCTAGAAAATACCTAAAAAAAATGTATGCTGAGAACATTAAACAATGAGGGATAGTTATTTCAGTCCATCACAAACACATGGCACTATGATAACCTAGGACCGTGATGGCGAACCTTGGCACTCCAGATGTTTTGAAACTACATTTCCCTTGATGCTCCACTATACTGCAGAATGCATGAGCATCATGGGAAATGTAGTTCCAAAACATCTGGGGTGACAAGGTCGCCATCACTGACCTAGGAGATAAAATAAAAACACAAACCTTATAAATTAATTAAAGAACAAAGAAAAGACTGTTTCAGGCAAAAAATAAATTTAATTATTCAGCCAAGATCTGGCATTGGAATGGCCCCCCTACCCATAAAGTAGTCCACATATGCCTGACGCACAGCACGTGCGTTTCGGGGGGCCAATTGGGGATGGGCAGCGTCACGAGCTGCCTCTGGAATGTCAACAGGGTCATCAGGCAAAAGGGTTAGGTAAGAAGAAGAATGTTTTTTTAAATAGTTGTGTAAAATGCAGCAGCATGTAATTATATAATTCAACTTGTATTCGGCCATGTTTATGGCAGTAAGAAATAGCCGGAAACGGCTGGCCATGATGCCAAAGGCATTTTCCACCACACGTCTGGCTCTGGCCAGCCTGTAATTAAACACCCTCCTCTCAGGGGTGAGGGCGCGTTGGGGAAATGGCCTCATGAGGTGAGGACCCAAGGCGAAAGCCTCATCTGCAACAAAAACGAAGGGCAGACCCTCTTCATTATCCTCCGCAGGCGGCAATCCCAGGTCCTCGGAAAGAAGCCGTTGGGCGAACTCCGTCTCGGCAAAGACACCACCGTCCGACATCCGCCCATTTTTCCCAACATCAAGATACAAGAACTCGTAATTGGCAGACACCACCGCCATCAGAACAACACTGTGGAACCCCTTGTAATTGAAATAATGGGATCCACTATGGGGTGGTGGCACGATGCGGACGTGCTTGCCGTCAATAGCTCCTCCGCAGTTTGGAAAATTCCATCGCCGGGAGAAGTCCGCTGCCACAGTCTGCCATTCCTGTGGCGTGGTGGGGAACTGTAGATACCAAAAAAATAAAAAAATATCAAACAAACATTCCTAAAAGAACATCCCAAAACATTTTTTGATACCAAAAAAACAAACATTAATTTGAAGTATTATTAACCACTTCCTTACTGGGCATGTAAACCCCCTTCCTGACCATGTGAAATTTCAGCTTGCGGCACTGCGTCGCTTTAACTGACAATTGCGCGGTCGTGCGATATGGCTCCCAAACAAAATTGGCGTCCTTTTTTCCCCACAAATAGAGCTTTCTTTTGGCTGGTATTTGGTCACCCCTGCGATTTATATTTTTTGCGCTATAAACAAAAAACGACGACTATTTTGAAAAAAAAAACAATATTTTTTACTTGTTGCTATAAAATAAAAAATTCATTTTAGGGCGATACGTATTCTTCTACATATTTTTGGTTAAAAAAAAAAAAAAATCAAAAAAAATCGCAATAAGCGACTGGTTTGTGCAAAAGCTATAGCACCTACAAAATAAGGGACAGAATTATTATTTGTTATTTATTTTTTTACTAGTAATGGTGGCGATCTGCGAATTTTATTGCGACTGCGACAACATGGCGGACACATCGGACACTTTTGACACCTTTTTGGCACCATTCACATTTATACTGCAATCAGTGCTATAAATATGCACTAATTACTGTATAAATGTGACTGGCAGGGAAGGGGTTAACACTAGGGGGTGAGGAAGGGGTTAATGTGTATCCTGCATTGTGTTCTAACTGTGGGGGGAGGGGGGGGTGACCGATCTGTGTCCCCATGTATAAGGAACACTGATCGGTCTGCTCTCTCCAGTGACAGGACGCTGTCATTGTGAGAGCCGGCAATGAGAAATGATCTCATATGTTTACATATGAGATCATCTCTCATTGGCTGCACAGATCGCATTGCAAACGGCCACTCTGATTGGCCGTTCGCGGCGAGCTGTGATTGGCTGTGTCCAAGGGACACGGCCAGTACACAAGTTCCCCGCTGCGTGCTCTGGAGCGCACGCTGGGAACACAGAAAGAGGCTGCCGTGAAAAAACGGCAGCCCAGAGATTTAGAACCACCCTGCGGCCGCATATAGTCGTACGGCCGTAGGGAAGTGGTTAAAAATAGGAAAAATAAGAAGAGATCACTAAAGCAGATTAATCACACCCTCTGATGGTCACAATCCTACAAAAAATAAGGGGAGTGGAGGCCCAAAATGAGTTTGAGACCTCTAAAAAAAATTAAATACTAAAAAAATGTTAATTTATACAATTACAAAAAAAAGAGGGGGGGGGTTGTGCGTGCACTACAATATAGGACAACATATAGGGGGATATAGGGACTTCTATAGACAGCACTACAATATAGGACAAAATATAGGGGGACTAGGCTAGGTGGGTTTGGGACACAAAAAAAAAAAAAAAAACCTGGACAGGTTGGCAAAACAAAAGATGCATGTAGGAGCAAATATAAAATGAATACAGCATGCATGGAGATGAAAGGGAACATTACCAGCAGATCACAAACAGGTTAATTAGGGACTGTTTAAAACCAAACAAATTGAAACAAATACAAAAGCCTAAATAAAACATAGTTTGTGCCTTTAAAGGCCACCACTTACCTTAATATAGTCCTCCTGCAGAACATGAATGATGGCAGAACAGGTCTGGGGAATTATGAGGCCCAGAGCCTGGGGGGAGATGCCCGTCGAGAACTTCAAGTCCTGCAGACTTCTCCCTGTTGCCAGGTACCGCAAGGTGGCAACTAGCCGCTGCTCAGCAGTGATGGCTTCCCGCATAACGGTGTCCTGCCTGGTGATATAAGGCGACACCGAAGCCAAAAGCTGCTGAAATACGGGGGTCAGACATCCGAAGAAAATTCCTGAAATCATCAGGGTTATTTTCTCGGATCTCCCGCAGCAGAGGCATATGAGAGAACTGGTCCCTGCGAAGAAACCAGTCCTTGGCCCACAAAGTCCTTCTCGCCCTCCTCAAGGACCGGAGCCGGGATGCAGCACACATCCCAACAAGAAGCACAGCACGATCTCGGCGACGAGAACGTACCCGCAACATGGCTAGAAAAACGGTCGTCAAATCAGATCGCACTAAAACACCGCTCTGAAGTACAGAAATGCCTTTGAAGAACGGACCTGCAAAACAGGAACGTGTAGACAAGAACGCACTGCCAAAACAGATACGATTGGAAAACAAGCACTGTATCACAAATACGACCCCAAAAGCACAAACTGTACGACAGTAAACGATATTAAAGCACGAAGACTGAAAAGCGCGAATCGTCTCTCACCAAACTTTTACTAACACGCAGCAACACAATATCAGCAAAAGAGGCCGTCTTCCGCATGGAAATGACCCTTTATAGTTCCGTCGTACGTGATGGACGTCACGGCGCTTTGCTAGACTTTTTGGGAAAAACGATGGTGTGTACGCAACGTCGTTTTGGAAAATGAAGTTTGAAAAACGTCGTTTTTTTTCATCGCAAAAAGTGATCGTGTGTACGCGGCATAACTCTCTGGCCATTAAAAAACCCATAAACAGTAGGTTTGCATTTGAACCTGTTTCTTTTGTTATTTTCGTATGTTGATATGACACCTATAACAAAAAAATTGCATTCAGTATTTTGAATACACAGAAAAAAAGAAAAAAGAATTCATTCAATATACATAATGAAATTCTTTTGTTATAGATGTCATTGAACAATGAACATACAACTGAAAACGAACACAAAACAGATTTAAACAAAATACACAATGCAAACCTCTTGATACAGATTTAATTTTCATTATTTTGCCATTTTCGTTTTGTCGTTTTTTCCCGTCGGATCGTTCGTTCGTATTTGCGGTCGTTCGTTATGCGGCTCATCCGTTATCCCGTCGTTTTCGTATTTTGGTGCTTTACCGTTTTCGTATGTACACATTATCCCGCGGGTACGAAAATGAACATTTTCGTACGAAAATAACATTCGTACGAACGGGAATGCACATATCTAGTCAAAATCATAAACTTTGTGTAAACTGGGAACCTATTTAGAAGCGTACCTTGTATATTTTAAACAGTTCTATAACCAGAGTATTTAGAGTAACCAGAGTAAAGATTATAAAGAAATGAAATAGGGATTTGGTAAAAAAGGGGATTAGGAGAGGGTGTTGGTGTAAAGTAGCACCAATAAGTTGGACTAAACAGATAGCACTCTACGTGGGTATGTGTCACTCATAGGAGGAGAAGTTGATGTAATTCATTTTTTTGTAGATCCTTCTATGCATCTGAGTAGCGGAATTCAAACCAGGGTGTCCATGTTTTTTTGGAACCGGTCTACTTTATCAGAGGCCTGAGCCAGAGTATTTTCCATTTCACATATCTCTGAAACCTTTGCTAGGCACTGTGCAATAGTGGGTACTCGTGTGGTTCTCCAGTAGATTGGAATCAATGTCTTAGCTGTGTTTAGCATATGTTTGGTTAACGAGTTCTTGTTACGTTTTATTGAGAATGAGGAGATGTGCAGGAGACAACAGGCAGCATTTAGGGCTATTTTGGTTTCTGTTATTGATTTGATCAAGTCTTTGACCTGTCGCCAAAACATGGTCAGATGGGGGCAGTGCCACCAAATGTGTATGAGCGTGCCTGTGTCACCCCCACATCTCCAACAGACACTAGGGGTCTGAGTATTCCAGGAATGCAGTTTTGCTGGTGTAGCACTAGTACTGGATGAGAGCTGAAACAATGTCAATGTCCACACGTTGCGTTCCCTTTTCTCTGCTTTATTTACCGAACATGGTAAAAGAACCAACAATAGATTGAAGAGATGAGATAGGGTATAGGTAGTAGGTTCAGGCGTAGATCTTGATAGGAAGCACTCCTGCTCCCAAACATAAACTCTTGTCGCCACTCTAGCCAGAGTGGGTAGTGTGCCCCTGGATAGGCCTCTCTCACTAGTCCTAGCAGCCAGGGCGTTACACGGAACCTTGGTACAGTCTCTGCCACTGACCTTCACAAAGGTGGACATACGATCAGTCCAGAATTCTTTCAGTTTAGGATTAAGCACCCGGATTTCTTCTCAAAGTAATAACTTGTAAAATCAGATAACTGATGGGCGATCACTGCTCAGCCTTTCAGTAGTGATAGGACCTCCAATGAAGTTCAGGCCTCCCCTGAGTGTACCAGCCTACTGCTGGGTACTCTCCAAACAGGTACTTCATTCGACGGCTTCCTCCCTCTAGGACGGATAGCAATGCAGACCCAGTCTGACTACTGGGCCTGCTCAGTAGAGTACTTCAGACCAACGTGATCCCGGAGCCAGGAAAATCTGAACACGCACCCCCGGCCAGAAGGGCCACACACAGGGGTGGTGGGACGACTGCCCAGGGCGGACAATGACGACCCAGAACCCGTGAAATCCATCCCTTAAATACCCCTCCCCAGCATGCACAGCGAGGCGATCAACCCTCACTGATTGGCCACTGAGAAAGAATACCCAACACACCTGGATCTGACTGCTGCCACCCTTGACCTGGGGTGGAACTGTCACCCCAGACAACAATAGTGGTCACCTGCAGTACAGCCATGGCTGGAACTGATCCTCTGACTAACCCCTAAATTTAAAGCAAGGCCAGCAAAGAAAATAGCTGCCCGCTACATTGGTGTGACATACCAGTCAGTAAGTAGTTTACAGGACATTTATTGTATCTTAGTGCTAATAGAGCACTTGTGTGCAAGGATGCAGGCCTTTTTCCATTGATTGTCAGTGATAGTTTGCTTAAGTGCTTTGGACCAACACTTTCTAAACCTGTCTTCCTCGGGAATAGAATATTGAAGCCACTTATATGTAATTGAAGTTTCTTTTTGCAATTGCTCACCCTCAGGGCACACCTTCTCAAGGTTGGTCATCTGTCTGGAGAAGTGTCCTTGTCTGGTCATACCGCTTACATAGCTAAATTTCTAAAAGTATGTCCAGACTGGTATATTGGATAGCCCACTATCTCTTTTTAGGGTCACATAGTCCATGAGTTTCCGATTCTGAAAACAGTCACCAGTCGGTTTCCGCTTCCCGGCTAAAAGTCTGGGCTGTCTGAGAGAGGGGTAGGGGGGCTTAGTGGGGTAGTCAGTGTGAGGTGTTTTGCTGCTTCCATGCAGATAGTGTATTGACCATTAGTGGCTGCTGTTTTAATGTATTGTTTTTCTGTAGTCCCGAGTTCCAGGGAAAAAAAAGGAGGGGATATGGACTTAGTCTGTCCTCTAATGCTACCCAATCTTTAGCATTCCCATGGCAGTGCCAATCCATCACTCTCGTGAGATGGGCTGCAAGGTAATGTAGCGCCTGTGTACTTTTAGTACAGGTGCTATTCCTAAATTTAAGGGGGATGAGAGAGTTTTTTGGCTTTCATCCGGTGATTTGTTTAGATTGGGTCTCTGTTTCGGCTGGGCTGTGCTGTGGGCTTGTCCTGTTGTCCCTGGGGTGTTGTTGCACCCCAGGGCGATAGGTGGCAGCAGTGGAGTCCAGACTGGGGGGTCTCTTGCCAGCAGCCAATCAGGAGGGGTTTTCCCTTGCGGGGCATGCTGGGGGAGTACTTCTGGAACAGACGCCATTTGCAGGATTTTTCCTGGTTCCTGGTGTGGCACCCACCTTTAGGGTGACCGTACATCACCGTGCCCCAGGCGTTATGGCCTACCTGGCCGGGGTGTGGGTGCTATGCGGAGATCCTGGTTCCTGGACCATGTTGGCCCGGAGCAACTGAAATTGTGGCTGGACCTCAGTGATCGACTGGAGTCCTAACTTGAAGATCCCAAGCAAGTTTAGCTGTTCGGTGGGGACCCAGTTGAGGAGCACCAATGAGAGGCTGGTGATCCAACAGCACTGGAGCGAACCATCGGGATCGAGGTGACCGGACACTGAGAGGTTGGATGTCAGCAACCTGTCAGTCGGTGACCATCTGAGAACTACCTAAGGTCAGATTCAGGCACTAATTCACTAAGGAAGATTCATCTCATGATCTATGTTCTAGGGACGGGTCAGTGGCAGAGGCCTGTTTTCCTACAAGGTTCCGAGTGATTCCCTGGCTGCCTTGTCGGTGTGAGAGGCCTGTCCAGGTACACTATACCTACTCCGGCTGGAGTGGCGACGAAAGCAAAATGTCTTTTGGAGCAGGACTGCTTCTGTTACTCGTAAGCCTGAATCTGCTACTCTTCTCCTCATCCATCTTCTTCTATTCACTTAAAGTTTATTGTTTACCGTGTTGGGTAAAATAAAGCACAAGAAAAGACATCCACTGTTCGGACATTCCGTTACTATTGCTGCTCTCTTCAACTACCCTAGACATCGAAGCTATGAAGGTAACAGGCCGAGCCAAATCTATCCAGCGGCTCCTGCGGGGGTGAGCGCTACAGTAATATTTCCTGAAATCTGGAAGTCCCATCCCTCCTAGTTCCTTAGGTCTGGTCAGGAGCACAAATTTAATCCTAGCTTTTTTATGTACCCAAAGGAGAACCAGGAGGGCGGTGTGCAGTTTTTTGAAAAACTTCTTAGGTAATTTGATCGGCAGTGCCCTTAGGAGGTACAGGAGCCTGGGGAGTATTACAATCTTCAGGATGGCCGCCCTCCCAAACCACGAGAAACAGCCTGCGTTCCAGAGTTTTAGGTCCCTTTCTATTTTTTGGAGTAGGGGTGGGAAATTTGCCTCAAATAGCATTGACAATTTGGGGGTCAGCCATATTCCCAAGTATTTTAAAGCTTTGTCTGACAGTGACCCATTGATTTTTATCCTAGCTGAGGGTTGTTGGTATAGTGTCGTAATCCAAGCCATCATGCAGGAGTTGAGGCTTATGTGTGTGCAGGTCGCAAACATGAAACAAAAGCCTTCTCTGCGTCTGTGGAAAGGAGAAGGCTTTTGGTGTGCTAGGAGTGGGATGCTTGTGTAAGGAGGAGTTCTTTTATAATGTTGTCCTTCGCTTCTCTCCCTGGCATAAAGCCTACTTGTTCAGGACTGATTACATTGGCCAGGAGTGGTCGAAGTCTGTTTGCCAAAATGTTTGCCAACAGATTCAGATCTATGTTCAACAAAGAGACAGGCCTATAGCTGGAGCATTCTCTGGTAGAGAGTACAATTTTTAAAATAGCCTTGTGGGAAACAGTAGAAATGCAAACTTTTGCAGAGAAATGTTACCAATGAAGCATCCAAATGATGACAAGTGACTCAATCAACCAATAGCCACCTAAGGCTGCAATATCAGTTCAAGGTGCAGTTAGATGTAAAGAGTGAATGTATGTTAATCAAAAAGGCACTATATAAGACAGATAGCCAATATGATTCAAATTTTAAAGTAAAGTCATGTGAAAAACTAAGTACAGCCCATGGAAATTTTTGATGTTTTCATATTTGAACTGCCAAACATCAGACGTTCATTCAAACAATGCCTGCAGATAAATATGTATTCTTGAACAAATGACACATACAATTGACGTGTTTTTATGCTCATAACAGAAATGCAGATTTGTCACATGGAAAAAGTAGCTACCCACCTTTTCAAATGCATGAAAACAAAATCTTGAGTTACAAATTATATGCCAAGGATTACAGCCTTCTTAGGGAGTATCCAGGGGGAACCTATTTTATTTAAACCGCTGGTGATCTGGTATTCTCTTTGTTATTAAAGTGTGTGGTGTCATCATGCCAAGCTCAAAATAGCTTTCCAAGGCCTTCAGAAAGAAGGTTGTGGTTAACTGTGTTTATGGCAAGAATTTTCAAAAGATCTTCAAATTATTTGAAATCAATGATTCCACTGTAAGGAAAATAATCTACAAATGGCATAGATTTCAAACAACTGATAATTTGTCCATGACCAGCCAAAATGGAATTGAAGGATCTGCTGGTAACCCTTACAACAATGTAAATGTGTACAATCAGAAAAAGGTTGCACCCATGTAATTTGCATGGGAAATGTGCCACGAAATAGCACTTGCTTTCAAACAGAGCATTACAGCAGGTCTATAGTTTGCCATTGAACAAGACCAAGTCTTCTGGGACAATGTGCTCTGGATTGATAAATCAAAGATTTTGAAAGAGTTATATAGCCACATTAACAGTAGACATGTTTGGCACAAATGCAGGAGAAATATCTGATACTAACCGTAAAGCATTATGGTGAAAATATTATGGCTTCTGGTTCCTTTACTAAGTCAAGGCTTGGACAGCTTGCAGTCATAAATTCCACTATGAATTTTGCATCATATCTATGTTTGCTTAAAAAGAATTTACAACCATCTGTCAGAAAGTTGAAGTTAAACAGGAAAATAAGCTATAAATGAAAATGATCCAAATCATACTAGAAATTACAAAAAGGAATGGCTCAAAAAGAAGAAATATGGCAGTAATAGACTGGCCAAGTCAAAGTACTGATTTGAATCCCTTTAAATTGTTATGGGGGGATTTGAAAGGGTTGTTCTTGCAAGAAAAACCCACCAATGTTGTGCAACTGAAAAAAAGTTGCACAGAGGAGTGGTTCACAAATTCTAAATCAAAAACTAGTAGGCAGATGTGCAAAAGAACTTACAATAAGTAATTCTGCTAATGAGGTAATACCAACTTCTAAAGCCCCCTTGGCTCCCCTAATACTTACCTGAGCTCCATCTCTGTCCAGCAATGTCCACGAGTGTCTAGGCTGTCCAAGACTCTCTCTCCTGATTGGTTGAGACATAGCAGTGGCGCCCTTGGCTCAGACTGCTGTCAACCAAAGTTTCCTAGCCAATCGGGAGACAGGGCTGGCCGGGCAGCAGCTCCATGTCTGAATGGACAGAGGGAGCTGTGACGTGGCTCGAGTGTCCCCATAGCAAGCTGTTTCTGTTGGGGCACTCAACTTATGGGAGGGGCCAGGAGCACAGAAGGGGCACCCGAGAAGAGGAGGATTGGGTCTCTGTGCAAATCCACTGCAACAGAGCAGGTAAGTATAACATGTTTTTTTTTTATAGAAAAAAAAAACGGGACTTTACCATAACTTTAATTCCATAATCACCACTTATATCTGAAGTATCAGTTTAGGGAGTGCCAACTCTTTAATGGAAAACATTAAACACTGTAAAATATTAATAATAATGGCAGTAACGCTTAGAAGGAAAGCCTCATCCAATTGGAGGAGGAGCATGATGCGAAAGTGCGTCCGGAACTGCTGTTGCCGCCGCCAGACCTCGGATCCCGGAGCTCCACGAGACCCATGAAAACTCCTCATATGCGGTGATCAGTCGAGCATTCCCCCCCCTCCCTCGTCCCCCCCGAAGTTGGTATACTCAGCGCAGGTACACGCTGGCTTTCCTAGTGCTTGCAGTACACTGAGATCATTCAGCACGCTGAATTACCGTAAGTACCGTAAGCCGAGCGGAGCTATGCTGTGCTGAGCCGCCGTGTACTAAGCTGTGGAGTTGTGGAGCCGTGGAGCTACTGCACACTGTTTCTTGCTGTGCACTGGGCTCTGGGTGTTCCACGTGAGAGATCAAACCCCCTCCCCTCTGCTGGCTCACCTTGGTAGCTTGGCGTCCTGGTTGTGTGTCTTGGTATGGGGCGAGTGGTTTACCGCATCCCCACACCCCCCCCATCCCATCTGCGAGGTGACAGACGCCTGAAGGATCGGTTCTAACTCACGTGCAGATGCAAGGAGGTACAACAGGTAACATTAAATAAAATTATAGACATCACTCACAGAAAGTTCAACAAACGGTGAGTCACCTCTCCTTATTCCATGCTCCTGTGTTTAAAAGGCTGCTCTGCAGGACTGTCAATAGCTACTCTGCATGATGCACTTTTGCAACTGTTTATGTGATTCTAAGAAGAGTTCCATGACCGTGATCATAGATTGGACATCCCTATAGCATGTACTGCATGTACAGTCGGTCTGTCTCACTATAACAGGATAAGAAGGATATACATAATAATAATATAAAGAAGGATATATATAAAAAAAAATATATATATATATATATATATATATATATATATAAAAGGGGGACAGAATAAGGGAATGTAAAGGAAGTGGACTTATAACGTCTTATTTATATTATAATTAATACAAATACTACACAAATACAACTGATTTTACAACCGGCGTGTATTACTCATTCCCTCTTATACACTCATATTTTTTAATCCAACTATTGACCTGGCTTGACATGTAGCAAGGTATAAAACCATAAAAGTTACAAATTAAAGTGAACGTCGTCTAACCTCCATAGGTCAGCCTGCGTTGATGCCCAGCTGATTCCCTAGTATGTTCTAAACCATTTTTTTTGCTTTTCTTTGGAGTGTTTTTTTTTCTTGCTTTCTTTCGGCAAAACAGAGAAGAAGGAGGTGAGAATGAGAGGCCAACCAGTAAGAGGAGCGGTAGCCAATGCCCCCAAAAGTGCCAGCCCAGGCACTATAAAAAAAATACATGACTCAAAATGGTTCCAAAGACAGTCCTAGTAAAATTGCGGGGTCCAAAAGTAGACTGTCAAGGGCCAATTGGAAAATAGCCAAAGAAGGCAATCGGTTATTGGGATAATTGAAGAAACAGAGGAGGTAGTTGCTGGCTTAAGCGGAGCAATTTATATATGTAGATCTACCACTCGGATGGAGCACGTTAAAAAAATGAGATATAAATCACCTATTAAGAAGAGTTGAAGAAACAGAGGAAAAATTGGACATCCAGAAAGCGGAAGTGATAGAGTTAAAAAAGCAGATAAAGGATTTACAGAGGGATCAAAGGAATTTGCGGTACAGAATGGAAGATCAAGAAGATCGGAACCGGAGGAAAAACTTGAGGATCCGTGGTTTACCAGATCAGGAAGGAGAAGATCTTCAAAAAAATTAGATAACGTTTTTGGCCAATTATTGGGAAAAATCGAAAACGAAAAAAATCAAATTTGAAAGGTTTCATCGGATTAGAAAACCTGTGGAAATGGCAGCTGATATACCCAGAGATGTGATCGCGAGATTCCATAACTTTCAAGATAAAGAACAGATTTGGCAGGGCCTGAAATCTAAACCAGCGATGTTTAATGAGGTCAATTTACAGATCTTTCTGGATCTTTCTACCGAGACCCTGTCCAGAAGGAGATTATTAAAACCCCTACTGGAACATCTTAAAACTTATAATATTCAATACTTTTGGGGTTACCCTGCGTGTCTAACGGGGAGGAAGGAGGGTAGGTCCACAACCCTAAGGTTTCCTGAAGAGTTGGCTAAGTTCTGCAAGAGACTCGCTATCCCACTGATAGATATACCCGGTTGGAGCGAAACACATGAGAAGACATCCCATACACTTGAACCACAGACTTGGCACCTTATCTCAGGAAATAAAAGAGGAAAATAGCTGTTTAGTGAAAATGAAACAAGAATGTGGCTTTAAAGGGAGAGGGGAGGGATAAGGGCCCAAGAATTCACGGCTGGGTGCGTTCGGGGGAGTGGAAGGGGAGGAGGGAACGGTAAGGGGTAAGAGTTAATTAGTAAGCGACATATGTTTAGGCAGGGGCGTGGGTTTCCCGGGGGTGAGGGGGCGGACGAAAGTAGTTCTCGGAAGGGCCCACATCAGAGCCCAACCTCTGGGGGGAGAACCGTAGGACTGGATGGAGAAGGAGGGCCATGGATCCATGAGCCTTTCGAATGCTGTAATCCCACAATATGATAGGGGTGGTAGGGAGAGGGTTTGGGGGGGTAGGCTGGGTATGGGATGTTGTGGGTGGGGAGATGGGTGGGTCCAAGAGTGGGGTGGGGGTGGCGGTGGGATTGGGGGGGTGGATTGGGGCTCTCTCCGAATCTTCAGTATTATGATGTTAGATACGGCTGTGTACTGTGGACATCAAAACCTGCCGATATGTATTTTAATCAACTGAGGTTGCATAATAAATGGTGGGAGTGGGGAGGTAGATCACCCGGTAGATAATATAGGAACCCTAAAAATTCTTTCGTATAATGTACGTGGTCTGAATAATCCCATAAAAAGAAGTAATATCCTGAGAGAATTAAAATATCTTAAAGCAGATATGGTTCTACTACAAGAAACACATATCTCACTGGACTCTAATCCTAAAATAAGCACATATGAATACCCACGTTGGTATTATGTGGATTCACCGATTAGACGTGCAAAGGGAGTCGCCATTGGTTTTGCCAGGGAAGTAAGATTTGCCCTGGGGGAGAGAAGGGTAGACCCCGAGGGGCGCTATCTTTTCCTCAGGGGGCAAAATAAATGAAGTTGACTACTCCATAGCTAATATCTATGGTCCAAACCAAAACCCTATTACATTTCTCAAGGAAGTAATCGAGAGGTTCATGGATTTCAAGTCCGCAAATGTAATCATGGCCGGAGACATGAATCTCTGCTTGGACCCAGATGTCGATTGTACGTCACATGCACAACGAGTTGGGAATGTACAACGGATTTTATCTTTGGAGGCAGTCAAAAGTTCTATCAGAATAGTAACTTTGTCGGACCATGCTCCAGTATCAATTAATTTAAAAATAGTGGGAATACAAAAGAATAATAGAATATTGAAAATGAATGAAGATCTAATGAACGACGAAGAGGTAGTAGATACAATTAAAAGGAAATTAGAACTGTATTTTAAAGAAAATAGCTCAGAACATCTGTCAGAAGCACTAGTATGGGAAGCTCACAAGGCCTATATCAGGGGTATTCTAATTGCAATTGGAATCGCTAGAAAACGCGATGAGCTACATTAAAAACTATCCTTGATCTCGAACAGAGACATAAACAGACAGGTGATTGTGTAGCTGGGCGCTCGGTTATTCTGAAAAGGGAGGAACTAAGGGACCTTATTGAACAAGAAAATAGAACAGCCTGTCATAGAGTTAAGAAAGAGAGGTACCAATGGGGGGACCTGTCGGGTAAATATCTAGCCAAAATGTTAAAAAAACGAATCTAAAATAAATTTTATTGAAAGCATACAAACGAGTAAAGGAAATAAGGTATATACAACCTCTGAAATTGCGGGAGTATTCCAAGAATACTACGGGAGGCTATACTCGATATCTCAAAATGACCCCCCTGAGAAGGTGAAAAGGAGATCAGAATATAACAAAAAATTCTTAAATGAAGCAGGTTTAAAAAAAAATACCAGCTGATAATTTTAGCTTTTTAGAGGACCCTATAACAGGACACCTACAGGGAAATGTCCAGGCCCTGATGGGCTTACAACTGCTTATTATATGAAATTTAGCAAAATCTTAGTCCCGAGGATGTGTTCTTATATGAACGGCATTGGCACCAATTGGGAGATTTGCCGTGAGGCACTGGAGGCTGCGATTACGATTATCCCCAAAGTAGGTAAAGATCCCTTATTGTGCTCCAGTTATAGACCTATCTCCCTATTAAATGCGGACGTGAAGTTGTTCGCTAAAATCTTAGCAGGTAGAATGAAGAAACTGGTATATAATGATCAAGTGGGGTTTATCCCAGGTAAGGAAAGTAGGTATAAGAGTATTAAGACACTCCTATTGATACAGAAAATAAAAGATAGTAAGTCCCCAGGTCTACTGCTGTCAATAGACGCTGAAAAAGCTTTCGACAGAGTAGACTGGGAATTTCTTCAGACCACTCTAGAGTTCTATGGGGTAGGCCCCAAGATGTTGGGGTGGATAAAAGCTCTTTATAATCACCTAACCGACAGGGTTAAGGTAAATGGGACGGTATCCGGGCTTTTCGAGATGTTTAACGGGACCCCACAGGGGTGTCCCTTGTCACCCTTATTGTTCATCCTGTCCCTAGAACCTTTACTGTCCAGGATCAGACAGAAACAACCCCGATATTGAGGGGATATAGACAGATGATGGGGAACACAAAATTGCGGCATATGCCGATGATATTCTGTTATACATAGTGAATCCAACTACATCCCTCCCTCACCTTTTAAAAACTCTTAAAGTTTACAGGGAAGTTTCAAATTTCAAAATGAATCCCTTAAAATCTGAAATTTTGAACAGAAGTGTGAAAGCACAGGACGTAAGCAGATATAAACGAGACTTTCCATTTATTTGGAGAGACACTGAATTAAAATACCTAGGAGTCAATATAACAGTATCTCTCGAGTCAATTTATCAACATAATTTTATCCCATTATTGAATGATATCAAAATGGACCTAAACAAAATTGAATCCAGACATGGGTCTATGTTAGCGAGAATAAATAGTTTTAAAATGTTAACTCTGCCCAAGATCCTATATAAATTACAAATGTTACCGGTTGCAATACCAGAAGTATACTTTAAAACGTTAAAAAAGCTATTAAGTAGATTCATATGGCGGAAAAAGAAAGCATGTATAAGCATGTCTATACTAACTAGAGACAAGGAGCACGGTGGTCTGGGGTTACCAGACATTAAGGCATATTATATGGCCATTCACATGACACAGGTGGTTGAATGGGCTAAAGAAAATAATGAAAAATCTTGGGTTAAATTGCAAAGTAGCTTAAATAAGTCTAGGTTAGGGAAGGAGATTTGGATTCCGGGACAATTTAGACATTCAAAAGAGCACATGTACACAATAACACGGACATCAATGTTAATATGGGATAGGGTACACAAAAAAGAAAAATGGGGATATAATTCCCCATTAATCCCACTATATGATGCAAATTATTTTGCACCAGGGAAAGTAAGTTTGCCTGGGGGTTGGATTATAAAAACTGCCGTAAAATTAAGGGATATAATGAAAGACGGTAAAATTTGTACTTATCAGGAACTAGGGGAAAACAAAGAAATGTTTGAGTTGAATTGGTGGAGATATTTACAGCTGAAACATTTTGTGTATTCCCTCCCTCATCCTATGAGGCTAGAGGGAAATCTGCTCCCACTAGAGCGTATGTGCAAAGCACCGAACGGAAGGGGCGGGATCTCACAGATCTATAAAATACTGTTGGGATTAAAAAATAAGGGGCCACCCTTATGGGAGAAGGAGCTGGCAACAGGGGATACTGAGAAAGATCTTGGAAAAGATCTATTGAAGATGTTGCACATCACAGCAACTAACTGGGTTGATAGAAATTAATTTTAAATGTCTATCACGATGGAATATCACCCCGGATATTGCACACCGATTCCAAGGGGAGACTTCCGGGTTTTGTTGAAGGGGTTGTATGGAACCAGGAACCATGTCACACCTATGGTGGACATGCCCCAAAATCAATCTATACTGGCACAAAGTTGTATCAAGGAAATCACTGGAATTAAAATACCAGTCGACCCGTGGGTGTGCTTGTTCCATGGGACAAATATGTCCAGTAAACAGTATATGAATACCTTGCTCCCCCATATCTTGAATGCAGCGAAGTGCTTGATCCCCAAACATTGGAAAGATCCTGAGAGCCCAACAGTGAGGAATTGTCTTGATATTTATTATATTGAACACCTTAGGTTTATGGGGGAGGAAGGAGAAGGGGGATTTTAACTGAAATGGCAAGATTGGGTTGATTATAAGTCATCACAGAGTTATCTAGTTAAGATAGTATAGAGCAGGAAGCGCATTTTAGTAAAAGTGGATAAGATAATAGACGGAAGTTCGGAGAGAGAGGGTGGGTTTGTAGACTTGGTTAGGGGCACTTTTTATTACTATTTAAACTCTAGCATCATTTGTGTTTCTCCATTCAATGGCCGGTATCGGCTTTGTATGCCTATATATTGATCTAACAAACAAAGTAAAGATAGAAGCAACTTCCTACTATGATGTGAACTAAGATGGAGACAGCGTATGAACAAAAAATTGATTAAGTCTCCTGTTAGTGTTCTCTGAGTCGAAAAAAATAAAATAATGGCAGTAATTTACTTAGCTTGTAAATCTTTCGTCTTTCTGTTCATACCATAACCAATATTAAAAGGCTAAGTTCACCTTCACCTTTTCTAAATTTCAGCTCCCCTATGCACCAATATAGCATTCATGTACTTTTTTTTTTTTAAATATCAAAGCTTTCCATAAAATCTACAGACACACGTATCTTACTGTCCTCCATCCATGATTTCAAACGTATCTATTGCTTCTGTCTTACATGTTTTTACATTTAGGTAATGATCATTAATACAGTCATAAGCTTGTTTAAGGGCAAAGACAGAGAACAAGAGTGCTGTTAAAAATGTTTTGATTGAAAGTCCCATGGTTAGAAACATATAGTTTCCTAATCCTCCCGTAAATGTTTTACAGTAGCCACGCTGTCATCATTAGTTAGGATTTAAGCAGCTTAGTTCAAATAAGGAGACCTAGATTTTTTAATTTTTTTCCAATCTCTAAGGATTTTATTTTGTCACACAATTAGCTGATAGAAGTTTTTAGAATTATTTAACTATTATTTCAAACCTGCAAAAGATCTGCTTTTGCAACACTGAACCAAAATTTGTGTTTTATTAATTATCTACTCAATTTTTAGGTAGACCACTAATCTAGTAGCAAGCATACAACTGTGAAGGAGGATGATTTGAGAGATAGGGTTTAGTTGTTAACAAACACCTAAGCCTTTTTTAGTGCCCCCCCCCTGACCCCTAGTATCAGGGAGGGCTGTCATTTCACCTCAGGGTGCTGCTTCTTAAGCATGGTGGGTGTATACGGTTGCAGAAAAAATGGGTGCCAGTCACTTTTAAAATGAACAAGGTGAGTTTATTGCTCACAATAACATAAAATGCAGGGTGAGAGGATTAGGGCACAAGACACCCTTAGGATAGTAAGCAAAGAGATTTAACAGACTACAAAAATTAGCAATACAGTACAAGGGCCTTAAACTTGCACCCAATGTTCTGTGTCTACATAGAAACCACTGTCTCCAATAGCAACCAAAGTACCATGCAGAGTTTCCTTGGATGAGTACTTCTTGATGCTTTCCCAGCCTCTCCACAGTCCCCTGCTTGTGGAAGAGTAACCTTCGGTATTCCATCTAAGAACTCCATCTTTTTCCTTATGTCTCCAGGTGACAACCAGGCTCCCTCTGGCAGAGCCTCCCTCATGCCTCCAGGCAATGAACAGGCTCTCTCCAACTGAGCCTTAAGCACATGGCCAGACTTTAGACTCCAGGCCCCATCCAATGCAGTTGTTCCTCGCACATCCACTACAAACCAAGGTCTGGGTGAGAGGACCCAGATGACCTGACTTCCTCCAAATATTTACTCTCTTTCCAGCATGCTCAGTGGCCATGAAACTCCTACTGATTGGCTGAGAGAAATATACATATTCATAACTTAGCTTATGAATACTAATGACACAGGCAACAGTGCCAACTATTGACAGAAGGGAGGAACCACAGCTAAACCATGCTTAGGACAATACCCAAATGATCACAAAGACTACAAATCAGACAGGTTAGTTACCACCTAGCACTAAATAAATAAATAAAGGAAGCGCATTCAAAGGTCTTTCTTGTTTTCCTCAAGCCACCTTTCCACACTTTTTGGGGTATGAAAAAATTTGGTACCATCCTTTGTCATTACTCTCAAGCGTGCAGGGTAAAGTAACGCATAGTCTAATTTATGTTGCTGAAGCATTCGTTTGACAGGAATAAATTCTCCTCTTCGTTTCTGCAGATCTATGGAAAAATCCTGATAGAATGAAATTCTTGTACCATTAAAAAAGATATCTCCCTTTTCTCTGGCCTTCCGAAGCAACGTCACTTTATCAATGTAGTTAAACATTTTAATAATTAGTGGCCTGGAATATTTGTTTGCCGGTTGGGGCTTAAAGGGGGTTCGATGGGCTCGCTCAATACCAAAAAATGGTGAGAAGGATGTAGCCCCGAAGACTTCCCTAAACCACCCCTCCAAGAATGCTATAACATTAGCACCCTCACTCTGTTCAGGCATACCTAATACCCTGATATTATTTCTGCGATTTCTATTTTCCAAATCATCAATTTTTGTGGCGTGCATATCCATCTGTTTCTTCATATCAGTAATTACTTGTTTAAGGGGGGGAAGATCATCTTCCACTATGCTGAGTCTCTCCTCCAACACAGTCATGGTGGTTGTACTGCCTGAATCTTTGTAGAGCGGGTGCCTTGAATTCCTTCTTGGACTGGATAATGCTGGACTGGTTGCTCCTCTTCTCCACGCTTTTTGGACATATTAGTGTCCCAGCTTATTCTTTAATTTTTTAATGCCCCTGTAGTGACCACTCCTGTTGTATCACCATAATACAATAGCAGGGCTGCTTTTTTAATTGCTTTTCTCCCTTTATGATGTATGGTGTGCTTTTAGTTCACATTTACCTGCAGTCTGATTTTGTCCCAGCAGGGTGCAGCAGAGTACACTCACTTAATCCTTTGCTCTGCTGTCTCCAGCACTGTCTGTGTCCTGTGTGCTGTGCTCTCACGAGGCTTCCGTCCGGGGTCACACTGGCGCTGTACGATGAACACCAAGCCTCCCTCCACATCCAGCAGCTCCAGGGACCCCCGCACTGCCGCAAGGCGCACCTCCAGGCACACAGCACCCAACAGTCCACTGAAAACTGCTGGTCCCTCTCACGACACAGTCCCCCCAACTCCACAACAAAGGTAAGTTTTGCTGGATGCGGTGGAATGCGTAATCGGATCCCGCAATCTTGTGGGGCCACAGTAATGTAGAGGGGGAGGAAGGGGGTTAATTAGTAACTGCAGATGGTGATATGGTGATATGGTGACTCGCTGGCTACCATGGCAGTAGTGTAGAGTGAGGCAGGGAATATTAGGAGCCGAAACAGCTTAAGCTCACTCCCAAAATAGGCAGCACTATCCAGGCATAGTCTCAGGCAGAGGTGGGGGAGTGGAGGATCTTACTCACTCATTCACTCACTCCAACATTCCCACGCTGCTCCTCCATCTTGTTTAACAAAGTTTTCTGAATATTCAAAATTCTTAAATGTGAAAATTCTAAAATTCTCAAAATTCTAAATTAGAAAATCTGAAAATTCAGAAATTCTATAATCTGAAAATCCAAAAATTTGGGAAATTTTGAAAATCTAAAAATTCAAAAGTATGAAAATCCCCAAAAATAAGAATGAAAATCCCAAAATTCGAAAACCCCAAAATTTGAAAATCTGAAATAATAACTAACTAATAATAACTTAACTATTACTAAACTATTAAATTATAGGTATTGGAATTTTCTTTCAAATTTGACTGTTAGTGAACGTAATGAATACAAGTGTATCTGAAGTTACAAATTATCCGAAATTACGAATGCTGCATCGTTGCGGCTGTTGTAAGGTGTCTACAACAACTTGGTTTGTCAATTGAGCACACTCTCATGTATTTATAGTTTAACCACTTCAGTTCAAAAAGGATTTATACCCCTTCCTGACCAGGTCATTTCTTTTGCGATACGGCACTGTGTTACTTTAACTGACATTTGGAACGCTGTACCTAAATAAAATGCATGTCGAATCACATGTCTGTTGATCAGTGTATCTGTTCGCTCTGATCAGTAGGGGCTATAGAGAGATGCATTGTGTTTTTAAACACAGGGGCTAGCTCAGTTTTAATGTGCTATGGTTGCTTGAGGAATGCTGTCTTTAAGCAACTTCTGTGTCTCTCAAGAGTTTGCCGCATTGATAAACTACAAAAATATCACTTATCCCAAGCACGGTATTTGTCTATGATCTCCCAGAAAAGCACATAAACAAAACAATAGCAGTTAAGAAACCTGGAAACCTTGTGTCTTCTGAGCTTCCCTATTGAATCAAACATTAGAGGAGACTTGCATACATTTTCAGCTGTCCATAATTCTTCTGATCATTGTGACATACAGTTTACATTGGTGCTCTCTTCCACTTATGCATTATTTAAATTATATGCTTTGTTTATTTGTCTAAATATATGCAAGTTTTTTTTCTCCCTGCTACTGTATATTGCACTATTTAAGAGTGGTTGCTAACTTTTTCTTAAAGTGGTACCAAACTCAGGGACCTGAATTCACTATATCTGGTCATCCACAGTACACAGAACATGGAAATGCAAACATTTCAATAACTATAAGCTTCTAAATACCTTTTCCTGACGCATTCATGGCAGCACACACTGGGTTGTGACTCCGCCCCCACAACCTGACAGGATTGGTTAGCTATAAATTTGAAGGGGAGACGCCCCGAACCATTCTCTTTTTTTATCCTCACCTGACAGATTGGATGAACAAGCAAAAAGCATGCCTCTTACCGCAAATCGCCCCAGCAGGTTCAGCCTCTCCTGTTTGGAAGTCCCTCCTGTACAGTCTCTAAATGAGCTTTATGGTGGGAACCCCGTTCTGGTGGTCTCAGGGGCTCTGGAATTATACTGGCATCTGTAACAAGCTTTAAAGAAGCTTCAAATCTCGCAGTGGCCCCCACTTTCGCTCTGTCTTTCCTTCCAGTGCAGTGTGTGCTTCCACAAAGGTATTTGTATCATTACATTTACCACCTAAGGTTAGTCCGTTTTGTACCTTTGTCTGCCTGTTGTTTTTTTCTCAGCTCTGCTGAGCCCTGTGGTTCCTCTGACACCCCATACTCTCGGGGTCACCGCTGCGTACCCCTTGGCGCTCTGCACATGCGCGCAGCTCAGTGATGACGCCGCCTGTCTCCTCTGCCCTCTTCCAAAATGGCGCCGGGCGAGCGGGGCGCTTCTGAGCATGCGCGCGTCATAAAAAAAATAAAAAATAAACAGTCCTATTGCTCTGTAGTTCTGGCTGCCGCCCTGCTGCTCTACTCTACTCAGAGTGAAGATTGCACCAGGTGTGTGCAGGCATGTCCCAGATCAGCCTGGGCTAATTGATTACACACACAAAAAAAAAAAAAAAAGGGAACATATAGGATAAAAGATCTAATACATTTATATATTAATTTATAACATACCATAGGAGAAAGTGTATCCATAATTAAACAATTAATATAATCCAAAAAAATAAAAAAAAAGTGATAGATATATGTATATAAAATTATTATATTAATTTAATAAATAGAAATGTTGGGGGGGAACATATTGTAATGTTTTCCCTTTTCTCTTTTTTTCCCACCTTTTCGGGCTGTCTCTCTGCTATCCTCATGGGGGCCACTGCCCTCGCAGACCACCGTCAGCTGACCAGGTATAGAGGCCGTCCAGAAGGTGGTAAGTAGAGGGGAGACAAAAAAGAGAGCCTGGCCACTGACGCTACAGTTTTGGTAGCCCTATCGGTTCAAGAGACGCAAGTTTGCGGCACAGAGGGAGATTCCAGCCATGCTTCCGGCAGAAGGCGCAAGAAGACACTCAAGGTTACCCTCTTGATTTCTTCAATCAAGGCATAGCCGCTCGCGTCACAGCCACTCCCGTCATAGTCGGTCCCACCGCAGACGATTACCTTCATCCCAGACAGAGCTATCTTACCCGCACCACGGCAAATGTTTGCCAAATATGCGGGGCGCCAGCCTTGCCAGGGGAATTGGCCTGCCGCTCGTGCTTCATTGAAGTAACCAAGGATTCAGAGGCCAGAGTAGATACTGAACTCCTAGGAGAATCGCCACAGGGATCATATGTGGGCGATCCTTCCCCAAGCACATCGCCACCATTACGCCAGGCTGCAGTAACCCTCTCTAAGAATGAGGAGTGTTAACAGGCGTCGGACTGTCTCTTTTTGGTTGAACCATTTGCCCATTCAGTTAAGGAAGCGATCGGCTGGGAGGAGGTTATGGCAGAACTCATGAAGGTTCCGAAATATTTCCCGGTGCTGTAAAGGGGGTCCTGAATCATTTCCCTTCATCAAAGAGCTGGAAAACCTCATAAAGGATAAGTGGGGGGATCGCATAAGCGGCCCAGTATGAGCAACAAGTTTGCAGATTGTACCTCTTGTGGGATTCTAAGATCAATTCTTTTGATCAATGCAACTACGGTGGATTGATCTTTAATGCGACTCGCTAGAGACGTTTCTCTACCGATTGAAGACGCAGTTACCTTCCGGGACGCTCTTGATTGTAAAATCAATATAGAACTGAAGAAAGCCTGCTCCACGACAGGAGACGCTTGTAGGCCGCCTATCACCATGGCGGCAGTCGCTAAAACTATCGCTGCATGGGCTGCTAATGTTGAGAATTCCATTCTAGAAGGAGCCGACCAGGGGAAGATATTCTCCTCTCTGCAGGAAAATTAAGTTGGCTTACGGCTCCTGAGGGGGCGACTTCATGGCTGGAAAGAGCCTTATGGCTGAGACCCTGGATAGCGAAGGCAGCGTCAAAATCAACTGGTGCAAAATTCCACATGGCGGCTCAAGTGCATTCGGCACAAAGATGGACTCGGCCATCTCCAAGGTTACCGGGGGAAAGTCCGGGCTGATTCCCTCCGATAGGAAACCAGAGCCCCAGAAGGGCCCCGCTTACAGGCGTGATCTTCCGGTCAAATACAGGGATGTTAGATCCTACCGCCCCGGCAGGGAATTTAGGAGGGACTGGAAGACTCGACCCTCCCTCATGTAGATACAGTAAGCCAATCACAGCTGGGGAACAGCAGAAGTCCTTTTTGAGGGTCCGTCTGACCACCCAGCTCAGGTGAGCACCAGACTCAAGAGATTCGCTCGGATGTGGGCAACTCGTATAACAGATCCATGGACACTATCCTCTATCAAGACCGGTCACAATTGGAAATTCATGGGCACATTGCCAGGGAACACATTCCAGCCTACCAAGTACTTCCGCACCAGAAAGGGAGGGGGTTTTATTCTCCTTTATTTCTGGTATAAAAAAAAAAAACAAAAAAAAAACGGGGATCTACGTCCAGTCTTGGACCTAAAGAAGTTCAACAGACGATCAAAATAGAGGCCCTCAGATTGGAAAAGCCTTCAGTCCATTTTGTTGTCAGTGGACGTGGGAGACTGGATGCTATCTCTAGATTTTTCGGACGTTTACCTTCACATCCCAGTTCATCTTAACTTCCAGAGGTCCCTTCGGTTCTCAATCGATCAATCCCATTTCCAATTTTGGTGCCCCCCATTCAGCATCGCCTCAGCACCCAGAGCATTCGGCAAGTTAGGGTGTTCCTAGGGGCAGAATAAAATACCAGGTTGTACCGGGTGCAACTCCCTCAAGAGAGGCTGAAGCCCTTGCTCCAGAAGATATACAGAATCTGCTATCATCCAGACGTCTAACTGTCAGAGCCTGCCTCAGTACCCTGGGGTCCATGTCAGCATCCATACCCTTGATACAGTGGCCCCTGTGGCACATGCGAGTCTTACAGAACTCCTTTCTCAGGCAGTGGAATAGAACATCAATACTCCAAACCATTCACATCCCGAACTTTGGTAAAGCAATTAGTATGGTGGTGGACACACCCGTCCAACCTCAGGGAGTCCATTCCAAAAGTTCCCCCAAGTCCAGAAGTAGTAACATCGGACGCCAGCCAGGGGTGATGGGGTCCACACTATCTAGACTGAGTAGCCCAAGGACAGTGGCACTTTCGGGCTCAGGGCATAGTGTCAAATATTTTAGAGCTCAGAGCAGCCTTTCAGGCCCTCCTGGCCATTGCGCCTCTTCTAGAGAGGAAGAGTGTCCTGATCAGGATGGACAACAAGTAGCAGTGTCGTGTATCCAGAGACAGGGGGGCATCAGAAGTCGCACGCTTCAGGAGGAAGTTCGCCCATAATGGTAGGGGCACAAGTGCACCTGTTAGCTCTGTGGGGAGTATGCGTCCCAGCAACACAGAATTTGTTGGCCAACTACCTAAGCCGAGAGACACTTTCAAACAACGAATGGTCCCTGAACCAACAGGTATTCTCCATTCTTACGAAAACTTGTGGAGTACCAGAAGTCGACCTAGCGGCCACGCCAAAGAACTCCAAGTGTCAGAGGTTCCTGTCCAGAGCCCACTTTCCATTACCTGAAGGGACAAACTGCCTAGTTCTTCCATGGAGCTGCGAGCTAGGGTACATTTTTCTTCCAACTTCTCGGATTACAAGATTCCTGTCCCGACTTCGGAAGTCCTCAGCCACGGTTATTGTACTAATACCGTTCCGGCTGAGGAGGCCATGGTTTACGACCCCGCTACAGCTAGGTACGCGGCCTCCAATACATCTTCCAGTAACCTGGGATCTCATACATCAGAGGCAATTCTTCCATCCAGCCCAGAGAAGCTGCATTTGCCAGCTTTGAAGCGGAGAGGGCTAGGTTAGGGGAACTAGGATACTCTCAGGAGGTAATATCAACCTTAGTACAAGCTCTAAGGAGCTCCACTGATGTCACCTATACTAGGATCTGGGAGAGGTTCGTGTCATTGCAGCAAAGAGATTGGAATCCCATCTCAAATTCTTGAATTTCTTCAGTCAGGGCTTAACAAGGGCCCGGGCTCGGGTACCCTGAAGGTGCAAGTATCTGCCCTTTCAGCCATGACGGGTACTAGATGGGCTCTTCATCATCCGGTCACTCTGTTCCTCAGGGCCTACGTAAGATCAGACCACCTAGGAGGCCAGCCTTTCCAACAGGGGATCTCTGTGTAGTACTCGGGGCCCTGTCCAATCCACCTTTTTCTCCATTCAACTTAGTCTCACCGGTCACCGTGGAACCTAGCTCTGAAGATGGCTTCCCGTATTGCTATCACCTCAGTTAAGAGGGCGTCGGAGATACAGCACTTATGGCTACGGAACCCCTATTTAGTGTTCCTCCCTGACAGAGTGGTTCTGAAGCCCTCAGACCATTTTTATCCAAGGGTAACTTCCTCCTTTCATTATAACCAGGACATCGTCCTTCCATCTTTTACTAATGAGAGGGGCGAGTCCCATGACTAGGATGTCAAGTCTACCATCTCCAGTTACGTCACAGCTACATCTCAGGAAGACGGATTCTCTCTTGATTATCCCACACGGGAACAGATGAGGTCAGCCACCTACCTCCCGTACCATTAACTCTTGGTTGTTAAAGCTATCAAAGAGACCTATTCCATCCAGCAACTTACGACTCCTAGAGGGCATTAGGGCTCATTTGACAGGGGCAGAGGCCACTTCTTGGGCAGCATATTGCGGGACTTCACCGGAAACCATAGGCAGAACAGCAACTTGGTCTACCCAACACATCTTCATTTCTCACTACAGAGTGAATTCTGCTCTCCTGGCTACCGTCGACTTTGGCAAATCTGTTCTTAGAGCCAATTCCTCAGCGCTATAAAGAATAAATATTACTGTTTTCTTGCACCCTCCCGACTGGCGAGTTATTTCCCAGTGTGTGCTACCATGAATGCGTCAGGAAAATGGAAAATTGTATACTCACCTTTCCGTAATTTTCCTTTCCTGACGCATCTTCATGGCAGCACACAGATGCCCACCCTGCTGTTTTATGATGATATATACAGAGAATGGTGCGGGGCGTCTCCCCTTCAAATTTATAGCTAACCAATCCTGTCAGGTTGTGGGGGCGGAGTCACAACCCAGTGTGTGCTGCCATGAAGATGCGTCAGGAAAGGAAAATTACGGAAAGGTGAGTATACAATTTTCCATTTTCTCATCACAAGTATATAGAAGTCTTGTGACTTCTATCATTGTCTGGCCAAGCACTAGTTAAAGTTTGTAGGACAAGTTTTCTTTCTCCTTTGACTGTCCTGAGAGGCTACATGACTCCTGACCCTTTGACTGGACAGTGCTGATTGGTCCTGTGCTGATCTAAGGCACCCTCCTAAAGAAAGCAAAACAACTCTCTAGCAATACATACCAAACTGAGCATGTATGCCTCCTAGGGCTCCGTGCTATAAGCAGATGGATTGGGGACAGTAAAAGAAGGGGATGATCAGAGAAGACAGGATCAAACAGCCTTTTTACACAATGCGGAGGATAAACCCCCGATTTCACTGTTGTGGGTTTAGTAACATTTTAATATCATATGCTAACCCTCAATTTTTCTATCCTCCTAAAACAAGTTCTTTTAAGGTGGCACAGTGGCCTTAATAACACAAGACGAAACAGATGTTTTTGTAATGCTTTACTGAACAGCTTTTGCAGATAACACAACTTACTTTAATCATAAAGTCACTGAGATCAGTTGTATCATCTTTATTCCCTCGAGGTGCTGCACCCACATGGAAAGATACAGGTGGCATGGCATACTGCTATACAATCAGAGAGGCTGAAATCCAGAACTTGGCTCACCCTTTGTTTCCACTTATTTCATCTGACAGGATTTAAAACTAGGGAATACAAGAAGAATTATTGACCATTTTTTATGTTATGTTGTCTATAGTTCCTGTCTGATTTTATATCACTACACGTGCCTTCATGCATCTAAAAAATCCTCCCCAGTTGATGGACCTAAAAGCTATGTGTATTAATGATTACATATAAAAGGTGCAACAGATGCATAGAGGGGACCTATTAAGAGATAAACAAAAAAAAAATGATGATAGTAAATATGGCATTGATATGATTATGGACTATACTTACATTATATAATTATATATATAATTATATAATTACAACACAAAGGTGTAAAAAACAATTAAAATACACTGGTCCATATTAAAAACATTTGAGGAGTGTGCTTCTCAGGAATAAAATAACATTTATTTACAGAAAAAACACCAACATCTAGAGAAACCATCTAGTGAAAAACTAAGCAGATCCCCCATGGGGAAAATGTTGTCATTCTTTAAAGGTAAAGTCTTTTATTCCTGTGAAAAGTGTTTTGGCTGCAGTAAAGTAAGAAATTATATGAGAAGGAGGACATTGTTTAACTCCCATGCACCCCTTTTTCAAATAAATACACCCAAGGGTTCGATCAGAACCTGCCTATCAACACATCCCATAAACTCATTGACAAATAACAGCTGTCAAACTATGAGGCCAAAAAGGAACCAAGGGACTTTATTGGTGTGTTATCTCTTAAAAAAGGCAAACATGTGTCAGATAAAAACAGATTTTATTAATGTCAATCCAACCCAACATAGGTTGATTAATGCTAAAAAAAAAAGTTTTTTAAAAACATTTACTTAATATTGCAAAATTAACCAAAACCTCCATTGTTCATAGCCCCCAATGAACAACGCATTGAAAAAAAATATATATTGCATCTAGCTCTGGAACAAGCCACAATATTAGTCCATTGAATGTATAATAGTTGAATATAATGCATAAAATGTAAGATTATTGATGCTCGTGACCAGGGGTCGTGATTACCGCCAGGCAAAACAGGGATGTGTAAACACATGCACATCTCTGTTCTGTGAGGAGAGGAGATGCAGATCGTGAGTTCCTACAGAGTGGTAACCACGATCCATCATCTCCTATAGTGAGCCCCCTCCCCCCACAGTTAGAACACACACTAGGGAACATAGTTAACCCCCTGATCGCCCCCTAGTGTTAACCCCTTACCTGCCATGGACATTTACACAGTAATCAGTGCATTTTTATAGCATTAAATTCTGTATAAATTCCAATGGTCCCAAAAATGTGTCTGCTATAATGTCGCAGTACCAATAAAAATCGCAGATCGCTGCACAAACCAATTAATATATGCTTATTGCAATTTTTATCACCAAAAATATGTAGAAGAATACATATCGGCCTACACTGAGAAACAAATTAGATTTTTTTTTTAAATAATTGGGTATATTTATTATAGCAAACAGTAAAAAATATTGTGTTTTTTTTTTTTTTTTCAAAATGGTCACTCTTTTTTTGTTTATAGAGCAAAAAATAATGATTAAATACCACCAAAAGAAAGCTCTATTTGTAGGAAAAAAAGGATGTCAATTTTGTTTGGGTACAGCGTCGCATGACCACGCAATTGTCAAATCGATGCAGTGCCGTATCGCAAAAAAATGGCCTGGTCATTGAGCAGCCAAATCTTCCACGGCTGAAGTGGTTAATAGACCAAAAGGGAGCAAATAAGGGAAATTGATTGTTAAAGTTTACATACACCCTAATTACTATACCACAAACACATGTCTGTTTTTATGCCTGCTCACTCAATTATAAAAGAGGGAGTAAATCTAATAATATTAAACTCTTACCTAAAAGGAAGGAATTGTGAGTATATAATTGTCATGCAGAAGATTTGAAGCCATGCAACTGCCATACCCTGTCATAACAAATAAGACAAAAATACAGGAGGTGTACTTGGAAGTTGAAGACTTTCCTTACACTGGTAGGAAAGGGCTCATTTACATTGGTGGCAGCCCACCCCTGAAAAGTGATCTGCGACGGATGTTGTCTCTCCAGCACCTTTTTTAAACCTTTAACCCTACATTGTCACACTGGGGGTACTGCCCGATGAATGCAACAGGAGCTATCATTTTTGCATGGTTGATAAACAAAACATCACAACTGTGGTATATGTATATCCCCTCTGGTCTCTGCATTGGTTCAAGAGGTCAATACCCTAGCCATGTATTTTTACTGATATTGTTACTTATATTTACTTTTTTTTTAGTTTACTTTGAGTGTGATTTACCCAAAACAAGAAATTAAACTTTTCTAATAATCTGATAGGTAGGGTATGGTTTCCGCCTGACTTGTAGTTACCTGCTTGGCCCTTAAAGTGTATGTTATCCAAAAAACAAAAATGTTAAAGCGGGGATTCTGCGCCCAAACTTTGGGCCAGATTCAGATACACTTAATATTGCACTGCGTAATCGAAATACTCTACGCTGCCGTATTTCACCAGGCTCTACACCGAATCCTGGTAGATTTTTGCCCGTACGCTACGGCGGCGTAGTCTATTTCTCGCCGCGTAATCAAAATACGCGATTGGGGGGCGTGAAGCATTTAAATTAATCCCCGCGGCGACCGAACTGCGCATGCTCCGTTCAGAAATTTCCCGCCGTGCATTGCGCGAAATCACGTAGTTACGTCATTCATTGTTTGAGTAGCGTCGTTTACGAACATTCCTATTCCCGGACGACTTACGTAAACAATAATAAAAGACGTCGGAAAACGTAGAAATTCGACACGGGAACGACGGCCATACTTAACATGGGCTGTCTAATATTAGACCAGCAAAAAGCTGGTATAGTGTTACGTAAAAAAAAGATGACTAAAGGTGCCGTAAGAGATTGCGATTGAAGATCGTAATTTCTGGGATCGCCGGCAAAAGCTCATTAGCATACCCCGACGCGGAAAACGACGGGAAGTCCACCCAGTGGCCGCAATTTTATTGCAGCGTAGATCCGAAGGTGTACGAACATGTAATCCAGTCGAATTGAAGCCCGCAGCCGTCTATTCATGGTTTGAGGTTTTCGACTAGCTAAAAAACACGCGTAATTTGAAATTACTCCAGTCTAACACCAGTTAGACAGGCGTAATGGCTCTGTGAATCTGGCCCTTTATTTTTAATTTTTCTGCATTCAATGGGGTTTACCAATACTAAGGTACAATCACTTGTTTAGCCTCTGCAAGTATCCGCTGTCCGTTTTCCTCATAGAAGGAGATATAAAATTCGTTCCTGGAAGTTTCCATTTTGCTTGTGGGCATTGTGAAGCCCACAAGCAATCATTTCCTGGAATCGGTGAATGCTCACCTCCCAGCATTCTCCCTTATTCTCGCGCCTGCACAGTGTTTACGTTGAGTAGTGCCATAAACTAAAAGGTTGCCATCACAACGGGCGGCGTCATTGAAAGTTTGCGCCCCGTTGTGATGGTATGCACCATGCATCTAAATAAACATGACACGGGGACAGGGCTGCAGCACTGTGGTCCCAGAAAACACTGCAGCTAAGTCCCACATCGCATTGCGGCGCTGGGAAAGGCTTGGAAATGCCTACCCCTGCGGGAGGGGAATCCCGGAAGTCGCTTTATGAAAGGCAACTACAAGGTATTTACATATGGAAAAAAAAATGTGCCTTTTGATGATGTACATATTGCAGTGGTTTTGTTACAATATAGTTGTGATTTTAGGTGAAACTCCGCTTTAAATATTGCAGCATGACAATTTTATAAACATTTTATAAAAAGTAACTGCATTAGTTGCCTTTTTCCTTTGTTTCCCCTTTGTAATCCTGTGCATAACACAGTCCCTGTTCCTGGGTGGCTATGTTTTTTCCTGGGTGGCTATGTGGCTATGTTTTTTCTCTCCACTGTATATGTGGAGGAAACCATGGTTGTAAAAGCCATAGCACACAATTTGCCTATTCCCACTGTATAGCATGGATGGGGGAATCTGTTGATTTTTTTATTTTGTTTTGGCTAGCTAGCAGCTGACTGAGTATGGTCATCTCAAAGAGTTCACCTTTAGATTACATTAATAGTACATACCAGTGGCTCTCATGCTACTCTTGCTTTCCTTTAAGCATACAGCATGAGGTCCTCTCCACAGAAACTGCTGGCCCCTCGATCCCCCTCTGTTCAAGCATTTGCTAGATGCTTCAAGCCTGTCCTGCAAATAGCAGGATTGAGGAGGATTGAGGGGTCAACAAATTCTGTGGAGAGGCCTGCCATGGCTGCATATTTAAAGGAAAGCAAGATCAGCATTTTAAAATGAGAACTTCTAGTATATACTATTTTTAAGATCTGGATTTGAATAGGGGGATTTTTATGACAAGTTATTAAGGCTATTTTTTTTTTTTTTTGGAGAAGGTAAAGCCTAGTACACATGGGCCCAATGTCGGGCAGCATGGCCGACATTTGGTCTGTGTGTACTGCAGCTGGTCCGACAGTAGTCGGCTGTTCGGCCGGCTTCTGTCAAAGGGACATGACTGAAAAAGTTCTGACGATCGGATCCCAATCAGCGCTCTCATCCAATGGCTAAGAGTTCTGACCAGAATGTTCAGACGGGGGCGTACCTTCTGCCAGAATACAATAGCACAGCAGGGGAGATCGATGTACTAACTTTTGATATTTAGTACAGCTGCCAGGTCTTTTGCTTAAGGGAGAGTTACAACCCCTGTCAGTTTTTTTGCCATCTGTGTTCTACTGGGGAGAGTTCCCTTCAATTCTTGTCCCATAGCCAAAATAGGTTAGAGGAAATCTCTCCAAAGTGAGGGAATCCCTGGTTGTCACCAGGGTCCCCATTGCAAGATTCCCCTTGTATATTACTATTCTGGGGACAACAAAAAATATGTCTTTCACTTTTGGTGATAATAATAAACAGGACAAATAGAGACGTTGAATCTCCCCAATGGAGACACAGACAGCAAAGAAAAAAAAACTGACGGGTGTTCTAATCCTTCTCCAAAACGATAGTTTAAGTGGTTGTGAAGCCAAGTATGCACCATCCACTCTGTCACCCTATGCAGTGTCTCCCTCTGTGTGTGATTTATAAATCAAACACCAAGGGGGACACTGCATAAGAAGACAGCACGGATGGCGCATACAAATTACAGTTATTTGAGCAGCAGGAGCGGAGGGAGCGGCACTATCATGATCTGACAGGCAGGGATGGAGGGGAAGAGCACAGAGGAGACAGAAAGCAGGGCTGTGGATAATGGAGGCACGTAAACTGACCACAGTTTTAGGGCTCAGCAGCCATTTTACACTGTGGTGGGTGTACATAGGGGAGGGCAAAAACTGACAGGATCAGCCAGGTTTGTTAGGTGTTAGGCCTCGTACACACGATCAAATCTGTTCGCTGGAAACGGTCCGCCGGACCGTTTCAGCAAACAGATTCGATCGTGTGTACGGCCGAGCCGACGGATTTGGCCACCCGACAGATTTCAAAGCATGCTTTGAAATCTTTGGGGTGGGAATCCGTCCGCCCGACATGTCTGCTGGTTAGTACACTTACCAGCAGACATGTCGTCCCGCACCGCCGCCGCACCGCCGCCGAATGGATTTGGCGCATGCGCGGAAGTGTTTTACTTCCTGGTGCGGTGACGTGGCGGCGTCAACGTCACCGCCACGTCACCGACACGTCAGCGCGCTCTCTGCTGGCGGGGATTTTGGTTTGCTCGTGTGTACACGTGAGCAAACCAAAATCCCAGCAGACAGATTTGTTCAAATCTGTCGGACGGACAGATTTGAACAAATCTGTCTGCTCGTGTGTATGGGGCCTTACAGGTGGCCAAATGACACAGGACAAGCACTGTTTCATATAACATGCTTTAAATGTGCAGGATCCTTATTTTATTTTTTTAGTTAACAAACGATTTAAGCTTTAAGTTTTGGAAAACTACAATATACTACCATTTTTTATTGGGTTTAGAGATTCTTAAAATTGAGCTTGCTGCTAATGGTTTTATTAGGAAGGATCTCACAAGGACTGTCTTTTTTTCCAGACAATATGGAAACTTAAGGGGTAGTATGGTTCTGTGTTTGTAGCTTTCCCTCAAACTATATGGCCATAGTATGTGAGCCACCAAATGTTATTCCGGTGTTTCCATTGACAGTACCTGTTAATATTAAAGTATTTAAAGTATTAAGGCATTTTAGGCAGTTGTGCACTTTTGTTGCTCCTCTGTGTATGAAGTCAGTCCATAAAAACATAGTTTGATAAATGTTGCGTGGCTGAACTTGAGTCTATTGAACAAGGAATGCCGCGTACACAAGATCGGAATTTCCAACAACAAATGTTTGAGAGCTGGTTCTCTATTTTTCCGATGGCAAAAGTTTCTGACAAAAATGACAATCGCCTGTATGCAATTCCGATCACAAAAATCCTACGCATGCTCGGAATCAATTTGACGCAGGCTCGGAATCATTGAATTTCATTTTTCTTGGCTCATCGTATTGTTGTGTGTGACCGCGTTCTTGGCAATGGGAATTTCTGACTACATTTGTTGTTTCCTTCGGAAAAAAAATCCACGGTTTTGTTGTCGGAATGTCCGATCTTGTGTGTACGCGGCATAAGGGATAAAGTGGAACACTGACTGCGAGTCGGGTCTTCTCATCCAGCATTAATATTTGAACTTACAAATGCTCTTAGCCTAAATGAACATTCCAATATACACACTTCAAAATTCTGTGGAAGGCTTTTCCAAAAGTGGAGGCTGTTTGGGTTCCACTTCAATGCCCATGGCTTTGTAATAGTGATTCATGAAGTCCTTACATAATAATAATACATCCAATACATAAAATTACAAATATATATATATATATATATATATATTGTGAGGGGCTAGCTCGGCAGCGGGTCTGTGCGATTCCCTGGAAGGGTTCAGCACACAGAAAAGAACTAGGCACAGCAGACCATGGTAGGAGAAAACAAAAGAAGGTGCGGTTTTAATTTAAATACACCACAAAAAAATTATGCCAGAAAACAAAAGAAATAACAAAAATAAATCCTGGTCAACTTGACCTGCTTGCTACACATGCTGGTGTCCCTAACTACCAACTAGGTACAGTCTTGTGCTGCCCCAGTCCCTGGAGTTTAAATGTTTTAGGAATAGCCACACAGGCTTTAGCTCACCGCACACAGCACAAAGCACTGACAGTCCACACAGGTCTGCCTCCAGCTTGGAGTGACACTCTATTCATGCTGGGAGCTTTTACAAGAGGCCCTAACGAGCCCACCTGAAACAGCTGGGGTAATCAAGTCCTCCTAGCAGGACTCCCAGCACTCCCCCTAGAGATACAAAGTGGCATAAAGCCTGAATCTAGGAGAGATATACCTGTCCTCTTGGACGCAACCAGGGGATCTAACCTGCCTACTGTCACATACCCCCCCCTCTTGTTTTAACCTTGGGGTTGGAACACCAGCATTCAGGCAGGTATGCACCCGAGACAGTGCATCCACATTCCCCATTTGGACGCCAGGGCGATGTTTTACAGTGAAAGTGAATTCTTGTAGGGACAGGAACCATCTGTTTACTCTTCGGTTTGTTTCTTTGTTTTGGGCCATCCACTTTAAGGGAGCGTGGTCCGTAACTAGGTCAAAATGCCGACCCAGCAGGTAGTGTCTAAGAGAATCTAGAGCCCATTTCACCGCTAAACATTCCTTCTCAATAGTGGCATAATTGACCTCATGGGACTTTAATTTTCTACTGAGGTAAATGACCGGATGTTCTTCCCCATTCCATACCTGTGACAATACTGCTCCCAACCCCACGTCAGAGGCATCCGTTTGTACCACAAAGTCCCTGGAGAAATCTGGGGAGTACAAGACTGGCTGGCTACATAAAGCTTTCTTTAAGGCTTGGAAGGCTGCTTCCGCGTCTGTGGTCCACTTAACCATGACCGAGTCTTTCCCCTTGGTCAGGTTGGTTAATGGCACAGCCTGAGAGGCAAAGTGGGGAATAAATCTCTGATAATAACCAGCGATTCCCAGAAAGGCCCGTACCTGCTTCTTACTGTTAGGACGTGGCCAATTCTGTATGGCCTCGACTTTATTGTCTTGGGGTTTGATCACTCCCCTCCCAATGGTGTACCCAAGATATTTGGCCTCTTCCTGTCCAATGGTACAATTCTTTGGGTTGGCCGTAAACCCAGCTTCCCGGATAGAGTCTAGGACTGCTTGTACCTTAGGCAGATGTGAGGCCCAATCTGGGCTATGGATAACTACATCATCCAGGTAAGCTGCAGCATACTTCTGGTGGGGCCTCAGAATCTGGTCCATTTTCCGCTGAAAGGTTGCCGGGGCATTCTGTAACCCAAACGGCATTCTTTTATACTGGAATGCCCCGTCTGGGGTTACAAACGCGGTTTTCTCTTTGGCCGACTTAGCCAAGGGAATTTGCCAATACCCTTTTGTGAGATCGAGAGTTGTCATGTACCGGGCTGTTCCTAGCCGGTCGATTAACTCATCGATACGAGGCATGGGGTAGGTGTCAAATTTTGTAACTTTGTTCAGCTGTCGAAAATCATTACAAAAATGCCAGCTCCCATCCGGTTTAGGCACTAAGACTATAGGGCTGGACCAATCACTTTGGGATTCCTCTATCACCCCCAACTTAAGCATTTTCTGTACTTCCTCCCGTATTGCCTCCCGTCGGGCCTCTGGGATGCGATAGGGTTTTAACTTCACCCTTTCACCAGGCGGGGTTATAATATCATGCTCTACCCCAGACATTTGTCCCGGCAGCTCAGAGAAAACCTCTTTGTTGCGAAGCACAAACTCCTTAACCTCCTGTTGTTGGGGCTTTGACAAGGTGACTGCTATTCCTACCTCAGGAATCACGCAATCAGACTGAGCTGGTGACAAGGTTTCTGCGACTAGGGATTCCCTATCCCTCCAGGGTTTCAACAGATTGATGTGATAGATCTGTTCGGGCTTTCGCCTTCCTGGTTGTCTGACTTTGTAATTCACTTCGCTCACTTTTTCCAATATCTCGTAGGGGCCTTGCCATTTGGCGAGGAACTTACTTTCAACTGTAGGGATAAGTACCAACACCCTATCCCCTGGGGAGAAGGTACGGGTCTTGGCCCCACGGTTATACACTCTCTGTTGTGCCAATTGTGCTTGGGCTAAATGTTCCTTTACGATTGGCATTACCTGTGCAATTCGATCTTGCATCAGGGCGACATGCTCAATCACACTCCTGTGGGGAGAACTCTCACTTTCCCAAGTTTCCCTGGCGATATCCAACAGCCCTCTTGGGTGTCTCCCATAGAGCAACTCGAAGGGTGAGAAACCCGTAGAGGATTGGGGTACCTCCCTAATGGCAAACATTAAATAGGGAATAAGACAGTCCCAATCCTTTCCATCTCTATTCACCACCTTCTTTAACATTTGTTTAAGGGTTTTGTTGAACCTTTCAACCAACCCATCTGTTTGGGGGTGATACACAGATGTACGCAATTGTGTCACTTTGAACAACTTGCACAGTTCTTTCATAACCCGGGACATAAATGGTGTACCTTGGTCCGTGAGCAGTTCCTTACAAATACCCATGCGGCTAAAAACAAGAGACAGCTCTTTGGCTATGGTTTTGGCCGAGGTATTTCGGAGAGGAATCGCCTCTGGATAACGGGTGGCATAGTCCAATATAACCAAAATATACTGATGCCCCCTAGCGGACTTTACTATTGGACCTACCAAATCCATGGCGATCCTCTCAAAGGGAACCTCAATGATGGGAAGGGGTACTAGCGGGTTACGGAAATGTGGCATAGGTGCCGACATCTGACACACAGGGCAGGAGGAACAATAATTTTCTATTTCCTTCACGACCCCAGGATTTCCTTCACGACCCCAGGCCAATAAAATCTCTGCAACACTCTCTCTCGGGTTTTCTCTGTCCCCAGATGACCCCCAAGAACGTGCCCATGGGCCAACTCTAACACCAACTTCCTGTAGGGTTTGGGCACCACAAGTTGCTCAATGGTTTCTTCTGCCCTTTGAGCCACCCGATAGAGTAGGTCCCTTTCTATGATGAAGTACGGGAAAGTGCAGTTCGTATCTGGGTTCACTAACTCGCCATCTATTTTCACTATGTTTTCCCGTGCCTTTATTAGGGTGAGATCTTTTAACTGTTCGGTGGCAAAGTTTTCCCTGTGAACCTCGAGATCAGAAAACTCTACAGACGGCATGTTTTCTTCTGAGGATGTTGGCTCCTCCCCAGTTTCTTGCGTCTCCCCTGTCAATACCGACAAGGGGAATTCTGGAGAGTCCTCACCACTCTCAGAGGCATTCTGGTATGTAGAGGCACCAGTGGGGGGCTCAGGATAATCCCATAGTTCCCAGAACTTTGGAAAATCCCTTCCCACAATGGCATCATGTGGTAAGCTAGACACTAACCCCACCGGATGAGAGAGGGTACCTTTGGAGGTCTCAAAACACACTGTAGTCACCGGATACTCTTGGGTGTCCCCATGCACACAAATAACAGCTACCTTGTTATTCCCAGAGACCTCTGTAGTAATTAATTCAGCCTTTATCAGTGTCACCAGGCTACCTGAATCTAGCAACACAACAACATTTCTACCATTGATAGACATTTTGCATAGATGTTTCTCAGTTCCACGAATCGCAGTGCATGCGACTGTCGCAAATAGTGACTGACGTCTGTCCCTTAGAAAGTCGCATTGCATGGGTTCATCCACAACCGGGCAATTTGCTGCAATGTGTCCCTCGAGCCGGCAGCGGTAGCAAACAATCCTTTTTGCTGCCTCTTGAGGCCTTGACTTCCCAGCCTGTTCTCGCCAGACACTAGGGAGAACCCCCACCCTCTCACTCTCTCCACCCTCACCCCTTGGAATCATCTTACCCGCCACTGGGGATGGTCTGGTCTTAGGGGGGAAAGTCTGTGAGTCTCTGGAAGAAGCAGTCAGGTTCTCTGTAGCCAAGTACCTCTCAACAAGATCGACAAGCTTATCGGCCGTTTCTGGTTCTCCATGGCTTACCCACTTTTGGATGGGAGTAGGAAGAGCTCTCAGGAAGCGATCCATCACAACACGTTCCACAATCTTTGGAGCGGACAAAGTCTCTGGCTGTAGCCACTTCCTGCTCAGGTGAATGAGATCATACATTTGAGATCGGGGGGGTTTTCCAAGTCGGAAAGTCCAGTTATGCACACGCTGAGCCCGGACAGCCAGGGTGACGCCCAGCCGTGCCAATATTTCAGTTTTTAGTACAACATAGTCTTTTGCTTGGTCAGGCTCTAAGTCATAATAAGCTTTCTGCGATTCGCCAGTTAACAGAGGGGCCACCAGTCCAGCCCACTGCTCCTTGGGCCATTTTTCCCTTTCAGCAGTCCTTTCAAATGTGGTCAAAAACACCTCTGGATCATCCTCTCCAGTCATTTTTGTCAGTAAACGACTCACCCCAAATGATGCAGTATTAGTGGAACCACTTGCCTCACTGGTCTGCGGACGTTGCTGTATCAAAGTCTCCATTTGTTGTAGTCTCTGCTCTTGCTTCTGCAACAAGTCTATGAAGCGGGCCTCAGATTGCTGCTGGGCTTGTTGGTGAGCTTGCTGCTGGGCTTCCAAACTCTGTTGGTGAGCTTGCTGCTGGGCTTCCAAACTCTGTTGGTGAGCTTGCTGCTGGGCTTCCAAACTCTGTTGCAAAGTCGCATTTGTCTGCTGTTGTACTGCGAGGCTCTGTTGTTGAGCTTGCTGCTGGGCTGCGAGGCTCTGTTGCAAAGTCGCATTTGTCCGCTGCTGATTGGCATTTGCTAGAGCCAGCTGCTTTAGCATCTCCTCCATGCTGGCCATAAAAAAAAAACTGCCCGTATTCTCCACCAACTGTGAGGGGCTAGCTCGGCAGCGGGTCTGTGCGATTCCCTGGAAGGGTTCAGCACACAGAAAAGAACTAGGCACAGCAGACCATGGTAGGAGAAAACAAAAGAAGGTGCGGTTTTATTTTAAATACACCACAAAAAAATTATGCCAGAAAACAAAAGAAATAACAAAAATAAATCCTGGTCAACTTGACCTGCTTGCTACACATGCTGGTGTCCCTAACTACCAACTAGGTACAGCCTTGTGCTGCCCCAGTCCCTGGAGTTTAAATGTTTTAGGAATAGCCACACAGGCTTTAGCTCACCGCACACAGCACAAAGCACTGACAGTCCACACAGGTCTGCCTCCAGCTTGGAGTGACACTCTATTCATGCTGGGAGCTTTTACAAGAGGCCCTAACGAGCCCACCTGAAACAGCTGGGGTAATCAAGTCCTCCTAGCAGGACTCCCAGCACTCCCCCTAGAGATACAAAGTGGCATAAAGCCTGAATCTAGGAGAGATATACCTGTCCTCTTGGACGCAACCAGGGGATCTAACCTGCCTACTGTCACAATATATTTAAAATGCAAAGCTAAGCATTATGTGACTCTCTGCAAAAAAGGTAGATAAACTGGGGCTAAAAGCTGCAATGATTGCATGTACAGTAAAACCTTGGTTTGAGAGTAACTTGGTTTGAGAGCGTTTTGCAAGACAAGCAACAAGTTTTAAATAAATTTTGCCTTGATATACAAGAGATGTCTTGATATAAGAGTAGTGTCATGTCACAACTTAGTATAAAAAAGAAGAGGGGAGCCTCTAAGTGTAGCAATATGGTTACATTTAATGACAGTACAACATTTAGCAACTTATTGCTACACTAAGGCCACGTACACACGATCAAATCTGTCTGCTGGAAACGATCTGCCTGTGTGTACGGGCGAGCAGACGGATTTGGCCAGCCGACAGATTTGAAAGCATGCTTTCAAATCTGTCGGCTGGGAACCCGTCCGCCCGACATGTCTGCTGGTTAGTATGCTAACCAGCAGGCATGTCTTCTCGCACACGCGTCGAATGGTTTTGACGCATGCGCGGAAGTATTTTGGTTCCTGGTGCTGTGACGTGGCGGCGTCAACGTCACCGCCACGTCAGTGCGCCGTCTGCCGGCGGGGATTTTGGTTTGATCGTGTGTACACGAAGTACAAATCTGTCTGCTCGTGTGTATGAGGCCTTAGAGGTGCCTCTCTTCTTTTTTATACCCTTTTTTTATACCCTTTTTTATACCCTGTAAAAAACATGCTTTGATATACAAGTGCTTTGGATTACAAGCATGATTCTGGAATTATGCTCAAAAACCAAGGTTTAACTGTATATATTTTTTATACATATATTATTCAGAAAATTGATATTTTACATATGTTTGTGCATATATGCTCTTTCCTCAATATAAATGAACTTATATTCTTTAGTCCATTTATTTTACCAGAAGTGATACTATTCATAGATGGGTAAAATACATTTGTTTCCAGATATTGATGTGTCATTTAGTATGAATTCCAAGGACTGATAATTAAAGCTTAGTGTAAATGTGATATGTGTTATGTACTAATTAAAATGTTCCTCTTTGCATAGCTGGGACTGACACATGTTTCAGAAATATGCCCAGGATATGAAAAAATAAGGTATTATTAGGGTATTCATGACATCTGACCCGCTCCGATCCGCTAAAGTGCGACAGATGGAAACCCTATTTTCCATCCGTCTGGTGCATTGGATTGGATGAAAACGGATGCTACAGTCTGTTTTCATCCAATTCCCCATAAGGGAGAGCAGTTCTCTGACAGGTCGGTCCCTGCGCAGTGTGCAGAGACAGACCTGTAATCTGCCTGCTCAGCGGGGATAGACAGAGCGATTCCCACTGAGCAAAGCTGAGCCCTTACATGTCCGTGTGAAAGGGCCCTAGGGATGAGCTATATATACCCTAGGTTTGGTTTGAAGTGGGTTTGCAGAACATGACTAAAGTTCAGGTGCTGAATCCAAACATGAGTAAAGTCAATAGTAGTAGACTGTTAAAAAACAACAATACAACAGTGAAACAATGGTTTGCCAGGGTAAACAATATACAATGTCTCCAACAATTGACCTCAGGTGGTTCTATTGGAGCCTATTTTGCTTCTCTGATGAATACCTCCAACACACATGCCTAACTCCTTTATGTATGATGGGACATCCCGCATTGGCAGCTCCCCTTTTGACCCTTTTTCCCAATCCCCTCCCCTCCTCTCTTCTCCTTCTTTGTTGTCCTTTCCAAACTTTATCTATATACTTTCCTTCTTCTTGGCTACATTCTAGCCTTTTCCCATTGTTAAATAAAATATTGGGCTTGCATCGAAAGCCCCGTATGACTTACGAAATGGTTCCCCTGAAACTGATTCTTTAGTTCAAGTCTCCCAAGATGATGTTTTATCACCTTGGACATCATTTAATCTGTAATGGTACATACCACTATGGTTACTGCATACTTTGTTGTTGCATTTTATACTACCGTATAATATCCATCTGTAATCACAAACCACAATGGGCCAGATTCAGGTAGGTGAGCGGATCTTTATTCTGGAGTAACATTCGTCATTTACGTTACTCCGCCGAAACTTTATGAGCAAGTACTGTTATTCACATAGCACTTGCTCCTAAAGTTGCGGCGGCGTAGCGAAAATGAGCCGGCGGAATTCAAATTGGGCGGGTAGGGGGCGTGTATTATTTAAACTAGGCGCGATCCCGCGGCGAACGTACTGTGCATGCGTCGACTGTCAGTGCGCATGCTCCAAATTCTCATTCACGGGCGTTTTACGCAAACGACGTTAAACTTTTTCAATTTGACGCGATCACGACGGCTATACTTAACATAGGATACTCCACCTAGGGGGCATGTTTTTCTTTACGCCGCGTATCGCTTACGGAAACGTCGGAAAGTCACTGCGTCGGGCCCGCGTACGATCGTGAATTGCCGTCTCTCGCTGATTTACATATTCTTGGCGTAAATCAGCGGGAACGCCCCGAGCGCCCATTTTAAAATTGCAGTTCCGATACGACGGCGAAATACAATTACGCCGCTCGTATATGAACTCAATCCCGGCGTATCTTGTTTTCTGCATACAGAAAACAGAAAACAGATAAGTGTGAGTTATGCTGGCGAATCACTGATACTCCAGCGTAACTCTACCTGAATCTGGCCCAATGTTTCTTGTTAATATGTGTATTTTGGATGCAAACCTTCAAATAAATGATACAAAAAATACCTTTTTGTGGGCTTTTAGGAAAGGGATTGTCAAACAAATGTATAGGGTCTAGCTCAGATAGCAAGCGATTGAGATGATTTGCTAAGCTATTGCTAGACTTAACAGGCTTTACAGGTTTGTTGCATAATTGCAGCCAGTTTGCATTGCATGACTCCAGATCAGCTTTCAATGCACACATTCTTCAAGTCTGCTGCAAGTTCTGGTTCAGTCATGTTGTTCAATAGTCATCACACCCAGGGCCGATGCTACCACTAGGCAAACTAGGCAGCCCTGCTGCTTAGGGCGCCCGGCCACAGCTGTTACTACCCTCTATTCTCTGCAGAAAGCAATAATCTCAGTCTCTGCATCAGCAGGCAGCCACCGCTCCATTCGCACATAGTGTCAAAAGCGACAGAAGACTGACTGTGTCCCGACTCCCGAATGAATTGAAGCAAGCAAACATTCATCGATGGGCACTGGTGAGGCTACATTTGAAAAGGCGTTGGTGAGGCTGCATTTATGGGCGCTGGTGAGGCTACATTTTATAGGTGCTGGTGAGGCTTCATTGATGGGTGCTGATGAGGCTGCATTAATGGGCACTGGTGAGGCTGAATTTGATGAAAGAAAAAGAAGGGGGCGCCACCGGGTTAGACGACAAATAGCTTTAATTAATTATAGACAACAGCATCGACTTACATATGAAAAGGTGGAAGTCCAGTATGTAGATCATGTAGGAAAGTCTTTTGTATGGCGTCCTTCCGTGCTGGTTGTTGGCTGAAAAGTGTTTACAAGCCTCACTGTGTCCGTCCGTCCGAATCATAGGTCAACCATCTGGCACAGAGAGACTGGCTGGAAACAAGGCCTGGAGCGCAGCTGAGTCGCGGTGACATCACTGTAGTGCGACGACGTTTCGGAGCTGGCGCTTGTCCATGGCTAAGCGTGCTCCTTTCTCCTTTATGCTTGAGAAAGATGCGTGCTCAGCCATTCACAAGCGCCAGCTCCGAAACGTCGTCGCACTACAGTGACGTCACCGCGACTCAGCTGCGCTCCAGGCCTCGTTTCCAGCCAGTCTCTCCGTATCTTTTTTGCTGAATTTGATGGGCGCTGGTGAGGCTGCATTTGATGGGTGCTGGTGAGGCTGCATTGATGGGCGCTGGTGAGGCTACATTTGATGGGCGCTGGTGGGCTGCATTGATGGGCGCTGGTAAGACTGCATTGATGGGCGCTGGTGAGGCTACATTTGATAGGTACTGGTGAGGCTGCATTGATGCGTGCTGGTGAGGTTGCATTGATGGGTACTGGTGAGGCTGCATTTGATGGGCGCTGGTGAGGCTGCATTTGATGGGTGCTGGTGAGGTTACAGTTGATGGGCGCTGGTGGGCTGCATTGATAGGGGGTGCTTGTGGGGCTGCATTGATAGGTGCTGGTGAGACTGCATTGATGGGTTCTGGTGAGGCTGCATTTGATGGGTGCTGGTGAGGCTGCATTGATGGGCGCTGGTGAGGCTGCATTTGATGGGCACTGGTGGGGCTGCATTGATGGGCGCTGGTGAGGCTGCATTTAATAGGCGCTGGTGAGACTGCATTTGATGGGTGCTGGTGAGGCTGCATTTAATGGGCGCTGGTGAGGCTGCATTTAATGGGTGCTGGTGAGACTGCATTGATGGGTGCTGGTGAGGCTGCATTTGATGGGCGCTGGTGAGGCTGCATTGATGGGCACTGGTGAGGCTGCATTTGATGGGCGCAGGGAAAAGGGGGTGGGGTTACCAAATTAGGTTTTGCCTAGGGTGTAAAAAATCCTTGCACCAGCCCTGATCCCACCATAGGGGTTACTGTGACTTGCAGAGCTCTTGCTGTAGACTCACCACTGTAACTTTGATCTGAAGCCCGTTCTTTGCTGATGTCACACAGATCAATCCAGGCACAGCGTCATCATCACAATTAAGTCTGGACCTGTCAGGTGCCTGGACTGATGGCTGTCTCAGCCTCTCAGCAAGCTGCTGAGACGGCTGCCCCTTTACAGCTCAGCGCTCAAGTGAGCATGGAGGAGCAGAGCTGCTGATTGACAGTCAGCAGCACTCTGCTTGGGGAGCCGAGAGAACTGAGCCATCGGCTCAAAACATGTTCAGATATGTCCGCAGATCGCCGCCAATATTAGTAAAAATTAAAAATGCCATAAATCTATCCCCTATTTTGTAGACGCTATAACTTTTGTGCAAACCAATCAATACACACTTTTTGGGATTGTTATTACCAAAAATATGTAGAAGAATACATATTGGCTTAAACTGAGGAAACAATGCCCATTGATTTCACCACTGCTAATGCGCTCCAAAGAAGCTGCTGGCAAGACTTTTTCTGACGCCCTGCCAGCGCACCGCTCCAGTGTGAAAGCCTTGGGCTTTCATACTGGAGTGAATAGAGCAGCAGTTTATGGGGGATTGCAGGCGCTATTTTTAATGCTATAGCGTGTGCAAAACGCCCTCAGTGTGAAAGGGGTCTAAATGTGTTTTTTAGCCATCATTCAAGAAACTCTCCTGCATTCTGTCCCTCAGCTCTCTCTGATAGACCTATTCTGGTATTATTTCTCTGCATGCTCAAATTCAACCAATTTCTGCTACCTGTTTCTCAATTATCTGCATTTTATTAACCATAGGTAACACAGTGTCTTCCAGAGCTAACACTTTATTTTCACCTTCAGTAATCCGCTCTCGCTACATTGCATGTCCTGTCTCAGAAAACCTACCTGACACTGCCAATAATATAGGAAAACAATGCTCCAGCTCAGAAAGCTCAGAGGAAGGGGAGCAGAAGAACACTGCTTAACAATCCGGTTTAGTTTTGGCTACCACCGGAAGCAAATACCGCTGTTTTGGAATAGTATAACACCAGAGACTATGGGCCAGATTCATGGAAGATTGGAGCATCTTTACTTTGGAGTAACGTTTCTCATTTACGTTACTCCACCGACACTTTCGGCGCAAGTACTGTTATTCACACGTCCAGACGAAGCTTACGCACTTACGTTGCGAAACGCGTTGACATAATACGGCATCGGACGCCACGCCACGCCTACAATCCCCAGCGGGATCGGGATCTAATGGAGGAGACTCATACGTTGGAGAAAAAGGATCTTGTCTAAAGCCGGGACCAGTACCTACTTCCGAACAGGAAAGGGCACCTTATTTAGCAATTGCAAAGCATAAATGTGCTCTATATCGGTACATCCATCCAGGCTACCCGCCGCACATGCTGTCAAACTTTGACAGACTGGACGATATCTGTTACGGCCAGTAGCATACTTATAAGTTGGGAGACAAACACCGTTTTCTGTCATCAGATCTTCCCCACAAGAGTCCGGTAAGACTGTTCCTTTATTTATACTGACAACGGTTAAGACTGCCTACACCCGGATTAATAGGGGACATCTAACAACTGTTCAGTCCATCTCTACAACAGTGTCAATCAGGTCACACATTATTGGGATTATCAGTGAACTATGTCTATATCACAGCCCATGAAACCTACACCGGAATCGTAGGGATAAATTTCTCAACACGTGTAGTACCCTCAATAGTGGCTGTAATTTATCTCAAGTTATTCACACTGTGTTCTCAATCCAATTGGATGCAGTTATACTCATATCGCCACATATGATATTTCATTACAACCACATCCTTCTCCTACAGGGGCACTCCGGCTGGAAATTTCTATATATGATTTTTAATTTTTGAATATTATTTCAAGCGGTAATTACCGCACGAAATATCCAGCAGCAGTGACAGAATAGGCGTCCGGATCGCCTGATATATATGTTTTTTTATGTTTGTTATATGTTTGTGTCCTATGTGTGTTGCATGGTTGTCTACTGCATGAACTAGGTTCATGTGTGCAGTACCGGCCGGCTGCTGTTAGTAGCTATACTGGTTTAACTATATAATATACATTTAGTATTTAATTAGTGTTTCAATTTCTTATCCTGAATTTTTGTATATTTGTATTATCAATAAATTATTTTATCTATATCATTGCCCTTCTCTGCCGTGGTAGCCCTTCGGTTGCCTATTGGGATACTCTGTCTTGGTTTCCCCATAGTGCAACCCTATCTCCTTCTGTATATACTGTTATTCACATAGCACTTGCTCCTAAACTTGCGCCGGAGTAACGAAAATGCGCTGGCGTAACCCGACGCAAGTGGAAGTGGGTGTGATCATATGTAAATGATGGGCGGAGCCCAGCGCAGAGGCTTACGTTCAGCGCATCAACCACGGAGCATGCGCAGTGAGTGAGGCTCCACTCGCCCCCTTGTGCGCATGCTCACAACTTCCGTCGGCACCACTTCACGGGAAACATCAGCGCAATGTGTTCCGTTGGACGTTTAAATGCGCCCGTAGATGCGCCATTCCGGCACTAAAGTATATCCTGTTCCCCCTCCCCGCAGTGAAGTTACTTTTGTTCTGAGATGGCTGCTCCCGTTCCCCGCAAACACAGGAGAAAGCTGAACTCTAAAGGCCAGGAGCTGTCAGCCATCATCTCGGCTATGGAGACCTATGATGTCTTCCTCCATGGCTGTAAAAGTTGACAGACAAGCATGGACAGAGGTGTTGTCCTGCAAGTGGGGGTGCTCAGCTAGCTCTTATCGTCGGTAACGCTGCTGTAGCTGCTCTCCTGCTGACCTGTGGCCGTCTGGAGTAAAGATAAAGCAGCTATTTGTAGAAATAACTTTGCGCCGGACGGACGAGATACGCGCGGCGCATGTAGCCAGCGTATGGTGCTAATCCGTTCGCGAATCGGGAAATCTCCCTCATTTGCATATTTGCAGGGGAAATCAATAGGCGCGACTGATGCGCCAAGCGAAATTATGCGCTGACGAGACTCTGGCGTCGGAAAGTTAAGCCGATCGGAAATGGCCCGTTTTCTGTCGCATCTAGTTTGGTGGGTACGGCCACATAGAAACGACGGTGCATATACACAGTTACGCGGCGCAATCTGGCCCTTAGGCTTTAACACAAGCTCCGCTAGTTACGTCTGGCCATGACTGCGGTAGCCACACCTCTCTTAGATGCTACAAGACAGCTTTGTCACCAATTTGGCCTTTAAAAGGGATGAGATTCCCTGTCAAAACTGTACAGTGGTTATATGCATTCTCTGAAAATATATAGCCTGTTTCAATTATTTAAAGTTAAATCTATTTGTTGTGTCCTTTAGAAATATCACACTATGGCTGGGATTCAGATACATCGGCGCATCTTTATGCCGCCGTAGCGTATCTTCGTTGCGCTACGCCTGCGCAACGCAGAGAGGGAAGAATGGAATAGACAAAGTGCTCCCAACGTTGCGCCGGCGTAGCGTATATTCGTTGGCGTAAGGCAGCGAAAGTGGAAGTGGGCTGGAAGTGGGCATGATACATTTGAATAAAGCGTGACCCCATGAAAATGATGGCCACAGCTTCAAAAAACGAACTGCGCATGCGTCGTCTCTTGGACACATTCCAGTGTGCATGCTCACAGTTACATCGAAATAGCTGCCTAAGATACGTCAAACACTGCCTACGACGTGAACGTAACCTACACACAGCCCTATTCACGTAGTACTACGTAAACAACGTACGCAACGTAAAATTGGACGGCGTCGTTCCCTGGCCCATGCCTTTGCATTACCTGCACCTGCTATATGTAAGCCTTACATAAACCACGTATATTATTGCGCCGGGCGCATCTACGTTCGTGAATCGACGTATCTTACTAATTTGCACATTTAAAATGGGAACGCCAAATGCGTCCAGCGTAACTATGTGCCCACAATACGCCGACATAGGAAAGTTACATCGGTCGGAAGAAGCCTATTTTCAGACGTATCTAGTTTTGTGGGTACAGCGCATAGATACGACGGCGCACCTGTGGACTTACGTGGCGGCGTAAGTTCTTTCTGAATCCGGGCCTATGTATGTATAAAATCTGTAAAAAAAATGAATTCTCACTCTATAAAAAATAAGCCAATTTTTTGGGCAAATTCTAATCTGCTTATTCTCTCCATCATAAATTGTGGCCTTGATAATTAAGGCTTCAAAGTTGTGTGCTGTTTCCCCCTTCAGTGTCCAAAGCAACTGCACCAATAGTTATTTTTCCTGGTGTAACATGCATGCCTGCTCTATCCCTCCAAAATTGCCAACTGTTAGGCCTCGTACACACGACCGAGGAACTCGTCGGAAAAGACACATCGTTTTCCTCGACAAGTTCCTTGTTAGGCTTGTCGAGAAACTTGACAAGCTGTCTTTGCATACACACTGTCAAGACCAAATCTCCTTGTTCTCAAATGTGGTGACTTCAACACATACAACAGCAGGGGAAGTTCGATTCCACTGGCACAACCCTTGGGGCTGCTTTTGCTAATCTCATGTTACTGCGTGTTAGGTAAAAGTTTGGTAAGAGACATTTGCACTTTTTAGTCTGTTACAGCGTGACAAATGTGCTATTTCCATTACGAACGCTACTTTTACCGAAGGTGCGCGGGTTTCTAAGCATACACACTAGGGTTGTCCCGATACCACTTTTTTAGGACCGAGTACAAGTACCGATACTTTTTTTCAAGTAGTCGCCGATACCGAATACCGATACTTTTTTTAAACGTGTCCCCAAATGCAGCCATGTCCCCCCACATATTGCAGCCATGTATGTCCCCCACATATTGCAGCCATGTATGTTCCCCACATATTGCAGCCATGTCATGTCCCCCCACATATTGCAGCCATGTCATGTCCTCCACATATTGCAGCCATGTCATGTCCCCCCACATATTGCAGCCATGTCATGTCCCCCCACATATGCATCCATGTCATGTCCCCCACATATGCATCCATGTCATGTCCCCCACATATGCATCCATGTCATGTCCCCCACATATTGCAGCCATGTCATGTCCCCCACATATTGCAGCCATGTCATGTCCCCCACATATGCATCCATGTCATGTCCCCCACATATGCATCCATGTCATGTACCCCACATATGCATCCATGTCATGTCCCCCACATATGCATCCATGTCATGTCCCCCCACATATGCAGCCATGTCATGTCCCCCCACATATGCAGCCATGTCATGTCCCCCCACATATTCATCCATGTCATGTCCCCCACATATGCATCCATGTCATGTCCCCCCACATATGCAGCCATGTCATGTCCCCCCACATATGCAGCCATGTCATGTCCCCCCACATATGCAGCCATGTCATGTCCCCCCACATATGCAGCCATGTCCTGTGCCCCATATTGCAGCCATGTCATGTCCCCCATACCTCCGCCGCCGCTGCTGCTGCAGGGTTAATCCCTGTGCAACACATACCCGCGCGCCATGTACAGACACGCGATTGGACGGATCCGTCCAATCGCGAGCAAGGGGGGAGTGTCTATGCACGTATCCGTGTATAGACACTCCCCCCTTGCTCGCGATTGGATGGATCCGTCCAATCGCGTGTCTATACATGGCGCCGCGGGTATTACAAGTTTACAAGTTGCACAGGGATTAGCGGCGGTCGGCGGCGGGCGGTGTGCGGCGGGCGGTGTGCGACGAGCGGCGAGCGGCGGGGGGGGGGTAGTATTCTATTTAGGTATCAGGGGTATTTGTGGGAGTACAAGTACTCCCGCAAATACTCGGAATCGGTCCCGATACCGATACTGGTATCGGTATCAGGACAACCCTAATACACATCAACGTGTTTCTCGTCGAAAACCAGCCTGACGAGGAACACGACGAGGAAATTGAGACTCCGTTGAGGAAAAAGAGAACTCTTTTTTCCTCGTCGACTTCCTCGACAGTTTACTCTATGAAAGCATACACATGACCGTTTTTCTTGGCAAAAAAGCTTTCCCACCAAGTTTTTTGATAGATTCTGTTGAGTTTCTCGGTCGTGTGTACGAAGCCTTAGTTGTGTTTCCAAGCTGTATGTTTTTTCTATCCTCAGTGTGCAAAAACACCACACTAATTATGTATTTCATAAAACTAAATGTTTGCTCAATGGCTCATAAATTGTGACCTGTCTAAATAGGCTTTAAAGCTGTGGTGCAAACTGTATGCCATTTCCTAACTACTGTCCAAAAAAGACAGATTTTTTTTAATTTGAATGCTAAATGCTAATTTTGCTCATAAAGTATGACCTGACCATATAGGCTCAATAACTGTGCTGCAAAATTGTCACATTTTATCCATATTTAGGCTTCAATAAAAAAGGGATTTTTAAATACAGCTTACCTGTAAAATCCTTTTCTTGGAGTACATCACGGGACACAGAGCGGCATATTCATTACTATGTGGGTTATATGGAGTACCTTCAGGTGTGGACACTGGCAATCTCAAACAGGAAGTCCCCTCCCTATATAACCCCCTCCCCTAGAGGGAGTCCCTCAGTTTTGTAGCAAGCAGTATGCCTCCCAAAATGGTCACCCAAAAGAGGGGTGGGAGCTCTGTGTCCCGTGATGTACTCCAAGAAAAGGATTTTACAGGTAAGCTGTATTTAAAAATCCCTTTTTCTTTCTCGTACATCACGGGACACAGAGCGGCATATTCATTACTATGTGGGATGTCCGAAAGCAATGCTTTAATGAGGGGAGGGAGACATCTTCCAAAGAAGGATTCAATTTAGAGATAAACTCAAATCATAATAATAATTCCAACTTAGTCAAGAAAAAAAAACTTTTTTTTTTTTTTTTTTTTAATAACCAAGGGTGTTTCTGATCCCGAGGATTTCAAACTGCAGCCTGTAGTACTGCCTGACCAAAGGCAGCATCCGCATTTCTTCTCACGTCTAGTTGATAAAACCTTGTAAACGTGTGGACTGATGACCACGTTGCTGCCTTGCATATCTGAGCCATAGAGATCTGATGGTGTGCTGCCCAAGAGGCGCCCATGGCCCTGGTAGAATGGGCCTTTACCGACAACGGAGGAGGCAACCTCTTCAACCCGTAGGCTTGAATGATTAATTGTCTAATCCATCTCGAGATGGTGGATTTTGCAGCTGCCTGCCCCTTCTTGGGGCCATCTGGTAGAACGAATAACACATCTGTTTTCCGGATCTTTTCTGTAGCTTTAAGATAGGCCTTCATGGCGCGGACAATATCCAAGGTATGCAGCAACCCCTCCTTTCTAGATGTAGGTTTTGGAAAGAAGGATGGAAGTACCAAATCCTGGTTTAAGTGAAATTTGGATATAACCTTTGGTAGAAAGGAAGGATGGGGCCGGAGAACTGCCCTGTCCTTATGCAGAACGAGATATGGTTCCTTACACGATAAGGCTGCTAATTCTGACACTCTCCTGGCCGAAACTATGGCGACCAAGAAAACCAATTTTCTTGTCAGTAAGACTAAAGGAATCTCAGCCAACGGCTCAAAAGGCTGTTTCTGTAGAGTGGACAGGACAAGATTTAAGTCCCATGGACAAATTGGTGACTTGACAGGAGGATTAATACGCAAGACCCCCTGTATGAAGGTCTTTACCAGCGAGTGGGTGGCCAGCGGCCTCTGAAACCACACTGACAGAGCTGAGATCTGTCCCTTGATTGTGCTTAGTGCCAGGCCTTTATCCACTCCTAGCTGGAGAAAACTTAACACCCTATCAATAGTATATTTGCGGGAATTCCATCTTTTGGATTCACACCAGCCTACGTAGTTCCTCCACACCCTGTAATAAATCACCCTGGAGACCGGCTTTCTAGCCCTAATCAGGGTAGGAATTACCTGCCTAGACAGACCTCTACCCCTGAGAATCAGGGATTCAGCCTCCAGGCCGTCAAATTTAGACGCTGTAATGTAGGGTGGAGGATCGGGCCTTGTGAGAGTAGGTCTGGTTGTAGAGGAAGAGTCCAAGGGTCTCCCACTGCCATCTTCAGGACTAGTGAGTACCAAGTCCTCCGGGGCCAAGCCGGAGCTACTAGAATGACTGGCTTGTTCTCCACTCTGATCTTGCGCAACAGGCGCGGGAGTAACTGTAGTGGAGGGAATGCATATAGAAGTTTGAATTGATGCCAAGGGCAAACCAACGCATCGGTTCCGCAGGTCATAGGATCCCTCGCTCGCGACACGAACCCGTCTAGTTTCTTGTTGAACCTGGATGCCATTATATCTACGTCCGGCATTCCCCACCTCTGGCAGATTGTCTGAAAGACCTGGGGATGCAGAGACCACTCCCCTGGCAACAGACTCTGGCGACTTAAGAAGTCTGCCTGCAGGTTGTCCACTCCGGGAATGAATATCGCTGAAATGCAGGGTACATGAACCTCTGCCCATTGAAAAATCAAGTTCACCTCCCTCTGAGCGGCCTGGCTCCTGGTTCCCCCTTGGTGGTTTATGTATGCCACCGCCGTGGCATTGTCTGACTGGATTCTCACCGGGAACCCCTTTAATCTGGAGGTCCAAGCCAGAAGGGCTAGGCGAGCAGCTCTGATTTCCAAGATATTGATGGGGAGCTGCCTCTCTGCTTTCACCCAAGTTCCCTGGCGGGAGAACCCCTCGAAGACCGCCCCCCAGCCTGCCAGGCTGGCGTCTGTGGTAACTACCTTCCAGACAACAGGGCTGAAGGATTTTCCCTTTAGAAGATTCTGAGGGTTCAACCACCAGGCCAGGCTTTGTCGGACCCTTGATGATAGCGTCAAAGGGGACTCTAAGGCATGTGCCCTCTTGCCCCAGGCTGCTAGAATGGCTGCCTGTAGGACGCGAGTGTGGATCTGAGCGTATGGTACTGCCTCGAATGTGGCCACTAGCTTGCCTAGTAATCGCATACACAGGCGAATAGTTGGTTTTTTCTTGTTTAGAACCAACTGAACCAACCCCTTGATAGCCTCGATCTTTACAAGGGGCAGGAACACCCTTTGCTGTTCTGTGTCTAACCTCATGCCGAGGTATTCCAACTGCTTTGTAGGCTGGAACGCTGACTTTCCCCGGTTCAGGACCCAGCCGAATTCTTCGAGGTACCGAACCGTGAGGTTTACTGCCTTTTGCAGACCCGGCCGTGAGTGATCTATGATTAAAAGGTCGTCCAAGTATGCTAGGACTGTGACCCCTTGGATCCTTAAATTGGCCAGAACTGGGGCTAGGATCTTCGTGAATACCCGGGGGGCCGTGGCCAGCCCGAAGGGGAGCGCCCTGAATTGGAAGTGTCGCTGCCCCACCGCGAAGCGTAAAAACCTTTGATGCGACTGAAAGATTGGTACATGAAGGTAAGCATCCTTTATGTCTATGGCGGCCAGAAAATCGTCCTTCTGAAGCGCGGCGGCTGCTGACCGGATGGATTCCATCCGGAAGGAACGAACCCTTAGGTAACCGTTTAACCTCTTTAGGTCCAAGATTGGCCTGACATCGCCGTTGGGCTTTGGTATGACAAAGAGATTGGAATAGAAACCTAGGCCTTGCTCTTGGGCTGGCACTTCTATAATTACGTCCTGGCCAAGCAGGTGATCCAAAGCTGCCAGCATTGAGGCCTTCCTTGCTGGATCCCTTGGTAGCCTTGATTCTTGAAAATGAGGCGGAGGATACCTTAGAAACTCCAGTCTGTAACCTGTGGTTACAGATGCCCGGACCCATCTGTCGGGGATCTTGGCTTCCCAAACTTCTGAGAAGAAACGAAGCCTTCCCCCCACCCGCGAGAGTGGGGGCGCCCCTTCATAAGGCAGACTTAGGGGCTGTCTTTGACGGCTTGCGATACCACGGCCTCTTACCCCCAGGGGTCTGTCCCTGCGATCTACTGTTAACGTTGGATCGTGCAGGCGGCCGTCGATACTGCCTGGAATTTGAGGGCCCCGAGACAGGAAAGAGCTGCCTTTTAAATGTAGGAGCCCGGAATGTCTTTTTGACCGGTAAAAGGGTACTCTTGCCATTTGAAATAGTCTGAATATATTTATCCAGATCCTCTCCGAAGAGTCGTCCTCCATGGAAGGGAAACCCTGCCAGAAGCTTTTTGCATGGGGGCTCCGCCGCCCAGTTCTTCAACCATAAGAGCCTTCTCATGTGCACCAAACATAGTGATAAACGAGAGGCCTGCTGGATGGAATCTTTTATAGCATCTACCGCAAAACACAGAGCTCTGGGAATGTCAGAAAACTCTTCTGCTTGTTGGGTAGGCATGTCCTTTAACATTTCCTTTGTCTGGTCTTTTAATGCCTGACAAACTCCAATTGCAGCCACCGCTGGCTGCACCACTGCTCCTGCCGTAGCAAAGGATGCTTTTAAAAGTGTCTCTAATCTTTTATCAACCGGATCTTTAAACATATGTATGTTTTCCACCGGGCAAGTTAGTGATTTATTCACACATGAGATGGCTGCATCCACTACTGGGAGCCTCCACCTCTTGGAGAATTTTTCCTCCATGGGGTAAATGACCGCAAATCTTTTCGGTGGCAGAAAAATCCTGTCCGGCCGTACCCAATCCCGAAAGATCAATTCCTCCAAGAGAGGATGGACCGGAAAAACTGCGTTGCTTAACGGAGCTTTCAAAGAGCCCAGAGAGGATACCGGAGGAACCTGAGGCTCTGGCAATGGCAAACTAAATGCCGAGCGGACCATGTCCGTCAAAGACTGTACCCACAGTCTTTCTGTCTGGGAATCTGAAAATGGTTCCTCCGAGGCAGACCCCTCAATCCCTGAACCCTCTTGGTTCAGGTCTAGTTGATCCTCCTGTGATTCCAATTCCTCCGAAGAGAGAATCTCAGCATCTGAGGATACACCTCTTGGTGATGGGGATCTAACCCGTTTCTTACCAGGAATAGCTCTAGCGATCAATGCTGCTATTCTCTCTTCTAGCCCCCCTAGGGATACGGCTAGCATCTCCTCTGTGATAAACACAGGGCTGGGCTGATCTGGGCCAGCCTCCGCACCAGATCCCCCTAATGGCTCATCCAAGGCGTTTCTTATGTTAATAAGTTGCGGGGAAAGTATCGGCATATCAGAATCAGAAAGGGAACCCTTTTGTTTTTTGGTCTTTTTTGTACCCTTTGACCCCGAACCTTTGGAAGCCATAATACAAAATTTGAGGGACTCCGCCCACACAACAGACTGTAGTGGCCAGGAGTACAAAAATCAGAGTTTAGGGGACAATAGATCACTAATGCCCAAAAACTGATGGGATCCCGTATGTTTTTTTTTTTTTTTTAAATATATTATATATTTTCTTTTGACAACATACAGTGACCCCAAACTAAGTTTGCCAGCCTCCAAACCTGCTGCAAAAAAAGGGGATTTCTTGGCTTAACAAAAAGGTATTGGAACAAAGTCCACATGTACTACCCCTCTTCCGCCACCGGGAGTCACTGTTCTGCCGCTCTGCGTCCTCTCCTCTGAACATCAGCCTCAGACTGAGCACTGACAATGCCTGCTGTCTATAACAGCACAAAGGCGCGCCCCTGTATGACGCCGCAGGCACGCCCCCCCCCCCCGCCCTCCTGTCTGAACGGCGCGAAAAACGTCAATAAGACGTGCGCGCGCGCGCGCGTATGCCGGAAACAGGAGGAACATGGAGGAGCCGCGCTGCTGGAGATCCAGGAACGCAGAAACAGGCGGCAGATTCAAACCCCCGGCCAGGTAGGACTCTCCAAAGGCCCCTAGGGATCCTTACTAGCCCTAGGAAGAAACAGCAGGTTTAGCTAGCACACATATTTAGACAGGGGGACCTAGTGATGGGGGAGAAAAGGTGTCATCCTGTCTCTCTTCAGACATAGTGAACAAGGTTGCCCATGCAGAGCATACTTAGGCTATCCCCCCTTTTAGGTTACCCCGGAGAGCCTGCTGTCGAACCAAGTCCCGCAGGCTCCCCCTTACCTGCTCCATGCTGCAGGATGTTTGTCCAGCAAACTGATCCAATCTTCTCCCATCTCCGTGGGTAGCGTAGCAGACCTTCAGGCCCTGGGGTCCTATGAAGGTACCCACTGTCCTGGACCTATATAGCACCCTGGCAAACAGGAACTTATGGTTTTTACAAACTCCAAGTCCTGGGCCCAGGGTCCAGCCCTCCAAAGAGGAGCATTATAGGCAAAACCCCACGGCTTGGGGCCCGGGTACTGTCCACTTTGGCACTGAGGCTCCTTGGACAGATCCGGTTAGCCCGCCCTTAATCCCAAGGATGTGGAGCAAAGCTATTCCGTGACCAACACCTAAGACACTGGCGAAAAAACTGAGGGACTCCCTCTAGGGGAGGGGGTTATATAGGGAGGGGACTTCCTGTTTGAGATTGCCAGTGTCCACACCTGAAGGTACTCCATATAACGCACATAGTAATGAATATGCCGCTCTGTGTCCCGTGATATACGAGAAAGAAAGACACACATTTTACATTTCAAGGTGCATTTTGATTTTGCTTTTTCTTTAAAAAAAATTGTGGCCTATCCGGTAAAGGAGTAAAAGATGTCCTCCAAAACTGTTCGATCTTTTCAGTCTTCAGACTTAGAAAATATCTCTAAATATTATTTTTTTACATGTAATCTGTCTACTCTCTCCCTTAGCAATAGTAGAATCGAAAAAAGGCTTCAAACCATCTGCATCAAATATTTACAATTGTGTAATTCTACACTCTGAGAAAAAAGCCATTGTGATGTGTTTATCTCAGTTTAGGTGCCTTTGACATAGAATCTTAGCAAATAAGTAGTACACCTAATCAGATCAGTTTTTTTTTTTGGCTTGTAGTTCTAAAGAAGCACACTCTAATGGCCCATACACACGATCCGAATATCGGCCGACGTATCGTACGACTTTTTTCGCTTAATAATCGCGAGTAAAATAAAATAGGTTATTAAACTCACGAAAATTATCGTACGATAGAAAAAAATGATCGGAAGTGATGTCATGTGTTGTAATGTATTTGTATTGTATTGTCGGACGACGGCTGTACTGACTAAACGAAAATCGTACGATCTGACATCGTACGAGGAAAATTTTTGAGCTTGTCCGATCGAATAATATCGGATGAACGGTCGTGATCAGCTGTCAAAAGTAGTGTACACACGATCCGAAAATCGTACGATCCATCATCGGACGATCGTTTACGTCCGATATTCGGATCGTGTGTATGGGCCATAAAGCCTGGTACACACCATAGATTTTTTTTCCATTCAACCTATTGGGTTGAACAAAAAAGACAGAAAACTGCTTGTTTTCCAGCATGCTCATCTGACAGAAGTCAAGCAAATAGGAGGCTTCTGTCGGACAGACCAGCATAAACGCGGGCCGAATGTCGAGCATTTTTTTCTGAACCGGAAAAGGTCTTACAACATTCGGCCCATGTGAACCTGGCTTAATTTATATATTTATAGTTTAGGAGGCTCAAACCTGCCTAGCCTCAATATTTCTGGCTCTTGACTGCGACATAAGAAACCATTTTTTTTCTTTATCAAAATAAAATATTTCTCATCTCTTCTGACATAGTGGACAAATACAAATGCTTGCTTAATGGGCAACAAGTCTCTAGAATATTTAGAGTTGCTGTGCTTGGAATACCTAATTGTTTTTTTTCTTGGAAAAAAATACACTATACATTGCTACATTGCTCTATACATTGCTGCCTTGGGCCCCAGTCAAACTGCTTGGCAGCTACTGTGTAAAATTACTTTTGCCTGTGTCTCTGAAACATGTCATTGTGATTTTTGTTTCTTTTTTGGAATGACAACTGCTTCGAGCCTACAATGAGTTTGAGACAGTTTGAATGCATTCTTGGTTGACACTGTGTACATAATACAGTGTGTTACTGAATAGACAATTACAACAAACTATGCTTTATGACTTGGTTTGCATCTGTTTAGCAATTTATATGGTGATTATAACTTTAGAGTTTAGTGAATGTGGTGCTATTGGTAAAGAATACCCAGTCATGTGCAAGGAAAAAAAACAGCACATGCTTGGCTGATAGAAGTTAGCAGAGTTTCACCTCATTAACTAAGCTCTAGGGATTATTAATTTGCACAGTTCAATTTCCCTAGTTAAGGAAAAGCCAATTTGACTTTAGTAAATCAACCCTGTATTGTCTACCTCTGGAAGGCATCTGCTGAAAACAGACATGAATTGAGTGTAATATTGTCGTGAATGAAATGAGTGCTGACACTACTTTGTACATTTTCAATGTCACTTGAACTAATACCCTACACGCAATATTGACAATAGCATGCTCTGACCCTTTTCATGAAATTCACCTACTTGTCATGGTTGTTTCAAAAGGCTTTGTTAAAGTGTTACTAAAGTCATTTTCTATTTATTAAAATAACAAACATGTTATACTCACCTGCTCTGTGCAGTGATATTGCACAGAGTGGCCATGATCCTCCTCTTCCAGGGTTCCTGGAAGTGATCTTGGCTCCTCCTCTTCTTTTTATATCCACCATAGACAGCCACTTGCTATGGGGAGAAACGTAGTCTGCACACTCCCGACCTGTGTGTCTATGGAGCCACGCTCCATTGACTTACACAGCGGGACTTAGGCCCGCCTCTCACTTCCTCCTCACTGCCTTTGATTGACAGCAGCAAGAGCCAATGGCTCCTGCTGCTTCTTGAATGCTGTGCGAAGAGGAAGTAAGGGGAGAATAGATGCAGCTATACACAGATAACAACAAGAACCTGGGGAATGCAGCTATACACAGCACTGATTTCTTCTCCCTCTTCACACAGGGGAAGGGGGCACAGGGAAATAAAAAAATGTTTTTACCTTAATGCAAACAATGCATTAAAGTAAAACACATTTATAGGTTTAGTAACACTTTAATGTGACATATGTTAAGGGTAATATATTTGTAGACATATGTTGAGAGAGAAAAAATATTGACACATTTTCCTGTCTTTGTATTCAGGTCCTTGCTGTCTTAATCATATTTTCTGCATTGTGTCTGGCTGCTGATTTAATTATGCTTATATACTTTTATTGTATAAATGCAAATACAGTACTATTCTTAGAACATTTTTTTTACTTGGATAGAGCTTTCTTTGAAGTATATCAAAGGCCATATCCAGGCTTTCCTTATATTTCATCAACAATGACACTTTTAGCAGACCCCTTTTTTTTTAAACTCATTAAAGTTAAAACAATTATTTTGTAAAATAACAAACATGTTATACCTACCTCTACTGTGCAGCTCGTTTTACACAGAGTGTCCCCAAATCCTGTCTTCTGGGGTCCCTCGGCAGCTGTTTCGGCTCTTCCTCACAAGAGCTTTCCACCTTCATACAGCAAGCTTTTGCTGGCGCACTCCCGTGATACAGTAGCGGGCATAGCATTCGGCCCCGCCCCCGGCGCGCATCATCGGATGTGATTGACAGCAGCGCCAGCCAACGGCCAGGCTGGGATGCATTAAGGTGAAAAAACATTTACCTTTACAACCAGGAATACCCAAATTGTATTATACTCCCAGGTTATTAGCTGCCTTTCAAAAATATTTTTCGCCACAACTGACTGACAATCTACATGTTTTCCGTATTATTTGCAAACAGTAAAGATTCCATTAGTGGAATATTTCAGGCAAGTGGGGGGATGGTCACAAACTGTGAACAGTACATATTTGTAGTAGATAAGAAGTTTTTCTTTAGACTTCTAAGGCATGCATGATAAATAAATCTTACTGTCTTGTTTATATACACCCCACAGTTTGTCTATGATAAACACTGTATTGCAATACAAGGATATGTGTTATATAGTGGTACCAGATCATCTTCTATCATAGGTCAGGGTCAGTGACTGAAATTGACTTGTCATCTGTAAATTGAGAATTTTCAACATGAAAAAAATGTGACTCTTAGATTGAATAATTCTCTGCAGGCAGACTGATCTATGTGTAAATATTTCATATAATAAAAAGTGAATTAAAAAAAAACTGTAATTTCTTCTGAATTCTAATGTCAGGAAAGATGCTGAGCTGTCAGTTGATCACTTGATAGTAAGATAGGCTCAGAAACCTGGCAGAGGAGGTCAAATAAGACAGATCCAAAATAAATAGGAACATTCAAGGCAAGCTCCTGTTCTGGAGAAATTCAAGTCTCACAAGTATGTATGCACTGGCACACATTGGGATTTAATTTTGTAAACTGGAGATAAACCAATCAGTGTCCTCTTCTTTTCTTGCACTCTCTAGTTTTAGTTGTGGTTATAGCTAACTAATTAGCTATAACCATTACATCCACGTGAGGGAAAGCATATGTATGTGAGCAGCACCCATTTACTTGCACTCAGACACTATTAATAGTGCTAGCACAGAGGTATTCACGTTAATTGACTATTCAGTTTTAGTAAATCAATCGCTATTAAACCCCGTTTTTTAAGACATTTGTTATAAAAGCTAATGTAAAAGTAGTAAACAGATGATAAATAGTGATGGACATGGTGGTAAGCATAGGACCCACTGGCAGGCACCAAAGATGAGGTAAATCCTTGAATTTAAAAGGGTGACCTTAATGCCAATGCTTTCAAAAAGTGTTATGCTTCAGTAGAGTGGAATCAGTAGGCAATGATGCAGCAGCGAGATCAGTTATGGGACAAAGACATGGATGTGGTAGAACATGAAAGAGAGCATGGACCCGATAATATTTAGGCAAACAGTTTGGAACCTTAGAGGGAAAGTGGAACTTCACTCACTCTTATGCCTTGTACACACAATCTGAGTTTCCGATGGAAAAAGTCAGAAGGAATTTTCCATCGCATATCCCGACCGTGTGTATGCCCCATCAGGCTTTTTCCGTTGGACATTCTGACAGAGTTAGAAAGAGAAAATGTTCTCTTTTTTTCCAAACGGAATTTTTTTTATCGGAAATTTCATTCGTCTGTATGGAACTTCGACGGAGAAAAAAAACACACATACTCGGAAACAATTCGACGCATGCTCACAATCATTAAACTTCATTTTTCTAGGCTTGTCGTAGTGTTGTACGTCACCGCATTTTTGACGTTCGGAATTTGGTGTGTCAGTTTGTATGCAAGACAGCTTGAACGGAATTTCCGTCAGAAAAACGTTTTATTCCGACGGAAACTCAGATCGCGTGTACAGGGCATTAGCCACAAATGTGCTGACCACTGAATTGACACATGACTGAGATGCCTATCCTGTTAAAAAGGCATACTTCACAAGATAGATTGTAAGCAATAACTGAGGCTGTCGGGATTATGTTGGACAGAAGCCTCTCTAGCAACTATGCTGCTGGGAGACTGTTGAGAGCACAGGACAGAATCAGGGTATTGTGGACAATTTTCCTATTCAAAGCTACCTGGCAAAGTGGACCGGATAGTAATATTGTATTTGCCGGTGTATAAGGCGACCAGGCGTATAAGACGACCCCCTAATTTTACAGTTTAAGATAAGACGACCCCCCTTCCGAGGCTTTCGACGCTTCATATTTCTTCCTTCTGGAGCAACATTCTTCTTCCTTCTTGCTGGAGCTGGAGCCAATCATGGCGAGCGATGTATTCTATTAATGAATACAAAGCCTGCTTGAATTGGCTCACATCATCAGCCCACGCCTCTCTGACTCTCAAAGCCAATCCGAGCAGGCTACTGTATGAAGCCTGCTCGGATTGACAGAGGCTGTTACTTCAATCCGAGCAGGCTCTGTATTCATTTGAATACATCGCTCACCGGGATTGGCTAAGCGGTATATAATGTATGTAGCCAGCAGGCATCCGAGCAGCTGACCCGGTGTATAAGACGACCCCTGCTTTTTGGCCATTTGTTTTTTAAGTGTAAAAGGTAGTCTTATACGCCAACAAATATAGTATTTGTAAAGTATGTTGTCATAATATTGCCATCCATTTGTGAACCCCAACTAAACTTTGATTGTTTTCTTCTGTTTGAAGTGGTCAGGATCAAAAACCTCTTGTACTCCTGTACTCTCAGCATTACTAGTATTACAGTTTTATCAGTTAACTAAGAGGAATTTACTTTGAAATTAAAGAATGAAGAACTTCAGAGAGGGCCCCTTTATATTGACAAAGCAACAAGAGGACTGGAAGGCAGATCCTGATAGCTAAATCAAATACTTGTAGTATTAAAATAATTTTTTGTGAAAAACACATAAAGGCAAGGAAGCCATTGCTGACTCATTAGTCTGCAGATGCCACTTGCCTGTCTGGGAAGCTGGCCATCTTGCTTCCATACTTTGAATGGTAAATCATCTGCATACTTATTGTGGGTCAGTAACTCAGAGTATTGACAGTAAAATAAGAATGGACAGCACTATTTTAAGAGGGAAATCAGCAATGGAAGCTTCCATATTGTCACACAATGCTCCAAATGGTGTATCTGCTGTGAATAGCTGTAATATACCTATGAAAAATACATACATTTTACTTAAACTGCATACACCTAATGGATAGTTCTAAGTGGCCTGTCAAGGACATACAGCATTTGTTTGTATAGCTGAACTTTTTTGCTATAAAAAGTAGCCATTAAATAGTAGGTATCCTTTACCAGTGAATAAAATGAAATTACATTTTCATCAATATTGGTTCATATGCCAAAATGGCTTTGTTCCTTGAATGGAGAAATATTACTAAAGAAAAAATCCCTCTTGCAGCATTTTTTTTTTGTGTGTTATAATTTTATTTTAAGCACAATTAATATGAGCTACTGTAAACTGTCTAAATACAAAAGTGCATATCTGATTTTTTTGTTTCCATTTTTAAGTGAATTTTCTTTGGTTTTATTTAAAATACCAGGACGTATGCCATCTCCTATTGCAAGTGAATTTCAAGATACTCCTAAATGACATACACAGCCAGAAATGCTGCTAGCTAAGAGTGTTCCATATTAGGGGATTTCTTATGGATTCAACAGACAAGTTGCCTTTGGAATTATTCATAAATAGAACACCTTGAATGCTTGACATATGCTGATATTTGAAAGTGTCTCAAAGAGAAAAAAAACTCAATAATCCTCATTGTGCATAGTATAGCAATTGTCAGTGCTATGATTCAGGGACACTGCAATTTTCTTCACTGCATTTGGTAAACAATAGAAAAATTATTTCAAACAAACATAATTTTTTACCGTAAGATGTACAGAACTGCCTTTTTGCAATTAAAGTCAACTGATAGTTTGGTTTCTTTTAAGTGAAACTCATATATAAGTACAAATAATGCACTAACATACTTTAAACATTTTTAAATAAATAGTTTGATCCGTCAATGGTTTGCTGTCCTATGTTTGTTTAGTCTGATTAGTCTGAGGCTGCAACTGAGGCCCAATGTTCCATTAATATTATAAACTGATGCCTCTAAATTTATAAACATTTTGTTTAAATGTGCTATATTATCAAATGTTATTATAATACTAAAGATATATTATGTTTAAGAACTCAAACAGTCTGGTCTTCTGGATATTCTGCCTGCAGGTGTTTTAGCTTATTGCAGCCATTGGTTCAGTTTACTGTCCTGTTTTTCTGCTCCACTGTATTTACAATAATGTTGAGTTTATTGCAAGATGATCTAATTTTATCATTACTGGTAGAGCAGCTGATTGTTGGAGAAAGAAAATATACTAGCTTATATAAAAAGGAACAACTGGGTTTGCAGTTAACTTTATATAACTTTTTATGATAACTGAATTGTGTTGCTAAAACACTTATAAAACAAATAGGTACTATGGCCCAGATTCAGAGAGAATTGGATTCTCGTAGCGTATCAGAAATACACTACGCCGCCGTTTTTTACCTGGCTCTACGTGGAATCCAGGTAGATTTTGTCCAGTAAACGATGGCGGCGTAGTGTATTTCTCCCGTCGCAATCCATCTAGACGAGTAGGGGGCGTGAAGGATTTAAAATAGGCGCGTTCCCGCGGCGAGCGAACTGCGCATGCTCCGTTCGCAAATTTCCCGCCGTGCATTGCGCAAAATCACGTCGTTACGTCATTCGTTGTTTGAGTAGCGTCGTTTACGGACATTTCTATACCCAAACGAGTTACGCAAAAAAAAAAAAAAAAAAAAAAAATTAATTTGACGCGGGAACGACGGCCATACTTAACATGGGCTACGCACCGTTAGACCAGCAAAAAGCTGGTCTAACAGTACGTAAAAAAAAACAGACGTAAGCGATTGCGAAGACCGCTCGTATCTTCGTGGATCGCCGTAAAAACACATTTGCATATCCCGACGCATGAAAACGACGCGAACTCCTCCCAGCGGCTGTAAAAATATCGCAGCGTAGATCCGAAGGTTTACGAAGACGTAAGCCTCTCGGATCGAAGCCCGAAGCCGCCGTATCATGGTTTGAGGATTCAAACTAGTGATACGGCGCGCAAAATTTGAAATTACTCCTGTCTAACACCAGTTAGACAGGCGTAATTGCTTTATGAATCTGGGCCTATGTTTTTACCTGTAGTTTTAAAAGATAAAATAGTGTCATGTAAGAATTTAAAAACAGAGGCCCAGATTCACAAAGCACTTACGCTGACGTAAGTTCAAATTTGCGCCGGTAAGTGCAAATGTGCGCCGGTGTATGTGTGTGCCAGACCCACAAACATACATACGCCTAAAAACTTGCCACCCTACGCCGACATAGCTTGCACACGCCGGCGTAGCATGGGCGCAAATATGGGCTGGACTCATGTTGCTGCTCCCATTCATTAGTGTGGTCAACTGGTGTGATGGTGATTAGGGACAATGTGATTGGTGTGGCAGTGATCAGGGATCAGAAATAATGGCTGATGACACTGATATACAGTAATATCAGAGCAGCCAGGCATTGTACATTATCATGGCCACAGCAGAACAATGTCACCATAGTGTATATTCAGTGGGAATTGGTTAACATAACTAAAACAATTAGCCCAGCACTTCTGTTAAAAAGAAACTTTAGCTGCACTATGCACCAAAACTTTGGTACGGCCTATCGGACTGTTTTCCAGCGGACAAAAGTTTCCAAACATGCTTAGAAAACTGTCCGCTGGAAACCTTTCAGTCGGACATGTTCGATGGTTAGTACACGAAATCATCGGACCAAAATCCCGCGCATGCTCAGAATCAAGTCGACACATGCTTGGAAGCATTGAACTTCGTTTTTTCATCACGTCGTTGTGTTCTATGTCACTGCGTTCTGGTTCCAGGGGATTTTGGTCCGATGGTGTGTAAGCACATCAGACCAACAGACCACTTCAGCGTGGTCCGATGAAAACGGTCCGTCAGACAGGTTTCCTCGGACATGTCTGATCGTGTGTACAGGGCCTTAAAGATACCCTAATCCAGGAGATGGTGCCCCTCTTCCGAAGCCCAATGAACTGGGCCTGGCCATACACTAGTATTTGTACATACAGTCATACAAAAATTTGTATAAAAATTCTCATTGCATTTAATGTCTTGATGAATGTCGTTTGAAAGTATTTCAAAATTGTGTTTTAAGATTCGATTTTGAAATGAATGGCTGTTACCAAATGAATATCACAACACTGTTAGAAATTCATTCATTTGAGAAGCAATTTTCCATTCTGCTCATTAGAATTTTCTCATCACTGCGGTTGAAAACAAACGTTGATTTGACTACATTAATGATTAAAACATTTAACAAATGTTATTTTAAAGAAACATTTTGAATACAGACAGCCTAAATGCATTAACTCTCATACACAAAGATAGGACAAAAATATGGAAACACCAGGCAAAAGAACAAAATAGTTACCCAATATGATGGTGGACCATCCAAGACAGCCTTTGTTCCTGGAAATTTACAAATATAAGTCTTGGATTGTGGATAATGGAATCTGATACAAGTTGACCATGTTGACTGCTCTTATGCTTATCAGGCAACATTTTCCCGGAAACTGCATATTCCGTCATAACCTTTCATACTGTACCTTCTGATACCGCAAATAAATTGGCAACTTCAATCACAGAGGAACCAGCTAAGCGGGCACCAAAAAATTTGCCCTTTTTGAATCTCTGACATGGCCCCGTATTACTAGCAGTACATGCAGTGAATGGCAAAAGTGAGGCTTCCCTCCTGTTAGCTAGGTGTCTTGTCACATAGCAGAAGCCAAAGAATATAAGGAAAGCGGGGATAGCTTGTTTTAAGGCCCCCTTTACCTTATGGGATCGTAGAAGTTGGTAGGAGTGTCAAGCCCCACATTAATTGATTTTAGTGTGGGGTCTTGTGATAGGTCAAAAACGTCAGCTGTTGGGAATGATCTGGAAGTTCTGGGGGGTTCTCTAGGATAGGTTATTTAAGGTCACCCGACCCCTACAGAATATTCAGAGATTCCCAGGACACCTATTTAAGCAGGAGGCTGAGGGGAGTTTTGCCAGTTGCCAGAGAGATGTTTGAAGAGCGCCCCACTGATTTGGCTGATTTTGTTTAGTTTTAAAGTATTTATTTACCAATTAAAAGAGTTATGGTAAATTGTTAAATCTTTATATTTGTAAAAACCAAACAAGGCAGTGTCTGTTATTAATCCAGTTTGGTGTGTCTAGTGTTCTTTGCATGCTTGGAATTTATGCCGCTTACTCTCATGTTACCTCACTTCTGCTTTCTACGCGGAACATGTGGTTAATTTCACACCTGCAAATCATGTAGTGTTTCCATATAATGCCCTGGAAACTTATAAGTGTTAAGACATCCATAGATTTTTTTTATTGTGTGCTTAATATAGACATTCAAGCATTCCTGGGATTGAGTGCCAGTGATTTAAGCCAAGTCTCTGCGCTTGTTTGTCAGATTATTGTGCTCTCTTCAATCAGTACCCCGCTCTTGTCTTCCCTGTTTCCATCATTATTTTGCTACCACTCGTTATCAAACCTTGGCTTGTCCCTTGACTATGCTACTGCCTAATTCCAAGCTTCAAACACTTTTTACAGACCTTTGGCTTGTTTACTGACTACGCCTCTGACTGATCCCAACCTGCAACTACTCATTACTGACCTTTTGACTGGTTACTGGTTGGACTATGCTTCTGTTTGATCCTTACCTGCTTATCCTCTACTGAACCCCTCATTCTCACCTCCTGGTGGGGTGAACCTGAGGACCATGACCTAGTACTAACACGCAGCAAAATTCATCTCTACCATCGGGAGCTCTGGTGAACACTGGTTAGTACTTAGACCTTGCATCTCAGGTGAGCCAGCATCTGGTCTTTGAGCCTGACCTTTAATCGCAACACTTGTAGTTATAGGGCTGGGACACACCATTTAACACTGTTAGGGGTGCTTACAAGATCAGCATTTATTTATTCATATAAGACCTTTATCCCAATTGGAAAAAAACAGTTTGCTGTAAATGCTTTAATATTGTGAGTCTGGCTTTAATAGATTAGTGTATCTAATTCTGCCAGTCCATCCATCATACTGCTTTAACAATGTTAAGTTAAATCATCGCCTGCCTCAGGTGTACAAAAGCCAGGTCACCAGTTTCTTAGCAGAGTCTCAGTCAGAGCAGTCCACCACTCTGTCTCCCAGCCTTACAGACACCTGCTGGCGGATTTCTCTTCCTTTTAAATCCTCCCTTGAAGGTAGGTTAACCCTTTCAGGACCAAAATTCCTGTAATCAGAGTTGGAGGCTCCAAAATGGCATTCAAATCATCCCAATCATTCAATAAAGGGTCCACAACCCAAATAATGGGGAAACAGACCTGCCTTCCAAGACCTATCTCTGGTGCCCTGTACAGTGTGTGCATGTAATATGTAAAAGCCACTTAAGAAAAAAACATGTTTTATCAATATTTCAAGGAGCTGGTGTACCAGTAAATAGGAGTGGAACTCTATAACATTATTCTCTGTGACAAATACAGTTACATTGCTCCGCAGAGAAAAGATGAGAAAGCTTAAAGGCAAGAATTATGACAGAAGCCCAAGTTAAATCTTTTTATATGTGTGTGATCAATCCTGCCCTAAAATGAGTTTGAAAGATTTTTCTATACCTTAAACCTGAAGCAGAAAATCAGAATGTAATTCTTTATAGATAACTGTCACAAAGGGAAGTGACATCTAGTTCATTGTGTAGAAAAGTATTGTTGTTAGATCTACAAATTGACAGGGAGCAGAAATATTTGTGTTCTGTTTTTCAGATAGTGATACCGATAGGGTCAGGGCAAAATAAGCTACAAAAAAATATGACTAAGGGCCGGTTCACACTGATGCAGTGTAGGACCGCGTGCGATTTGTACAGGAATTGCACCACATTCCTATTTAAATCACATGCAATTTGACAGCAATGCGATTTAAACATGCATTCTGCATGGCTCAAATAGCACCGCATCTGTACTAAAATCGTGCAGGACCCTTTTTTTGCTGCACCAGAATTGAATCGCTTGGCTGTTCACACCCATGCAATCTGATTCTGCAAAGCACACTGCTTTCTGAGAACTGATTTTGGGGTGTTAACTTAACATACACTCCTGCAACAGTTTTCATGAACGGGCTGTAATTTTGATGTGATGCAGAAACAGAATTTGCTGCAAATTCCCACCGCATCAGTGCGAACCAGGCCTTTATCATTCTACAATCAGACAGACTGTTTACAAGTGCTAACATTTTTGCATCTTTATTGATTTAAGTAAAATTGGGCACCAAACAAGACAAACAATGCTCAAACACATGAGAAGGCATTGGGGGCAGCTAGAGAACTGATGGCGATGCTTAAAATAATTGTAAACAATCACCTTGTAAAACAACCCATTCAGTTTAAAATAGAAAGGAATGGCAAAACATTTGTGTATAGATTTAAAAAAAAAAAAAACAATAAATTCCCTTTGTTTTAAGTGATCACATTTCCTCTGTTCTCAGCCACATAGGAGATTGGGGGGAGAAGCAGCGGAACACTGAGCTTTCCAGTGAATGGCTGTGGAGCAAGGGATTGTCAGGGCAAGTTTAAACATTGGAGAAGAGCAGGCTGTGTTCCCAGCATAACTAGAGAACTGACCATGGTGTGTCCTCCTGCTTAGTGTGGTCAGTTTTTAAAAGGAGAGGGACTGGCAGGAACATCAGGGATTTCACATAAATTAAGCAATACAAAGAGGACAGGATACTTTCATAGAAGTACATGGTACACCAGTCACATTTGAGGAATATGAAGTGTTGGGGTAACAAATGCTTTAAGCTTGATAACATCAGTCTTCATGAACAAGAATGATGTTCATGTGTAGGAATGAGCTTTAGGTTCGGTCTGAACACAAGTTCCCAGTGAACCTGGGCTGTCCAGGTTCCAGTTTGTCGGGAGCCAAACATTGTGAATAATAGTTGTATTACTACCACTATTATACATGACAACTTCCCACTGTCAGTAGTTGTCAAGCATGCCAGTGGGTGGAGGCACTGGTGAGTCCAGTAACTTCACCGTTTTCATTCATTATTTGTACAAGAATCCCAGGCAATGTACTAAATATAGCCCAAACCAAATATGTCCAGTGAGTTCACCACATCCAGCCCCCTTGTATATAAACCTCCTTCAGTACACTGCCATCTACTTACAGAGATTCCTACCCAGAATTTTAGTGCACCCAGGATGAACATGTGCAGCAGCCAGCTCAACAGCCTTCATCCTTTCAAAGCCTATGGCAGGCTGTGGCTAGATGGAGCTAAACACTGTATTGTGTGGTACATTCAGGGACTTTCGGGGTAACTTGGTAACCTTAGAGTCTCTTTACCCCTTAAATCTATTCCAACACTACGAGTACCTACATGCCATATTTTCCTAACCCAAAAGCCATGAGTATATTCTCATGTAGGCATAGGTCACAGCTTGTCAAGTTTCTGCACTTTAATTTACATAATGCTATTAACTTAACTGAAAGAAATATTATCTTGATCCTGGGTGTAATTATATTATTGTTTTCTAAACTAGGAAATATAATTCCCTCATTTCACCCCTAATGACTATAAATGTCAAATCTCATTGTAGCAGACTTTGTGCATTCATCCAAAAAATCCAGCTTCAACTGTCAGTGCAGCCTGAGAAAAACATCTACAGAATAAATCTGCTACAGAATTCTCAATTGTCCTTTGTCACAGGTGATTTTAAAATCAGGGTTAGTTATTTATTTTGAATGTTGCAAATGGCAGTTTTACATTCCATCATATGTGCAGTAAGATCTTCCTGGCTGTCTTAGCAGAAAATGGGTTAAAAGCAGATTATCTTGATGTTCTGTCCTGTGCAGGGTAATGTACTGCAAGCAATACATGTAGCCTTCATTGTGGTGGTTGATTTTTCTAGCTTCCCCGTATTGTCTAGGTTCCTAAGTTCACCCAAAGGATTTGTAGCTCCATATGTTTCCCTTCTATATTAGATAAGGTCACCTTGGATTTGACTCTGCTGATTAAATAAACCAAGAGTAGCAAAGACCCCATAAGAAATGGATCAAATTACCCGCACTCCTAAAATAGAAAATCTGATAAATAAAAGGGGTTGTAAAACCTCCTGTGATGCAGCAGCCCCCCCCCCCCCCCACACACACACACACACACACAGAGCCCCCCTTTTACTAACCTAAACCCAGTCTCTCCAGCAATGGGGACAAGCACACATGCTCCTGACGGTGTCTAGGTGTCCTGATTAAATAGATTGATAGCAGCGCAGCCATTGGCTTCCGCTGCTGTCAATCAAATCCAATGATATGGGAGCCAGGGGTGGCAGAGTCCTGCTGTTTGTGTCAATGGACGCAGCAGCAGGACATGAGAGTATGATCCAGCATGAGGAACTGAGGGAGAGTGGCTCTCCAATGGGGCACTCGTGAAGAGGAGGAGCCAAGACCGCCGATGAGGGCAAAACCAACTGCACAGAGGAGGTAAGTATGACATGTTTTTTTTTTTTTTTTTCATTTTTTTAATGAACATTTACATATCCTTTAAGATGTCTGTGAATATATTGGGCCAAAGAAAGACATTACTTAATAAGTGATTTTGATGCTTAAAACATTCAACACTGATAAGTTCAAAATGTTAGGAGTTGAGGGTTTAGTTAAGATTATGATTAGGGATTAAAGGCTAAAATTACAGTTACATTTTAGGGGATGAAATGTTAAATTATGTCTAGGGTTAAGATAAAAGGGTAGAGATATAGTTTCAGGGTTTGGTTCATTTTTTTTTTTTTTATGTCAGGTATGGTTAGTGTCAAGAATAAAATGTTACTTTTAGTGGCTAAATGTGGAACAGTGGTTTTTTTCAGCACCAAAAATCAACAAATTATACTGTATGCAGTTTGGTCTAGTGTTATAAGTAAAGGGGCAGATTCACAAAACAATTACGCCTGTCTAACTGGGGTTAGACAGGAGTAATTTCAAATTTCGCGCGGCGTATCACTAGTTTGAATCCTCAAACCATGATACGCCGGCTTCGGGCTTCGATCCGAGAGGCTTACGTCCTCGTAAGCCTTCGGATCTACGCTGCCATCTATTTGCGGCCGCTGGGAGGAGTTCGCGTCGTTTTGATGCGTCGGGATATGCAAATGTGTTTTTACGGGGATTCACGAACATACGAGCGGGCGTCGCAATCGTTTTCGTCTATTTTTTTATACGTAATGTTAGAGCAGCTTTTTGCTGCTCTAACTTTACGTAGCCCATGTTAAGTATGGCCGTCGTTCCCGCTTCGAATTTATTTAAAAAAAATTTTTTGTTTACGTAACTCGTCGGGACGTGGATCGCCCGTAAAGTACGCTACATAAACAACGAATGACGTCACGACGTGATTTCACGCAATGCACGGCGGGAAATTTGCGAACGGAGCATGCGCAGATCGATCGCCGCGGGAACGCGCCTAATTTAAATGTTTCACGCCCCCTACTCGTCTATATGGATTGCGACGGGAGAAATACACTACGCCGCCGTCGTTTACCTTAGAAAATCTACCTGAATTCCACGTAGAGCAAGGTAAAAAACGGCGGCGTAGTGTATTTCTGATACGCTACGATAATCCATTTCTCTGTGAATCTGCCCCAAAGTTCCCAAAGGTTTACTTTTGGATCCAATTATTTTTAATTTGTACATAAAATAACGTTATAGAGTTTGGGAATAAAATAAATGGGAATAAAATAATCTGGAACTATAGTTTTAAGTAAAGTCAACTTAATCTTTCCAGTTTAAAGACCATGGCCCAGATTCACAGAACAATTACGCCTGTCTAACTGGTGTTAGACAGGAGTAATTTCAAATTTCGCGCGCCGTATCACTAGTTTGAATCCTCAAACCATGATACGGCGGCTTCGGGCTTCGATCCGAGAGGCTTACGTCTTCGAAAGCCTTCAGGATCTACGCTGCGATATTTTTGCGGCCACTGGGAGGAGTTCGCGTCGTTTTCATGCGTCGGGATATGCAAATGAGTTTTTACGGCGATCCACGAAGATACGAGCGGTCTTCGCAATCGCTTTCGTCTATTTTTTTATACGTACTATTAGACCAGCTTTTTGCTGGTCTAACGGTGCGTAGCCCATGTTAAGTATGGCCGTCGTTCCCACGTCGAATTTAAAATATTTTTTTTTTTTTACGTAACTCGTTCGGGAATAGGAATCTCCGTAAACGACGCTACTCAAGAAAAAATGACGTAACAACGTGATTTCACGCAATGCACGGCGGGAAATTTCTGAACGGAGCATGCGCAGTTCGATCGCCGCGGGAACGCACCTATTTTATATGCTTCACGCCCCCTAATCGCGTAGATGGATTGCGCCGGGAGAAATACACTATGCCGCCGTCGTTTACTGGACAAAATCTACCTGGATTCCACGTAGAGCCAGGTAAAATACGGCGGCGTAGTGTATTTGGGAAATGCTACGATAATCTAATTGTATCTGAATCTGCCCCCATAAGTTCAAGTAAACACAATTTTTCCAGTTTCTAGAGTAAAGCCTACTCAATGTTCCCAGTTTATAGACCATAGGAATACATACATTAACTTATTTATTTCAGGTACTTATATAGCACTGTCAATCTACACAGTGCATTATCATAATGTGCATTCTTACCTTTCAATGCCATTGCATTTCATTGTAGTGACTTGGAAAAATTCTTGTTACTGGTGGCGCTCTTTTGTCTGGATGGGCCTCAAATGTGTGGGAACTGCCTTGTGCAGGTTTTCAAAGCTCTATAGACGTCAAACTCTTTAAAATATACAGAATCAAAACTAGTGCGATTGCATGCTTGGCAAACATATGCGTCCCGCAATTTCCGTCAATTTAAAAGATTATTTTTTTAAGTAAATGAAACTCAATTAGAATATGGAAATGCACATACCTTAAACGTTTTGGCTAGATTACTCAATATTATACATTATTTTTGTAAATGTAAAAAGTGTGTTTTAAGAATAAAAATTAAGTAAGGTACTTAAAATATCAGACAATTAATTAAGAGGGAGCTGTGGTGGCTCAACGTGATTGGCGCTGCGCTGACAAGCCATTCACCTCTGCAGCCAAGGGTTCGGATCCCGGTCTCGGCTACGGTCTGGGTGTGTGCTATGCAAGGTACGCCTGTGCTTAGTACGCCCACCCCCCCCCCCACAAAAACCACCACACTTGCACGCACACAAAATTGGTTTAAAAACACATGCACTTTGGCCATGCGGTCTCTTAAAATAAAGAGAGGCGAAGGACCTACGGGGCTGGCTGGGTGGGCTAGGCCCCCTCACTCCCTCATAGGGGGAGTCCCTCTGCCCCATTGGGGTCCCGTTGGGCCCCAGTTGGGCTCCCAAGAGGAGCAGGTAGGGCGGGGTGAGTGGGAGGCCCCCCTTCACACCCGCCATTGCCACCAGGGGCATGGAGAAGGATGGCGATTGCCTCCGGGGGGAGGGTCTGCCTACTCCCAACTCCTGCAGTCCGGCTCCTCTCTCTCGAGTTCACGCACAAAAAATACACTTTAAAAAAAAAAAAAAAAAGACAATTAATTAACATGCATTTTTATGTTGAAAACTCTAAAATGTTTATGTTAAAATTACAAGCCAACAGAACCATTTTTACCAGTGCACTAGGAGACAGCTAAATGATGGAAAGGCACACACCCCCTACTCCACAGTCTCAGGACAGCCGAGTCTCGTGTGCACATCGCTGGATCGAGAGGGAGCTCAGGTGAGTATTGGGGGGGGGAGGGGGAAGCAGCACACAGAAGCTTTCTTTTTTACCTTCATGCATAGAACAGGTGTGGCCTTTACAGACACATTAGAGCATACAGCCCCAAGGTCACATCAGCTTAAAATAAGAGAGGTACATAGCAGAGGGTTTTCTGGAGAATAAAAGGAATATATTGCAATGCCTTCTATTGATTAATAGTTTTAAAATTTTAAAATAAAAGGCCACATGCATGTGAGATACTCTGATCTAGGCAGCAGGTAGATCCTGACTGACTATTTCCAGAGGGTGGATAATATACATAAAGGATAAATACATTTAATGAATGCTATCAGATGTGAGTAGCAACGAATCTTAATAAACCAGGCAAATAATTGACTACATAGCAAATAATCAACAAATAACTTACAAGAGGCAAACAATCCCATTTATCCCTTTATAAATAAAGCTGTAAGACTTCAGTGTATGTCAACAATCTCCACAAGACATGGGTCTGCCCTGAACTTGAGCTAATTAATTAAATGCCCAGCAGAATATAGCTGGCAGATATATTTGTAATAATGTGTTCTATTAAAATTAAAGCTATATTTCTTTAATGCATTAACTATAAATATGATAAAGACTATGTTCACTATGGGATCTCCAGGAGCAGCTGTGTATTACAGGGCAGTAGAGCAGCTTCAGCAACAAGGATTAGGTTTGCACTTGTTTTTGTGTATTAGTAATATGTTGCAGGGATTAGAGAGAGGATTTTTTTCTCATTCTTCCATAAGCAATATAACTGTATCAGATGATTAGCTTGATTGGAAAGCACAATTGTACATAAATGTAATGACTGTAAATATATATATATATATATATATATATATATATATATATATTTATTTTCCTGCTTGATATTCACTCCTGCTTTAATACCCAAGGACAATGATGTGTGGAAATCTCATATGCTGGTATAAGAAATTGAAAGATGTAAATAAGGGACAAAGTTATTTAACAATTTACCCTCTGGAAGATGTACCCCCCTTCATGATCCAGGCCATTTGTTGCTTTTTTGAACTGCGTTACTTTAACTGACAATTGCGCGGTCATGCAATACTGTACATAAATAAAATGTATATTATTTTTTTCCCCAAAAATAGAGATTTCTACTGGTGCTATTTGATCTGTTTTTTTACATTGCGGTATTAACAAAAAAAAATGGCTGTTAATTTTGAATAAAAAATAATATATTTTACATTCTGCTATAAAACATATCCATTAAAACAATTTTAAAAATCAAATTTCTTTATACATTTAAGCCAATATGTATTCTGCTACATATTTTTGGTAAAAAATCCCCAAAAGCGTATATTGCTTGCTTTGTTCTAGCAAAGTTATAGCATCTAAAAACTATGATATATACAGTATACTGGATTTTTTTTACAGTACCAGTAATTGCGGCGATCAATGACTTTTATCAGGTCTATGATATTGAAGTAGACAATTTGACACTAATATAGTGATCAGTGCTAAAAATATTCACTGCCACTGTGCTAATGACACTGTCTGGAAATGGGTTAAACATCTAGGGCAAACAAAGGGTGTTTTGTGTTTACTATGTGCTGTTTTTACTAAAGGATGTGGTGGATTTCCTGCTTTGCAAATCAGAGCTCTGCCTTGTTTACATAGGCAGAGCTCTATTCTGTGTCTCTAATCGCTGATCAGCAGGTACCAGCATACACCCATTAAACAGCACCCATTGATCGGCTTGTGTTGTGTCTAATCGCAGCACATCCGTGGTGCTGCTGGCAGCACGTGCCCCCTACCCGGAAGTGCAGAATCACAGATTATGTACTTGGGCTGGCACGGGAGAGACGCTCTGTCGCTGTATAACCAAGTTATGCAGTCGGCAAGTGGTTAAAGGAGAAGTTTTGACTATATAATAAAAAACTTACATACTTACCTCCATGCTGCAGCTGTACTCCGATTGCTCGAAGCCCGAGAACTGAGCGATCACTTAACTGTCAGTCATTGCTCTCTGCTCTGTTCTTCCAGTGCTCACTGGAGAGCTACGCTGGAGACTGTCTGACAGCAATTTGCTGAGAGCTGGAGCCAGCAGTGAGGCATCTGAGTGGATCCCAACAATATGGCACAAATCTTTCCAGAGCTTGAAGTGACTATGTGACGTCCGCTAAAAGTGGGCAATGAGCTCTTAGTAAATATTTGGAAGCAATATTTAAACAGACCATAATGCAACAGATATGGTCCATTGTATGTGTTCAGACTGCAGTGTTTTGCACCAGAACAAATTGAACTGATAAAACAATACAGCATAATGTTCTTGCCATTTTTGACGCTATACCACTTACAAGTATATGTAAACCCTCACCTTGCAAAGCAACCCACTCAGTTTAAAATAGAAATGAAAGGCAAGAAATTAGTGTGTGTGTGTGTGTGTATATATATATATATATATATATATATATATATATATATATATATATAATATACACACAGATACATAGTGGACATTCTGAATACCTTTTTTCTCCTTTTTATGATTACATACCTTCTGTTCTTAGCTGCATAAGGAGGTCAGAATGCTGGGGGAGGAGAAAGAGCAGAACACTGGACTTCCCCTAAATGGCTGTGTAGAGGCGGAGGGGGGGGGGCGTGTCAGCACAAATATGATCATTGGAGGAGAGAAGGCTGATTTCACAGCACAGCTTAAGAACTGATAATGCTGTGCTCTCCTGCCTAGTAGGGGAGATCTTCAGGTACCTGCCCCTCCTATGTGAATGAGCAAGGGGTACATAGTACCCCTACTTATTCACAAAGTGTAAAATGTAAATAATAAAGTGTAATATATTAAATGCAGGTACAGATCTATATCAATTATGATAAACATCTAGGGAAAATAAAATCAGCTTACTGAGGAGCAGATCTGATGCCTTTGCTACACTAACCATGAATGACAGCTCTGATAGCCATGAAGAATGTAAACAAAGGGGCAGGTAATACCCAGTGAAGTCATTGACAAAATAGGACTATGGCCAGACTTTGTCAATGCCACTACCCAAAAACCGTATAGCCATATTTGGTCAGTGATGTGTTATTCCTGCTGCTTTGTTTACATGACTGAGGATTCCAGGCTGTCAAATGAATGTGGTCAGGTGATGTCACTGGGTGCTAAATACCGGACGGGTGCTAGCACCCACTGCCTACTTAACAACCGTAGGAGAAAGAGACTGCCGATCCAGATGAGTGCACCTCGGTGGTGAGTGTGGACTCAGAAAAATCCAATGGATGCAGGCAATGCACGAAACATAAATGGAAGCAAAAAGGTATGGACAGCCGCACTCTGATGAATGTAAAAAGCAATAAAAGCCTTTAATCCAGTAAAAAAACACTGCACAAACAGAAAAACAGCAAACGGTGGGATGATATAGCTGACGCGTTTCACATTGTTGTACAATGCTTAGACATAGCTAGGAACAACATAAAAAACAATCTCATTTATAGTATTCCAAAGAAAAAAGTCAAAAAGTCATGTGGTAAGTCCAGTCTGTGATTGGTCCGAACTGATTGCAGTAATCCCATGCATCTGAGGGTAGACACAGCGGATAGAGACTACACCCATTGGAACCAGGTGAACAGAAATTCAAAGATCAGCTGACAAAAAGTTAAAAAAATATTAGAATAAATGAATGAAAGAGTAAAAAAGTAAAAAACACACAATTATACATAAGTCAATAGAAGTAAAGTGACAACAATTGTAGCATCTGCTTGTGTAACCAGGTGTAGGTGTGGATGTGAAAAAAAAATAAAAAAAATATTGTCAGTATGCTGGCTAGCATATAGAAAAAAAAATATGTGTAAATATGTGGGATGGAGTGAGTAATAGAAATAGTGAAACCATCCGAATTATCTGATGTGTTTATATGTGAAACCCCAATATCATGATATATGTAAAAAAATGCTGGATGTTATAGTATCCTGCAAGTGAAATTGTCATGAATGGGGGATAATAAACTCGTAGTGTACTTCACTGCAGTGTGTGGACTCACATAATGGCGTGAGAAAAAGTGACAAACAATAAGCACTGAAATAGTGAGTGAATGTGTAACAAGCAGGAAGAAGGAAAAAAAAAAGGGACATATGAGCGCAGGATTGCTACTAAGTGTGGTAGTCAGTGGAAGGACTAATTGATGTGAGTATGAAGTAAAAACGTGTAAGAGCTAAAGTGAAAACCGTGAATCACGGAAAGCTAAAAATTTGTCAGTATGCTGGCTAGCAGCACGATTCATGAGCATACAAAGTGCATGATCCATCTCTCAACAGATATTACTTGCTGTGATAGATGGTACTGAAACTATATGCATAACTGTCCATGTTATGAACCAGCAGTAGTCAAAAGTATACATATGAATAAAAGATCTATGAATGAAAACATGTCACTAAGGACGGATGTATAAAAGGGCGTATGGATATACCATATACACATATGGAAATATGCATAATGGATATATAGAGCGCCCGGCTGGATGCCATAAACATGGGGAATAGAAGTAAAAATATGGTAAAGAAAAAAATAAACTGTAAATGTGAAGAAAAGAACCAGAAGTAAAAGAGGGATGATTAGGATTATATGTAAGTGAAAGCTTATGCACGATAGAGTATAAAACCCCTCGTGCATGAAGTCAGATGTAAATAATGACAAATATGATTATAATCAAAAAACATTGCAATATAAAGTGTCCTATAAGGGAATACACATGCGAATGTTCAATATGAAACCAAAAAAAATCCCATTATTAATTCTAGGCAATATTTGCTATTAATATAGAAATTGCTTAATTTAAAAGTTGTTAATAGTAGAACCTTAATAAAGTCAATTATGTTCATAAGGTCTGTATGATGAATGATGCACAGATGTCAGTATGTCTAGGACATAAAAGAATGTGTATAATAACTAGATTGTCCTGACAAACGTAAGGTGCATGGATAACCCAAGAAGTTATGTGGGACACTGCAAAAAAGATTCAAGTATAGGGCAAGCTTGGAGGGTGAAATGATGGACTGAATGAATTTTCTAAAAGGTCAATCGGATGGCTCCCAGGTGTCTGCTAAATAGAGGGTTGTGATCTCGAACACATGCAATAGTGAAACAGCCTGACCAAAATTTGACAGGGTTAAGTATGCGAATAGAGAGCAGGCATGTATAAAAGGTGCATCAATGTGTATACATGGTGTAACCTCTAGCATGAATAGATCAAGAGCGATGAGAGTGAAACCAACTGGATGAACCACAGGGAGGAGACTTGAAAAACATCAACACATAAAGGAATGAAGATAAAAGGCAAAAAAAAAAATTGTCAGTATGCTGGCTAGCATATATATATATATATATATATATATATATATATATATATATATATATAAAAATGGTAAATAAAATAAGAATAATAAATATCAGTCCCCTTATTCATAGATCCCATTCAAAGTTCAGTCCTTTAGGGATCCTGGTATGGAGAGAAAAGATCCAATATACTTCCCTCTTACATAGGATCCTAAACTTATCTCCTCCCCTGATGGGCGTAACGATTTTTTCAATGCCCTGGATGGTAAGGCTGGACACATTTTTAGAGTGTTTATCATTCCAGTGGTTGGCAACATTAGTATTGTGGCTCCTCTAGATATCATATAGACGATCATATAGTCTGTCCTTGAGCCTACGAATGGTTGATATTGATGTTGGCAAATATCACAGCTGATTACGTATATAAGGTGCTTGGTGTTACAGTTGATGAAGTGTTTAATCTCAAAACTTTTTTCACAAGAATACGAATGTACATGTTGACCCATTTGAATGTGGCAGCGATACCGACAGTCTTTGGTGCCACATCTAAAAGTGCCCTGGTATTGCAACCATTTAATGCCTGCACGTTGGCTTTGAAATAGACTGGGTGATAGCCTACCACCAAGTGTAGGTGCCCTGCGCGATACTGTCTTGATGCCTTTTTGTAAAATCTGTTGGTATGATGCATCATTATACAGTATGGGCAGATATTTATCGATGGTGTGTTTGGTGTATCTTGTTAAACTCAAGGCTATACGGAGTGGAAAAAACAGGAGTATCCTTAAAGTTCTTAGTAAGATCACAAGTGGAAGTGGCCAATAAAGACTCCCTAGGGACAAGATTTGCTTTAGAGAGGGCTTGTTTAATGATTTTAGTGGGGTAACCCCTATCCAAAAATCTGTGAGACATATTGTGGGCCTCTCTCGAAAAATCGTCTGGTGAAAGGCATTCAAGCCTTAAAAACTGTCCGTATGGTACACTATGGATGTGCAGAGTCTGCCCTAAGGAGGGCATTACCCGCTGTTTTTTTCCTGAAAAGACTGGTAGTGATGCCACCATCAATTGCTTTAAGTTTGACATCCAAGTAGTCAATGACTGTGTCTTGTAGGTTTCCTGTAAATTTGAGATTAAGGCCCCTTTCAGACGTCCGCCTCCATTCGTCCGTTTTTACAAGTCCGTAAACAGACTTGTAATAGGCCCCTATGGGATCCCTGCTGAGCCGACGGACACACACGGAGCGGACCAAAAAACGGTCCATTTCGTGTGAAAGGACCCTAAGACTGTTGTCATTGAGATACAGGAGGCAATTGTTCAGGTTAATGTCATCATCTGAAATGATGAACAGTAAGTCATCAATATACCGACAGTAAAAAGAAGTGTCCATACCACATCCATAGATACAACTATAAATGAGATTGTTTTTTATGTTGTTCCTAGCTATGACTAAGCATTGTACAACAATGTGAAACGCGTCAGCTATATCATCCCACCATTTTCTGTTTTTCTGTTTGTGCAGTGTTTTTTTTACTGGATTAAAGGCTTTTATTGTTTTTTTACATTTATCGGAGTGCGGCTGTCTAATACCTTCTTGCTTCTATTTATGCCTACTTAACAACCACTGACAGAGAAAGTTTTCATAAATAGTTGAGGTAGAAGAAAATGATACTATAATTGAGATTTGGCTCAAGCAAAGTGTGTCCAAAAGCAAAGTGTGTCCAAACCTGTGTGTGCGTGGCCGCATAGAAAAGCATAGAAAAAAAAAGCATAGAAAAGCATAAAAAAAGGATATTTAACTTGTAATTTACGCTAAAATATTTGAAAGACAATGGGAGGCAATGGGGTGACAGCATTTAAAGGGTCATATATGATATAACCTAAACTTATACTTTTTTAGCTCAATATTGTAATCAGCTTCAATTATATCTTTGTTAAAAGCTATAAATCACCACACAATATAAGAGACATTTTTACTTGCTTGAAGAACACTACTTGAATGGCATCAGCAAAACCAATGAGAGTGTAACAACATGTCATTGTAAATGCATATGTATATTAGCAAATGCACCTAAAAGAAAACCATAACCTACAGTATGTGTGCTATTGATAAACACTATAAGTTACTTTTGTTACAAACAATCAAGTACTTAAATGTTCCTATCCTGACTGGAGACCTGGCTGGAATGAAAAACTCTAATGACCATATTAACGAGGAACAGAGACTAGATATTGATCAATCTGATCTGTCTGCAGGATGCATAATTATTAGTTACTTTAGCACAAGGAATATTTAACCCCTGTGTGCTGGGTAATAATCTGCATAAGAGAAGGATAATCAGTATCATGAAGGAGGCCAGAAAATACATTTTGTAATTCACATTATTAGTTACAGTGTCAGGTGCAGATAATCCATATTGGTTTTCTGTGATTCAATTAATATAATTGGCCATATAGGTTAGGTAGTTATAGGCTAATGGAACTGTCCTTTACATGACCTTTAAATATCTGAATATTTCTTCAAACAAATGGGTACATTAACCGTCCTGATTAATACTTGCAATAAAGCAAACCAGTGTTTATTTCACTCTAAAGCAACCCCAATTATGTAAAAATCACCCACTATAACATAATATAATCACCCACTATAACAGTAGTGTTTGGTAAACAGTGGGCCCACTGTATTTTTGCATAAAAAAAGGCTATTTTAGGGACCTTCGTTTGGTAAGTTGTTAGCTCCTGCCATGAGTTTGGGTAAGGCTGGATAGGTTCTTCTGCAATCATGGCTCTGACAGTGCTCTGTGCCCTGATTGGGCAAAGCTTTCATTGCTTCAGCCAATCAGGGCTTCTAATGCACATTGTGGTCATTTGTCGAGCCGAACAAATGGTCAAACTCATGCTCGGGCTGAACTATTCACCCATCCCTATTTACTAATATGCAAGAGCCAGAAATTAACTTAGCAATGCTGAATTGCTACATCACTCCCTGCTCTGTTAGCACCTACTGCTGCCATCTGGTCTACAAGTACGGTACATGTAGAAGTCTTGATTTTATATGTTTTTCTGATTGCAACTATCATTCCCAATGAGCAAATTCTCATGTGAATTATGACAAAATACTCTGTTCTGAATTTGCGAATATGAGTGATTTAATTGGGATTTTATTCAATCATTGACATGTGTTGACAGACTGGGGTTGTAAAACTGATCCATGATACTGTTGTTCAACTGAGCAAAAACATTCAGCTGCAACACAGATGTAAATGTTTGGTCTGCTAAATTTATCAACAGCTATGTGTAGAGTGAGGGGTAAGAATGATAAAATTATTCTAGGTTCAAGGGGTTGTATACCCTCTTTTTTTTTATTTTTAAATAACAAACATGTCAAACTTGCACAGAGTGGCCCCGATCGACCTCTTCTAGGGGCTTTCAGCTCCTCCAGCATCGGTAAACCCCCTAGGAGACGCTCGCTCCCTGGGTGTTACCGTGCATGCTTCCGATTCCGGCTTTTGCATCCATATACACATTTGACTGACAGCAGCAGGAGCCAATGACTGTGCTGCTATCAATCTATCCAATCAAGAGCCAAGACAATGGGCAGAGAGGTAGAGCGTTTCTCCACTGTGGAAACTGAGGTGAGAATAACGGTGGGCGGGGGGGTCTGAGGGGCTGGTCAGTGTCAGAAGTTTTTTCCCCTTAATGGATAGGATGCAAGGGTTTACAGCTCCTTTAAGTTCACAAACTCTTGCTCAAAGTTTGAAAAGAGCTCTTCTAAAGTTATCCAAACAAAACTTTATGGTTGTAAGCTTTGTAAATCCCAGGGGATCACTAAAGTGGTGGTGAACCCGAACCTTAACCTAGTGAGGGGCAACCTGACTGTTTATGAACTAAATGCATAGGTAAGCTCTGGCACTATATAGCAATTGGAAAATTGTAATGGAAAACCGTTCGCTAGGAAGGCTTGAAACAGCTACATTTCTTTGAAAAATTTACAAAGTTCAAAGCAGGTATATAGATGTTGCTACGCAAATACTATAATACCCTTTATGCAAAGATGGAGTCATGCTTTAAGTATCATTCATAAACCATTTCGACATGTAGAATTGGTATTGTGACATATAAAATATAAATATGTCCAGACACCCTTGGAATCATTTTAGCGAGGGCATCACTACTGAATTCTCTAGCACTGTGCTGGTTCCTAATGATTATCACTTGCTATGTCAGATTGACGTATTAACTCCACAGTAAAGCAGCACTGCCGCTGGGAAGACAACCTAAAAATGCCCACTGCAATTTGTGGAAAAGTACTGCTGCTGCCTTGAATTCAGTAAACAATCAAGAAACAGGATAGGAAAGGAATATTTGGTTCACAAGTTATTCTCTGAAATAAATATCTATATATAAATTTCATATCCATAAAGCTGTACTATAAAGATGGGGAAAATGTTACCCAATCAACAATTTGATGCAATGGACACAGGTGTGGTACAGGTGTACCACATTACTGTTATTTCTCATTTTGATGGTTTCACTTTAAGCATCAGTAAATCACTGCTCATTTAAAAATTATGTTTTTTAAAAAATGTATTTCACTGATACATGTCCGTCAGGGCAGTACCCGGACCTCCATAGTAATTGTATGCCCAATTACTTGCAAATAAGCCTTCAAATTTTACACTTTAGATTTTTCCAGTTCAGGTCCCATAGACTTAAATGGGATTTGTTATTTGGTTTAGAACTTTTGCAAGGTTCAAAGGTTCTGCTGTGAACGAAGCAGGGGGTCGTTTGGCCCATCGGTGCTTGTTATATTCTTTGTAATAACCAAGTCATTGGGGGCTTTTGTCTGGTGTTTTATTGAACATATCATTTTAAAAAACTTAAAGGGGTTGATTTACTTAAACTCTAGAGTGCAAAATCTGGTTCAGCTCTGTTTAGAAATCAATCAGCTTCCAAATATTTTTTTTTTTTTTTTAGTCAAAGCTTAATTAAACAAGCTGAAGTTAGAAGCTTATTCACAGCTGCACCATATTTTGCTTTTGCCAGTTTTAGTAAATCAACCCCAGTGCTACTAAAGGAATAGGTGAACATGTGAAAATGAAACATACTGTATGTTTTCTGATTAATTTGCAATCTAATTTTGAAAAAGTAAGTCCACTTTTGGATCATCCGCTCTGGATGATCTATATATTCCAAGAACTTTAACATACTTTGTTGCAGATTCCTACCTGTTTCTGCTCTGAAGAAAAAACGCTGCTTGTTCCACTATTTCTCTTAGGCCTCGTACACACGAGGGGATATGTCCGCTGAAAACGGTCCGATGGACCGTTTCAGCAGACATCTCCGCTTGTGTGTATGGGCTAGCGGACAGATTTCTCCACCCGACAGATTTCAAAGCATGCTTTGAAATCTATCTGGTGGGAATCTGTCCGCCCGACATGTCTGCTGGTTAGTACACTTACCAGCAGACATGTCGTCCCCCACCGCCGCCGCCGAATGGATTCGGCGCATGCGCGGAAGTGTTTAACTTCCTGGTGCGGTGACGTGGCGGTGACGTGGCGGCGTCAACGTCACCGCCGCGTCACCGCCACGTCACCGCGCCGTCCAGCGGCGGGGAATTTGATCCGATGGTGTGTACACGCCATCGGATCAAACTCCCGATCGGACATATCCGATGGAAATGGTCCGCGGACCGTTTTCATCGGATATGTCCGATCGTGTGTACGAGGCCTTAGATTATGATTCTGAATTGAAGTGACAAATTCATTTTAATCAGCTGATGTGTTTTGATTACTGAGTTGTTCATTAATATAAGTGAAAAGTCTACAGTGCTATTAAACATGCAGGCTTTTTCACAAGAAAACACAGGGATACAGTGTACAGTGTGCAGATTCAATTTCTGCTCTATAAAGTCTTTCAGCAGTCTCACCGCCATCTCACATATATGAACATTTTAGTATCTTAGTGTAGATCTAAAAAAAAATAAAAAATATCGAATTCCGATTGTAAAAATATATTTAATGCAAAAATATATTTAATGCACAGTGAATCGTAATGACAAGATATTATCGAATTTTACAGTAAATAATCTGTTGCGTGGAATAAATACCATATTGAAAAACGAAGCAAGTACTTGGTTCTCAATTTCTTGTACTGAATCCAATTTAACACTTGACACAGGTCATGGAATCATCTACAATACCAGTGCTTCCACACTGTCTAAAATAGGTAGAGAGGGATTTAAGCAGTATTTAAATAGAGCAACAATAATAGATTCTGGTGTTTGGCCAGAGGCGGCACTGAGAGAAACAAAGCTATAAGGCAATGATGCGTATCAAGAGCTGTAAGCATTTCCTAGCTATGCTTATGATCCTTAAGTATATTCAACATCATGTCTTTGAACACACCAACTCCCTTTAAAAAATAAAAAATTGAGCTAAAGAACAAACAAGTTACTGCTTTTATTGGTGCATCAATAATTATAACTATTTATTACTTTTCTGAGAGTGTAGGAAACCAATTCTACAACCCACAAAAAAGACATTGAAAATTGTTTTCCCTATTCCCCATATAATATGACTGGATTTGACAGCAGAGTTGGCCTTTCTGTCATTGATGGTTCCCACATGCTCTGAGTTAATTGGTGGGCTGGAGACCACTCACATCACATCCTGTCAATATTTCTTCTGTCAGGTAGTAATGCTAAAAACAGTTGTCTAACTCCACAGCTATCAGAATCTTCACCTCCAGCCACAAAACCCCCATATAGCACACCTAGGCTGAAATAAGATTAACTAAACTGACACTAGCAATTTAAGGCACATACAGTGCCAACATATACCTCAACTCCTTGTCAGAGCCCTCAGAGAGTGCTCTGTTAATCACATTCTAATTTTATCTTGAACTTGGCAGTTGACCCTAAAACCTTTTGCATCCTAAAGCTTGTAGTCATCTAGTAGGCCTGTCAATATAACTAAATGGACAATAGTGAGAATTCAAAGGGGAGGGGGCGAGACCAGGTGCCAGCTTCAAACAGATAATGATGAAATGTGCAAAATCAAGTACCATGGGTTACACATTTCAGAGAACAGTAAAGTGAAGTCAAGGCATATGTTAGCCTGCATTTACTTGGTCATTTTTCCTTGGAATAGGTACACTTCAAATATCATTTATCAGCTTTATAACATAACAAATACAACATTTCCTCATTTATGTTGCCTGCTCAAGGTACATAATCTTTGATGAAAACATTAATTTGTAAGCAACAAGGATGCCATCAAATATGACTGTAGTTTTTGTTGGAAATTCTTTAGCGATATGTTTTTTTTTTTTTATCATTCAAGTTTAAGTTTATTTTCAAAAAAATAAAGGGAAGGTAACACAAAAATGGTGAACATACATTGTAGTAACCGTAGTACAGTAAATACAACAGGAAACATCATGTTGACAATTGTAATAGTGAACATTAAATTACGTTTTGTATCTGCTCAACCCCACGTCCCCTCCTCCTTCCCCTAGAAACTTCTAAATGGTAAAACAGGTGAAAACGATTGAGAGGAGTGGGGATTAGTAAAGATTGCAAGGCCTTTTAGAGACAAAAAAAAATAAATAAAGAATAAGTTCCCTAATAAGCAAGCAATTTGTAGGCCTTCTAATATAAGCTGAGATTTCGAAAGAAATAACATAACAAATAATAGATCAATTGTGCTGATCAGATAAGAGAGTAGGTCTTTTGGGGAAACTCCCTCCACCCCGACACCCCTAATGGGAACATTCTGTGCCGAGGAGGAGGGGCAGCCCCCCCCACCCAATCTCCCCTCCATGAGAGAAGATAGCAAAACAGAACAAAACCAAAAAAAAAAAAAAAAAAAAAAAAAACTTGGGATCTAAATGTTAACTAAAGAAGCATTAATCGAGCAGCACTCAACTTATAAGTCCTATTGAGAAGACAGGGAACTCTATAAAAGTATTTTAGTTAAACTATATCCACCTTGCAGGATACAATAGGAGAGAGTAACATGAGGTCTAAGTCTCCTGTGCGGTCAAGAAGAAGAATAAGGGCGAAAATAGAGAAGAGAGGAGAGGAAAAAGAGAGAGGGAAAGATAAAAGGAAGGGAGGGGGGGCCCACCTGCCAGAAGATTACATCAGTCTGAAGCAAGAGCCATAACTAAATTCTCCTGTTGTATGGGATTCCCATATAGTTCAACCAAGGTTCCCAAATTGCAGTGAATTGTGTAAAGGTATCCAACATGGTATGTATTCTTTTTTCCTGTTCCATAATCCACGTTACTTTTCTTTTCATATGTAAAATGGAGACTGATGGTTTCTTCCAAGCAGCTGCTATAGTGATTCTGGCGCCTGTCAAAATATATAGGATCAGCTGTCTGGTGACCTTGGAGCTCTGGGGAATTAGCCCATTTAGTAAAGCAATTGCTGGAGACTGATGAAGGTTGCAACCGGTGACTCTCCTGATAATATGAAACACCTTGTTCCAGAATCCCCGTATCCTAGGGCATTCCCACCATATATGCATCATGGTGCCTGTTCCTTGACAACCTCTAAAACATAAGGGAGAGACTGACGGATACATGGAGGCCAACTTGAAGGGAACTAGGTACCATCTAGTGAAAATTTTTATGTTAGCTTCCATGAGAGATGTACTCAAAAAGCCCTTGATAGATCTAGTGTAGTTTTTTTGCCAATCGTTTAGGTCCCAATCACTTTGAAGTTCTCTTTCCCAGGCTAGCATATGCGGTAATTTTATGTTGTTCGAAGCAAGAGATTTATAGATGACCGAGATGTTACCCTTCCTAGACTGCGCTTGTTCGCATTTGAGTTCATATGGAGTTAGACGGCCAGAGAATAATTTTTCGTTCCAGATTTTCTGAGCGAATGTATGGATTTGATGTAATCTGAACCTTTCCGAAGGGGGAGGATCAAGATTGTCTATGAGGTGTTGCTCAGAAAGAGGACCCGTGTGTGTAAAGAAACGCCCGATACGGTACATCCCCTTGTCATGCCACCATTTGAAGGGATCTACCTCAGTGTTAGAGTGAAAGGAAGTATTGAGGAAGATACTTGACAAAGGATTACCTTTAGAGATCAAGCAAGGGTTGTTTCTAAGTGTGTTCCAAAAGACCAGGGCTTGTGATAGGGTGGGAGATAATATAGGAGGTCTGTTTTTGGGAGTGCTCCAAATGAGTTCTTCTATTGTGGACAATGGGGAGGCCTGTTCTTCTATTTCAATCCAGTCCGGGCGCTCATTTCTAAGGTAGGCCTCCGATAGTTGCGCTAGTCTTGCGGATTGATAATACCAAAACAAATTTGGAACCCCTAGGCCACCCTGGTCAGGTAAATTAAAGAGGCTACGAGAGGAAAGGCGAGGACCCTGTTTGTTCCAAATGAATCTGGTAATTTTACCTTGAAAGGATTTCAGATGACTTTTTTTTATTGGTATCGGGAGAGATCGAAAAAGATATAGGATTTTAGGGAGAAGAGTCATCTTTATAGAGTTAATTCTGCCAATCCAGCCTATTTTATGAGTTCCCCATTCCGTCAGATCTTTCTCGAGTTTCCTATACATTGGTGGATAATTGGCTGCGTATAAATTCAGGAAATTTGGGGTTAGATTGATACCTAAATATTTGATGGAAGCAGAGTCCCATTTGAAAGCATATTTGTTTTTCAGTAGAGAAACAGTTGATTCGGAAAGAGAGACATTAAGGGCCCTAGACTTGGCCATATTCACCGTAAGACCCGAAGCTTTAGAAAAATTGTCTAATAGAGTGAGGATTTCCGGAAGGGAGGAAGAAGGGGAGGTTACAAAAAGTAGCAAATCATCCGCGAATAATGCGCACTTGTGTTCCTTTTTGTTACAAATGATTCCCCTGATATTCGGACTATCTCGAGTGGCAATGGCCAGGGATTCAATAACAATCGCGAATACCAGGGGAGACAGAGGACAACCCTGTCTTGTGCCCCTTTGGATTAATATAGAGTCCGAGAAAATGCCCTGTAACCGGATTTTGGCCTCAGGGGAGGAATAAAGAGAGGACATGATCCCCAAAATTTTAGGGCCAAATCCCCAACGTTTTAGTACGGAAAACATGAATTGCCAAGAGACCGAATCAAAAGCTTTCTGAAGGTCAAGTGAAAGGAGCATACCTCTTTGTCTAGAGCCTCCAGTCCACCCTGAGTACATTAAAGAGATTATATCAATAGCTCTCCTGATCTGGTCCGGGCCTTGTCTCCCTGTAATAAAACCTACTTGGTCTTTGGCGATGTATTGACCTATGAAGGTAGACACTCTGTTAGCTATTATTTTGGTAAGTATTTTGAGATCATTGTTAATAAGGGAAATTGGTCTATAGTTCTCAACTTGAGATAGGTCTTTATCGGGCTTAGGAATCAACGAAATATAGGCCATATTGAGTTGTTTGTCAATAGGGAAGCCCTCTGTCATGTAATTGTAGAATCGTGCTAGGTAAGGTGTTAAGGAACTTGAAAATGTTTTGTAGTATGAACCTGAGAAGCCATCAGGGCCGGGGGCTGAATTTAATTTCAGGTTTTTGATCACTGAACTGATTTCCTCAGCTGATATGGGAGCCTCCAGCATCTCCTTATGCGCCTTAGTTAGTTTGGGAAGATTCAAGTTATCCAGGAATTCTCCCATTTTGTTAGAAGAGAAATCACTATCACTAGTGTATAGTTTAGAGTAGAAGTTATGGAAGGCTTCCACCATCCGCTGAGGATTCAGGGTGAAAGAACCGTCTGCCATTTTTATCTTGGGGAGTGTCTTTGATTTAAATCTCGGGGACAGTTTATGTGCAAGCATTGGGCCTATTTTATCCTTCAAGTGGTAGAACCTGGAACCAGTCCATTTCAGATCTTCTCCTGATTTTGTTGTGAGGGCTAGGTTTAACGCGGATCTAGCTGCATCGAGAGCTTGCGTGGGGACACTCAGGGGGTCTGATTTATGTTTTCTTCGTAATTCTAAATAGTTCTCTTCCAATTTCTCTGTGGCCAATTTTTTTTGTCTTTTAAGTTTGGCTGCTATTTGTATTATTTTTCCCCGAACCGTGACCTTATGAGCAGCCCACAAAGTTTCCGGGGATATATCTTTTGTATCGTTGGTTTGAAAATATTCCTTTATGGATTGTTCAATTTCTACCACTAGAGCGGGGTCTTTTAAAATCGACTGGTTGAGCGTCCAATGAGACACTCTGTGAGAGGTAACCTCTTTGTTTAAAGATAACAGCACCATGGAGTGGTCCGACCAGGGGACATCCTTTATAGTAGATTTGATGGCCGCCGGTACATGATGGTTAGATAACAAAAAATGGTCTATTCGTGAGTATGATTTGTGAGGATTAGAATAATGAGTATAGTCTTTAGTTTTTGGGTTTAATTCTCTCCAAATATCCGTCAGTCGAGATTGATGCAGCATACGTGCTACATGAGTGCTAATTTTGGTTGGTCTGATGAGTTTATTTTTATTTGGTTTGGATTTGTCTAAGCCTGGGTCAAAGGCCAGGTTGGAATCCCCTCCCATCATAATGATGCCCTCCATAAGTGGATGGAGGGTCTCGAGCATTTGGGAGAAGAACTTCTTCTGTCCCCTATTAGGTGCGTAATATGATACCAGGGTGTATAGTTTCTCATCTAGGGTTCCTTTTACTAAGATAAATCTACCTTCCGTGTCTCTATATTCTTTTAGCAAATTAAAGTTACAGAATCTAGATAACAGGATGGCAACGCCTCTAGTCTTGTTTTCTGCGTTGGATAGATAAAATACTGGGAAGTGGGCATGTAAGAATGTGGGGGTGTATCGCCTCGGAAAGTGTGTCTCTTGGAGAAACACTATGTCTGCGTGAAGAGATTTATATGCCTGAAGGGCTTTGCGTCTCTTCACAGGAGAATTTAATCCCTGAGTGTTGTGTGACACCACACGCAGGGGCCTAGTAATATTATTTGTACCAGCCATGAGTCGTGAGCTCTGTTATGGGCTGAAAGATTATCGAGAATTGAGTCCACAAATTCGGAGACACTTGCAATGGTTGGTGGGCCGAGAGGGGGGATGGGGCAAAAAGGAGAGAAGAAGAGAAGGAAGTAGAGATATATAGAAGGTAACAAAAAAAGTAACAATCAAACATGCTGTAGTAAAGCGAAAGGTCACCCTGTGACCCAGAGTGAAGGAAGGGGAGATTGCTCCCTCCTTCAGTCAGACAAAAGTTAATAGAGTAGTCCATATGAAGGACTAACTTCCCACCTGTCGGGACGACAAAGTGTCGTTCCAAGGAGTGGGTTGAGGCACGAGGCCCCACCGTCGTCTGTCAGCGACAATCAGAGAATCAAGAGCACCCTTTTTTCTCCTTTTTTTTCCCCCCCCATCTCCGTTTCTTTCCCCCTCTCCTTCCTCCCCTAAGGGGGCAAAAGATTGATCCCCGAGAGAGACAGTCGAGGATACATGACATCTCAGAGTAGGATGAGAGAGCAAAAAAAAGAGAAAAAAAAAAAAACTCTTAAGAGTACAAACATATATTAGCTCTTACTCTCCCGGATAGTATTACCAATAATGCGATCAGGTACTGGAAACAGGTTAAATTGTGAGAGAGTAAGAGAGAAAAAAAAAATGAAAAAATAAATAAAAAAATATACATGCCATGAATATATATACATAAGGTACCTAAGTGAACAATGAAATATTAACTCTTACTCTACCGGAGAACTTTACCAGTAATACGATCAGGTACTGAAGAGAAATTTAAATTGTGAGTATGCAGAAAAAAAAAAAAAAAAACCACACCAGAACTGGAAGTTCATCGTTTAAATTGAAACGTAGTAGAGGCATTTCAAACTTTTCTGTGTTTGACTCTGTTCCAGGTATTCAAGGTTGGGCTATTGGGTGTATTTCTTTTAGCCGAAGGTTGTTGGGGAGTTGAAGTGTCCATCGCTGGTTCAAGTGAGATAATCTTCAGATCTAATAACAGTCTTTCACATTCTTGGAAATTGTGTGCTACATAGTTTCTGCCATTGTAATTAAATTTCAGGGCGAATGGGAAGGCCCATTTATATTTGATGTCCTTTTTAATGAGGGCAGACAATAGAGGTTTCATCATTCTCCTCTTCTGAATGGTATAGGGAGAGATATCTGCAAATATTTGTATTGTTGCACCTTGGTATTGAAGAATTTCTTGTTGTCGAGACTTTTTCATCACTTCGTCCTTGGTGGAGTAGAAATGTGGTTTAACAATCACATCTCTCGGCAAGCCATCTTTTCTCGGAGGTCCCAGGGATCTGTGAGCTCTGTCCAGTTCCATTTTGTGAATGGGCAAGGATGGGATCAGGATTTTGATGATGTCCTGTATTGCTGAATGCACATCTGTGATGGATTCAGGTAGCCCCCTGAGCCTGAAATTATCTCTCCTTGATCTGTTCTCCAGGTCGTCTATTCTAGCTTGTGCCGCCTCCAGTTGTTCTTGCATGTGTTGTAGATGGTCAGTGTTTTGTTCAATTTTGGTGATATTAATATCCAATTTCCGTTCTATAGAACCGATCCTGTTACCAAGGCTCTGAAAGTCAGCTCTGATGTCCTTAGTGATTTTCTCGGCATTCTGAGCTAAACCCCTGTCCAGCATTTCCGAAATTCTGTTGAATAGATCAGTAACATTAAAGGAAGTTTCAGGAGTGCGTTCAGAATTTGCATGGATATATATAGGGTTTTGGGATGATATGTCGGGCGGGGGTAGGTGGCCCGACATTGTGGGTATCATTCCTTCTTTTACGACGGACGAGTATAGGGCAGTATGTGCCGTGGATTCTGAAGTGGTAGGTGGTGAAATAGCTAGCAAGTGAGATGAAATTTGTTTGACAGACATGGAGTTTTCAGTAATTTCCAGCGTGTGAGTCTGAAGAATAGAGTCCATGTTTTTGGTGGAATCCTTGACGGCTAGTATTTTAATAGTGTTTTTGTTTTTCTTGATTCGCCTTCCCTTCATGAACTGAGAGTGTGTCAGAGTATTTATACCCACAGGAGTCAAGGCCGTATAAATCTTAGGATTAGCAGCTTATTGAGTATCCTGTGTCAACCTTTTTGTAGGGACATGGTATTTTAAAGCTCAGTTCATACCCAGGGTCTGATGTTAGTGGTCAGGTAGAAAGAAATTAAAGGATTCGTTTCAATTGTATACCATATTTGGTGTGATAAGTAGATGTAGGATCAGAGAAGAAAAAAAAAAAAAAAAAAAATTCAAATTCTATCCGCAGACATCTGACGGTGAGTGGCGGGTATTCCCTACGTCGCCACCTTGAGGGTACCTATTCCAGGGGTTATGTTAAGTATTTAGCGATTAAATCAGGTTGTATGTACAACTGATGGATGAAAGAATTCCTCTCAGGGCTGTAACCCTCAAATCCTCCAGTGAACAATCCTTCGGTTCCTAGACAATTTCTATTAGGCTGAGGGGTGAGCCAGCTGGATAGGGGAGATATACTGAGGAATCTGTTAGGTGGCTGTGAGGTAACCCCTGATTTCCTGGCCTTGAGTAAAGCCTCCAGGCAAGTCTGGGTTGGTGGAGGGAACTAGCACATAAGCTTCCTTGTGCAGGCAGTGTTTTGTTGAAACTTTAGCTGTCAGGGAATTTTGTTTCTTTTTTTTCCTTTCTGTCCCGCTGCCTTAATATAGGCAGGTGTAGGCACCGTTCAGGGGGAGCTCAGAATGGAGGAGGGCTCCTGAGGGAAAGTGTTGTCCACCCCCGGCAAGCCTTTATCCTGGGTTCTCTCCCGCTTCCCTCCACTAAGTGTTAGAGCACCGGGGCGGTCTGTGTGACAATGTGCGGTAACCTGAAGATTTTACCTCACCGCTGCACAGCTGGAGCCGCGGATGCTGTCATATGTGGATAGAGATGGCGGCGGTGTCTTCTCACACTCGCTCCGCTCCGACCCGCTCTCCGCCTCGAGCGAGATCCCCGGAGACACGGGAACGGCACCAGTCCGAGCCCCACAGGTACCGGAGCCTGACCGGGGGGTAGGCAGCAGCGAAACTCCGGTTTGTAGTGAGGGGTGGGCACCACAACGAGTATCCCGTCAGAGCTCCCTCAGAGCACGTCCATCTTCCTCCGCGTCCGGCCACGCCTCCAGCGATATGTTTTTAAACTCTATTATGATGTATGTTGTTTCTTCACAACCTCACAGAAACCTTCCTTGTCTTTTATTATCATATGAAAAGGTGTGAAGATCAATTTACTTGGTAAATTCAAGGAAAGATTAATGTCTATTCATATTGTGTCTTCTTCTCTCCTGATACAGCAAATCATTCTCTATTACTGTACTGCGATTCTCACTTCAGACTGGCACTACAGCATGACAACCACTTGGCAGACAATGACAGCCAGAGTGGCACCAATTATTTGGTGTCAAGTCTGAAGGATCAGTGTTGATATTTATGTTGTTTTACAATGAAAAACTAAAATGTCCATGTTTGTGAGGAGAGAGAGCGAGAGAAAAAGAGAGAGAGAAAAATAGAGAAGGAAAGACAAAAAGAGAGAAGGTAAGAGAAAAAAGAGACAAAGAGAAAGAGAAAAAGAGAGAAAGAGAGAAAAAAAATAAAGAAAAAGAGAGAGAAAAAGCGAGAGAGAGCAAGAGATTAAACTAAGCAAACCAGGGGAAAACCCTCTGTTCAAGCTATGAGGGAAGACGTAGAAGTATCAGTACTGTATATAAACGACTTTAACCCCCCTCTTCACCTAATGTAGCATTACCTGATGCCTATAATATTAGACATGTGTATGACGAAAACAATTATTTTGTTTTGTTAATCTAGTTATTTTGTTTAGTTCAATTTGGTTGATTTGTTCAATTTGTATTCGGAATTTGTATTCGTAAATCTCTAGTTTTCTTCTAAATTTTTCCGATTTTTTTTTCCGATTCAAAATGTTCAAATCGATACATTTTCCAATTGGCCGAAACAAAAATGTTATATTGCTTTCCATTTGAATACAGCAAAGTGAACAAACAAAAGAAAAATCGTCATCAAATGATTACAGTGACTCTTTAAATTACATTTGGCTTAAAGAAAACAGCATTATTTCAAAATGGTACTCCAAAAACACACAGTCATTGATTTCTGCATTATGTGTAGTTGTAATAGAAATTGACTGGAGTTTAATGTAGAATTAGATTCAAATTTCAGTCTGAATTTCCGAAATTTAGTTACGTTATTCTGAGCATTCGGTAGAATTCATTTATATTGTAATTCAGGTATTCGTATATTTCTCAATCTCTGATTATGAAAGATTTGGCCGAATATTAATTCAGAACTAAATGAACCACACATGTCTATATAATATATAGCCTGTCAAAGTCCTTAAGGAGACTGAAATCCACTCTCTACTGACGTCACAGAAATCAGACTAGGCACTGCGTCATCCCAACAATAGAAACCTGGATCTGCCAGGTGCCTGGACTGACACCCGTTTCAACATCTCAGCTAACCACTGAGAGGCTGAGTTGGCCACTCCCTGCCCCCCCACAGCCCAGCGCTCCAGTGAACAAGGAGGAGCAGAGTGGAGAGCTGCTCATTGACAGTCAGCAGCTCTAGGAGCTGTGAGAACCAAGCCAATGGTGATGTTCGATCGCTCAATTCTCAGTGCAGAGGTGCCGACAAACAGATGCAGCATCCACCTAGGTAAGTATGATTATGGAAAAACTACCAAACCCATACTTCTCTTTTAAACACTTTTTTTTACTTATAAACAAAGGCAGAGGAGAGGAGGAGTGCTGCAATTTGTACCTACAAGATCACAAAAAAGAGAGCTTTCCTTTGAGTATCAAGCTAACAGGAATACATGCTGTTGCAACTAATACTTTTCAACCTCTTATTTGGAAGTTTTGATATTGGCCTTAGTTAGTTTGTAGGGTTCCCTGTGTCATTCCAACGAAAACTAAAATACCTTCTGTTTGGGCTATGTGACAGGAAGTAAAGGAAAATCTCCACTATAGGACACGGATGGAAGAAAAAAAACTGACAGGGTATATATAACCCACCCTTACTCTATCCAAAATATAAAAAAAGTTATGTTATCACAAAGTGGCTAACAAGCCCTCAGGGCCGGTGCAAGGATTTCTGCCTACACAAGCGAAGCTCCATTTTGATGATCTAAGCCAGTGGTGTCCAAACTACGGCCTTCCAGATGTTGCAAAATTCCAACTCCCAGTATGCCTGAACAGCCTAATGCTGTCCGGGCATGCTGAAGGCTGTCTGGGCATGCTGAGAGTTGTAGTTTTGCAACATCTGGAAGGCTGCAGTTTGGACACCACTCATCTAAACAGTGGTAAGGGTATACATGGAGTTGTAGTTTCACTAATCATAACTGCAGAAATGTGACTAAAGCACTGCATAGTCAGGCAAAAATACACCAGGATATCAGTAACTCACCATCTATGTAATTTATTTTATTGTTCCTCTCAATCTGGTCCAGACCATCATGCATTCTTCTAGCTACACACCGAACCCTCGGAATATAATAATACCACATACTGCCACATTCTGAAGTCCCTAAAACCACGCCATACCAGAAATTCTTAGTATAATATACACCATACTAGTACTAAATGTAAAACATACTGTGTACCCCAAAAATTTATTATATAGCAAGAGAGGGCAGAAGTCCTTTTTATGCCCTCCTGCTTTCATTATCAACCCAGTCTCTATTAACCCCCCTTGCTCCTTCTTCCATCATCCATCACCCTGCCCTGGGCCCTGCTCTGCTTCCACCATTCCTCCCCCCCCACTCCTTCTTCCATTATGCCCTCCTGCTTTATTAATTATCCACCCGACCCCGTCTCCATTAACCCCCCTTGCTCCTTCTTCCATGATCCATCATCCATCCCCCCTGGGCCCTGCTCTGCTTCCGCTATCCCCCCCCCACTCCTTCCAGTTCCATTATGCCCTCCTGCTTTATTAATTATCCACCCGACCCAGTCTCCATTAACCCCCCTTGCTCCTTCTTCCATCATCCATCCATTCTTCTTCCCCACCCTCACCTCCTGTGCGATTTTCTCTAATCTTCCGGCGCCGCGGCGCGGGACTGGGTACTGTGTCACAACTACTGCTGCAGCCTCTGTGGCGCCAGCAGTGGAGGGCCGCCCCTTCAGTGACGTCAGACGTCCTCCTGCGCGGAGGAGGATGTCGTCACTGAAGTGCCGTGCCGTACAGGCCCGGACCCGGCGTCATCTATCACCAGTAACTTAGGTAAGGGAGTCGGGACTGGCTGCGCCCGGGCCACATCCAGTGACAGCAGCTGACAGGCGCTGCGGCGCATTAGTACACTGGAGCGGGACACCGGGCGCCGGAGGGCGGTGGCAACTCGGGACAATAAAGTATTAAAAAAAAAAAAAAGTAATTTTTCCACTCCATCCCAGGCTGCGGACCTGCCCGCCCCAAGCGGCTGCTTGGTCTGCCTGGTGGTTGCGCCGGCCCTGCAAGCCCTGTATGCGACAGTGTTGGACAGGTGACAAGTACTTTTTATGGAAATATCAGGGAATTTTTAGAATCTCAATGTCTTTCCTGCCCTCCAATGCAGCTTGTCAAGCACAGACACACTTTTACTACAGTAAAAGTCACTGGGTGGCTATCAGTGGCGACTGGTGCTCAAAATTTTTGGGGGGGCGCAAAAGAAAAAAAAATATTGCAGCCTCACTGTGCCCATCACATGCAGCCACTGTGCCATGCCACTAAATGCAGCCACTGTGCCATCAATTGTCATCACTGTGCCATGTCATCAAACACAGAAACTATGCCATGCCATCAAATGCAGCCACTGTGCCATCAATTGTCACCACTGTGCCATGCCATCAAACACAGCAACTGTGCCATCAATTGTCACCACTGTGCCATGCCACCAAATGCAGCCACTGTGCCATCAATTGTCACCACTGTGCCATGCCATCAAATGCAGCCACTGTGCCATGCAACACAGCAACTGTGCCATCAATTGTCACCACTGTGCCATGCCACCAAATGCAGCCACTGTGCCATCAATTGTCACCACTGTGCCATGCCACCAAATGCAGCCACTGTGCCATCAATTGTCACCACTGTGCCATGCCATCAAACACAGAAACTGTGCCATCAATTGTCACCACTGTGCCATGCCACCAAATGCAGCCACTGTGCCATCAATTGTCACCACTGTGCCATGCCATCAAACACAGAAACTGTGCCATCAATTGTCACCACTGTTCCATGCCACCAAACACAGAAACTGTGCCATCAATTGTCACCACTGTGCCATGCCACCAAATGCAGCCACTGTGCCATCAATTGTCACCACTGTGCCATGCCATTAAACACAGAAACTGTGCCATCAATTGTCACCACTGTGCCATGCCACCAAATGCAGCCACTGTGCCATCAATTGTCACCATTGTGCCATGCCATCAAACACAGCAACTGTGCCATCAATTGTCACCACTGTGCCATGCCATCAAATGCAGCCACTGTGCCATGCAACACAGCAACTGTGCCATCAATTGTCACCAATGTGCCATGCCAACAAATGCAGCCACTGTGCCATCAATTGTCACCACTGTGCCATGCAACACAGCAACTGTGCCATCAATTGTCACCACTGTGCCATGCCACCAAATGCAGCCACTGTGCCATCAATTGTCACCACTGTGCCATGCCATCAAACGCCACCATTGTGCCATCAATTGTCACCACTGTGCCATGCCATCAAACGCCACCACTGTGCCATCAATTGTCACCACTGTGCCATGCCATCAAACACAGCTACTGTGCCCATCGTCACCACTGTGCCATGTCATCAAACGCAGTCACTGTGCCATCAATTGTCACCACTGTGCCATGCCATCATATGCAGTCACTGTGCCATCAATTGTCACCACTGTGCCATGCCATCAAACGCCAACACTGTGCCATCAATTGTCACCACTGTGCCATGCCATCAAACGCAGCTACTGTGACCATCAATTGTCACCTCTGTGCCATGCCATCAAACGCAGCCGCTGTGCCATCAATTGTCACCACTGTGCCATGCTGTCATATGCAGTCACTGTGCCATCAATTGTCACCACTGTGCCCTTTAATTGTCACTACTGTGCCCCATGCCACTGTGCTCATTGTCGCCTCTGTGCCCTTTGTCACCACTGTGCCCCATGCCACTGTGCCCCATGATGCCACTGTGCCCCATGATGCCCCTTTGCCTGTAAAAAAAACACTTACCTGACGCTTCCATGTCCTCCCTCGATGTCTTCTGCCGCTGTGGAGAAGCTTCAGCCAATCAGGTTCCTGATAACCAGAATCCGGGAACCTGATTGGCTGAAACGGCCGTCAGTCTTATGCAAGGAACGCAGGTTGCCTGTGCTACGAGTATAGACTTCCGAGAGCCGGAGGGCGGTACTGGAAAAGCCTATCAGAGCCGCTGGCATTGATAGGCAGTTCCCCTCAGCCAGTCAGCTTCCGCTATTCAGGTAACCGGCGACCCATGTCCGGTTATATGAATAGACCAGGCAGCTGGCAACAATAACACATGTTCAATGCATTGCATTGAATGTGTGTTATTTGCGAGAGGGGGTGGCGCTGCAGCGCCCTCTTTAGACGGCCGCCAGAACTTCGGCTAAAATGTCAAAATGACATTTTAGCCCAATAAAAGTTCTTAAAGGGCCCGTTTTTTTTTGTTTTGTTTTGTGACTGCGGGAGGGGGGTGGCGCCCGTGTGTCCCTATGGGCGGGCCGCCACTGGTGGCTATAGAGCCGCCCATATCACTTTTACTGAACAGCTGACCACCCAAACAGCAAGCAATTGAGCTGCAAGTTTAAAATGACTTTCTAAGCTTTTGCTAGACTTGCCAGGCTTCACAAGTTTGTTGCACAATTGCAGCAAGTCTTCATTGCGTAACTCGTGATCAGCTTTCTTTGCAAACAGTCTGCAAGTCTGCTGAAAGTTCTAGTTCAGTAATGTTGTGCAGTAGTCACCTAACCACAGAGGTCACTGACTTGCAAAGCTATTGCTGTAGACTCACCACTGCAACTTTGCTCTTGCTAGAGACTTGCCATGCAAATTCGCTACTAATTGGAAAAGTGTCACCTAGAACTTGTGCTCTGCAAGTATACAACTTGCCAGTGAAAATGTGCAGCAAGTTAACAAGACTTACAATTCAACACTGTCACAAATTTGTGGCAAGTTATCCTTGCTATCTGGGCAGCTGTGAAAAAAATGACACAAAGCTCATGGCTGCAGCTACAATCATAAGCCTGTAATAACCATTTGCAGCCAGAACATTTTTGTACTTTTGGTTGTCAGCAAGTGGTTAAGCAACCACTTTGCTTCCCTCTCCCTTGTGTCCCTTTTGTCTATTAACTAACAAAATACACTTACATATATCCTAAAAGAATATGAACATTTTATTTTAGATTTTACCGGTTAGTGAACAGTGAACCACGCAAATAAATAAGATATAGCGTTATGTCCCAGTAGACCAACTAATTTAAATAAATATTTGATTTAAAAAAAAATGGTATTTCAAATAAGTATAAGTAGCACATAAATATATCAGTTCAGTATTGCTAACCAAAAGAAGGCTATGGTTTTTATGAGGATCGCTCTGTAACAAATTGCAATGATATAGTGTGATTAAGAGAGACAGAAAATCAAAGTCTGTCAACTACCAATTAAAGATTTGAATCCATAAATAAAACAGTAATAAGTACTAAAGGTTTTAACTTAAAGGAACTGAATTTTTACCAATGTTAAAGTTAAATGCCATGAGAGCTGAACAGTTTTTACCCCATGAGCTTTTCTGCTTCCTCTGCTAGGGATTTTAAATACATACAAGAAGCTCTTGAGGACCTCTTTTTATTTCTAATTCTATCATTAAATATATTATTATAATACAGCAGATGTATCCATTTTGTAAATCTGGCCACGTTACTATATGTTTGTCTAATATTCTTTAGATCTATGAACGACTATGTACTGATGCCTGATTGGATAGTAATTTAAAGGATGGTTTAGTTATTTTCCCACACTACATCCCAGAAAGCAAGGATAACTTGCCACAAATTTGTGGCAGTGTTGAATTGTATGTCTTGTTAACTTTCTGCAGATTTTCACTGGCAAGTTGTGCACTTGAAGCACAAGTTCTAGTTGTCACATTTCCAATTTTGTAGCAAATTTGCGAGGCAAAGTGGCGAGTCTACAGCAAGAGCTCTGTAGTTCTACAGCATGAAAATTCAGCCACAGTGATCCCTGTGGTGGAATGAATATTGCACAACATAACTGAGCCAGAACTTACAGCCTACTTGCAGAATGTTTGTAAAGAAAGTTGATCTGGAGTCATGCAATGCAGACTTTCTGCAATTGTGCAACAAACTTGTGAAGCCTGGCAAATCTAGTAATAGCTTAGCAAGTGATTTTCAAACTTGCAGCACAATTGCTGGCTATCTGGGATGACTGTTAACCGCTTGCCGACCAGCCGCCGCAGTTATACGGCGGCAGGTCGGCACGGGTGCGCGAGAGCCCGTAGCTCTACGTCGCGCTTTTCGCGGCCACTAGGGGGCGCGTGCGCGCCGCCGGCGGCCCGCGCGCGCGCCCCCCGCTCGCCCCCGAGTCCCGTGCGTGTGCCCGGCGGGCGCGATCGCCGCCGGGCACACGCGATCGCTCGTTACAGAGCGGGGAACGGGAGCTGTGTGTGAAAACACACAGCGCTCGTTCCTGTCAGCGGGGGAAACGCTGATTTCCTGTTCATACAATGTATGAACAGAAAATCAGTGATTCCCCCTAGTAAGTCCACCCCCCCCATACAGTTAGAACACACTAGGAACACACTTAACCCCTTCCCCGCCCCCTAGTGTTAACCCCTTCACTGCCAATGGCATTTTTATAGTAATCTAATGCATTTTTATAGCATTGATCGCTAAAAAAATGCCAATGGTCCCAAAAATGTGTCAAAAGTGTCTGAAGTGTCCGCCATAATATCGCAGTACCGAAAAAAAACGCTGATCGCCGCCATTACTAGTAAAAAAAAAAAAAAATAATAAAAATGCCATAAAACTACCCCCTATTTTGTAAACGCTATAACTTTTGCGCAAACCAATCAATAAACGCTAATTGCGATTTTTTTTACGAAAAATATGTAGAAGAATACGTATCGGCCTAAACTGAGGAAAAAATATTTTTTTTTATATATTTTTGGGGATATTTATTATAGAAAAAAGTAAAAAATATTGCATTTTTTTCAAAATAGTCGCTCTGTTTTTGTTTATAGCGCAAAAAATAAAAACCGCAGAGATGATCAAATACCACCAAAAGAAAGCTCTATTTGTGGGAAAAAAAGGACGCCAATTTTGTTTGGGAGCCACGTCGCACGACCGTGCAATTGTCAGTTAAAGCGACGCAGCGCCGAATCTCAAAAAGTGCTCTGGTCTTTGGACAGCAATATGGTCCGGGGCTGAAGTGGTTAAACACAGATGTTAGATGCCACTACAAAGGTTCCCCTTTAGGCATAAAGACTTGCATAGGGTATCATACACTGTCACTAGGGATAAGTTGATTGATTTGGCTAAATTGATCTTGCAGTGGAATAATCATTTTTCTTTTGCATACATTTTGTCAAGATTAGCCACAAATTTTGTCCTATGAAAGGCTAAGGCAACATCGTCTTAAAGTCATATTAAAGGCTTTTTTTCCATATAAAAAAGATATTATACTTACCTGATCTGTGAAACCATATTGCACAGTGTGTTTCCTTACCCCATTTTTGGTGTTTCCCCACGGGTGTTTCTATGACTCCCGTTGCTATCAGTATCTCCTGTGAGACCAAGAAGAGAAACATGTGGTTCTACTGCAGCCGGGATGATGCTGGAGGAGCCAGGTAATTGCTTAGAGATGGGTAGGGTAGAAGAAGTAGTGAATATTTTTTACCTTAATACATAATGCAGGTGATAAAGTTTAGAACCGCTTTAATAAAATTGCATGCTAACCATATCCCTAATGCTAACCCTTTGCTTATAAAAGGATTGACATGGTGATCCCAGATTTTTGTGAAAAAAAAACAATATCATGCAAACATTTTCTTTTTTTAAGCCAGTTTTGCCTTAACAGACTGCAGGATGAAATTTGAGGCTAATGTAGACAACATTTCAGAGAAGGTGGCTTTGGTGATTTCACAGCAAAATAATTAAAAATTGTATATATCTGCACTGACATGGTGATAATATGGCTTTAGAATTAGTGCTACATTAGAGCTGCGGGTGGGTGTCAAGGTTTGTGTAAGGCCGCGTACACACGATCAAATTTATCTGCTGAAACTGGTCCGCCGACCAGTTTCAGCGGACATATCCGATCGTGTGTACGACCTAGCGGACAGGTTTTTCCAGCTGACAAATTTCAAGCATGCTTTGAAATTTGTCCGCTGCAAACCTGTCCGTCGGACATGTCTGCGGCTTAGTACGCCTAACCAGCGGGCAGAAATCCCCCGCATGCGCCGAATAGATTTGACGCATGCGTAGAAGTATTTTACTTCCTGGAGTGGTGACCAGGCGGCGTCAACGTCACCGCCATGTCACCGTGTCCTCAGTCCGAGGGGATTTTGGTCCGATGGTGTGTACACGCCATCGGACCAAAATCCGAGGAGACATGTCCGCTGGAAACGGTCCATCGGACATGTTTGAGCGGACATGTCTCCTCGTCTGTACACGGCCTTAGAGTTTCTCTGGTTCTCAATATCTAAAGTCTAATGTTCCCTGCTGTCAGGAAGATGTTTTCATGTAAGAACAGGTCCAGGGTAATTAGAAACAAACAAATAGCGCCTATCCCCACCTATAACTGGCCTTCACAGCAAAGAGCACATGGAAGGACAATGCATGAAAGACAAAACCAGTGAAAATTCCCACCTTGACTCACCAATCAAATTAACCTGTCCAACAGTATGCGTTATACAAACGGGTGTTTAGTTAGCGCATGCCTAAGCTGCAAGACCCCTTTACGGCACCCTGCACAGGCATACCCCACTTTTAAGTACACAATGGGGTTTATTTACTAAAGATGTAAAGTGCAAAATCAGGCTCACTTTTGCATAGAAACCAATGAGCTTCTAACCACAGCTTGTTCATTTAAGGCTGGTAATAAAACATGGAAGCTCATTGATTTCTATGCAGAAGTGAGCCTGGTTTTGCACTTTCCAACTTTAGTAATTAATCCCCATTGCGTACTTAAAAGTGGGGTATGCCTGTAGTTACAAATCCACAGTATAACTCAATACATGAATATAATGTCAAACATACACAAACATTACAATACAATACAAAATAAAAAACATGTTTTATTATTTATTTAAAAACTATACTCTTGATAATAATTAAGATCTTATATTAACTTAGTCTAAGCTGGTTTTATCCTTACAATGTATGATGTAGACTTTCGAATAGTTAGATTTATGCAAAAAAATGTAAACGACTTTTAGTTTATTTTATAACTATAACTCTGATCTTTTCTTTTGCTGCAACCATATGTACTTATGAATGTTAATTGTTAACCACTTACGGACCGACCGCCACTGGAATACGTCTGTAGAAGAGAAATACCTTTCAGATAAAAGTGGTTCCTGCAGTAGATACGCCGCAAGATTACTTTTATCAGTGGCAGGAGAGGCAATCGGGTCTGTTCCCTGCCTGGATATGGACACAAGTGACGGAAAGATGGCCCCCACGCATCTCTATATCATTGCAGGGCAGAAGCAATGTCAAAACGTCACTTCTGCCCAATGCATTTAAAGGGACTTTTTTTTAAATGACATCAATTTAATTTTTTTTTCTTTTTGCATTTTAGTCTAAATATGAGATCTGAGGTCTTAAAAACAATTACACTTACAAAATGATTAAAAATGCAAGCATGCAACTGTACTCGGAGCACTGCCTTAGCGTGCGTTCCAATTACCGGAAATTACGTCACTACTTGTTCCCGCTTGACATGTATCGTTGAGGATCTGGTAATCGGAGGAGTGAGGTGCCATATCCATTCAAATCACACTTGAACATCTACATGCCTACTTGATCTTTACTGTTGGTGAGTGAGGCGTACAGGCAGGGAGCACTGCATCGTGGATATTAACTTGAAAGACACAATAGACACTTGCTATTTGTTTGCACTTATGGACTATATTAATTAAGATTTTGCACTGGCACTTTATATAATAATATTTGTTGTTTATGAATTGTATACTGTACAATGTTTGAGATAATCACATATTGCATGTTTTAAACTTGAGGTTTGTTATAGAAGCAACACTTGGTTCACTTTTTAAATTGAATCTTAGAACAATAATTATACTTTATTCTGATGTGGGTGTATTATATTATATTATACTATATTACCGTATAAGTTGTGGATTAATATGGGAAACAATTTAGGGAATATATGCATTCCTAATCACTTTTTTTATGCCTAGTGTTTTGAGAAAAAGGTGTGAAATAACGTATAAAAAAAAAAGACCTGGTCATCAAACAATCAGGCCAGGCAGCCTGTCTTGTTTGTGCAAAGTCGTCTTTTTGCTCAAAGTAAAGGCATAATCCATTCTTATATTACCCACTGATGAATTATATTAACTGAGTTAAATGTAGACCAAGAGAACAGAATGCTATATTTGTTTTCTTATCACACAATGAAAACAAAGGCCTTTCTTTATCCAGAGCGTTCCTAAATGACTTGTGGTTTGAACACATTGGCTTTAGTATGGGGGATCCTGCCAAGTGTGGCCAGCAAAGTGCTGTCATATGTAAGGATACCATGCATTCATTTTTTGCCAGCAGCTCAATTTGCACTGGAACACAGAGCTCTGACTGCTGAATCTCAAGTAACTTCAGACCTAGGGAATAGCTAAAAGTGATTTAATAAATAAATCAGTGTTTAAACAAAAGAGCATGAAATAATAATGCAGCATAGGATAACGAGAAAAAATACTCCACTCAGCTGCATTCAAGCTCTACTGAAAAGTGTCTAAAAAACAAAACAAAACATGCAGGTCCAATGTTATAAAGTCCCACTTTCACATAGCATTGTTCACACTGGCCAACTTTATAATACATAAGGAAAGGACAATACATTGTATTAGTATCTTTATGAAATGACTATATACTATAAACAAACAAAGATGGGCACAGAGAAAACTGGAGTTTAAAGAGGTAGTAAACCAAGTGTTCTGTCTATGTGGTTGCAGCCATCTTGCTTCCTCATGTCAGAGTTGCCCCTTGCAAGATTTGTAGAGAAAAACTAGGACGGCCGCACTTTAAAAACAATGTTGTTCCTTTTTAATAAAACTGTTAACAAAACAAACATGTCACAGCAAAAAATCAGATGAAAAACCTTTTTCATCTGATTTTTTGCTGTGACATGTTTGTTTTGTGACCAGTTTTATTAAAAAGGAACAACATTGTTTTTGGAGTGCGGCCGTCCTAGTTTTTCTCTACAAATCTTGCATATCATTGCAGCGCCGCCACCCAAGTGTTTGGATTCAGCCATCTAGTTCTCTGGGACTTTGGAGCGGTTAAACTCTTTCTCTCACCATACATCAGAGTTGCCCCTTGATGACTGGTGGTCTGATAACTGTTTGATTACTGATGGAGGAATATTTATGAAGCAGATGTAAAAGTAAGGCAAAAAACAGATCCAGAGAATTACTGAAGTACAAACAGGAAGATCCTTCCACTGCAGGTCCTGAGCAGCACATTAGGGATATCACCAAATGTCACTCCAAATCTTGTAGAACTAGCAGTTAGAGAGCCTTACATGATCTTATGCTGCAGAAAAACAGCTATAAGACTCAGAGTAAAGGGGCACCTAGGCACACAAACTGCACTGCTATTTTTGTAGGAGAAATCCATACAACACACTGTATCTCATGGGACTGTATTTGGCACTTTTAACATTTCAAGATATTCCATATCAGAAAGCTAACCTTCACTTTCTGACTTCAGGTCCAGTCTACGCTGCATATCCAGCGTGTCGGGATCCTCCGGGGTAATTGACCACGCTATAGAAAGTGCACCTCAACTCAACTCAACTCAATTATTTACCTAAGTTTAAAAAAAAAAGCATGCTCTGGAAAAAAATAATTGTTTACATTTTTTTTGAACCACCACTGTATAATAATATATATATTTTTAATTGTATAGGCTTTTATTTTGCCAAAGTTGTTAAATAATTACTAGTGCCATATTATCTAAGAGTCTAGATCAGATAATACAGGCTCAGCCAGTGTAGACCAGGAAACAGTCCACATCCATATTGAAAACAGACACTTAGGGCCAGATTCAGGTAGGACTTACGTCGACGTATCTCGAGATACGCCGACGTAAGTCCAAATGTGCGCCGTTCTATCTTTATGGCAATATGCTAGATACATAAAAAAACTAGACTTCCTATGCCCGACATAACTTGCCTATGCCGGCGTATCGTGGGCGCATATTTACGCTGGCCACAAGGGGTGCTTCCATTGATTTACGCGTCGAATATACAAATGACCGAGATACGCCGATTCACAAACTTACTTGCACCCGTCGCTGTAATATACGCAGTTTACGTAAGGCGTATGTCCGGCGTAAAGTTATTCCACCTAAAGGTGGCGCAACCCATGCAAAGGTATGGACAGCATCTTTTACGTAGTTTACATAGTACTACGTGAATAGGGCTTGGCGTAGGTTACGTTCACTTCGTAGACATTGAGCCGATGTATCTTAAAGAGTATATGCAACGTGATTCTGAGCATGCGCCGTTTAATCGGCCATTCATTTGCATGGGGTCACGCTTAATTTAAATAGATGACGCCCACCTCCTTCCTACTTTGAATTAGGCGGGCTTACGCCAGCCAATTTACGCTACGGCGCCGCAACTTACAGAGCAAGTGCCTTGTGAATACTGCACTTGCCTCTCTATGTTACGGTGGTGTATCGTATATTTGATACGCTACGCATGCCTAATGATGTGCCAATCTACCTGAATCTGGCCCATACAGAAATATGTGTTAACCTTAAACATTTCTTGTCTATTTTTATTGGAGGCATAGGTATGATAACATGGGGGAGGGTGGGCAGAATTTGAGGCCTAGGTATGATGGATTGGGGGGGGATTGAAGGCAAAGGTATGATAGAATGGGGGAGGAGGACAGCATTAGAGGAATAGGTATGATAGAATTGAGGTGCTGGTGGGGGGGGGTGATTTGAGGCAAAGGTATCATAGAATGGGGGAGGGGGACAGAATAGGAGGCATAGGTATAATAGAATGGGGGGGTGACATTTGAGGCATAGGTATGATAGAATGTGGGGCGAGGGGTGGAATTGGAGGCATAGGTCTGATAGAATGGGGGAGGGGTGGAATTGGAGGCATAGGTATAATGAATTGGGGAGTATGATGCATACCTATGCCTCAAATTAACCCCACCCCCAATCCAGCACATACTGTATGTGCTCTTAATCCCCCCTTACTCCCTGCAAACTTCTTGTTCAATCCCCCATTATATCATGGCCTCCAGAACATTACAGCACAGTATCACATACTATTCTCCTGCAGCCACAGGGGTCAGGCATCAGTGCACGCCTTAGATGTGTGGGAGCTGGAGAGGGGCGGTCCCAGGCGGCTGGTACATATTTTGTCAAAATTTATGCTGATAGCCTGTGCAGTGCGAGGAGATGTGGAAGGTGGAGAGGGGCAGTCCCAAGCGGCCCCGGCTGGTACACTTTTTTTGAAGCTTGCACTGCAAGCCTGTGCAGGGCAGAGATGCGTGGTCCCATGTGGCTGTAGAATGGAACTAGTAGCACTGCGAGTGTGTCCATGGCGGGGGTGCACTGGATACATTCCCGATGCAGCACAGCCTTGTCCATACTCGCACTCCTCATAATTTCACTCGCCAAATGCGAACAGGCGAGTGGAATTTTTGAGGGCTGCACTATAAGTCTACATGCACATAAGCAGAACATGCTGCTTCTATAATAATTGTTCTAGTTTTTTATGCCTAGTAAGAGTTAATGAGACTATGCACCTGTAATGTTTATATTCATATTTTAGAGCAGTGTTTGGGGCATATACCCCAAACCTGTGTTCAAAGGAAAGTGTACTGGTGTAATTTATGTATGCAAAAAAAGCACATAAACCCACAGGTATGCACATAATTTTAGTGCAATTGCTAGAACAAATTTATGTTCTAACCCAGTATTTCTCAACTTTTTTTAGTCAGGGCACCCTTTAAAATTATACATAATCTCAAGGCACCCTCCAAAATGATGAACAGTCTTGAGGCACCCTTTAAAATTATGCACAGTCTTGAGGAACCCTTTAAATTATGGGCAGTCTTGAGGTACCCCATTCTAAAATGTAAAAACGATTCTAATAGTTTTACATAATGCAGCAACATACACACATGTAGGACACCCAATGTTAGAGGTGATTTATTCTTCCAAAGCAAATACACTTTTGCAAACTGGTACTGATGGAGAGAGGCAAGGCAATGTCAAACAAGGATGTATTGCAGTCGACTAACATCCACCTCATCAACTGATGATGTAAGTGGTCATTTGGAGGTTGGCGGATAGAAGGTCATAATGGTGCACAATGAAAACCTGTGGCTTTGTGTAACTATAAGAAAGAATTCATCCAGATGTCGGCATATATACATTTTTTGGGCAATTTTTAGACATTTCCCAAAGCACCTCTGAAGAAACCTCAAGGCACCCAAGGGTGAAAAAGACTGTTCTAACCTATAGAATCGAATTGTGTTCTAATGCCTAACGCTAATGCTTTACATGCATAAATGTGCACATGTGTAAATATGTGCCAGATCAAGCATTTTTTTTCTGGATTTTTTTTGCCATCTCCTGGCAGAAAGATAAATGGGGATATTTTAATACACATGTTTGTGTATGAGGCCTAACAGTTACCTTTAAAAATTGCTTTGCTTATTAAATTAGAACCTACATCTTTTACACCTTTATTGCCATCGTTAAAGAAAATGTATAGTTCAGAATTATAGAGTTAGTATAAATTATAGGAGGAAATGGTTTTCAGCTTTCTTAAGTGAAGTAATCTTAGAAGTGACCCACATCTCTGCATACATTTGTTTTAATATTATTTTTCGCTTCATTGTACTGTGTCATTCTCAATAATACATTTTGCAGTGTATAGATTTAATGTATATATTAGGAACGTTTCAACAATTTTAGGTGCTATAAAATAGAATCTACAGTGCAGATAATGTTGTTTTAAAACATTGTGGCTCTGTAAAATAATTAAATTAAGGTTTTCTCTGGTCATTTTTTGAAAGCTAGATCAGGAGTCAGTTATAAGCTTTAGCAGCTCTCAAATGTTTACAGTATCCAATGTATTTTGTTACTTACCAATAATCATTACAAGGCAGCTGACCATCAAGAAACAATATGTCAAGCTGAAGAGCTCTTCATACATTACAAACTGGGTGCTCACCACAAACCTAATAAAAAGTTCCAGGGGGAGCACACATTACAAAAGATCAGACAACAATATTTAAATGCCTATTTCACCATTTGTAAAACAGTTTTTTCCTTGCTAGGCCAATCACTTTTTTATGAAAGTTTTCACGCAAACCTCTCGCATGGTTTATGCAATGGCAGTTCTGCAACTTTCTTCAACTACATTCACATACAGCCATATCTATTCTGAGGTGTCTTAACCTCCCTGGCGGTCTTCCCGTGTGTGGCACGGGGTGAGATTTTTAAGCTAAGATCGGTAACCCCGTGCCACACACGGACTTGCCTCGCTGGATGCAGAAAAAAGTTTACTTACCTTTTCTCTGCGATCCAGCGATGAATCTCCGCAGTACACGGCGGCCGGATGTCCGCCTGATGCTGTGTGTACCGCTGATTCCCTTCCCTGCGAGCGTCGCGACGTAGGGGGGGGGAACGGCGCTAAATTCAAAAATGTAAACAAACACTATACATACAGTACACTGTAATCTTATAGATTACAGTACTGTATGTAAAAAATACACACCCCCCATGTCCCTAGTGGTCTGCCCTGTACACTACATGTCATTTTATATAATAAAAACTGTTCTTTCTCCCTGCAAACTGTAGATTGCCCATAGCAACCAAAAGTGTCCCTTTATGGCAAAAATTGTGTTAGAGCAGCTAAAAAACAGCGATAATAAATCAGAATCACTTGCAGAATTTAGCGATAGCGATTTGTGGGGAAATTCGTCATAAAAAAAAAAATAATAATGACAGCAAAAATTCTGCAACTGAGCAAATTTCAGTGATTTTGATTTGATTACATTATTGAATAATTTTTACTATAATTATATTATTATTTGTTATAATTTTTTATAATTATTTATTATATTATAATTTTTAATAAAAAAATAAAAATAAATCATACCCGGGATGCCTATTAGACTCTTGTTTGGATAGATTTCAGTGAGTTATTCCTAAGAATTACAAGCCTACAGTATAAAACGCAAAATTCCCTTGCAAATAATGGTACCGCTTTAAGCACCTAAAATCTGAAAGAATCATACCGCCAGGGAGGTTAAGTTTGATGACAGTACAATCCTATGCAATTATTTCCTTGATTGAAGATCTTACTTTTGATACAAATATAGATGGCCAGGAGAAGAAACATTGGGGTTGATTTACTAAAACTGCAGAGTGCAAAATCTGGTGGAGTTTTGCATAGAAGCCAATCAGCTTCCAGGTTTTATTGTGAAAGCTTAATTGCACAAGCTGACATTTGAAGCTTATTGGCTACCATACACACCAGATTTTGCACTATCCAGTTTTAGTAAATCAACCCCATTGTCATATATATATATATATACACACACACATACAGACATTTTGGTCTACAACACATTGTTATGTTTTTTTTTTTTATGCATGTAATGCTTTTTAACCACAAGCTCATATGATGCAATTTACTAAAGGAAAATAGGCTGTGAACTTTTCAATAGAATTTTCCCTTAGCTTAATAAATAGACGAGCATGTGATTGAGTATTCTTTGCTAAGTGACTTTTCTCCAAAAAGTGAATTTTCACACCAACTAGTGATATGGGGGTATTTACTAAAACTGGAGCACTGAGAATCTGGTGCAGCTGTACATGGTAGCCAATCAGCTTTTAACTTCAGTTTGTTCAATTAAGCTTTAACAATAACCCTGGAAACTGAAGGGTTTCTATGCAGAGCTAGACCAGATTTTGCACACTCCAGTTTTAGTAAATCCCTACCGTAGTGTATAAGGGTAAGCTAGTAGAGAAAGTTTTAGGATAAACTAGTAGAGAAAGACCGTTTTTTTATCAAGTCAATGTGTTTCAAGCTATAAGAAGTAAAATACCCAGTATAATTTTAATGTAGATATCCCACATTCCTTTTGTTAGGTTCAGGAGGATATTTAGTTTTACTTACCACATTGTTTGCCTAATCTCCCACCTGAATTTTGCATATGGTCCTTAAAAGTAGAAGAAGAGTGTCATTCATTCATTTCATTAACATTCTTTTCATTAACACAAATGCCTGACTTCCAATTTGCTAAAAAAAATAATAATAATAATATAAATCATCCACAAGTTTAATGCCGTTTTAAGGGTATGTTGAAGAATTGGTATATTCTATGACAGCACATTGTTTTACGAACAAAAGACTAGACAGACAGTTTCCCTTTAAAAGTAATTATAAAATGAACAAACAGATTAGGAAATCTCTCTAATTGAAAAATGTGCCAAATTTTGATCCATCTGTCATCCGTGGGTGTAGGTGTGTGTGTGTTTCAAATCCCCCTGATGGAAATATTTGTATTCAAAGATAATTTCTATCATTACTGACTCCCCTGGTTTCCAAAAGGTTAACCTACTTTCTGAGTGAAATCACAGCCTGTCCTGCCCAGTGCGGGCACCAAAGGATGTGACATCTATCAGAGCGTACAAGAGAGCCAAAGTTTCAGCAGAAGAGGCTGCAGGCATTGCAACAATGCTGAGACCACAACATTAAAGTGTACTTATTTTGTAAGTCCCGTTGCATGTCTCCGAGCCTTATACTCCTCATCATCTATCCCCAATTCAGCAAGATATCTCAGATAAACGCTCCATAAACTCCCCATAGGACTGAATCAAAGTGCAGAGTGTTCCTCTCTAATGGAATCCACCAGGGATGCTCCCCCAGTATTTTTTTTTTTCACTGGAATGTTTTCCATATACCATCAGCATGAACTGGGGCATCCTGGGACTGCCCTTTCAAATGCACATTATAAAGTATCAGTCATCCTAAGAATCCACTCTTCTTTATTTCAAATTCAGAAAATGCTCTCTCTATTCTACTCTCTCTCTCTTCCAGCAATAAAAAGGTCTCTCTACTGTTAAAATAAATACAAAGTATAAAGCCCTGTACACACGATCGGATATCTGATGGAATCTAATCCGATTGATTTTTTCGTCGGATATTCGATGAAGCTGACTTTCATCAGTCTTGCCTACACACCATTAGTCAAAAATCCGACCGTGTCCAAACACGGTGACGTAAAACACTAAGACATGCTGAGAAAAAAGTTCAATGCTTCCGAGCATGCGTCGACTTGATTCTGAGCATGCGTGGATTTTTGGCCGATAGACTTCCACACAGACATTTTTTTCCTATCGGTTTTTTATCCATAGGAAAAATTGAAAACATGTTCTATTTGTTTTAACCGACGGAAAACAAACCGATAGGGCCCACACACGACTGGTTTGACCGATGAAAACAGTCCATCGCTGTTTTTATCGGAAAAAAACGATTGTGTGTAAAGGGCTTAAGAGGTTCTCCTCATTTGTATCCCTCCTAGCAGACTTTCAGCATTGCAAAGAGATTTCCTATTACACTGGGCCCTGAAACACCTTAAAAATCTGGGAATATGGCTCACATCAAACCTGGGTTAGCTTTTTGAGACTAGTTTTCCACTGTTACTATCTAAGATTTGCAAAGATTGTCAGCACTGGTGGAACCTCACTTTGTCTATAATGTCCATACAGACAAGTAAACCAACAAAGCATCTCTTTCGCCTATAATTTATTCCTCCTCTACCCTTACTTCTTACATTAGTGTCCTCTCTTCCAATTCTCATTATTAGCCCATCTTCTCCTATCTCTCGGATTCCAAAGACCAGCCCCACCTTCCTATTTTCCCTTTGCAACACCTGCTCTCTCTATTCAAGCTCAACTCTCCTCATTACCTTTCTCCCTCCAAATACCCTTAATCTGTTTGCAGTTACTGAAACCTGTAAGAAACAAACTCAGTAAGTTGGATTTTACCTACAATATGCCCACTGAACACGTCAAGTTCTTTCTACATCTTTGGCTCCTGGACTGGTGTTTTGCTTCCTTCACAACTTCTCTGCCTGTCTACTGTACTGTCTCTTCTCTTAAGTATTCATTGTCATCTTGATGACTTTAACATTCCTTTCACAGTTAACAGCCTGCCTACATCTCAACTTTTCAACCTAACCTTATCATAATGGACTCTTTGACAGACTGGAGGAGAACCAGAAAGTTCAAAGTGTTCTTTCAGTGTCACTTACGACTCTCTCTCCCCCTCCACTTCCTGTTTCTGTAGGGGTCCCTCAAGGCTCTGTCTTCGGAACCCTTCAGTTATAAATGGACACATCCTTCTTTGATCATATGATAACCTCCCACCTCTATGCTAATGATTCCCAAATCTATCTATTTACCCCTCATCTCACCCCTTTAGTCTCCTCTTACATTGCTAACTAATACACCAGTATGGATACCACACCAGTTCCTAAAACTGAATCTTTCCAAAGTGAAAGAGATAATAATATATATAGACTGAATTTGAGTTTGGACCAAACCTTAAGCTCATCCTTCTAAAAATACCATACAAAGCCCTTCACAACTCTGCACCCGAGCTACATTACCATTCTTGCCTCAAAATATACATCCTCTTGCTGCTTCTCTCAAGACCTCCTGCCAGGGCCGATCCGAGACGGGGTGCACAGGGTGCGCTGCACCCAGGCACCAGAGGGGAGGGGGCGCCAAAGTGTCCGGAGCACCGTTGTGCTTTCCCGCAGGTAAATAGTGCTGAGCGGCAAGCGCGGTGCTGATGTGAATTCCACTGTCCTAGAGGAGTCACGAGCGCCTGTCAGCGAGGGCGCCGTGAACACTCTGCCACCCACTGACCCGCCCGTAGCAATGTCAACAGTAACATCTCCCGCCGGCGCCCGCGGAGGACAAGGACGAGTGGGAGGTGCAAGCTGCCAGGGAGCTGCTGGAAGAAGCAGCAGAGCACCTCCCGGATCAAGGTACATGGCATCATACACGACACAGACATTGGCTCTGATCAGTCTCGGGCAGCTCCTGTCAGCCGAGCAGAGAAGCCACCTCCCCCTCCTCCTGCATGCACAGCACAGTATAGACATAAAGGAAGAGGGGGAAGCAGAGGCGGCTTCTCTGCTCGGCTGACAGCAGCTGCCCGAGACTGATCAGAGCCGCGAGAGAAGGGGATCATTGCGCCGCGCCGGTCCCAGATGTGCCGACTGGCAGGGGAGCAGCTTGCCAGTCGCCTCAGTCGTCCTCTCTCTCACTCAGTCATCCTCTCTCTCACTCAGCCATCCTCTCTCTCCCTCTCTCAGCCGTCTTCTCTCTCTATCTCCCTCTCGGCCCCACCTCTCTCTCTCTCGACCCCACCTCTCTCTCTCTCGACCCCACCTCTCTCTCTCTTTCTCAGCCCCACCTCTCTCTCTCTTGGCCCCACCTCTCTCTCTCTTTCTCAGCCCCACCTCTCTCTCTCTTGGCCCCACCTCTCTCTCTCAGCCCCACCTCTCTCTCTCGGCCCCACCTCTCTCTCTCTCTCGGCCCCACCTCTTTTTCTCTCTCGGTCCCACCTCTCTCTCGGCCCCATCTCTCTCTCTCTCTGCCCCACCTCTCTCTCTCTCTCTTTCTCAGCCCCACCTCTCTTTTAGCCTGACCTCTCTCACGCAACCCCCTTAGGCGAGCAGCTCTGTGTTTGAATGGTTGCCATAGAAACATTTGTAAAGGGGGAGGAGTTAGTAAGATGACCACACCCTTGTAGGGGCGCTAGAAATATTTCTGCATCCAGGCACATGTGACCCTAGGATCGGCCCTGCCTCCTGCCCTCTATTTCACTTGGCTTCACCTCCTCACATCTAGAGCTTCTCACTAATCTGTCCAGCTTTCTCCTACTCCACCTTTAGGTGATCTCTGAAAACATATCTCTTCCGGAAAGCCTATCCCATCTCGGCCTAAAAACTGACTTTTTCTTTCTTCATAAAATTATCCCCCTACAGTTATTACCTTTGTACCAGTTCGCTTTTTATATTGGGTTATGAATACTCATGAGCAGTGCCACAAACTTCTGGCACTATAAAAATCCTGTATAATAATATTAATAATAATGCATGTTTTTAGGGCAGCACTGTGGAAAATCACAGTGGAGTTGTGGTAAGTGATTTCACCTAGCAGCAAAAGGGTAATTTGTTCAATTCCTGACCATTACACCATCTGCCTGGAGTTTGCATGTTATCCCTGTGCCTGCGTGGGTTTCCTCCCACACTCTAAAGACACTCTGGTAAGTTAATTGGCTCCCATATAAATTGGCCTTAGTATATGTACCAGCGTGTCAAGATCCTTCGGGGTAAATGACTGCGCTATATCAATATACAACTTAACTCTTGTTGACTGTGTAAACTAACCTTTCAGCCATTTAAATGTTCAAAAGCAAGATCCTCCAAAACTTTTTTAAATGAACTTTATCATACATAAAAACTATGGGCCAGATTCAGGTAGAGTTAGGCTGGAGTATCTGTGATACTCCAGCCTAACTGTCACTTTAAGCCGGCGTTTCTGTTTTCTGTAACCAGAAAACAAGAAACGCCGGGTTGGTGTTCCGAAGCGTTACTCCAGAGCAAAGATGCTCCCATCTACCTGAATCTGGCCCTATGTGTGCTATTTTAACACAATGTTAAAGTCAATGCAAGTTGTGTTTAATTTAAAGGAGTTGTAAAGGAAAAACATTTTTTTTGCTGAAATTACTGTTTACAGGGTATAGAGACATACTAGTTAACTGATTCATTTTAAAAATTATTAAAAATAGATAAAAAATCATATAATGTGCCTGCAGTTTCAGTTTCGTTTTTCATCTAGTTACATGCTTCTGTGAAGGACAGAGAGACAGAGCCAATACAGGGCAGTGTTTGTTTTTAAAATGAAACTGATTGGTTCTGAGGGGTTTTAGACACACAGTAATCACACCTTCTTGATTAGAGACCACAGAGAGAAGCTCCCAGTACTGTTTTCATAAGGAAACAGACAACTAGGAAGTGTGCAGAACAGAGAAGGATTACAGCAAAAACGAACAATGAGGACATGAAACCAGGACTGCATTAGGGTAAAGGAAGCTATTTAGCTAAAAAAAAAAATCCTTTGGTGACCCTTTAAGTCGCACCAAAAGAAGTGCATCGACCTCTTTCAAAGTCGGTGCACCGATTAGAATGGTTCCATTGCTGTTAATGGGGCGCGACTTGTCATGTGACTTTGAACTCTCAAGTCGCATGACAAGTCATGGCAGTGTGAACCGTGGCAAAAAGCTTGTTTACACCAGGTGCATTGAGCAGCATTGATTACTGTAGCATTGATAACCACAGGCTCAACACAAGAACAGAAAGAAAACATTTGATTTCTACATGCCCTGTTCTCACCATCCATGTGCGGTGGTGAACAAATATACATGGCTGTATTTTACACAGTTTATACCAACAGAATTCAGTATGTTGCATCGCAGTGAATGAGTGGAAGGAAATGTAATTTGAGAGGATTCAATAAAGTTCCACTAAAGATATAAATAAATAAAATAAATCAATAAATATAATTAAAATGCAAAATGAAAAAAGTGAGAGTGTTGGCGCTGCCCGCGGAGGTTAGCCTTATTGGACTAATAAAGTGAGTTGTAGGTGTCCCATACAATCATTAATTGGACACTTGAACATGCAAGTCCCTGTTGTGATCAAATAAATAAGGTACCCTATAACAAAATAAATATATATCGGTGCGTAATTAATTAATTAGGGTTTAAAACTAAGTCTTGAGCCCAAAGCCCCACATGCACTGGGTATCAATACCTATGGTGCTAGAGGCTTTCTAAGGGCAATCCAGTAATGTAAACAATACAATTAATGTAAGAGGTAGGATATCTCCCTACCATTAGTGTACAAATGTCAGAAAAATAATAGTTCAAACCATAGTACATAAAAAATAAAGTAAGACAAAGTGCAATTAATAGTCCATAAGCGTCCAATTGTGAACCAATACCACATCAGGGTTGCAAATGTTCCTATAACATATATTGCTTATGATTTCCCATGTTAAAGGGGTGGCTTTCCCTGAAGGAGGTGTTTCTTTTATCGGTGGTTCGCAGTGATCCCGGTGCTCCCCTAAGGGGTCCCCACTAGACATGTGCACAGAAAAAAAGTTTTTCGTAAGACGCCCGTTTTCCTGTTTGTTCCCGTTCGTTTTTTGTATGACGAGATTTTTTCGTATTCCGATCGTTTCGTATTTTCGTTACTGTTTTATTTTCGTACATGCGGGATGGTTCGTTATTCTGTTTAATTCATGTTCGTTACTTGTTAGACAATAATTTTCGTGAATTTTCGTCAATGATTTGCAGTATCTTGAAACCCTTTTCTTTTGCTATTTTCAGTCGTATGTTCATATGACATCTATAACAAAAGATTTGCATTCTGTATTTTAAATTCCTTTTTTCTGTTCGTATTTTGGATTCAAAATACAGCATGCAAATCTTTTGTTATAGATGTCATATGAACAATGAACATAGGACTGAAAACAAACAGAAAAAGTATTGAAACAAAATACAAAATGCAAATCTTTTGTTATAGATGTCATATGAACAATGAACATAGGACTGAAAACAAACAGAAAAAGGATTCAAACAAAATACAGAATGTAAATCTTTTGTTATATATGTCATTTTTGTTCTTTTGCTGTTTTCGTTTTGTCGTTTTTTTTCGTCGGATCATTCGTTCGTATTTGCGGTTGTTCGTTGTGCGGCTCATTCGTAATCTCGTAGTTTTCGTATTTTGGTGCTTTCATTTTTTCGTATGTACACATTATCCTGCGGGTACGAAAATGAACATTTTCTTATGAAAATAACATTCGTACGAACGGGAATGCACATATCTAGTCCCCACTCACCAGATGATGTTCCCCAAAAGGGGTGATGGGCATATAGCAACGGCTTGTCCACACTGTTCCTGCTTGTTTCTCTCTCCGGTTATTCCAATGCACACTGCCAGCTCCTTCAATAGCCCATCGGATGAACAAAAATCACCAATAGTGCAGATGTTTCAAAAGTATGTATAAAGTTTATTTAGCCATCGGTAAAAAAAAAATCCCACAAAGAGGGGTACCCAGGCTCAGGAAATAAACAAACAGCATTTACATTAAAACAAATGTAAAAATAAAAAAGGCCCGTTTTAAAAATGAAGATGAGCTGAGTGTGATAACACTCTACGCCAGTGATCCTCAAACTTCGTCCCTCCAGATGTTGTAGAACTACACATCCCATGAGGCATTGTAACACGCTGACATTCACATGACTAGGGATTATGGGAGTTGTAGTTCCTGAACAACTGGAGGGCCGTAGTTTGAAGACCCATGCTCTACGCTCTCCAGGTAAATATACAGCGTGCAAGCGGTGGTAGGCAGCGTGCGCTCCAGCTGCGCTCCACCTCACACTAAACCTGGAAGTAACGTATGTGCTTGGTGACGCCCCATAGCACCATAGGTATTGACACCAAGTGCATGTGGGGCTTTGGGCTCAATACTTAGTTTTACACACTAATTAATAAATTACGCACCCATATATATTTATTTTTGTTATTTATTTGATCACAACAGGGACTTGCATGTTCAAGTATCCAATTAATGATTGTATGGGACACCTACAACTCACTTTATTAGTCCAATAAGGCTAACCTCCGCGGGCAGCGCCAACACCCCCACTTTTTTCATATTGTCCTCACTAACCCTTAGGGGTCAGTTTAGGGGGGGGGGGCAGCAGCCACACACTCAGATTCTAAGCGCAGGTTACACTACATTTATAATTAAAATGCAACTAATAAAAATATCTAAATTTGACTTAATTGCATCCTATGGAGCAACGGGGAACTGGAAAAGAGAGGCACAGTACTTGAGGCTGCCCTGCATTTACATGTGCTGGCTTGGAATATGCTGACAGCAGAGAGACAACAAAGAGATGATTCAATCAGTATGATACAGTTTCTTCACTGGTGGCATTGAGGTGACCTAACTATGTGGGTCGTGCTGTCTGTAAGATCTGTAAATCTCAGGACTGGGTGGATAAAAATGTAAATCCATAATTTTACATATATGTATGCATTTCAAGTGAGTATCTAGCTGTTTGCTTTAAGTTTATTTTCAAGCGGTATAAAAGTGTTTGTTACCCCAACATTTCATATTCCTGATATGTGCCTGCTGTACCATATACTTGATGAAAAAGTATCCTGTTTGCTTTGTATTGCTTCATTTGTGTAAAATCCCTGGTGTTCCTGCCAGTCCCTTTGTTTTCCTATTAAAAACTGACCATGATAAGCAGGAGAACACAGCATGGTCAGTTCTCTAGCTGTGCTGGGAACTCTGCCTGCTCTCCTATAATGATCAGACTTGTCCTGACAGCCTTTCACTGGGAAGCTCAGTGTACTGTTGCTGCTCCCAGGGGCATATTTACTGCAAGGCAAACAAGGCATTTTTCAGGGGGGCGGTACTGCCTAAAGCAGCTTTCCACCCAAAAGTGGAATTTCCACTCATTATGTACTCCTCCCCTCCTCCAGTGACACATTTGGCACCTTTTGGTGGGAGGGTGGACAGCATACTGGGGCTAAAAGCTTGTTTACACCAGGTGCATTGAGCGTCATTGATTAGCATTGATAACCACAGGCTCAGAAAGAAAACATTTGTTTTCTACATGCCCTGTTCTCACCACCCATGTGCGGTGATGAGCTGTGTAAAAAAATATACATGGCTGTATTTTACACAGTTCGTACCAGCACAATTCAGCATGTTGCTTCGCAGTGAATGAGTGGAAGGAAATGCAATTTCACAGGTATGCTTTCCGGGAGCCTCATCTGTGGGTATTGACATCATGGCTGGGGCTCCCTCCTTCTCCCTCCTCCCTCTATGGCCGCCGGGACAGTATGAAAGAGGAGCAGAGACTCGCATATACGCAGTAGTGTTCCCGGCGTGAAGCTGTAAGGCTTCACTGCTGGGTTTCCTTACTCGCAAGGGAGGTGCCATGCACCCAACAGCTGATGGAAGCCTCAGCTGTGGTGCGGACATCGCTGGACTCCAGGACAAGTAAGTGTTCAATTTTTAAAAGTCAGCAGCTGCAGTATGTATGCTGGCTTTTAATTTTTGCAGTGGTGAGCAGATCTCCGCTTTAAGTTAGTCTATTTTTGGTATCAGTTTTAATTGGCTTATCTTGTAATTGGGATTTTGCATAACCAATCAGCAAAGATGCCTGTTACACATATGTAATCAAGCCGGATTTGCAATTACAGATAAAGTATTATACAGTATACAGGCAGTTCTTGAGTTATGAGCATCTGAGTTGTGAAGGACTGCTATTTACGAACGGACATGGCGTGATGTCACCCTGCTTGCGCTACATACTCGTCCAAATACCGCTGAGCAGCCATCTTGCAGCGCCGGAAAGATCCCACACTGCAGTACTGCATAGCCACAAATAACTAGACTGCATGCCCAGAAGCGCCCGGTATATCCCACATCACTGCACAGGCGTTACACTTAAAAATGTACTGTTCCGACTTACAAAAAAAATTGACTTCGGAACATCTTGTTCGTAAATTGGGGGCTGCCGGTATATAAATATACTATGTATAAATCATAAAAACTTACAGAGATGTAAAAATGTGTAAAACCTTTTAAAAATAGTAAAATATTAATAACTCAAAATGTCTAGTAAAAAGACATGATTTCCCTTTAAATAGTTTCTCCTGTTTGAGACATTGTAAGAAGTGTATGAAGTCTGGTAAAAGATAGGATAAAAGGATAAGGTAGGAATCAGTTGTGATTTATTTCAAGAGGACACATAATAACCAATACATGACTTCTTTCTGCTGTGTTACACATTCTACTGGGAGCATAATACAGCAGAATTAGTTCAAATAGACAATGCCCTCAAAGCTGCTGCTGTTTCCAGTCATGATTAAAATGATTTAGTGTTTCTGGTGTGTTTTTAGTTTAACCACTTTCAGTAATTTTACTTTATCTCTTCAAGCAGGCCATTACTTTCACTTTTTCCATTATCCCGATTCCTTTCACCTACCCTTAATTTTATGGTTCTATTTTCTTTTCTATTTAGTTAGAAGCAGATAAGGTACATGTTGTCCTAGTTAGACAATTCATCTCTGCTGCTCAGTACACACAGCCCATATTAGACATTTAAAGCGGAGTTCCGCTCAAAAAAAAAGTCAGCAGCTACAAATACTGTAGCTGCTGACTTTTAATATATGGACACTTACCTGTCCTTGGTGCCCACAATGTTGTCACACAAAGCTGATCTGTCCCTCGGCTCTCGGATGGAGGCGCCCCAATCTTCGGTAAGGAAATCCGCCCTGCCGCAGTATATGTGCGGTTGGCAGTCTTAAAGTGGTTAAGGGGGGATGGGTTTCCTCCAGGCTCACCTACCCTCTGTCTATCTATTAGAATGCATGTGGTTCCACTGTGGAGGTTTTCAAAATGTAGAGCTAGGACTACAAATACTGGGGGGACCTTGACAGGCCTGTAGCTTACGCATGCATTTGCAAATGTGTGAAAACTAAACCGCTGTTTTTAAAGCATACGGTTAGACAGGCCAATTCGGTTGGTTAGCAGGCTGGTCAGTAAATTGAGCTGGGAATTTCTTTGGTTTTGTTTGTGCATATTCAGGGATTTACACTACAGTAGTGCTCTTCAAGAGACAGGGATCTTTTAAACTCTGCATTAGGCCATTAGTGACAATTTAACACATTTAAAATTTTGTAAAAAAGTACTCATATGTTAAACAATGTAACTAATCAGTCCATTCAGAAAACAAAAGTACCAACAGCGCTCTTAATACAGTGAAAACAACTCAACTGCATTAGTGAATGTAACTAATAAATGACAGCAGGTGGCTTAGTCTGAAAAATGTCCAAGGATAAACAAATCAGCAGAATAAAGCAGAGTGCACCATCCACCAAAATTCTTCTCTATTCACCACTTGTGATCACTCGCCCCGTCGGGGTTTAAACTCACCCTAATGTAATGAGTAGTAGGCGTTTCATTTAACCAGGCTTTTAGCCTCTGCAGCCAGATCTTGTCAGGGAGCCACTTATAAAAAGGAACCCCAGGGATGGACGATCAGAGCGGACTGGACTCTCCTCTCTCCCCTCTCCCCGGTATGCACGGAGCTCCCTCTTCCCCCGGCTCTCATACAACGTGCCCAAATTTTGTTTTGATAATGAAAAGCTAAAAAATGTTGCAAAAAATGTTTACAGAATAAAAATACAGAAAGACAAGAATGCAACAGAGAAATAAAAAGGAGTTGAGGGTAAAAATACTTAGCAATATCCTGGTTCAGCAAACCTCAATCAATTAGTAAATTGTTATAGTGGCTCTCATAACTTGACAGCTCTTTCTTCTTTTGATGGTACACAAGAGCTGTCAAATGTGGTTGCAGTCCTCTTATCGGGACCTTGAGGGGGTTTTAACAGAAATGACTTGACCAATCATCTGGTCTAAGGTGTGGCTACTGGGATGTCTCTGTGGCCATGTTCCAGATACGCTTTTCTATAGGTATTAATATCTTTGAATATCTACATTTTACAGGTTGCCAACTTCTATATTATTAACCAGCATGCAATTATCTTTTAAATGGATATAAATCTGATTGATGTCAGATGCATAGTTCACTTGGAGAGACATTTGGTTGGTTCTGCTCCTCCTAAGGTAGTGGCGTATGGGCTCAAAACGCTACTTATTAACTGACGGAGGTAAATATGTAATTTTCCAGACTGTACTATTATTTCAGAAATTATGAAATACACTGAAGTTGTTGAGTCTTTGCTAATAACTATTCAATCAGGAATGGGTATTGGCCATTTCACCAGCTGAGCTATTTACAACTGTTAACTGATACTCCTGATGAGATCAGGATGGGTATTTGTCAAGAATCTAGTTACTCAGTCTTGCAAGTCTGACAGTTTTATGAAGGCATTGTGGCTAGATTCTGCTAATCCTATCAAAGTTTTGATAAGGGGTGTTTGGAGTGCAGCTAAAAGCTTGTTGATTGTATATATTGAAGGTAGGTGAAGGTCATTGCAGCTATGTCTCTTCTTATTACCCCTCTGGCCTATGGACAGTTGCTCCCCGAGTCCCCCTGTATGCCCTGCCCCTAGTCCTTCCTTGAATTAGTACATTATTACAAATGTATTCTACTACAAACTGTAGAAATAAAGAGTCACTGATACAGTCTAGGATTCATACATACAGTAGGTAATGCAATGGGGTTGATTTACTGAGGGCATAGTAAATAGGAAATTCACTTTGTAAGGAAATTGTCCCTTTAGCTTAGTGAACGTGGTGAAAATTCACTTTGCACTTTCACTTTACATCTAGTTAACCACTTAAGACCCGGACCAATACGCTGGCAAATGACCCAAGGGGTTTTTGCGATTCGGCACTGCGTCGCTTTAACAGACAATTGCGCGGTCGTGCGACGTGGCTCCCAAACAAAATTTGCGTCCTTTTTTTCCCACAAATAGAGCTTTCTTTTGGTGGTATTTGATCACCTCTGCGGTTTTTATTTTTTGCGCTATAAACAAAAATAGAGCGACAATTTTAAAAAAAATGCAATATTTTTTACTTTTTGCTATAATAAATATCCCCCAAAAATATATAAAAAAACATTTTTTTTCCTCAGTTTAGGCCGATACGTATTCTACATATTTTTGGTAAAAAAAATCGCAATAAGCGTTTATCGGTTGGTTTTCGCAAAATTTATAGCGTTTACAAAATAAGGGATAGTTTTATTGCATTTTTATTATTTTTTTTTTACTACTAATAGCGGCGATCAGCGATTTTTTTCGTGACTGCGACAATATGGCGGACACTTCTGACAATTTTGACACATTTTTGGGACAATTGTCATTTTCACAGCAAAAAATGCATTTAAATTGCATTGTTTACTGTGGAAATTACAGTTGCAGTTTGGGAGTTAACCACAGGTGGCGCTGTAGGGGATGTGTGACCTAATGTGTTGTTTACAACTGTAGGGGGGTGTGGCTGTAGGTGTGACGTCATCGATCGCGTCCCCCTATTACAGGGATGACGCGATCGATGCTCCGGCCACAGAGAAGCACGGGGAAGCCGTGTGTACACACGGCTCTCCCCGTTCTTCCGCTCCAGGGACGGATCGCCGCACTGCAGCGGCGATCGGGTCCGCGAATCCCGCGGTCCCGGTCCTGGAGCTTCGGACCGGGTCGCGGGCGCGCGCCCGCGACCCACGGCTGGGTACTAAAACCAACGTATATATACGTTGATGTGCCCAGCCGTGCCATTCTGCCGACGTAAATGTGCAGTATGCGGTCCTTAAGTGGTTAATCATGTGCACGGAAATAAAAAATATACTGTATTTTTCCTTGCACTTAATTGGATGATGGAAGTCAGCAGAGCTTTGTTTAATTCATTAATGTAAGGGGAAATTCCCTTGCCAAGTGAACAGCCTATTAGCCTTTAGTAAATCAACTCCAACATATCTCTGTCCTGCAGAGACAATTGTACCAATCTAACCGAGAATAGAGACATTTTTTAGTCTTTTTTAAAGTTGAGTGTTCACGTAGCAACGGGATTAGCGAAACTAGAAAATTGCTACAGGGTCTATACTGTATGAAGGCAAAGTTATGAAAATGTATTATTTTAGTAGTTAAGCTTATTGAAGTTTTTTTTCCAAATAAAACATACATAGGTACAAGTTACAAATAGCAACACTTATTCTACAGCATCTGAAAAGACATTGGTACAGAGGTAATATTGTACTATTTATCAATCTGGTAGTTAGGACATATACCATGGTATATGTTATAAATATACCAAAAAAATAAGGAGGACATTGGCACCTTATCTGTTGAGTAGGTTGCATATGAGAATGGGAGAGAGGAAGAGGGACAAAAAGGGCCAGGGAGTAATGCCCGCGTACACACGACCATTTTTCGGTTGTAAAAAATGAAGTTTTTCAGGCTCTAGAAAAAAAAGTTTTTTCAACCCGATCATTAAAACGGCCTTGCCTACACATGATTGTGAAAAAAAATGCTCTAGCAAGCGTGGTGACGTACAACACGTACGACGGCACTATAAAGGGGAAGTTCCATTCAAATAACACCACCCTTTGGGGCTGCTTTAGTTGGTTTTGTGTTAGTAAAAGACGATTTGCGTTTTTCTGTCTGTTACAGCGTGATGAATGTGCTTACTCCATCATGAACGGTAGTTTTACCAGAACGAGCGCTCCCGTCTCATAACTTGCTTCTGAGCATGCGCAGATTTTTCACGTCATTAAAGCCCACACACGACTATTTTTTACAACCCGAAAAACGACAATGTTAAAAATGTTGTTAAAAAATAGAGCATGTTTTTCAGAACCCGAAAAATGCTCTGAAGCCCATACACAATCGTTTTTAATAACAATTAAAAAAAAACGTAATTTTTTACAACCCGAAAAATGTTCAGGATCATGCACAAAAGATTTTGTTGCAGACACTTGCCCCAGTACAGGCATACCCCACTTTTAAGTACGCAATGGAGATTATTTATTGAAGTTGGAAAGTAAAACAGGCTCACTTCTGCATAGAAACCAATGAGCTTCCATGTTTTATTACCAGTCTTAAATGAACGAACTGGGGTTAGAAGCTCATTGGTTTCTATGCAGAAGTGAGCCTGATTTTGCACTTTCCAGCTTTAGTAAATAAACCCCATTGTGTACTTAAAAGTGGGGTATGCCTGTATTCCTACGTCAGGGCAGGGACATCTCCCTGCCACTTCGGCTCTGAACATTTTAAATAAGTCTCCTGCTCATAAGGGTGTAATTAGGGCTCACATCACATTGCACATTAAAGCCGAGAAAACTTCCTTTTAAAATCTCCTTTTTCAATTGCACTGTTGAAACCACTTGTCAATAATAAGGCCAGCTTTGATAACCAGCTATCCAATCTAAAAAGAAAAGACACTGAAAACAAACAATATATGGCACTGAAAAGCCAAATGAGTGTGGTACAGAAATATACAGGCTCATTCATCAGCATCTAAAGGAATAATTGTCTCTGATAGTTTCTGTTAACTCATAGCAATACTGTCAAATTAAAGCTGCGCTGAAAAAATTTAATTGGAGAAGGAAAGTGTTAAATCGGTTTGGTTTTTAAAGAACAATGCAGACTGAGACATTTCTTTTATGAGACACTTTAAAATGAGTCCGATACTATACCTTCTTAAAGATGAGCACTGTTTCTTTTGTATAGTCATCCTAAAGCCCAAATCCAGACTGCCCCTCTCTTCCCCACACTGCAAAGATGAAGTGCTTGTTAAGTCCTAGGTAAGATGAAGAGGCTGTATTGCGGATCTTATGGAATATGGTGCTCTCGTCTTACAGCAGTCTGTCAGTGTTATCAAAATTGGAATTGTCACTGTTTTTGCCTAATAGGTATATGGGATAAATATTATTTCCATTCCCATTTGGGAAGAGAGTAGGGAAAGAAGGAATTAGGAAAGGAAGGGATTGATAACTTTTAGTTAACAGGTTACAAATAGTGATGAGCGGAATACGCCATATTCGATTTCGCGATATTTCGCGAGTATTTCGAAGAATATTCGCGAATATTCGTTAATATCGAATATTCGTGATATTTTATAAAAAAAAAAAAATTGCGAATTTTCGCGTTTTTATTTTTTATTTTTTTATAAAATATGACAAATATTCGATATTTACGAATATTCGCTATATTTTATAAAAAAAAAAAATAGCGAAATTTCGCATATGCGAAAGCGAAAATGATTGCGAAATTTCGCTATTTTTTTTTTGGATAAAATATCACGAATATTCGATATTTACGAATATTCGCTATATTTTATAAAAAAAAAAATAGCGAAAATTCGCATATGCGAAAGCGAAAATGATTGCGAAATTTCGCTATTTTTTTTTTTGGATAAAATATCACGAATATTCGATATTTACGAATATTCGCTATATTTTATAAAAAAAAAAAAAGAAAAAATTGCGAAATTTCGCTATTGCGAAATAACACTATTGCGAAATTTCGCGAATGCGAAATTGATTGTGAAATTTATTGCGAAATTGATTGCGAAATTTATTGCCAAATTTGAAAAATACGAATATTCGGAATAGCGAATATTCGCCGCGATATTCGAGTTATTCGCGAATACTCGAATATGCAATATTCGTAGCGAATATTCGCAATGCGAATATTCGTGAGCAACACTAGTTACAAATTAAGAAATTCCACTATTCCTGCTAGCTGTCCTATGTAGTTCCTTTTTATTTATCAGGTTAAAAAATAACACACTTGCATTATTACGCACCTCATAATGAAATATATGTCCTGCAGAGAATACAGCCCCAAAGGGATCACTAACAGGATTTCCGTGTATAGTAAAAGTAGCCCTAAATGGTCTCCTAGAACTATATTTGAGTCTATTCTGTTAATGTATCACAATATTATCCATCATCCATTATAGTAGATTTGTGAAGTAAATTGCTCTTGTGCCAAACAATGTATTTATTAAGAGCTCTAACAGTGTCACTGGAAACATTGATTATTGTCTTGCTGTCCAGATACTGCATAGCATATGAGAAAAGAAGAATGAAATGGGCTGCTATCCAATGCAGTGTTTGGCTTTGCAAAATTACCATGTAAGCTCATCACTGAGTCTACTTGTTGATCATAGAAAACTAAATTCCAAGTGGGCTAATGGCCAGTGCTGCACACTTAGGTAACAGTGTGGTCTGCCAGCATACCTTGTATCTTTAATTAGCTTTGGAAGCACATCAAGGCCAACACTAGAGTCTCATAAATATAAAAAGGAAGGAACAGCTGGCAACATCCAAATGGGATTGAGTGTTTATAATTGAATGTCACAATGCAGCAATTTGGGTGAAGACAACCTTCAGGTTTCCTTCTGCTAAAAAACAATCACCTTCAGCCACACTGCACTGTAAACTGAGACATTAAACCAAATATTGAATATATTTAATTATCTTACCCATTTTAATAAATTGATGCCATTTCAGGGGTTTTAAAAACATTCAGTATTTTGCCTCTTGCTGGTGTGCCATATTTTATATTCTATTACTTAACTTTGTTTTTGAGCATCCTTGCTAAACGGTTCTATTCTTTACCTGACAGTCAACTACCTAGGCCCCCGTAGTTACTGATCTTATGTTTTTTTTATTTTATTTTTCTCTGAACCTACAAAACCCAAGCCAAGTGTCAGATCTTGTTGGGAGCATTGGATGACAAGAGCTTCAGTCCATGCACCCCTGTGTGTTGGGGATGAAGGAGTGCCATAAGTGCCAGTGGATGATGATGCCACTGATATCACTGGTGCTTATTAGGATTGTCATTATGAAACTAAAGGTAACAGGAGATGCATTTCACTGATCAGGAGAAAACAGGAGTAAGCTGAGGTCAGCAACAGAAGGCAAAATGGTACCCACACGACAGACAGAGATGAAGTCAGGGACAAACTGGGTTAATAATTTTCCCTGTTTGGTGCTACTGTTCAGTTTGAGTGTTCATGCACTCCCTCCTGTGCACACACTACAAGACACAAGCAAGAACATGCTCCCATACATGTGCACAGATGCATGACCATGCACAACTCTGAGGAAACTAGGCACATACACATATGAATGCAAAAGGTGCCTTATGCTGGAATTTACTGTAGCACTACCCCCGGAGGAGCTGCTGGTTATTTTAGGTCTACGCTCTGTGATTAACCCCTTAAAGTGGCTCAAAACCCTCCCTTGACACACCTGGTAATATGGGAGTTGTGGACCGCAGTGGCTTGTGGGGAAGCACAATATCCCATTGCACTACAACAAATTATGCAAATAGAAAGGGATTACCTTAAATGGAAGGGGTCTTGCAGTATGAAAGACAGGCTGCACACAGACTTTAAGATATCCAAAGTAATGCTTTACTTAAAGAAGAAACAACTGAACATGGATAACACATTACTCTATTTGCAGGTCCCTGCAGTATTAATAACAATATTATGGCCTAAGTTTTAGCTAGGCTACAATGTCATATAGACCTGTGTGAGCACACAGCAAGAGGGACCCCCTTAGCAGACACATACATTGAAATACCTTCCTGTCAAACCTAACCCAGCTCTCTGCCTCTTTACAATACTATATACAGTAATGGAACTGATTACTCGGTCAACGAGCAATGCAATGAATATAGTGAATATACAATCCTAAATAGATAATCCTTAAGTACTATAGCTATAACTAATCAGAATGGCCCGGTGTCCCAGGCCAAACTTCAACACAGTCTCCTGCTAATAGTTTGTGCAATTGTAATCCACAGGATAATAGTAAACTGTTAAAAGCTTCCTGAATAGTCAAACCGCAAAGATGAATATCAACAATCCGTCCTTCCGCAAGACAATCAGTACTTTTAGGCCGGCTCACCCAACCGGTTCAGGACTTGTCCCTCTACGGCACACCGTCCAGTCCGTCAGCAGTCTCCGGTCCTCAGACAGGTCGCAGGGTTACTGGGATCTCATCCGATGACTCTGGCAGAACTCCGTCCCTTCATCTCCAAGCCGCTCCGCCCGGGCGTAAGTAGGCCTCAACTGCGGCCCTCTCCCCGTGGAAACACTCCTGGCAGTCTCCTCTTGGGTTGAAGAGGCGGTCCCTAGAAAACGCGCCAAACACACCCTCCCCCTTAAATCACCTCCCCAGCAGGCAGTACGGAAGACAAACCATTTTGGGGTTGCACAGCTGCTCTCTGGGTAATGTAGTTCATTACAGGCCAGGGCAAATGGAGTCTCTTCTCCTTCTGAACTCAATTCGCCAACATTCACTGTGGTACCAAAATGAAATGTAAACAACGGGTGGCTCTAACCCAACTCGGCCACAGGAGGGAGCTGAGATTTTTCACGATCAGCAATGGTAGTCTTTTGTATCACATCAGGAGGGTGATACCCCGATACATTACCTATGTAGGATGGCTTGAACTTTCTGACACCAGGTTTCCTGGTTTTAAGCACCACTGCACAAATGTTGAAGCTTGGCATTATGTGACACAAGCCTACAGTCCCACTCAGGTTCCCTGTAAAATTATTCTACATGTAATGGTTTATGTTAAACAAAGATTAAAGTGGACATTCTGATACTGAAAATTTTCTAGATACAAAAAGCTAGTCCTGGAACAGGTCAAAAAACACAAATTCTGAAAGACATGACAATTCAAAAATGCAAGGCTTACTTTTTATTTTTGAAGTGCAGAGATTCATAAAATGTCTATACAAATAAATGTTTATGTCTTTTGAACATTTACTATTTTTAATGGCATCTTTCTGATGTAAGTCAAGGATCACGATTTTCCTTGTAAAATTTGCAGTTCATTGACTCTAGTCTGTCAAAGCCAGGAACACTCGAGACACATGCCGCGTACATACGACTGTTTTTCGGGATGTAAAAAATGATTTTTTTTTTAATGTCATTAAAAACGATCGTGTGTGGACTCCAGAGCATTTTTCACAATTTAAAAAATGGGCATTAAAAATGTAGAACATGCTCTAAATTTTCACGTCGTTTTTAACGTTGTCGTTTTTAACGTTGTCATTTTTAACGTTGTCATTTTTAACATCGTAAAAAATGGTCGTGTGTACGTGGCATCAGAAGAAATCTTTTGTAGTTTTATTTATTTTACAAAGTGTTGGAAGCAAAAATGTGGTATCATTTGTTTAACCACTTCAGCCCCAGAAGGTTTTACCCCCTTCCTGCCCAGGCGAAATTTCAGCTGCATCCTACTTTTTTGTGTGTGCGTAAACGCAGTGCACATTTTCTTATGTGAAAGCAGTGGCGGCTGGTGCTCCATTTCTTGGGGGGTTGGGTGGCTAACAGACACTCCCCCCCGCCAGGTCCGCACCTACCCCATCCTACCCTATCCAGATCATGGTGTTGCTGTCAGAATATGCCAAGCCTCTGGCCATGTCTTGAATGAGGTTGGTCATCTGCTGTCAGTATGAGAGCTCCTTGTCTGGACCCACACTGGCGCGGTGGGGCGACTGCATTCTAGCTGCTCCAGGTTGAAGTACCAGCGGCCTAAAGGCGCCATATCTGAGTGGGAGAGAACGTTCATGTTGGGTCGCCTATTCTGACAGAACACTGGCTTCTCCTCCCCGCCAATCTGGTCTTAAGACCTGCCTCCTGTCCTCATTGGCCGGAAGGTGAAGCTGGAAGACAATAGCAAATATTGATTCACTAATGTCACAAGTGGGTGAGCTTGGGGTGCAGTGCTCTGCAGCCCGAACCCAACCTTTTTGAAGAAAATTAGAGCATCAGGCTCTAATCATGTGCTTAAAAAAAAATTGAAATGTATGAGTCTGGCACCCCTCATGGAGATTAGGGGCTGGAGCATGGACATTAGGGGGGGGCGGTGCCCCAGCGCCCCTAATGGACCGGCCACCGCTGTGTGAAAGTAGCTGTATGTACCGTATAGGCTTATTGATTACTATAGTGTTGCGTTTAGATCTGTACAAAACTATCTGCTCTATGCATTTAAACACAGTATTTTTTTTTTTGCCCGTGTGAATAAGCTTTAATGGGTTTTAATAGTTTCTTAGAAGGATCTTCTTATATGGCCACATTGACATCAATTATGTCACAATTTACAATCTTGAACTCGTGTCATTCTCCAATCTGGAAGCTACTTTATCAGGGCATAGTGGATTATCCAAAGCCTCTCAGAAACATGGAGATAAAATAACTGTACATTCTAAGCAGCAAAACACACATTTAATAGTTCTTCTAGCTCATTGAAACTCACCCCTAGTTTACAGGATAAGTTAATATTTAGACAGTAGAAGAGAGACATTCAGTGGTACTACAGTAGATCACAAAAAATACTAATAAAAGGTAAAAGCAAAGTGTTGCATACAATTATGTTTGATATTAACCTACACCAACAATCTATAGACATGTGCGGACTGGAATATTTTGTTTTGTTTTTTCGTTTGGAAAATAAATGTATTTAGTTACTCCCGAAAATCGTATTGATTTATTTTGTTTTTCGTTGGGGAATAGCTTTCGTCCGAAAATCCAATAATACTTGGTTTCTGTCGAATGGTCAAAAATATATTAGACGAAACGTCGAATCTTTACGCCGAATCGTACATTTCCGTTCGAATATTCCGCCTACAAGAATTCTAATGTTGTATGACTAGTAATAATGTCGAATCTATTTTCTCATAAATCGAAATCTATTCTCTGTAATGTCGAATCTATTATTTCTATAGTGTTGAATCTTTTCTCTATAATGTCGAATCTTTTCCCTATAATGTCGAATCTCTCCATATCGAATTTTTACCGCAACGAAAATAAAGCATTTTTTATGTCGGATCTTTCGAATTTCCTTTCTTGCGCTTTCGTTATCGTTTGTTAAAACGAGAACGAAAAAAACGGATTTTCGGGCGAAAATGCATTCTAACGAAAACGAATGCACATGTCTAACAATCTATAGTAGATACTAGTAACATAGGTGTGCGCAGGGGGTGTGCCGGGTGTGCCTGGGCACACCCTAATCACCACTTGAGGTGCAGATTCCCCCTGCTGATATTGCACCAATGCCCCCTAATGGGGATACAAAAAAATTATAATAAAAACATTCAAATAATAAAAATAAAAAGCTACTGACATTGTCCACATCCCTACTGACACCAACCTCTGCTCTACTGACAAGTCCACTGCTCTACTGGGCCTGTCCATGTTTTAATATGTTTGGGGTGCACACCCTAATGCAATAGGCTACGCACACTTATGACTAGTAATATTAATAAATGAGATCTCTGAACCTAATCATAGAAGCTGCAGATGAAACACATCAGCAGACGAGGTCCCAAGCTAGGACTGTCTGTTCAAGCATGCAGGATCTTAGGCACACAAACCAGAATGCACTTTAGCATCGCTGCTTAAAACCAAACCCCTGCCAAAATGTATTTTACTGTCTATGTCCCTCCTAAAGTAGTTATGCTCATGTCCTGTCACAGTGATAACACAGAATGTGAGCGATAATATTCCCAATAGCCACAGGAATACCAATATAAACAACAAGTGAAGTTCTAACCCATTAACTACATTTTAAAACAACAGTTTACTTTAAGTGTAAAAAATGTCATTACATAACATTGACAGCAAACTATAACCCTTTTTCTTTAATATTAAAACACTTGGGAAGCTGTACAGGCCAGAAGAAAACCTTAGAGACATGTTTGGCCTCCTTCATACATTAGCTAAAAGTTAAACCTCCCTTCAACTAAAAATAATCACAATTACAGACGTAAAATATTTTACTTATTAAAATATTTTTTATAATGCAGTATTAAGGAGAAGATTACAGACCAGAGTGTCATGACGGCACAATTCCCTAGATATAGGCAGTACTGGCATTCATGTTTATTGCAGATGGCAAGGCTGATTTACTGAGCTGTTGTACAGCCAGGAGCATCCCAAGAGGATTTGTCTATCATTTCCCCTGTAAGCAAAATGCACAGCCCTAGACTAAATTGTGACCATAGGTCATTGTAGACAAGAGACTATCAGGCTGACTGCATAAAAATGAGATAATATTTATAGAACGGGAAGCAGTAAAAGTATCACTCTTTGGCCATCTATGGCCAGATTAAGTCAAACTGAAGCACGTCCACTAGATTAATTTAAAAAGACATGCATATTTTTATATGTAATGTTTGTATATCAGCACTAAAGTAGAAAAGTGTCTATTAAATAATAATAACAATAAAATGCTACAAACTAGTGCATGGGCTTCTGCTATAAAAAAAAAGTGTGTTAAATGATATATATGCAGATCCCCAGAGCTGTACCTTTTAAATGATACAATTCATACATATACACTAAAAAAAATCAAAAAATTATGATTAGTTCGTAAGATTACGTTCAAAATATCATCAAAGTCCTTCCAACAAAGTGCAATAGTGCTTTCTTAAAACCGGCATTCAGTGCTCCAAATGTTCTTATGTGTGATAAGGTGCTGTGCTCCCCTTTTGTGCCCTCATTTACCAAATTATGAGTGTAAATGCGCCTGTCACAGATGAATGCTCAGATATTGTTTCACTAGCTCCTTCACAGATTATGAATGTAAATACACCTTTCATATGTGGATGCTCAGGTGCTGTTTCTCCAGCTTCTGCACTTCTCTCAATACGATGGCAGGTTAATGGCCGGCCACATAAAGAGGTAGAGAAATCTCCATAGTGCAATTGTATTTTATTGGTAAAAAGATTTAAAACATACAATTTTTCCCACTCACAAGTTTCCTGTGCAAACAAGCATGTAACACCGGTACAGAAGTAGCGTGCGTGCCAAATCCCGATCATGACGCCACCTGAAGTTCCCACCTAATGCTTTTAGCCCTCCCACCCTTAACACTTGAATGGGCACTTTTTGCATGATGTATATTCCCAGTAATTAGGGTTCTAAAGGCTGTAAGCAAATCCTTATTATCTTCCTTGTGGCTAAAAACATACATTTACATGAGTGGATTTATCCTGATCATCCCTCATTATTTCTTGAAAAATTGTTGTATGTATTCCACATGGAATAGCCTAAACAAGATAGCTAAGGTCAAAAAGCAATTTAATGTCTGGAAATCATTGTTATTATTATTATTATTATTATTATTATTATTATTATGTAGGATTTATATTGTTCAAACAGTTTATGCAGCGCTGTACAACATGAGGGTAGACAGTACAGTTGCAATGCAGGAGGAATAGGAGGGCCCTGGTCATAGAAGCTCACAATCTAAAACTGATGGTCAAGTGACACAAAATGTAATAACTGTGGGGGATGAGCTTATGGAGATTCTCATACAGATTTGGGTAGGAAGTTCCAAAGGATGGGAGAGACTCAAGAGAAGTCATGTAAGGATGCATGGTGGGCATGACAAGGGGTCCAGAAAGCAGGAGGTCTTGGGAGGAATGAAGAGAATGGTTTGGTTTATATTTTGAGACAAGGTTAGTGATATAGCTGGGAGGCAGAGTCATGGATGGCTTAGTATTTAAAATTGTATTCTTTAGGAGAATGGGAGCCAAAGGAGGGATTGGAAAGAGGGGTAGCAGAAACTGAACGGTTGGTAAGAAGGATGACTCTGTCAGCAGCATTTATGATGGACTAAAGGAGGGATAGCCTATGTAAAGGTAATCCAATGAGGAGGGAGTTGCAGTAATGCAGGGAGTAAATTAGTAGCCTTGTGGTGACACTGGTTAAAAGAGTGTACTTTGGATGTGTTGCAAAGTTTGAGGTGCAAAGATTTGGACAGTAGTCGGATGTCGAGTCCAGGATTATGCCTAGCACCAAATGGGGATAGGCTGATAGTTGTGCCATCAATCTTGACAGAGAAGTCCGGGGAAGGAGCATATTGTGGAGAAAACATTTTGAGCTTGGTTTTGGATTGATTGACTTGGAGAAAGTGGTGATTCATCCAGACTGCTATGTCTGTCAGTAAATTAGTGATGTATAAGAAAGTGTGATGGAGTGAGCTGAGGGATAGAAAGACAGATTTTGGTGTCATTAGCATAGAAAAGCTGACCCAGGGAGGAGGTGTAGTTTCAGAATAAGAGAGGTCTTACCCTGGGGACCCTGACAGAAAAAGGAAGAGGAGAGGAGGAGGTGGAATTGAAAGTGACAGTAGAGGTGTGTTATAGATAACCTGAGTACTCACTTGATCCAATCCAGCACTGTGCCTATTTGTAGCAGCTCTCCCTGCTCTCACATGCCATTGGCTCATGCTGCTGTCAGTCAAATCCTATGATGAGGGTTGAGGCCGAGCCATGCCATCTATGATCTGCTGACCACTGGTTTACTGCTTTCCAGGCTCCTTAAAAAAATTAGTAAAGCTCAGATTCACAGAGAGTTAAGCGCACATTACACAGCCGTAGCACAAACGATGTACGCTACGCCAACGCAGAGCGGAGAGGCAAGCACTGCATTCAGCAAGCTATTGCTTCCAACGCTGCGTCGGCGTGGCGTAAGTTTCGAAGGCGCAGGCCAGCGTAGGTGGAAGTGGGAGTGAGCATGCAAATGATGGCCTGAGTATGGTGCAGTGTTTTACGCCCGGCGTATCACGAACTGCACATGCGCCCTGACGTAGCCCTGACGTGAACATATGAAACAGCACCCTTATGCGCATGCTCACAACCACGCCGGGACAAATGCCTAAGCTACGCCGGATCACCACGTACGCTGTGAACGTAACATACGCCCAATACGCCGGCCTGTGTTCTCTGGTGCAGACCTTTGCATGTCTATTGCTGGGTTGCGCCTCATCAATGGGGAATAACTTTACGCCGGACGTAAAACTTACACGCACCTCACGTAGCATGCGCCGGGCGCACGTACGTTTGTGAATTGCCGTATTTCCCTCATTTGCATATTTGAATGCCTAAACAATGGGAGCAGCAACATGCGTCCAGACGAAAAGTGCGCCCACGCTATGCCGGCGTATGTAAGCTACGTCGGCATAGGGAGGCCAGTTTTTAGGTGTATGTTGGTTTGTGGGTCCGGCGCACAGATACACCGGCGCACATTTGCACTTACCGGTGCAAATTTCCACTTACGTCGGCGTAAGTGCTTTGTGAATCTGGGACATGATGGACATTTTATTACCTGCAAAAATGTGCATTAATCATTTTTTTTCTTTAGAAAACGTATCTTTTGACCCTGCATAGTATACCTAGGTTTTGGTAGGTGTAGAATTATGATGTCTTTTTGCACACCTTTTTATCTTTCTACGTATTATAGTCCTGTAAATTGCCATTTGTGACAGATTTTAACCTGGAAAATTCAAGTGGTTGTAAAGGAAGAAGTTTTTATTTTTTTACAATAATGCATTCTATGCAAACAACCCTCTGTGTGCAGCTCCCAGACCTCCCTTATACTTACAGTGGATGAAAACCCTTCATACACCCAGTGAAGTGAACAGCCTCAGATGATACACAGGGATGAAACCAATCTCCCTACAAAGGTTTTACATGTATATCTGCTGTCTTTACATTTATATACTGTTTAGAAAGTTGAGATCGTGTTAGGCCCCATACACACGAGCAGACAGATTTGTTCAAATCGGTCGGACAAACCGATTTGAACAAATCTGTCTGCTGGGGACGTATTGGTTTGATCGTGTACACACGATCAAACCAAAATCCCCGCCGGAAGACGGCGTGCTGACGTGGCGGTGACGTTGACGCCGCCACGTCACCGCACCAGGAAGTAAAACACTTCCGCGCATGCGTGGAAACCATTCGACGCGTGTGTGAGAAGACATGTCTGTTGGTTAGCGTACTAACCAGCAGACATTTCGGGCGGATGGGTTCCCAGCCGACAGATTTGAAAGCATGCTTTCAAATCTGTCGGCTGGCCAAATCCGTCGGCTCGCCCGTGCACACGATCGAATCTGTCTGCTGGGACGGTCTGGAAGACCGTTTCCAGCAGACAGATTTGATTGTGTGTACGCGGCCTCAGGAGATTTTATCCTCCTGGTTAAACACAGAGTCTGATGTCTGGGCATACAGCCAAGATAGCTAACATTGCTGATTGGAGGAAAGGCACACATCCCTCTCATCATAGGCAGAGACTCTCAGAGATGTTTTGTACTAGGACCTGCTCTCTGCTAATCTATTTTAGCAACCTCCCTGGACAGAAGATTCAGGCTGCTTTTGTCTAAAAAGTCTGAGAATTTGTCAGGAGTTACCAGGCTGATAACAAAGGAACAGTTCAGGAGAGAGCTACGGGACTTAGCTCATTAAAGAGAGATAACAAAATGCTGCAGATATATGTTCCCAGCTCAAATGTCATGAATTGGATTTACATCCACTTTAATTGAACCCAATCTCGATGCAGTGCTGTGCCCGAGAGCAGCAGCTCTTTCCACTCTATCCCTCCTCATAGGGCAGATTAAAAGCAGCGGGAGCCAAATTTTGTAATGGGAGCACAAATGAGCCACACTGTGTGTCAAAAGATGCAGGCAGGATTTGGCACAGGATGTGGCACACCGGGATAAGAAGGAGCCAAGAGCACTGGCAGAGGGCCCAAGAAGAGGAGGATAGGGGCAGAGTAGGTAAATATAAATATAACATGTTAGTTATTAGAAAAAAAAAATCTTTACAATCACTTTATTACATTGACATTTAGTTTCTTCCTATGTTTGTAAGGAACAAGTAGTTTTTATGTGGTCCTATGAATGTGTAAGTATGAGTTTTGTGTCTGTAATTTATTCTCTTACTGATTAGATTCTCTCACACTTTGTCCTACAGGTTTTAATGTCATTATGAACAATGGCCCAGCTGTACTACAAAAAGGTGAATTACTCACCCTACAGAGATCGGATTCCTCTGCAGATTGTGCGAGCAGAAGCGGAGTTATCACTGGAAGAAAAGGCCTACCTCATTGCCGTGGAGAAGGGAGATTATGCCAGCGTCAAGCATGCTCTGGCGGAAGCCGAAATCTACTACAATATCAACATCAACTGCATGGATCCACTTGGCCGCAGTGCTCTTCTCATAGCCATAGAGAACGAGAACTTGGAAATCATGGAGCTTTTACTCAGTCACAGTGTATATGTGGGCGATGCTCTGTTGTATGCAATAAGGAAGGAAGTGGTGGGAGCTGTGGAACTACTTTTAAGTTACAGACGACCGAGTGGAGAAAAACAGGTGGGTAACAATACAAAGTTGTTAACGATGCTCAATGGATAAATACATAGAAAATAGATAATTTGACCTACAGAGCCTTCTATAAACAGTGGTTACACCCTGCAGATTGTTTTCAAGTGCATTCCACTTGCCTTTGACAACAATCTGAAATGCTTTTTAGAGCATTTAAAGTTCATTGACTGTGAATTTGACTTGCAGTTGACCTCCTTCTGACCTGTGTTTGACCACCTTATATGCTGCATCAACTATTGCATTGTATGGAGAGAAAAACAGTTCTGATACAAAAAAAAAAATCAACACAAGCCCTATTATTGATAATTACCAGCAGCCCTGAGTGTGCAGTTTGCCCAGGGGGGCATACAACCTTTAAAAAAAAATATATTTTACATGGTTCCAGTCACTTCTAATAAACCCCTCATATTTTGGTTTATGATAGAAGTAATGACATGTTATGAAGTCCCAACTGTGCAACCAAGTGGTTTTCTGGAGCTCTTAGATCTTCTATGCTCATGTCTCACCACAACCTGTCTACAAATCTGCACTATATGCAAATCTTTTTTTTTTTTGCTTTCTATCTTTGATGTATTCCCGCACATTACCATTTCCTCTTAACATTTGAATTAACTAGAGATGGATTTTGCTGTCAACAGCTTTTCTCTGTTGCTTGTAAATCATGTTCACAAGAAATAATTTCCATACACTCAGCCCGGTTTGGCATCAATAAGGTCCTACAGTATATCATTTTATAATAATGTGAAATATATATATATATATATATATATCTTAAATGCACGTGATCATGAGACAAGACACTACCGCATTGTACAGTTCTAATTTGACCTACGAGACTATAAACAACAAAACACTTCCTAAAGCATAAAATACAAACGAATTTAAAATAATAGATGGGGTGGGAAGGGAGATTTAGAGCATTCCAAAAAAGTAGAGAATGGTTAAAAGCAAAAGCATTTTCACCATTGAGATTCTGCCAGCCAGTAAATTGCAAAAAATATACATCATTACATTGATCAGAAATCTAATGAAGTAATACTTTGTAAATGTGCCAAAAGAGATGGGTATATACAGTTTTATACCAATACTAAATTAAAACAAAGAAATGGGGTGGGACTTTACATGTACCTTGCAAGGTCTAATAAATACACATACCAAATAGGCTTAAAAAAATAAATAAAAAAAAAAATATTTAATTTCTATAAACAAATGGTTTGCTTTAAAAAAACGTTGAATACAACAAGTTAAAACCACAGTTACTGTAGGTCTATCCAGGGTCTGCATGTCCTGGATGAAGAATCGGGGAAACTGGCCTACGTGTTTTGCGGGGAGTCCTGCTTCAATAGGGCATTCGATTGGAGTACAGATCTGTACATATACTGCAAAGATATACAAACATATTATTGACAAATAACGTATATAAACATTAGCAAATATTTATATTACCAAGAAATATTACCCATTAAAAACGTTCAATATACTGAGTCATGTTGCTTTAAATTTTTGCAATGGTATCCTAATAGAGCTTGTTACATACACCACAGCATATAATGGGAAAAGAGAGTGGGCAGGTAGGACACATTCTTTCAAGTAAAAATTGTATTTTAACATCTATATTTAATCCTAAAACTTCTGGATGCAAACCTTATAGCTTCAGCTGAGTGTCAATGTAAATAAATGTGAATGTGAGTAAAGAGGATACCCCTTTCTTTTGCCATTAGTGATGTCGAACAGAGTAGAGAATAGACCCAGGGTAAAACACCTAGCATTGGGGAATGAGTACATAGCCCTTAAGGCCAAATTTAATAACAACCTCTGATAGATAGATCTAGCATAGGTCATTCAAAGAGATGAGCAGAGAAGACAACCAACAACCACTGCAACTCTTCCACTGCAACAGGTTCAGCATGTATCTTTAATCCTCTTGAGTTTGGCGCCTTTCAAGAACCCCGTCTGATTGGACCAGCTGAGGGAGAATATCTTCAAAGCATGAAGCTAATAATGTTGCATGTGTTTTGATATCTGTGCTGAACAAGGAGATTCGGTAGTGGTTGGCAGGGTAGGTCTATGAATTTCCAAGTTTGAGTATGATGACTATCAAGGCCACTAGAGGTTACTTCAGAAATCCTCCAGTTTGAGTAACATGGTTAAATATCTTTTGGAGGTGGGGAGATAGTAGGTCCTTAAAAGATGAATGATGATCATTACAAAAACCATGCAGTCCAGGAGACTTGTGTGAGGCAATTTTTTTTAGGGCTACTTGTATTTCTGGTAAGGAAAACAGAAATGATAATGCCCTGTACACACGATCAGTTCATCTGATGAAAGCGGACTGATGGATTTTTTCATCAGATATCTGATGAAGCTGACTTTCATCAGTCGTGCCTACACACCATCGGTTGAAAAAACGATTGTTTCAGAATGTGGTGACGTAAAACACAACGACGTGCTGAGAAAAATTAAGTTTAATGCTTCCAAGCATGTGTCGACTTGATTCTGAGCATGCGTGGATTTTTAACCGATGGACGTGCCCACAGACAATCGTTTTTTTCTATCCTTTAACCGAAGGATAAAAAAACGATGGGGCCCACACACGAACAGGTTTGTCTGATGAAAACGCACCAGAACTTGCCGACCATGCAACAAATTTGTTTGAACACACGAACACCTTTAAAGTCTATGGGACATGAAAAGTCAAAAGTGCCAATTTTAAAGCTGCGCTGTAGGGAAGGGAGTGGGGATGGGATAATGTGAAGAGGAAGTGTGACAATAAACTAGATATGTGGAAAAAAGGAAAAAAGGAATAACCTAACTATTAAAATACATACAGTAGCAATGTCAGAAAATTACAGTGATATAGTGTTGAACGTGCTAAATGCAGCGTAAGCCGGCTGCCAAACCAATGACAGTGCAAAATAACATATAGGGCCAGATTCAGGTAGATTGGAACATCTTTGCTCTGGAGTAACGTTTCTCATTTACGTTACGCTGGCAAAATTTTAGGAGCAAGTGCTGTTATTCATGAAGCACTTGTTCCTAAAGTTGCGGCATCGTATCGCAAATGAGCCGGCGGAATTCAAATTGGGCGGGTACGGGGCATGTATTATTTAAACTAAGCGCGATCCCGCGGCGAACGTACTGCGCATGCGTCGACTGTCAATGCATCCCAGTGCGCATGCTCCAAATTCTGTCAGTGAACGTCAATGACGTCGAATCCCCATTCATGGACGTTTTACGCAAGCGACGCGATTTTTACAGAAAACAGAAACGCCGGCTTAAAGTGACAGTTAGGCTGGAGTATCACTGCAATGTATAAATGCAATATGGAAATAAAGTTCAAAAAGATTGCTGATATAAAAGCCCAAATGCTGTGATGACCAGTTGCAGATGCTATCTCCAAAATAAGCAAAGATGTCCCCTTACCTTACTGCTGTAAGGTAACAGCAAAAAACAAAGCCCAGGAGCACTTTTCAGGTTGAGTCCACTTGTGGTGTCATCCAAATAGATCAATGTGGTGAGAATGGATCCTTCATGGTAATCACCTCCAAACGATAATAATCGCTCACATCCAGGAAAACAAAAAAATGCCAATAGTGTAGTACCATTAAAACAGGGGGGGTTTTATTACCTGGATGCAAGCGATTATTATCGTTTGGAGGTGATTACCAGGAAGGATCCATTCCAGCACATTCAACACTATATTACTGTCATTTTCTGACATTGCTATGTATTTTAATAGTTAGGTTATTCCTTTTTTCTTTTTTCCACATATCTAGTTTATTGCCACACTTCCTCTTCACATTATCCCATCTCCACTCCCTTCCCTACAGCACAGCACTACACCCCCCACATTTTTATCTGCCTTGGTTGATACACCATTCAGTGCAGCAGCTGTACCTCTTCCCCCCCCCCGTTTATGGTAAGCGCAGTAATATTCACCCCAACATTTGCTTATTTTAAAGGCTTATATGCATGGTATTGTCATAAAAAGTGTTTGGGGACCTGGGTCCTGCCCCAGTGGACATGAATCAATGCAATTTTTTTTTTAAAAACGTCTATTTTTTTGGGAGCAGAGATTTTAATCTATATTATGCCTGTATAGTGGCGCATAGTTCCCATGTACAGTCCCTGCACAAAATTACATTTCTAAAAGGAAAAAAAGTAATTTAATACTACTATCGGCTATAATGAATTGTTGGGTCCCAGCAATACAGTAAAAGTCATTGAAAAAATGGCATTCCGATAAGCCCCCCCGCCTGTAGACCCCCACAACTACCGGGCAAGGGTTGTGGGGATGAGGCCCTTGTCCCCATCAACATGGGGACATCTTTCCCATGTTGAGGGCATGTGGCCTGGTCCGGTTCAGTAGGGGGCGCTCTCTTGTCTCCCCTCCTTTCCTGCGGCCTGCCAGGTTGCGTGCTCAGATAAGGGTCTGGTATGGATTTTTGGGGGCAACCCCATGCCATTTATTTTTAAAATTTGGTGCAGGGCTCCCCTTAAAATCCATACCAGACCTAGTATGGATTTTGAGGGGGACCCCTATGCCATTTAAACAAAAATTGGAGCTGGGTTCCACTAATATCCATACCAGAACTGAAAGGGCCCCCAGGTACTAAATTTAAAGGAATATTTCACTTTTATTGTTTCACTTTAAGCATTATTAAAATCACTGCTCCCAAAAAAACTGCAATTTTTAAAACTTTTTTTAATTGATACATGTCCCCTGGGGCAGGACCCAGGTCCCCAACACTTTTTATGACAATACCATGCATATAAGCTTTTAAAATGAGCACTTTTGATTTTTCATGCTAGTGTCCCATAGACTTTAACGGGGTTCCACGGCTTTCGAATTTTACCCGAACACAGCATATTGTTCGGTGTTCGCTGGAACACCCGAACAACCAAAGTTCGCACCATCCCCCTTTTACAACTATGGGCTCCACTATGTCTTTAAGATATTGTGATGTGCTCAATAAAACATTAAACGTTTAGTTTTGAAATGTTGGCCAATTATGGTTAAGTCTGTTAAGTGTATTTACAGTAAGGAGTATAGACAAAAATGGGAGTGTAGCCTCAAGTAAAGGTAAATAGTCATAGAATAAAATCGTACCATCATCCCGGTTAGTTGCGAAAAAGGGAAAGTGGGAGCAGTGGAAAGGTTGCTGAGGCCAGACCACGGGGCTAACCACAAGGTTGGATAAAGGGACTATATTGGTACTATTAAAATAATATAAACAAAATTGTAAAACACAAGTTTATTAATTAAAAGTCACAGGACAGAAATTTATACAATTCATTGATTGGTCAACGTCAACAAGTTTCACGGAATTCACCGCTTCGTCAGGACAAACCAATCTGTAGAACACACAAATGAAAAATACAGAATACAAAACATATAATATAGTTCCCACTTTCCCCTTTACAGTAAGGAGTACTGTACCTTGATAATTAATTTATTAATTTATTGAACTCATCAGGATATATTAAAGACATAGTGGAACCCATGGCTGTAAATGTTTCCTGAGCACCCACTCCATTTGGTTATTATATATAATCTGCTCTGTAATAAAGAGATATGAACTTAGCTAAATTGCTGCCCATATTTGTAACTAATTTGTACACTATTAACTAAAATGTTATGGTTTAAATAGCAGTACTGTACCTTGCTTTTTTTTTTTTATTACAGGCAGACTAAAATGTTTTCATATTCCTTTTGGTGCTAAAGGGTTCATTTTATTCACAGTGGTTGTCTGCCTTACATTCTTTTTATACACTGCATTTAGGCAATTGCAGTCTACTTTCTCCACTGCAGGCGTCTCTTTTCCACAGCAGCACTGTTGTTGGAGAGTAAGTAATGAAAAACAGGGTTCCTCTATGGTTTCCTGGGTCACTGGGGAAGCTATCCTAATGGATGCTGTCACCCCATGTGACCCTAGCAGCCATCTTGGGTCAGACAGGCAGGCTCTGGCTTCCAGCCTTGGCATGCTTTTTGCAAGTTGGTATAGTAGGAACAGGTTAGGGCCAGTACTAGTGGTAAGGCCCATTTGGGCAGAAGACAGCCAGGTCACATTCTGCTCTCTTAACAGACGCTGTAAGTCTGGCTGATATTTGCTCTCTTCACATTACTGGAAACTGTGAGTGACCTGGTTGAGCAGCCTTCCCGCTGGGATTGTTGTGAACTGCTGTACTGTTTTAATACAAGTTCTTCACTGCACCTGACTGTATGAATTATTATTGCTGCACCCAACTCACATGCATATTGTACCAGCACTTACAGCAGTAGTAACAATATATATATTTGCTGGTCTGACTGCTGGATATAATTTTGCATGAGGCTTGACATCTCTCTTTTTGTAATTTTTTACATCATAAAATATTTCTTCCCGAAGAAACTTGATTTGTCTGGCAAAACATGTCTAAGACGTCTACATAAATGACTCCTCATAAACACTGGGTGTATTGTTGTTAACCACTGGCTACATATGTAACTGCAGTATTTGTAAATGTATTGTATGCTTACCCCAAAACACAGGGGGTCAAACACTATAGCTGGTTTCTGTTTTCTTCACCTATAGCATCCACCTTTCCCATAAGGCAGGCAGATCTACCGCTACTCAGTTGCCCCTAGGTTCTATGCACAATGCTATAGTTCCTGGCCACCATGCTGGGGCATGCACAAACTGAGCAAAGCAAACAGGCAATTGGGTTTGGCAGACAGGCACAATAACAGTCCAGGTATAAGGCAGGCAGCGTTCAGAGGATTGTTGATATCTGATCCGAGGTCATAAACAGGGGAATCCAAACAGCAGAGCAGGGCAGACAGACAGAGAGTTTGAACATGTATACAAATGCTGTCACAAGCATGAGACTGTAGGATTCGCTGGCTTATATCAAGTTTGGTCTCCACATCAGTCACCTTGCAAGTGGACAGGGAGAGAGAATGTATCACAACCAAAACCAAGATGCTTGAATGAAACCAGCAGCTGCCAAAAAAACAGCATTTACAAGCTCCTGACAAACTAACTTTCTTCCTGGGTTTTTACCATTTGTTCAAATAAAAAATACAACTTTTTAATACATAGGGATGTTGTAGTACCTTAATATATCAGAGTACCAGGAGATGTGAGAACAAGAAAATGGTAGTTTTCCCAGTTTTCATGCAGTTGAAACAACTTTGTCTTTATTGTGGAAATAGTGATTTCTGACTAATATGTTCCCGAGCAGAGAATCGAGAGGGAATTTAGGTTTAATGATTCTATAGGTGCCAACTATGATAGTATCTTGCACCTGTTTAAATGGGAGTAAGATGTTAATATTTGTTAAAGATATGGCGTAAATTGCTTGATTGCATGATCGGTTTAGAGATCCCTCTGAATTTCAGGTTTTTGCTAGACCTGTCCAACTCTATTTGTTTATTTTTATTGTATTTAAAGTGATTGTAAACGATCACCTTGTAAAACAGCCCGTTCAGTTTAATAGATAAATTAAAGGCAAAACTATGTGTATAGCTATTAAAAAAAAAAAAAAACATTATAAATACCTTGTTTTTCCTTTTTTATAAGTCATCACAATACCCCGGTTATCAGCTGCATAAGAGCTGCATTAGAGCTTGGGGGGCAGGGTCGAGAAGCAGTAGCACACTGAGTCAAACAATGGGTGATTGCGCAGAAATTGTTACAAAACTAATAAACACATGGGTGTAAAGTGAAATAATATAAAATAATATCAACAAAATAAAGTGACAAATAGTCCAGGTGAATCAGGAAAACAATGTGCAAATGTGCAAATGCCAACATGTGCAAAAAAGGATAGCAGGGCTGCTATAGTAGATGCCCACTATTCCGAGAGAGATGTGAAAACTTCACCACACACAGGGTCTGGTCTCCCAGAACTCTCACCTCAGAACAGATAATGAAGGCCTTATACACTATCCACCACACGGACGTCTCCTTTATGGATCCTGCTATCCACACATAGATAGGTCTAAAGAGCATACCTGAAGTCTCAGAGGCGGGGGACAAGAAGAACAAAAACGGAGAACCTTTAATCGTGTATTACCTCAAGTAAAAACAATTTAATAAAAAGATTGCACCTACAGCAAGAAGATAAAAAATGAGCGTTGTAAACAGGCGACTCAAGCGCTGTGTCACGTCACACCCGGTGTACGTCTTTCCCTTGTCCTACGCGCTACGACTCTTGATCACGTGTCTTCATCAAATTGTATGTGCCATCAACAACAATTCTTGCTGCAATTTTCAAATTATAAAGTGCAATGTGCAAAAAAATGTATGTTATATGATTCATTGAGTCCATCAAATGTGATATAAGAAAAAGGGAATATGCTGAAAATGCAACCAACAAATCCAATAACCAAAATAGTCACACAAAAAAGGAAGCTTCCTGATGAAACACTTGATGCAAAATGCATAGAGGCTGCAGGATTATTATCTGCCTGTCACTTCCGGTCAGACCATAATGAGGCTTGGCACGCAAGCCAATTGTGAGGAACCACAGGGGCACACGTGCGGACCAGACATATCCATGTACACGGCTGAATCAGCTCAGTGCCGGCTCCAAGGCACTTTTAAATGTGAGTGGATGAGATTTTTTTTTACTTCAATAAATTTTATAACATACTACACCATGATAGTTCTTTATATGTTCCATGAGCGGTCATAGAGCAAGATTTTCTACCAGTGCATTGGAGCAGACTGCAGACAAGTCTAAAAGAAGGAGTGGTTATCCTTATGAACCAAAGGCGCATAATATAGCCTATCTGGTGAGTGGCCATTCTACCTGATGGCGGTGTAGACACACATACGGTGAAGGTGGAAGTACAGAAAGTCACATGTGAAAGAAGCAATTGTTCACATAGGACTTTTAGTGCACTTATTTTGTGGCTGTTTTGGTTATTGGATGGGTTGGTTGCATTTGCAGCATATTCCCTTGTTGTTATATCACATTTGATGGACTAAATGAATCATATAACATCATATAACATACATTTTTTTGCACATTGCACTTTATTATTTAAAAATTGTAGCAGGAATTGTTGATGGCACGTACAATTTGATTGGTATTTATAGGTAATCATAGATACCATATTTACAGAACACAAGGTTCACACGATTTGCACACTTAATTGTTTTTGATCACATAGGAATAGAGGAGTGGTAATATATATATATATTTAAAAGTTAGCACAATTCACTTGACATTATACAGTTGCTGTTGGTTGTGAGAGAAGAGCAGGTCCAGAACAGAGCTCTGAGCTAAAGCAGCCATACTATTCTGGTGTCAAGTCAAGTCTACTTAAGATATTTACTGTTAAAATGTTACTGGAGAAAATAACAAGTACATAGACCAAAGTCTTATGCCACGTACACACAATAATTTTTCGGCATGAAAAAAAAAACGTTTTCAGCATGTAGAAAAAACGATGTTTTTCCAACTTCATCATTAAAAACAATGTTGGCCACACACCATCGTTTTTAAAAAATGATGGGCAAAGCGCGGTGGCGTACAACACGTACGACGGCACTCTAAAGTGGAAGTTCCATTCAAGCTCCCATCTCATAACTTGCTTCTGAGCATGCGCGGGTTTAAAACGTTGTTTTTAACGTCGTTTTAGCCCACACGCGATAATTTTTTACAACTCAAAAAAGCCATTTTTTAAAACGACGTTAAAAAATGCAGCATGCTCAATTTTTTTTTATTTTTTTTCAGAAGATGAAAAACGATGTGAAGCCCACACACGATCATTTTAAATGACGTTTTTAAAAACGTTTTTTTCATGCGGCATTAATCATTAATTTTTCCCATGCCATATAATTTCTTTAGTCTGCCTGCTGGTGCTCAGAAGGATTAAGGCTCTCATTTACCAGAAATATACATTATGCTACATAACTATATGTTACCACTTGCCAAGCATTGATGGGTAGTTCATTAGTAACTACAAGATGTAAATTCTGTTGACTGCTCAGTAGTGTCAGCCTCTAAAATTACTGTACTCTTATTTAGCATGTGGAAAGATTTATTTGACCGATATTTGTGATTTTCTCAGCTATTTTAGAATAGTTCATTGTTTAAACATAATTGTTGAAAAAGACCACTAAATGCTAGTTCTGCCACTCCATGCCAGAGAATTGTCACCAGCACCAGCACTTTATTCCTGTTTTTTGACACTATATATGCAGTCACCTATTCATCCAGCACTTGATATTTTATGGACATTATTAATTTTACTTGCTCTTTATCCAGCTGAAGTTTTTTCATATTATTACGTATATTATATATGCTTTTTAGCCGTTTTAGGGTTTATTAGGAATTGCATTTGTTTTATGTATTTATACTGAGCACCTTCACCTCATTTGCATTACACGGATTCATTTATCACCATTTTAAGAAAATATGTCAAGTATGTGATACACCCTGTTTTTACATAGTTTTCTTACTTATATATACTCACTGAATATTGACCATAGTAATATTGTCTCTGCTAAGTGTACTTCACAGAGCACTCTTGCACTTTATTTCAGGCCGCGTACACACGATCAAATCTATCTGCTGGAAACGGTCGGCCCGACCGTCCCAGCAGACAGATTCGACCGTGTGTACGGTCGAGCCGACGGATTTGGCCACCCGACAGATTTCAAAGCATGCTTTGAAATCTGTCGGCTGGGAACCCGTCCGCCCGACATGTCTGCTGGTTAGTACGCTAACCAGCAGACATGTCTTCTCGCACACGCGCCAAATGGTTTTGACGCATGCGCGGAAATGTTTTACTTCCTGGTGCGGTGACGTGGCGGCGTCAACGTCACCGCCACGTCACCGCGCCATCTGGCAGCGGGGATTTTGGTTTGATCGTGTGTACACGATCAAACCAATACGTCCCCAGCAGACAGATTTGTTCAAATCGGTCGGCCCGACTGATTTGAACAAATCTGTCTGCTCGTGTGTACGCGGCCATACTCTACAGCACAACACTACCTTTATTATATATATATTTCTTCTTGGGTTCTGACATCACCTTTAGTGTTTGTATTCCTACGTATTGGTAGCGCGGGAATATCATTTTATTTCATTGTGTGTACAAGGTAAGTAAAGTGTAAAGCTTTGGACTCCAAGCAAATAAAAAGCATATTCTACATACTTTAGCACAACGTTAATGCTTACAGGGTGAAAGATGAAAAAGGCAAATTGTGCATGTTCTTTTATTCTAAAATTGCCAAGATGCAGCTTAAAATCTATAAATAAATCAGAACAGTCCCTAGCGAGGTCCTTTCTATTAGGTTTATTTACATATTTCTCATGCCATAGTGTAAAGCAATGCTAATTAATATCCGTAGATTGCATTAAAACTACTTTAATGAATGTTCTTGGATTGCATTGCAGGAGAATCCACAGAGATTCTCTCCACAGGGATAATTTTGGAGCTAAGTCATTAAATTATACCTACCCTCAATGAGATAAAAAAATTAGTTATTAAGGAAGAAACTGATTGGTCATGATATGTTATTTTTCTATTGTTCATAATATGATTTAGAGTTAGTGATTATGTTTCTTTTATGTTGCCTACAAAACAGATCAAGAAAATCATTCCTCTCAGGCCGTGTACACACGGCAGAGAACCTAGACGGGCAGAACACACCGTTCCGCCCGTCGAGGTTCCCTGCCGGCCGTCGAAATCGGTGACCCGCCCGTCGGGAATGGCAACCAGCCATTCTTCCAGGCGGGCCGTCGAGCAAATAGAGAGCGTGCTCTCTATTTCTGCTCGACGGGCTTCCCGACGGGAAGCTCGCCGAGAGCGTACACACGGCCGAGGTCCTCGCTGGAATGCAGCTTCTAGCGAGGTTCTCGCTGGTTTCCAGCGAGAACCTCGGTCGTGTGTACGCGGCCTCATACATAATAATGGTCAGGAAAACCTAACATGAAAAGTGTGCTAAAAATTAGGTTTCCTGTTGCCAAAAATAACCAGCCAGATGTTTAAACACATTAGGGATGACAGTGAAAAGCTGGTTGGCTGCAATGGGCAACAATACAGTTTTCTTTAAGTAAACTTGTCATACATCAGCCATACTGAGGATCATTTACGTAAAGAACAATATACTGACTGCAGTATTCCATACTAACCTCTTTACTAACTTTCATCTTTAATTGTTTTTGACCGATGCAGTTTAGGGCATTTTATTTTTTTCAACCAGCAGGTTAAAAGAAAGAAAAAAAATGATCAGATTCTCCCCATGTACACAATCAATGTGGATGGGGGAATCCTTCCCCGTGTGGTATTGTATTCTGACAGCAGGGAACCTTCCCTGCTGTCAGAATACAATCATCAGTGTTGCCAACTATAGTCACTGTACACAAGTCAATTGATAGACTGACTTGTGTAAACCAGATTGCCCACATGGATCAAAATTAGCTGAACCAGCTAAAAGTTAGGTTTACAAACATGTTATACTTACTTGCTCTGTGCAATGGTCTTGCACACAGCAGCCCCGATCCTCCTCTTCTCAGTTCCCTGCTGGTGCTCTTGGCCCCTCCTCTCCTTAGTGTAGCACGATAAGAAGCCGCTACCTATTGTGGCACACCTTTAGACTCAATCCAGACCCTCAATGTCTGCATCTATTGATACAAACAGTGTGGCTTGACCTCCCCCGCTCTTTCGTCACAAGATCTGACTGACAGCAGTAGGAGTCAATAGCTCCCGCTGCTATTAATCTGCCCTGCCAGGAGGGAGAGACTGGAGAGAACTGCTGCTGTCGGCACAACACACTGGATCAAGACCAGGTTCAGGTAGGTAAAAGGGGGGGGGGGGTTGCACACAGAAGCAGAAGTTTTTTTAAGGTTAAAAAACCTTCTACCTTTACAACCACTTTAAAGAAATCTGTCATCTGTGGACTATATTAAGTAGAAAGATAAAAAAAGGTGTGAGGCTTCTATGAATTGTCTCCAGTAGCCTCCTAGAATATGTGATCAGAGCTTCCCAGGGGGCTTTGACGCATCATTCTGCTCTAGGGGGCCTAGAAATAAAACAAGATAAACCTAACTAGTTTCAGGGAAAAGGGGAGGAGGCATGGACCCAAACTTAAAATTCCAGACTAAAGTTCTACTTTAAATACTTTTTTGAGCTATTAGATTAGAACAAGTATGCAGTAAGTGAAGTCAGTGGCAAGACAAAACTCATTCATCTGAAATAGCATAGAAACAACAAAAAAAAACAGCTAGGTAAACATGACAGAAAGACAATTAGCACTTTTAGAAGGAAAGGTTAGCAATTAAAGTTCCCTGTATTCCTCTCATGGCAGGTTTTCTTTAGAGTAAGGTGACCAGATTTTTAAAAAGAAATCCAGGGACATATTTTTTTTTTACTAGTAATGACGACATTGAGCTACTCCCTGCCCATCACCGCCACCCGCCTCACAGTCTTAGGGTCCTTTTACACGTGCGGACCGTTTTTTAGGTCCGTTTTTTTTCATCAGTTGATCCGTTTTTTCGTCCGTTTTTTATCCGTTTTTCGTCTGTTTTTGATCAGTTGTCATCCGTTTTTCATCCGTTTTTCGTCTGTTCACATCCGTTTTTCATCAGTTTTTTAATCCGTTTTTCATCCGTTTTTTCATCCGTTTTTTTTTTTGTTAGAACTTTATTTTTATTACATATTTTGATGAAAAACGGATGTTAGCGGATCGGATGTTAAACGGATCGTCCGCTAACATCCGTTTTTCGTCCGTTCCGTTTTTTTAAGGGAAGAAAAATAGGGTTTGCTTCCGTTCAAAACGGAGCTTAACGGAGACGGATGGAAACAGACGTTAGCGGATGCTCATCCGCTAATGTCCGCTAGCCCATAGGGATGCATTGCGGTCCTTTTTCATCCGTAAAAAATGGACGAACGGTCCGCACGTGTGAAAGGGCCCTAGCTCTCTGGCCCTGGCTACTACTGGGTGGGGAGCAGAGGAAGATCACTCCACCGGGGAAGGCAAGGAGATAGGCAGGTGTGCATTAGCCAAGGCAAAAGAACATGTGAGCGGAGCTGAATAGGCATGCACCCGAAAGTGCAGAATTATTCCCTCCGCTCCAACCAGCACATGATCGTCAGAAAGGGGCACAGATAATGAAAAAAAAAAAACCCCCTAAGCTAGTAGAAGCAGCAGAGCGGGTAATTCAGATTTTTATTTTTTTGCACTGACTGTCTTTGAAATTGCCCTATCCAATCTGGGGACAAAACCTGGGACAGACTTGGTCCGGAGACAGTGTCCTCAATCTGAGGATTGTGATTTTATGTGATAGACCAACACAAAGTGGCACATAATTGTGAAGCGGAAGGAAAATGATAAATGGTTTTCGATTTTTTTTACAATTAGCCCCTTGAATCAATACTTTGTAGAACCACCTTTCGCTGCAAGTCTTTTTGGAGATTAGTCTACCAGCTTTTCACATCTAGAGAGTGACATTGTTGCCCATTCTTCTTTGCAAAATAGCTCAAACTCTGTCAGATTGGATGAAGAGCGTCTGTGAATAGCATTTTTCAAGTCTTGCCACAGATTCTCAATTGGATTTAAGTCTGGACTTTGACTGGGCCATTCTAATACGTGAATATGCTTTTATCTAAACCAGGGATCTCCAAACTATGGCCCTCCAGCTGTGTCATGTCTCATGAGGCATTGTAAAACTCTGACATTCACATACATGACCGGGCATGATGGGAATGTAGTTCCTGAACAACTGGAGGGCCATAGTTTGGAGACCACTGATCTAAACCATTTCATTGTATCTCTGACTGTATGTTTAGGGTTGTTGTCCTGTTGGAAGGTAAACTTTCACCCCAGTCTCAGGTCTTTTACAAACTCTAATGCCACGTACACACTATTGGTTTGTCTGATGAAAATGGTCTGATGGACCAATCGTGTGTGGACCCCATAGTTTTTTTTCCCATTGGTGAAAAAACGTAGAACCTGTTTTAAAATGATCTGATAGTTAAAAAACCGATAGAAAAAAATGATCGTCTGTGGGGAAATCCATTGATTAAAAATCATTGCATGCTCAGAATCAAGTCGACGCATGCTCGGAAGCATTGAACTTCATTTTTCTTAGCATGTCGTGTTTTACGTCACCGCGTTCTGACACATAATCGTTTTTTAACTGATGGTGTGTAGGTAAGACTGATGAAAGTCAGCTTCATCGGATATCTGATGAAAAAAATCCATCATCGAATGAACCGATCGTGTGTACAGGGCATAACAGGTTTTCTTTTAAGATTGCCCTGTATTTGGCTCCATCCATCTTCCCATCAACTCTGACCAGGTACCCTGTCCCTGCTGAAGAAAAGCATCCCCAAAACATAATGCTGCCACCACCATGTTTCACGGTGGGGATGGCAAGTTCAGGGGGATGTGCAGTGTTAGTTTTCCGTCACACATATTGTTTTGCTTTTAGATCAAAAAGTTAAATTTTGACCAGAGTACCTTCATCTACATGTCTGCTGTGTCCCCCACATGGCTTCTTGCAAACTGCAAATGAGACTTCTTATGGCTTTCTTTCAAACAATGGCTTTCTTCGTGCCACTCTTCCAAAAAAGCCAGATTTGTGGAGTTCACGACTAATAGTTGTCCTGTGGACAGATTCTCCCACCTGAGCTGTGGATCTCTGAAGCCCCTCCAGAGTTACATTGGGCTTATTGTCTGCATCTCTGATTAATGCTCTCCTTACCCAGCCTGTCAGTTTAGGTGGATGGCAATGACTCATAGGTTTGCAGTTGTGCCATACTCTTTCCATTTTTAAAGGATGAATTGAACAGTGCTCCATGAAATGTTCAAACCCTGCTTTAAACTTCTCTACAACTTTATCCCTGACCTGTCTGGTGTGTTTTTGCCCTTCATGATGCTGTTTGTTCACTAGGGTTCTCTAACAAACCTTTGAGGGCTTCACAGAACAGCTGTATTTATACTGAGATTAAATTACAAAACAGATGGACTTTATTTACTGATTAGGTGACTTCTGAAGGCAATTGGTTCCACTAGATTGCAGGCACCTTATAGGTAGATCATGTGTTCCTGACAGTCCTTCCCCTTAGCCTATCACTGCTCTCATCTTCACTGCAGAGCAGTGAGGCAGCACAGTACAGGATGGATGGCGGATCTGTCTCAGTTAAGCTTTTAAGTTAACCAGCAGGTTTTTGGTTGCTAGGATACCGAGCGGTCCTAGCAACTAATAACCAGCTTGTTAATATTAAAAGGTAACTCTGGCAGCACCTGCTCCCGCCCTCGGTCCAGTACTGTGTTGCCTCACACTCTCCGCTCTGTTGTACACTCATTGTAAGGTAGAAGAGTGCTACCTACACACTGCCATGTGTTTGTGTCAGGGAGATGATGTGAAGAAAACAGAGAACACTACTGTAGGGACCAGCTGACACTGCTTGGGTGGGGGGGGGGGGGGCTTACAAGACACTACTGTGTGGTGTGGGAAAGGACACTGCAATGGGGGGAGGGATGATGTGCAGACGGCATGTGGAAGGGGCCTACAGTACTCCTACAAGGGGATACCTTTCACAGTGAAAATGCTCATCAATGCCTAGGACAAAGCAGGGCTGTATTCATGTGAAAGTCAGACATTATGACACTACCCCTGCTTACATTGTACATTCTCTTCTTCTTCTCCAGATGTTGACGCGACGCTTCCTTCCGCTGTTATGGCTGGCGCGCGGCTCGCAGCAAGTTATATAGGCCTGTCTTGTGACGTCGCAGTCCCATCATGCTCCGGTAGGTACCACGTGGTACCTACCGGAGCATGATGGGACTGCGACGTCACAAGACAGGCCTATATAAATCGATGCGAGCCGCGCGCCAGCCATAACAGCGGAAGGAAGCGTCGCGTCAACATCTGGAGAAGAAGAAGAGAAGATGACGTCACAGAAGAGGGGACTCGCCGCCGCCAGTAATTGAGCTAACACACGAAGATAGCGGCGGCGAGTCCTGAAGAAGAAGAAGACCCCCGGAGAGCGGAGAAGACCCCCGGAGAGCCGTAGAAGACCCCCGGAGAGCCGGAGAAGACCCCGGAGAGCGGGAGAAGACCCCGGAGAGTGGGAGAAGACCCCCCCGCCGCCGAAGATGTCGAAGGAAGCCCGCCGGGTGGTGGGCGCTTTTATCAAAGCGCCCCCCCCGGCGGCAGAAGAGAACCAGACGGCGGTGAAGAACAGCGGCACCCACCCCCCCGCAGAAGCCCGCCGGAGGGGGATGCTTTTATAAAAGCGATCATACACACCCCCCCCCCGGCGGCCAACTAATAAAATATTTCAATACACTGTGTGGTTTATTTGTGTTTAAACTTTTCTTGCAGGTGAATGGGTAGGGGTACAATGTACCCCATACTCATTCACTTAGGGTGGGGGGCCGGTATCTGGGGGCCCCCTTATTAAAGGGGGCTTCCAGATTCCGATAAGCCTCCCGCCCGCATACCCCGACAACCAACGGCCAGGGTTGTCGGGAAGGGGCCCTGTCCTCATCAACATGGGGACAGGGTGCTCTGGGGTGGGGGGCTGCAGTGCGCCCCCTGCCCCAGAGCACCTGACCCCCCCATGTTGAGGGCATGCTGCCCGGTACGGCTCAGGAGGGGGGGGGGGCGCTCGCTCGCCCCCCACTCCCCTCCTGACCGGCCGGCCGGCGTGCTTTGGATACGGGTCTGGTATGGATTGTGGGGGGACCCCCACGCCGTTTTTTCGGCGTAGGGGGGTCTCCTTACAACCCATACCAGACCTAAGGGCCTGTTATGCTCCTGAGGGGGGAACCCATGCCGGATTTTTATTTAAAATCCGGCGGGGACTTCCTTCTCAGGATTCATAACAAACTCTGCCCACGTGTAGAATTGGCGGGAATCCGCGTCGGATCCCCGTCGCTTCTATGACGGCTTTGTCTCCATCGCGGCAAGCCAGCTCGGCGCTGGCTCCCGCGATGGGGCTTGCAAGTGCTCAATCTCGCCGAGAAAGGGAGCAAGATTGACACAATATCCCAGTCACCTACTGTACACTGTACTGTGTGCAGTAGTAATACTCTGTGAAAATGTGTTGTCTCCTTTTACTACACACATTTCCTGATGTATGTTGCATTTACGAGGGACACTGGTGAGCCTATGCCCTCTCCACCAATCCAGCATACCTCTGCCACCTCACTCCCAGTGAGAGAATAGGGTCTTGCCGAGTGCCTAGCGCAGACTTCATGTGTGCTTTCACCTAACTCCTTCACTCTTCCATACCATGCAATCAGGTACTTGAGGTCATCCATAACATGGGTGAGGTCCCAGTTGTGGAACCAACGACAAGGGAGGGAGCCAGAACACCAACCCCCTCAGTCCCGGAAGTACTGTCACCTACGCCAGTGTTGCCAACCGTCAGTATGTTTACTGGCAGCCAGTAAATAAAAAAAAATTCAACCTTGTAGGTTAGCAACACTGCACCATGCTTCTGACCAGCTGCTATCCACTTTGCATTATTTCCTGGTTACCTTACCTTATGATAACTGCATTTCTCCTCAAACTTGTCTTGTCAGGTTAACCTTTAGTAGTGGCCTTGCTTCATACCCCATTGTGCTTTACAGGCCCTGTTCTTCTGATACATCATACTCTACCATGCACCTCTCAAATAACTTCAGATCAGGCTTAAAACATAGTCCTTGATTCTTCAAACACCTGGCAGGTTCTCCAGTGTTCCGGTGTTCCATGAGACTGCATGGTGCAGTGGTACTCCCAGTATTCCATATTGATCGCGGCCAAAAGCAGGAGCGGGGGACCCTCTCTCCCCCTCTATCTCTCTATCTCTTATTATATCTTTAAGCTTGGCCTCTCTCTTCTTTCCATGCAGGCTCCCTCTTTCTCTGAAAACCTGGCCTTCCCCCTGTTTTTATAACACAGGGAGAGAATGAAATTCAAACACAGCTAACCCTTTTCCAGTCTGGGCAGGCTAACTAACTTACTATAACAAAAATCCACATTTGTAGGCAGAGGACACTGCTATTGGGGGGGGGAGGGGCTTTGGCGTAGGAGCAGAGGACACTACAGTATGGGGGATGATGTTAAGGGATCAGAGAATGGTGCCATGGAGGGGCAGAGGACACTACTGTGTGTGTGTGGGGGGGGTGTCAGAGGACACTCATGTGTGTGTGTGTGGGGTGGGGGCAGAGGGACAGAAGACACTACTGTGGGGAGGAGGAATAATTTGATGGGGGGCAGAGGACACTACTGTGGGGGGAAGTGATGGGAAGGCGGGCAGAGGACACCACTGTGACACACTTAATGTTTTTCATGCTTTTTTATTGGGGGCATGATAGTTTTTTTTTGCTTGTTTTGTTTTTAACTACCCGGAAATTCACTGGAGTTATGGCACTGCTGGGACAGTTAAAGGGCAAAAATGTATAAACCTATTACAAGACAATTTTATGGTCCAGTTTATTGAGGCCACAACTAGGATTGAAAGCTCTGCTGGACCTGGTAATCTCAAACCATGCAACCAAGCTTATTACCAATATTCAAATAAAACAACATCTGGGTAGCAGAGACCACAACATGATTTCATTTAATGCTAGCTGTAAGCAACAAACACATACAGGAAAGATAAAAACACTTAACTTTAGGAGAGCACATTTTCCAGGGATGAGGGCTGCTCTCCAGGACTTAGACTGGAAATATTGACATCAATGGACACAGAACAGAAATGGCAATTATTCAAAGTGACTGTATATAAACTCACTGCAAAGAATATTCCCATTTGCAATAAGTTTAATAGGCAAAAAATAAAACCTATGTGGCTCACAACCAAAGTTAAAATGGCTATAAATAATTAAAAAAGGAGCCTTTAAAAAAAAACTATTGATAAAAATGAAGGAAAGCTATCATCGTTTAAATATTACAAAGAATATAAAAAAAATTGTAAAAAGGAAATCAAGGACGCAAAAATTCTAAACTAACGACAGACTGCAAAAGATAGGACAAACCCCAACAAATTCTTCAAATATATTATTAATGGTAAAAGGTCAGGTCTGAGCATGTAGGCCCTTCACACAATAATCTAGAGTGGGAGACTGGGGACAAAAAGAAGGCCACTTTATTAACCACTTCAATACAGTGCACTTAAACCCCCTTCTTACCCAGACCAATTTTCAGCTTTCGGTGCTCTCACACTTTGAATTACAATTACTCAGTCATGCAACACTTTACCCAAATAAAATTTGCGTCCTTTTTTTCACACAAATAGAGCTTTCTTTTGGTGGTATTTAATCACTTGTGGGATTTTTTTTTTTTGCGCTATAAATAAAAAAAGGCGGAAAAGTTCGTGAAAAATTGCTGTTTTCTTTGTTTCTGTCATAAAATTTTGCAAATTAGTCATTTTTCTTCATAAATTTTGGCCAAAATTTATACTGCTACGTGTCTTTGGTAAAAATAATCCAAATTGGTGTGTATTATTTGGTCTTTGTGAAAGTTATAGAGTCTACAAACTATGGTGCCAATCCCTGAAAATTGATCAATCTGATCACACTTAAAGTACTGACGGTCTATCTAATTTCTTGAGATACTAACAAGTCAGAAAATTAAAAATACCCCCCAAATGACCCCATTTTGGAAAGCAGACACCCCAACGTATAATCTATGAGGCATAATGAGTCTTTTGAGCGGTTATTTTTTTTCCAGAAGTTTTGGGAAAATGTGGAAAAAAAATTAAAACGCATTTTATTTGCACAAAGTTGTCCATTTATAAGATATTTCGAACACATAGCGAATGCATAGCAAAAATGACACCCCAAAAAACATTCTGCTACTCCTCCTGAGTATGGGGATACCAAATATGTGGGACTTTTACACAGCCTGGCCACATAAATAGGCCCAACATTGAAGTAGCACCATCAGGCGATCTACGAGCATAAATTGCACATCTCATTTCTCAACCACCTATTACACTTTTGAAGGCCCTGGAGCACCAAGACAATGGAATTGCCCACAAAATGACCCCATTTTGGAAAGCAGACACCCCAACGTATAATCTATGAGGCATAATGAGTCTTTTGAGCGGTTATTTTTTTTCCAGAAGTTTTGGGAAAATGTGGAAAAAAAATTAAAACGCATTTTATTTGCACAAAGTTGTCCATTTATAAGATATTTCGAACACATAGCGAATGCATAGCAAAAATGACACCCCAAAAAACATTCTGCTACTCCTCCTGAGTATGGGGATACCAAATGTGTGGGACTTTTACACAGCCTGGCCACATAAATAGGCCCAACATTGAAGTAGCACCATCAGGCGATCTACGAGCATAAATTGCACATCTCATTTCTCAACCACCTATTACACTTTTGAAGGCCCTGGAGCACCAAGACAATGGAATTGCCCACAAAATGACCCCATTTTGGAAAGCAGACACCCCAACGTATAATCTATGAGGCATAATGAGTCTTTTGAGCGGTTATTTTTTTTCCAGAAGTTTTGGGAATATGTGGAAAAAAAATTAAAACGCATTTTATTTGCACAAAGTTGTCCATTTATAAGATATTTCGAACACATAGCGAATGCATAGCAAAAATGACACCCCAAAAAACATTCTGCTACTCCTCCTGAGTATGGGGATACCAAATGTGTGGGACTTTTACACAGCCTGGCCACATAAATAGGCCCAACATTGAAGTAGCACCATCAGGCGATCTACGAGCATAAATTGCACATCTCATTTCTCAACCACCTATTACACTTTTGAAGGCCCTGGAGCACCAAGACAATGGAATTGCCCACAAAATGACCCCATTTTGGAAAGCAGACACCCCAACGTATAATCTATGAGGCATAATGAGTCTTTTGAGCGGTTATTTTTTTTCCAGAAGTTTTGGGAAAATGTGGAAAAAAAATTAAAACGCATTTTATTTGCACAAAGTTGTCCATTTATAAGATATTTCGAACACATAGCGAATGCATAGCAAAAATGACACCCCAAAAAACATTCTGCTACTCCTCCTGAGTATGGGGATACCAAATGTGTGGGACTTTTACACAGCCTGGCCACATAAATAGGCCCAACATTGAAGTAGCACCATCAGGCGATCTACGAGCATAAATTGCACATCTCATTTCTCAACCACCTATTACACTTTTGAAGGCCCTGGAGCACCAAGACAATGGAATTGCCCACAAAATGACCCCATTTTGGAAAGCAGACACCACAACGTATAATCTATGAGGCATAATGAGTCTTTTGAGCGGTTATTTTTTTTCCAGAAGTTTTGGGAAAATGTGGAAAAAAAATTAAAACGCATTTTATTTGCACAAAGTTGTCCATTTATAAGATATTTCGAACACATAGCGAATGCATAGCAAAAATGACACCCCAAAAAACATTCTGCTACTCCTCCTGAGTATGGGGATACCAAATGTGTGGGACTTTTACACAGCCTGGCCACATAAATAGGCCCAACATTGAAGTAGCACCATCAGGCGATCTACGAGCATAAATTGCACATCTCATTTCTCAACCACCTATTACACTTTTGAAGGCCCTGGAGCACCAAGACAATGGAATTGCCCACAAAATGACCCCATTTTGGAAAGCAGACACCCCAACGTATAATCTATGAGGCATAATGAGTCTTTTGAGCGGTTATTTTTTTTCCAGAAGTTTTGGGAAAATGTGGAAAAAAAATGAAAACGCATTTTATTTACACAAAGTTGTCCATTTATAAGATATTTCCAACACATAGCGTGTACATAGCAAAAATTACAACCCAAAATACATTCTGCTACTTGTTCTGAGTATGGGGATACCAAATGTGTGGGACTTTTACACAGCTTGGCCACATACAGATGCCCAACATCCAAGTAGCACCATCAGGCGTTCTAGGAGCATACATTACATATATAATTTCCTGGCAACCTATCGTTTTTGAAGGCTCTTCATATTTCTAACACATAGCATGTACATACCAAGAATTACAATCCAAAATAAATTCTATTGCGGAAAGGGTAAAAAAAAAGTATTACCTGTGCTTTTAGTAGTGTCCACAGAAGAGAGCACTGGTCCAGGCAGCAGTCAGGGATGTGCTTAGCGACAGCTATAGTAATTCTCCAGGCAGCATATTTGCATAGTCCAGGTAGCAGTGGTGTGGCTCGTTCATGCCGCAGGCAAAGATGATGGCAGGCATGATGGCAGTAAGTCAGCAGCAAGCTGAGGGCTGCAATCCGGTAAGACCTGTGCACAGGGGCACAGGGGTAGAGGCTTCGACCCACCCAAATCTCTATGAAGCCTCCGGACTCCAGACCCTAATCCGGAAATTACAAAACCCGGAGAAAACAAAAAAAATGTTTTATCCATCCGGGAAAACTATTCTGGAGCCCCTCACATATGTGAGACCCCTGTGTACTACAATAGTAGGGCAACAGATCAGTCCAAGTGGTAGGCAAAAGCATAGTCCATAAAACAGGCCAGGGTCAATTTACGTGGAAGCAGTCCAAACGGTAGGCAGAGGCATAGTCAAAAAACAGGCCAGGGTCAGTTTACGTGGAAGCAGTCCAAGCAGTAGGCAAAAGCATAGTCCATAAAACAGGCCAGGGTCGATTTACATGGAAGCAGTCCAAACAGTAGGCAGAGGCATAGTGAAAAAGCAGGCCAGGGTCAGTTCACGTGGAAGGCAGTAGCATAAAAATGGTCAGATGGGCGAAATGGTTAAAAATATGGGCTAATATTTTGGGGATTCGTGATAAGTTTCAAAGCATTCTCCAATGCAAAGGCCAGGTTGGGAGGGACACCGGGGACAATGGTAGCTGGAATCTTTTCGAAATCCTCTTTTGCTGCACACACGACATCTTTTTTGCCGTCTTCGGCCTCCTTCGGATGGTGGGATGTTGTGCGGGTAGTGGCGTCCATGAAGTCGGCTAACGGCATCAGAGCAAAGGGTCTCTGTGGGGGGTCCTTGTGGATAGATGAGGGACATGACTATATCTTCTGTGAATTGTAGCAAGCGGGCAGGGTTTTCAGTGGATTTGGAGTAGACTACATAAGAATTGTAAATGGCCAAATGGATGAGATAAATTGCTACCTTCTTGTACCAGAATCGGGACCGACTTATTGATAAATAGGGCTGAATCATTTGATCATTGAAATCCACCCCCCCCATGTACAAATTATAATCTTGGACACATGTCGGCTTTTCAATGGGACCTCGTCTTCGTTGAACAACAACTGCAGTGTCATTATGAATGGTGGACATCATGTGCACGTCTCTGTTATCCTTCCACCTCAAGGCCAGCAGTTCGTTGCACCTCACTGCTGCTCTTTGCCCCCTTTGCAGCTTTTTGTTGACAATGGATTGTGGGAAGCCCTTCCTATTTTTTCTGGAGGTTCCGCAGGCCAGGGTTTTTTCAACATATAAGTGTCGGAAAAGGGGCAGGCTGGTGTAAAAATTATCAAGGTAAAGATGATATCCTTTTCTCAGGAGTGGGTAAGCCAGGTCCCATACAATTTTTCCAGCTGTGCCTATGTAGGCCGGGCACTCAGGGGGCTGGAGCTGGGAATCTCTTCCTTCATAAATGCGAAACGCATACAGATATCCCGTGGCTCTCTCACAAAGTTTGTAAAATTTTACACCATATTTAGCCTTTTTACTAGGAATGTACTGCTTTATTCCTAGACGGCCACAAAAGGGTACCAAGGACTCATCCACACATATATGTTTCTCGGGGACATAGATTTCTGCAAATTGATGGGAAAGGAAATTGATCAGAGGGCGAATCTTGTACAATTTATCGTAATCTGGATGATTACGGGGAGGGCACTGGGTATTGTCATTGAAATGAAAGAATCTCATAATCATCTCGTATCGGGACCTGGACATTTTGGCAGAATATATGGGCTGATGGTAGATGGGTTTGGTGGACCAATAAGAATGTCCTTGATTTTTTTTGTTAAGCCCCATGTTTATGGTGAGGCCAATAAACAATTTGAACTCCTCCAAATTTACATCTCTCCACTCAAATGGACGGGCATAAGATGATTGGGGGTTGTTGGCAATATACTGCTGGGCATACAAATTTGTCTGGTCAATAATTAACTGCAAAAAAGTGTCGGGCAAAAAGAGATGAAGGTAATCAACTTCTGAAAAATTTTGGGTGTTGGCCTGCACACCTGGCTGTGCTGTGAAAGGGGGAATAATGGGTGATCCAGAGTCGGAAGGCAGCCAGTTTGGGTTGGCAAGACCATCTGGCATGAATGTAGTGGCCCTGGCTCCTGGGGGACGTGACACTCCAGTAGTTGGGGGGGTTGAATTTCTTGTGCTGGCACTTAGGAGTGATCTGGCAGCACTGGGCCTGGGCATTTGTTCATGAGGGGTTTCGCTGGCGGCATCGCTGGTACTGGGGCTTTGTTCCCGGGGCCTTTTGCTGGCATCAGCGCTGGTACCGGGCCTATTGCTGGTGGCGCTGGTACTGGGTCTTTGTTCCCGGGGCCTTTTGCTGGCGTCAGCGCTGGTACTGGGCCTATTGCTGGTGGCGCTGGTACTGGGTCTTTGTTCCCGGGGCCTTTTGCTGGCGTCGGCGCTGGTACTGGGCCTATTGCTGGTGGCGCTGGTACTGGGCCTAGGAATATCTTCCTGGTTGCTGGCGGCTGCCTGGTTTTCAGAGTGCCGTGCCCTTTTAGGAGGGACCCATTCTTCATCCGAATCGTTACTGTATTCAATCGGTTCAAATTCCGATTCGGAATCAGAAATGGAATCTGATGAGAGCTCCCCGGTGCTCTCATCGGTCATTGAGAGGATCTGCAACGCCTCTTGGGTACTATAGAATCTTTTGGACATTTTGGCTGTGGCGGGTAGCTGTATACGATGGGTGACAGGTGGGTGGCAGGTGATGTGCACTGATGGGTGGCAGGTGACGTTCACTGATGGGTGATGGACGATGGTCCCTGATGGGTGACAGGCCACGGACGGTGACGGGTGATGGTCACGGATGGTTGACAGGCGATGGTCACTGATGGGTGACAGGCCACAGACGGTGATGGTGATGGTCACAGATGGGTGTCAGGCCACGGACGGTGACGGGTGATGGTCACTGATGTTTGACGGGTGCACCGCTGATGGGTGACGGGTGATGGGAGATAGAGCACGGTCACTGATGGGTGACGGGTGATGGGTGACAGATGCACTGCTGATGGTCACAGATGGGTGACAGGGCAGGTCACTGATGGGTGACGGGTGAAAGTGCAGGTCACTGATGGGTGATGGGTCACAGGGCAGGTCACTGATGGGTGACGGGTCACGGGGCAGGTCACTGATGGGTGACGGGTCACAGGGCAGGTCACTGATGGGTGACGGGTCACAGGGCAGGTCACTGATGGGTGACGGGTCACAGGGCAGGTCACTGATGGGTGACGGTGACAGGGCACGGTCACTGATGGGTGACGGTGACAGGGCACGGTCACTGATGGATGGCGGTTGCACCGCTGATGGCAGTCTCTTTGTGTGACAGGTGCACTTTAGGGGTGACTGTTGGGTGACTGTTAACAATTGGGGGGGGGGGGCAAAGGGTGGTGTGGTGTTTGTGCAGACACTACAGAAACACAGAACTGTAACTCACTGATAGTAGCTCTTCTCTCCTCACACTGGAAACAATGTGTGAGGAGAGAAGAGCTGGTAACAGTTAGTTACAGCTCTGTGTTTACACTTAGTGATCAGGCTGTGAATGGATCACAGCTGATCACGTGGTACACAGCCATGACCAATGGCTGTGTACCATTGTCGGCGACGAGCAGTGTTCCCGGGAACACGCTGCCGCCGACAGGCACGCGCGGCGCGCTCACGATCGCGCGCAAACGCCGTGGATTTAAATCCTGATCAGCCGTGTATTCAACACGGCCGATCACGTGGTGAGCAGCGCATCCGCGCCGCTGTTCACCCCTGACGGTGACGAGCGGTGTCTCGGTGACACGCCGCCACCGTCAGTACAGGGATGCGTGCACGCGATCGCGCGCATTCCCTATTTAAAGACATCACGTCATATGACGTGATGTCAGAACAATGGAGTCGTCTGCCCGCCGTCATTTGACGGTGGGCAGATGACAAGTGGTTAAATACTTTCTTCATCTCTGTGTATACAAAGGAGCATCATTTGCACTCCATATGTACAGTACATACTAAAGTATAGTATATGGGTGAATAACAGCAGGATACATCTGTAAAATTGACAGACACTGATTGGTTAATTATCTGATAGTACAGATAGTACTATATACATCGTTTCTCAAAAGCATTTAACTTTAATGTTCATACAAATAATATTTATCTCTTTTAGCCATCATTACTATTGTGAGCATCTGGTATGCAAAGATATGCAACTTGAATGTGATATCACATGGGAAGAGCTTGTACATGTGGCACTTCCAGCCTTATGTGGTGTTCATTATGGTCTGAAATCCATGTTCAACTATTTCGAATTTATTTTTTTCCCCTTTGTACTCGATAGATTGGAAGTAGAAGTTCTACAGTTTCTGTTTTTTTTTTCCCGGCAGCATTAAAAATGTAACAATGAATTAAATCAGTATTAAACCCAAAAGCAAACATGTATTATATTGCAACTTACCAATTCTTAGATGTAATGACTGTATTAGTTTCATTTTTAGGTTTTCTTCTATTTTCATCTGCTAATCCAGCCAGCAAGTCTGGTTTTTGCAGTGCAAATGCGCCAGCATAATGTATCAATTTACATGAATGAGATAAGCCACATAACATTGGCAGAGGTGATTAAAATGTTAATTAAAACTTTGCTGTAACTGATTATAAAATGTAAGCTGGAGTTTGGCTTCAATTTGTTAGTCTTTTTAAATCTGCTAATATTAATGTGTTAAAATAAAACTTCAGCCAAGCCTTTTTCTGGCTGAGAGACTGATGAAAGGTAATCATTTATTTTTGGTTGTTATTGCTGCCTGTTAAGACTTATCCAGATTTCCTGTTTCACAATGTTAAATTAAATAAAGTCTCTCCAACAGGGACACAAACTGACAAAAATCTGACAGGGGTTGTAACACCTGGACCCACGCTACACCAAACAAAACAAATGTTTGGGCTGGAATTTAAATTTAAAGCTGAAATTCAGGCAGATATAAAAATACACAAATTACTGCAGCTCTATATTTATTAATACATCATTAAAAAAAAATTGCATGTAAGAACCTACCTTTGACTTGTTATCAGTCTCTTGCAGTACTTGTACAGCAGTTGTTAGACTGTGAAAAGAAAAAGCAGCACAAAGAGCCAATTACAGTAGGTGTGTTCCAGTGCAAGGGGCATGTTGATAGTAAGATAGAGTAGAGTGATAGAGAGATGAGCTCATCAGTCTGCTGATTTCCTTTCAATGCATTTTTTACAAATGCAGCAATTTAGACATTGGATGAAAGGTTTTGCACTGGGAAACTTTTCTGAAAGATAAAAAGTTTATATACAACTATATAGATCAGACCAAAAGAGGGGCCTTTTTTTCAAATCAAGGACAGTTGGGAGTCTCTCTCTATATATATATTTTTAATATTCACACACATACTCTGCAATGTTTGGTGGAGTCGGGATCATCACCCAGCCGTGTTGGTAAAAGAAAACAGGTCAGGACTCAGGAAGCCTCCCCCATCCACAGCCCTGCACATTATTGTTGCCCTGATCAAGCTTCTACTCTGCCGACATACAGTTTGGCAACTCTCTTGCTCCACTTTCTAACCTAGCCTTTCTTAGCCAGGGTGCCACAGCATCCTGGTTGAGAAAAGCTGGTCTAGAGTGTGTAACACATTAATCTTGCAAACTGGAGTATGTGACATCTAGCGTAGGGTACACAAAAGAAACTCCACAATTTCAATTGGAAGTAAAACCTCAAACAAAATTTCATCAACAGGCTAGGTTATTTGGTGGGGGGGGGGGGGGGACTTTAGAAGAGATTTTAGAAATCTCTCTTGCCAAGAACATCTTACAGCTGCAGAGAATGGTGTTGTGTGCCAAGATAATGTAACTCCAGTGTACATAGTTGGGAATTACATCAAAGCCTGCAAGGAGGAAGCAGACCAAGAAGAAGCATTGTGTTTTAGCAAGGCCACTTGCACACATGCGGATCTTCGTCTCATCAGTTCAGTCACGTTTTTTTAAGAAAAAATGAATGAAGTTTACATCAGTTTGTCATCCATTTTTACATCCGCTTTGACATTCGCCAGCATCCAAAAATAGATGTTGACAGAAACGAATGTAAATGGATCATCCTTGGATATCGATTTTTACACAGGGATGCATTGATGGCTGTTTTTTATCCATCAGCAGATGGATGAAAAACTGAGACATGGTCCCCGTATGTGAAAGGGGCCTTAGGGATATGTGACAAAGTAAGTGCCTGAACAATGATGGGATCACTTGGCATTATTTTAATTAAAGATGCAGATTTAAAAATAAAACAAATATTTTAAAATGACATTAACATTTTAAACCTTATATGAGATTTTAGTGATTGGGTTTACATCTATGTATATAGTGAGAAGTAGGCTGACAGCATTAACTTCTATCTGCCCTTAGTTTATTATTTTTCTTAATGTTTTTCCTTTTGTTTTTATAATAACCAATTTAATACTATATATGATAAAAGATAACTCACTTGGGTCAAAATGAGTCTGTCTTTAGCCTCCAGACTTCTCTGATATGGGCTTCATTTAACCTTTCTGGAGGACCTCTTTAATCATAATGGAGACGTTCACCAATACTCACAAAGCTAAATACTAAGACCCTTTCAATATAATTATATATATATATATCACTGCCAGAATTTTTTTGCAGCAAAGTCCCAGTGCCTATAACCCATGCAAAAGATCATGGCCATTTTTAAATGAGAAGATTGAAAGGAGCAAGAATCTAGCCTGTGTTTAATGATGCTAATAATGGGAAAGTTAATTATCAGAACAACATGGGATTATGTTATTGCTTGCATTCCTGAAAATAGCTGAAAGGCATTGTGGATCAGGCACAGAAATGATATCAAGTAGAATTTTTTGTGCCATGAAATGTCAGAGAAAATCATTGGCAACAATTTCTTGATGAAAAAAGGGCTAATAAAACTGTCACAGAATTGAAAAATACAGCAAGATAATGTAGATACAGTAGGTATACCTTAAAAAAAAAAGAGGCAACACACACCCCTGGCCTTTACATGAAAGAAAAAAAGCATGATAGAACTACATATCTCTAATGTTACCAACAAACAGCTTTTAATGATTTAATTGACCTTTCCACAACTACAATATGGTTAAAAACCTGGTGCTTAAAACTGGGCCCACATTACATGTGGAATCCACGGTGACATTGAGCTAGTAGGACCTCATTTTTTTCTAGGAAATTAGGATTACAGTGTTGCTTGCCTAGGCTTTCTGTAAAGGAATAAGATATCTAATAAGACATTTTGGAA